>CM053791.1:356439167-357639167 GCA_028749045.1 Cupressus sempervirens | reverse complement strand
TTAACTTCTTATTGTTTGTATGCAGCAGATGTGTACCTTCAGATGGTCTTCAATGCTCCAATGTTCTATGTCTATAATGTTGAGTGCTGATGAGAATGTAATTAATAATCTGCAATATTACTCTACCGATACTGGGACTGCAAGTATGTTGTATATTGATATTGCCTTATCCACCGATGAGAGTTGATACTTATAAAAGGTGAAAGGTCACGTCCCCATAGGGGCATGACTCTACATGGCCAAAGGCTGCCACGTAGAGTCATGACCCTATGTGGTCATGTCCATAACTAAATGGTGATCGAACTAATCACTCCCAATAAGATATGCTTGATATTGAACAACGCTTAATACATATTGAGGGTAATATAGTTTGGAGCCCTATCCCTGATTGGAGATAACAAATGTTTATGATATCAATATTGAAGTAACCCGATATGGATCGGCAACAGCAGTAGGAGAAGCCCGATCTGAATCATGACTGTGTAACTTGTATACATACATATTCATATGTATATACGTATGCATATAATCATATGTGTACGTGTGTGTGTGTGTGTGTGTGTGTGTGTGTATACACCAAAGCATAATGGATTCAGATAGTATTACTTTGACTGATGCTAAATTTCAACAATTCATTCATAAGGATGGTAAACATTTATCATGAGATACCATCAAACCTCATGCCTCCATATAACAAATTTCTAAAAAAAAAATTGAGTTGGGAATCTCGCCAAAGGACCCTGATGTGAAGCATTTTTATCAGATACTAGAAGAAGATGATGAATACAAAGAAAAAAATACCGAAGTGAGACAAAAGCATGATGATGTTTCAAATTTAACTGAAAAGGAAATTATTGGACAGTCTGAAGAAGAATCTGCCCATGATGAGACTTGTATGACAGCAAATACCAAAGAATATGAAACTGAGGAAGAGGATTCTCTCAGCGTGGAAGAGATATCAGTTTTATTAGACATAGAATATAAAAAATATGTTGAGAAGAAAGGCCCAAATTCTTTCTCAAAGCAGAATAGTGGATCAACACACATTAAGCAGGTGTTCGATAAATCCCAAAAGGGTATAATATTTGATGAACTTAGAACTGATCTTGAGAGTTTTTCAGATTTATTCCCTACAATGCATGAAGAATTACTTTTGGGAAACAAATCACTTTGTGAAATTAATCCATGCTGTGAAGACACAATGAAAGAAATATTAGACCCTACGGAGGATGATTACATGCATCATGATGAGGATAACAAGCCTAACGATAATTTTGAAAATGATAAAATTCATGATAAGCATTCAGAAGGTAATATATTTTTCACCTCATTCAATGAGCAGGAATTGTATCACATATGTGAAGATGAGATGAAACCCAACAAGCACAATGAGGAGAGTGTGTTGAAGCATGGTTCTAAAAAATTTCCAAGTGTCATCTCTGATAAAGAAAACTTGCACTCTCTGAATATGAGTTATTTTCAAAATCTTTTTGTGAAGAAAATCAACATCTGGAGTATGGAGATCGAGCAAATTGTGCACTAGAAGATGCCCAAATTTATCTAGACACTTGTGTGACTAATCAAAAGCATGACCATAAGGATCTTCCGTTCGGTAAAGACCACATTGCAATTGACGATTAATCAAAAGCTAAACAAAGTCAGATGCCAAAGATTGCATTGATGAGGCAAAGCTAGTAAGTATTGCCCATAAGGATGATGCATTTGATACGGGTATGAAGTATAAGCAGCATACTGAGGTAAGTATCCCTGAAGACTCTATGATAATATT
Organism: Cupressus sempervirens; assembly: GCA_028749045.1. Taxonomy (NCBI): domain Eukaryota; kingdom Viridiplantae; phylum Streptophyta; class Pinopsida; order Cupressales; family Cupressaceae; genus Cupressus; species Cupressus sempervirens. The sequence goes on along the minus strand of CM053791.1, from coordinate 357,637,378 downwards.
TGTTGAGAATATGCTTAGAAAAATGTTTTAAGTTTTCATCATAATTCTTTTGAGGATTTTTATTCCACATATACTGATCAATGAGTGAAGCAAGTGATCAGATGAACCTGTTGGTAATGCAAAGGTACAATCTAATCCTAAACAAGTGATGAAGGAAAAGCATATGTATGTTAATGTTTATCAAAAGGTTGCAGAAGAAAGCAGATGCACTCGAGCATTATGTCAATATTCAAATGAGCATTTGAAGAGTACTTATGACACAGTATGCAATGGTTGTTCTATGAATTTGGCTCAAACAACTAATCATGCAAAGGAGGATATAATACCGTGATCAGAAGGAATGAGTTACTTTGGGATTAGAATGCGATGTTTGACAGAGGAAAAAGCAGACAACCTTTTGAAGAGGCTTGAGGTCATTTGATCTCATTATGCTCTTAAAAGAATATTCAGGGGGTGTTCTTTTTCCTTTTTGACTTTTTCTTTACACATTTTTTATTTCTGATATGATTGCAAAAAGTCTTGTGCTTTGTCTTTTTGCACGTCTGCTTCACCCAGACATAGCTGAGATTCTCATCATCCCCACGAGTGGCATGCATCCCCAACTAGAGCCACTGATGGAGCCCTGATTTCCAAGCTCCATTGGAGCATCCTCTCTAATCTTTTACCACACATCATGTCTTATGCTCTTCCTATTTTCATTAAGATTATTTTTAACATATACTTCCAATATCCTTAAGTCGGACTGTTCAAAATAAACAAACCTAAAACATTATGCAGATTGTTGCCATAATAAAGTCATTACTGCTTTGACAAATTATTCTGAACACTTATTTCATGCTTTATATCCTGCAGATAATAATACTGGGGTCTAATTATAATAAAGATTATTCATCTCCAATAAAAGTATGGATTCATGAAGAATCTTGTTAAGATATTCTGAAAATCTGTACAAGAATCTGATGTGTAGCATTGATCTGATGAAGAACTTAAGGTTGTATGCATATAGGCAGGAATGTTTGCATTATAAGCAAGAAGATTGGAGGCTAGCATGAGTAGCAAATATCAAAAGGCTCTACTCGATAAATGAAATAAGATAGGAATTAGTTTCCTACATACACTGTGAAGATTGTGAATCAAAAAATATTAATTGGGCATCAAAAATAGGAACAAATCAAAGATGTGAATAATCATTTGAATCGCAAGAGGAAGTATGAATTACTATAGCAGAGCACCAAAGCATCGGACGGCCATGATGTACTAAAAATATAATCGAAAGGTGTCTCACTGTGCCTGGAGTGTCATTATATTAAAATCCCCTGAAGGTTTTTCTAAAGCATGTCTTATGGTTTTCAATTGTTTCCCACAGCTTAGAAATTAATGACCCGTGATTCTCAGAAATAATCAACTTCTATGGACAGCCTGATATATTTTTGGTATCCAAAGGAATACAAGAGCCTATGCAGATATGGGGCGTGGGAGTTCCAGTTTATTCCAGCATCAAGCAAACTATTCAAACCATGTTTGGACGGTGATAACATCCAAGATTGGAGGTTTCAATATGCACTAAAAATAACTGCAATTACCTGAAGTCTCCATTGGCGGCACTAGAAGAATGCTATAGATTGATGACAAACAAAAATAATTGATACTGAATCATCATCATAGGCAAATAAATTGACCAATATTTAGCATCAAACCTGATTAACTTGCTATGAAGATGCGCTCAATGTGAGTATAGCATTTCAGTAGTCTCCTGAGGTTGCACAACTAATTTGGGAAAGATTTTCCTCATCCGGAGGAGTCACAGAAATACGAGGAGAAAGAGGACTGGCATGTTCAAGAAGCCATATAGAAAGGGAACAATCACACCAAACTTGATCATCAAAATATAGACAGAAATATATATAGGAAGCTACAAGGAGTTTAGCAATCACTGGTTTGAGTTTTACGTGATTATTAACATCTGCTTTTTCTTTCATTTTGATACAGAGATACACACACGAGATAGAATGATGAGTCAAAAGGTTGAATGTTGGTAGAAGATTAATTTTTATGATATGCAGCACCAGGAGCATCTTGTGATTTGGGTCCAGTTGAGAAATGAAAGAAAGAAAGAGTCCATACGAATATAGAGTGTGAGGATTATGGTTTTTTTCAAAACAAGTTTGGCCGCCATTTAAGAACATAAGGCATGAAATCATAAAACTGCTAAATCAAAATTATATTGAAGTTATGTGAATAGTTATTTGTTGTGAAAAGGTGTGGTGCTTGGAAGAGCAACTGACATCCTTCAGCTTCTTATAAATATAACATGAAGATCAAATGAAAGATACAATCGATACAATTATATACAATTCTTAAAAACTTTTTGCATATTGAAGCTGTGTACGCAATCCTGATATATTATTCTTTCATTTGGCAAAGATTGGACTTTTTAACTAAGCTTGTGAACATCGAATAATTTAGTAAACTTTCATACGCAATCTTGGAATAGAATTGCAGTGGATAGATCATCACTAATGAGTGTCTTCATTGCATTTTCGTTCCTAGCATAACTAGTAAGAAATTTTGTTTTATTTATATGCACAAAGCTTTAGAGTCAAAATATTATATAATTTTGTCCTTTATAAATATTTTTTAAATTTTGTAAACAATTTATATATCAGACAAGTAGATTGGATCATTTATAGCATTTTAAACTTAATTATCATAATATAGTGAAATATTTTATTGTTTCCGTATCTGTGACTAGTTTGACTCCATACCATAGGAGTTAAAGCACAATATAGACTAATTTAAAATTGCATATATATATATATATATTTGATCTGTCGTGCCTTGATTACTAAATTGTTTATAGTTGAGGTGCATAGAATTTTATAAGGTTGTACATTATAAACTTGTAATACTGACTCTATTGCCCTTTAAATTTTAGCAATGGTCTTTATATTACTCGTGATTCATAATCTATACACTGGCAATTATTTCATATCTTTACTTTCCAAAATTAGCATATCCATTTATTTCAATAATTCATTAGTATTCTTTATTTTAGATACTCTCACATTCATATAATCCTTTATTTTGTTTTCAATTCAAAATCTACAAGTTTGAAGCTTTTACTTTCTAAAGTCATCATTGAAGTTGCAAAGTTGGCATTATTTCAGCAATTTTCGCATTTTTGTGTAGATTGAAAGTTTTCTATATTTCTTGCTGTCTAGGAAACTCTTGTTGCATTTTTATTCAAATTTATCTGCTATAAGCATCTTGGACACAAGTGTTTTGTTCAAGATCAAGTACACCCGCCTTGGCCTTGCAAAGCCAAAAGTGCAGAAGATCAAACTGATTGATCTTGTTATGTTGGTCATAGGTTATAACCGATTGGATACCCCAACACCAAGTTGGCAAGACTCGTTGGATTCCAATATGCGATTTTGGGAACCAACACAGTGTCCACAAGAGGTGCAATGTTTTTGAAAGTTGTGGATTGTGAAGGGGGGTTGAAGGGTGGGCCTTTCATTGCAAATATTCTCATCCAAGTTATTGAGCAAGTGACCTTGAAAGTGTTTTTCGAGTAATAATTGACAATGCCAAGAATTGTAGGGTTAAGGAGCGCTTCGAACACATTTTGTGGACACCTTGTGTTGTCCACTCAATCTAATGTTGCAAAAAAATGGCACTAAAATTGGGTTAATAAAAAAATGTATAAAGATGCAAAAGAGATCCAAATGTTTGTCACAAACCACCATATTATGCAAGCCATATTTAGACAATTCTCGAAATTGGAACTCTTAAATGTGAGTTGAATTATTAATAATATATATGATAAGTAGGAGATATTTTCCACAAGAAGTCAAATTGCAATATTGCTATCAGGATTCAATTGTGTAGCTTTTTAGTCAAACTCATTAACCCATGTGTCATGAGTAGTGGTTCACATTAACCCACCTCTCATGAGAATGAATGAAACACTTAACACTCATTGGATCTAGGTGATGCTCATAGAGGTGAAGCACCAAGACATCTCGTGAGGTCACCCATCCCAATACTACTCCAACTCGAGTGCACTTAACTACATAGTGTCCTCCATGGTTAAACCCACTTTGCTTGCAACCCCATTTGCAAAACCTTCAACAAGTGTTGTGCCTTATGAACCATTTATTACAAAGCCTCTTATGCAATATTATGAGAGGCAGGTTCATGTGAGCCACTACCTATTAGGGTTTGACAGGTCCGGAACAGTATAAGAATAAACAATTATATGCAGAAACAATAGAAGAAAACACAAAGAACACAGATAACACACAGATTTAATGTGGTTCACCCAAAACCTGGGCTACGTCCACCTACACAGCCTTCAACCTTTCTATTATCTAGCAAAAATGTTTACCAACATTACAATGCATTATGCATCTCAGCCACTTATAACAACATTTTAGGGCATCCTCTAAATTGATCATTCGCCACAACATCAACCCCCACTACATGATCCGTCACCACAATATCAACACTACTCTTCAAACATGGGTCAATGAGTTTGAATCAAAAATACACAATTGAATCATGATAGCAATATCACAATATATATATATGTTTTAGAAATTTACAGTTTAATTTAGAAAAATTTCTATGTTTTGAAATTTAAATTTGAATCTTGATTTTAATTTATTGTTTTGTTTTTAAAATAGGTTGTTGACTGCTTTGCCTCAAACACTATTGTTTTGAGATCCCTTGTGAAGCTTAAAGAGGGACCGCCTAGAATAGTAATCAATGCTAATTGGAGCATATAGAGGCAATAGTACCAAAACAGTTGTCATTAAGGCAATCATATAAGATTACTCTTGGTGGGATCGTGTTGAGTACCTCCTAAGGTTCACCAAGCCTATATTGAGCATTATCTCATACACTCACATGGATAGACCTTGTTTGAGTGAGGTATATAATGGCATAGACTCCATGATTGAGGATATTAAAAAGATCATAAATTAGAGAGAGCAAGATCCTAAAGAAAAGTTCTTCAAGGAACTATAGATAATCATGGTAGAGAGATGGAACAAAAAGACTAAAACTTTGTATCTCCTTGCCTTTGCATTGAGCCCCAAGTTCTATAGTCAATTGGTCCTAAGGGAATGTACCACTAGGGTTTCTCCATATAGAGATCCTGAAGTTGCTCACAGGTCAAGTTTTATAGTCAATTGGTCCTCGGAGAATGTACCACTAGGGTTTCCCCATACAGAGACCCTGAAGTTGCTCACGGGTACAAGCATCACTTCAAAGACTCTTTCGTGATCACATATGACCTACAGTAAGGTCTGAATTCATGTGTTTCGTAAGCATCAATGATTGTGGTCTCGAGGCTCTTGAATACAAGAACAATGTTGTGCTCATAAATGGTGGTACTTCCAAGGACAAATGTACCAGTAACTACAACCCATTGCAGCCAAAATTTTATCATAAGTTAGTTCTTAAGTCTTAAGATTCTAATTTCTAAATTCTTATTGATGAATATTGAATTTACATATTTTTTTAAATTATTCAAAACTCTCAACTCTCGAATTTAAAAATTGAAAATCTTGAAAGGTTGCTAGTTCATCATTATCTAAGAGGAACTAGAGCACATACTCTTCCATCCACTCAATAAAATGCAATAGAATTAATTCCAAGAAGGCAGATACCTTGGTCTTTGTGCATTCAAACATGAGACTCACAACACAAAAAGAAAATGCTTACAAAAAGGGGATGCAAAGCATTGGGATGTTGAACCAAAGTGTGCAGAGTTGGAAGATTCGATGGCCCACTTTGATGCACTTGCACTCGATGATGATGATCACAAGCTACGTAGTGATGTTGAGGCTGAGCCTGGCATTGCTAATACTGATGCTGCTGGCAGTTTTTGTGCTTCTAATATACAACAGCAGAACAATGATGATTTTTTGTGATGTTTGTTTGATCAGTGATGGCTGATAATTAATGTTGACAGTATTGTTTTTAGATTTGGAGCCAAAACATTGATATGGAAAGTGTATTTTGACATTTTGTTATGTAATTTGGACTAAAACGTTAACATACGTGGTAGTGTATTTTGCTATGTTGCTTTAATATTAGCATAGTTGTGTATGAACTTTTTTACTGTTGGTGTGTGTGTGTGTGTATGTATACATATGTGTGTGTGTGTGTATACACACACAAACGCACAGACGAATCCAAAATGAATCCAAACCCAACCCCAAAAACATTTAGACGAATTTCAAATCCAAGTCTCAAACCTGCATCCATACCAGCAACTTAGGCAATTATGGATTTGTGGGTGTAACAATTCTAACTTCTTATTATGATATGTTTGAACGTACACACACAAATATATAATTCTTTGCCAAGGCAAGAAATTTTTTGCCGAACCCACATAACTGAACCCATATCAGAACCAGAATCAACAACAATAACATAGGCTACAATGATGCAGGTATTTTGCATAAGCAATCTCTACTCTGGAGACAGCATGCTAAAGTTGCTTTGGTCTTGTCATATTTTGGCATTAGTTGACATGATATTCTGCAATGACAAGTTACTCGATAGAGGTGGAGTCAATTTTTGACTGAATGGAGGTTTTTGCATCTCTTAACATTCATGCACGTATTCTAAGTTTGCACAAGTAATCTTTAATCTGGAGACAGCATGTAAATGTTCCTTTGGTCTTGTCATACTCTGTCGTTAGTTGTCATCATTTTCTTCAATGACAAATTACTCCATGGAGGTGGAGTCAGTTTTGACGGAGTAAGATTTTGCAATTCTCTTAAAACATTAAGTCTAAATACTAAGTTATGATCACTCGTGACATACGAATTCCCTCTGTAAATTGCTTATGTCTGTTCATGCAGTTTATAATTTGTGCAGCATTGTAATCTGAAGCTTGTCATCCATCACTGAAGCATCAGTAGGGCCTGTGCTAAACTTTTTTTATTGTGAGAAATCCGCTAATTTATTCCTTCGTGCTCTAAAGAGCCTACGGACATAGAAGAAAGGAACATAGAGAAGGAAGTGTAGAGTCAGCCATTGCGATACTGAAAAAACAATTGAAGCGGGGAATAAAACTATGTCAGGGCAAATGTTTATGGTAATCAGAACGCATAAAATCGAGCATGATCCAAAGTATAGTTAAAAAGTGGTTCTTTGTTGAAAGATTAGAAGGTAATTTAAATATTGAAGCTATGGAATTGTGTCTAATTTTTCCCCGCAGCGACCGAACGGCGACAATGAGATTCAAAAAGCTTCCAAGCGCGAGCCAATGACAATAGAGAGATGTCAAGAATTCGTTAAAATATCGTAATATCGGCAGTTTAATATCTGTGAATATTGAGTTGCAGAAATGAAAAAACTGTGAATCAATTGGTGTGCAGAGCGTAAGATATGCATTACTTAAAAACTAAACGATTCCTGTAATTACTCACTAAAGAAAGAAAGAAAGAAAAAGTTAACAGTTGGCATGAAAACCCCAAATAATTAACTCTGTCTCAACTTTAACATCCCAAATAACAAACAAAATCCCCCCAAGCCACCCCAAAATAACAAACAAGATGCAGAATGATTATTTTTGGGCTAGCGAAAATCTCCAGTCAACTCCTAAATATGAATAAGCATAAAAGCGCTCACTATTTCATGAGAAAAGAAAGACAATAATTTGGGCTAGCAAAAATCTTCAGTCAACTCCTAAAGATGAATAAGCATAAAAGCGCTCACTATTTCATGAGAAAAGAAAGACAATAAGAGAGTAATGGACGGTGAAAATCCATGAGATAATCCTGACCTGTAACAAATATAGATGGTTTTCGAGCGTCTCGAGAGCGTTTCGAATAGCATTCAAGCTGGTAATTTCTGTGAAAAGATCGTCATCAGGAGAGTTTGACGGAATGGAAAGGAGATTATAGATGTGAGGAGGTTGGGAATGTGAGAAATGAGAGGATGGGTTCATTTGTTTCTGGTTTCCAATGGAGGAGGAGAAGAGCGATTTGCAGAGGGAATGAATGGCATCGCTCATCTTGTCGTGTAAATCCCACGCCCTTTCCATGAGCACTTCCATTTCCTCTCCTTCCATTTTCCTGAAATGGTATACAACTAACGGGCTGAGATTTCAAACAAAACGCAGCTGTGTAAGATGTACCGAATGGCCAGCACCTTCCATTAGAAGGATAGAAATACCCCACGCTAGGCCATGTCCAAGCAGAAAGCGCTTGCTTTTGCTTTTGTTACGGTCCCACATCATTCTCTTTGCTCATCAACATCGATTTTTCATCCTGCTACAAGTCTTAGATTTTCGGTTTTCTCAGAGTGGGTGCCGCGTTTGCGTTTTCGTTCCTAGAGAATAGGAGCTTCCATGTTTCTCCCAAAAGAAGCTATAATATCGTGTTCGAAAAAACATCTCTATTAGTTTTTTCTTTTCAATTTGAAGTAGGTGGAGTAGGAGCTGAAAAAATATAAAAGGTTTCTAGGTGCTAGTGATAGAAAAAGTAAACTACTTAAACTATAATTAAGTGTAAAAATAATTATGAGATTATAGTTTTTTTAATTGAAGTTTAAAATTTTAAGATTTCTATTACAACTTCATTATTGTAGACATAATTTAGAAAATCTTAACTCTACATTTATATAGAGGAAAAATGCATAGATTGTAATTGTTCTTCACAACAAATTGACAATTCCACACCCTATACCCCACAAACAAACCACCTACTTTACATTTACATTATATAATAATAGTACTAATTTGATATAATTTATTAATCATAAAATACGAATGTCATTTCAAGATCTGTAACAAATTCAGTCAAGCTTATCTTGATAGTACCAGACCACCAACCATGCCATTGTACCAATGGAAACAAAATGAAATTTCTAAGTTCACTTTATAGAAAAAAATGGCATTATCCATGCCCAACTAGAAAAACAGGATAACTGGAAACTTCCCAGTCTAAAGAACTTCAGAAACATGAACCTAGAAACATCAAAACAACCACAAACACTACAACATTTGGAGTCAAATTGCGACATCAATTTATGACGGAAGTGTAATTTGTCTGTGGTTTTTATGTTTTTTTTGCAAATGTCCTCGACATCGTCTTAATACCAACATTGTTGTCGTTATTGCAACACCCACGTAATTATAAACAAAAAAATTTTAAAAAATGTCTCATTTGTCATTTTTCCCAAATGCAGTTGCGCGCACAAAGAGTATCTACTACAAAGTCAACATAGGGCGAACTCGAGCTAAGTAACTATTATTTTTATCCTATGATGGAGTTTCCTGGTAACTATTCTCTACATCCACTGATAATGATGTTTCTTCATTTAAACCCTAAAATTTTGACCTTATTGTCGATGTGTGATACAAAACTCCAAACACTCTAGACTTTTTTTTCCAAAGACTTGCTTAATCATTGAACTAGCAATTCACATTGCATAACTAAGGATGGAAAATGGAGTTTGGCAAAGTATACCCAATGAAATTGTTGAATATCATAGCAACATTTCTCCTAAGAAGATGTCTATATAGATTGAAGAGCATGTGGAAAGAATGAAATGAGATGTTATCAACGTATGTTGCCATGCGAAGAATACATCCAAACATAACCCTTTCTTGCTTTCTTAAATACCAATCAACAATGAGGAAATATGAGGGAGGCACGATATATATCTATTGCATATGTATTTGATTCAAAAAATTGTGTATCATAGAAGTATTGAGTCTCTGCAATATGGGAAAGAGCTTCGACTAATATTTGGTGTGTCCTTCTTTCCAACTCTAATTGTGAATGCTTTTCCTTTGAATGAATTTCAGTAAGATCTAACTTCTCAACCTCAATTTTCTCCATTGGTGATGAATCTATTAATCAACATGAACTTATGCATTTAACCCTTTCTTGGTAGTAAAGAAAAATTAGATGCATTTTGATGACATGACTAACCTCTAAAATCAATAAGAACCATGTGCCATCTGGATTGTGAAGTCAACTTTAGCTTATTGTGAAGAAAATACAACAGTGTGAGCAAACAAGAATCAACATATTAAGGAGCCAGACAAGCTTAAGGAAATGTGTGATTTTAGTTGCTACAAAAATGGACTTAGCTTAGACTCGGGAACACTAGTAATATTGTAGTGCCAGATGAGCCTAGTTGGCTTTGTTTTCATGACTTGTCCAACTTAGGGTTCTTGAGATTTTATTTCGAAAGAGATTTCAAGATTTGATGTTGATTCTAGCCCACTTTGACAATATCATGACAAGTTGTTGCCAATGAGTCTAGTTGGTCATTCTTTACAAAGATAATGGGTTGTTTACTTAAAGATTCATAGGACATCTTCTTTAGAAGAATTTTTGTATGTGAGGCTTTGTGCATTTCTTCTTGTCTTAAACTCCAAAATATTTTAACAATTTTAAGAAGATATCATAACCAAGTAAAGTTGAGCATGGATACAACACTACTAATGTTTGTCTAACCATACTATTTTCACAAAATAAGCCTTTTGCAAACTAATGTTGGTGGTACAACACTAAGATGTAAAGTTATTGATACAGAAATTAAAACAATCTTAGAACATTTACAACAATCTTCTAAAACAACATGGTATCAATACAAATTGGTTAGCATAAAGAGACAATCATAGCAAGCCAGCGATTAGAATAAGGAAGAATGAAAATATATTGGATATTGAATATAGGTTGATCATATACTAATGGAAAATATGCATAGATAGAATATAATCGATTGGAGGATGGAAGAGTAGGATTAAAACAAGGCATGATGAATACTAAGAAGGTATTATGACAAATTTGAAGAGAAATATATTTACACAAATATGTGAAGGAAAACATACACAATCATGAGAAGGAAATTTTGAAAGGATCTTTCCCAATATCTTATTTTCATAGCAATGAGAACATGAATATATATATATATATATATATATATATATATATATATATATATATATATATATATATATATATATATATATATATATATATATGGACCTTCATTTGGAGTTGATTATTATACTTTTCTTGAAGATGATTGTCAACAAAATAATATTATAGTTGAGATCTTTGAAGCTGAGTCTAAATGGAATTCAAGAAGAGGAGAGAGATAAGTATTTTATGATTATTATACCTTAAGAACTACCTTTATTTATTTTTGTAGTTACTCTCTTATTATTTCTCTTTATTTGCAGTAGATCCTCTGAAATTTCACACTTATGAAGAATATACTAATGTTCTTTGAAATGAAATCAATAACCATGGCATTGTTGGAAATTTGATTGAAAATGAATAATTATCAAAGAGGGAGATTGTTGCAAAGAAGGAAGATTGTTGTTAAAGAATGTTTTCAATCAGTATTTTGTCATTGATGTCAAACCTGCTATTTGCTAGATTGACAATTGCTTATAAGATCCAAGTACTATCACTTAGTTGATTGATGAAGAGGATTTAATCAACAAGATGTAATAAGAGTACCTAAGGGAAAGGTTGAGTTATGGTTTTGTAATGAAGTGCAAGGATCAATTAAGACAATGGTAAAATGATGTATTGATAATATACTTGAAGATACAAAGAAACATTGGAAGAATAAGTTGAAACAAGGTTGACTACAAAGCTTAACTAAGTTCATCAGTGAGTGCCAAGCAAGCTAGTTCAAGCTGAGTAGATTTTTAGTTAGTGTCGAGCAAAAGAAAAATCTAATGTATGCTAAGTGATACAGAAGAAGCCGAGCATGTTCAGGTGCCGAGCAAAGTAACAGGTGTCGAGCATCAGTAAAACTTAGTGGATGCCAAGTGAATCCATAGTAGGTGTCGAGCATCGGTAAAACTTATTGGATGCTGAATGAATCCACAGTAGGTGTTGAGCATCAATAAAATGTAGTTGATGTTAATTAACATAGTATGTGTTGAGCACCAAAATTTCAATGGTGTCGAGCTACTGCATTATTGGAAAAGTCAAAGATTTGTCAGATCTGAGCCAACAAGTTTGTTATCTTGAATTTTGTGAACCAAATGGAGGATAAGGATGATGAGCTGGTGGCATAGAAATTTGTGTAAACCATTTTTGAGAAAATTCAAGAAGATTCTTCATGATGTTTCTAGAAGGAGCAAGATATGGGTTAGATTCAATGAATCCTACCTAATCCATTTGAACTAGAATTAAAGGAGGGAAGAATCGAGCGGGAAAAGCAATTCCAAACTTCTATTTAAGGAGTCATAGGCCAAGAAGTTAGAGTTGTTGGTCTGCCAAATTGCAAAGTGGTTGTAGGATGTCAAGGAGAAGACATCTAAGAGAAGGAAGAATAGAGCACAGAGACTCTACTTCGATAAGTGGTCAGAAAGAAGATTTGCACTGGTACATCGAGCATGAAGACTCAAGGAGACAAAGCTTGAAAGGGGAACAAGCTGTTAGAGTTGTAGAGACTAAAAGCAAGTCAAATTGAGGAGAGTTGAACTATGATCTAAATTCTACAAGTTAAGTTGTGAGTTGTATTAGGTCAAAAGCCCTTATTGTTACTCTCTAACAATTGTGCAAGCTAGGGTAAAATCCTATGGACTTAGGTTGGTTTAACAACCATTTGTAAATCCTTTAACAAGGTGGCATTCCAAAGTGAATGTTCAAAAGTCCTCTAACCAGGCCCACTTCTAACATGATGGATAAATCCTTTAACCAGGTCACATTTAACAGTGTGTTGTAGCCTTTAACAAGGCAGGCCTTTCACAGGGCATCACTTCAGAAGAGTGAGAATTGAGTAGCATGTTACTAGTAGTTTTTCCCAAATTGGGTTTCCATGTATATCACTATATTATGTGTTGATCTTTCGTATGTTATGCTTGCATGTTGATTTGCAGTAACTTGCTAAGTAGGAAAGTTTAAGCTTGGATGAATGAACAATTTTAAAGGCTCACTTTACTTGATGAAAAAGTTTTAATTGGACATTTGGACCTTATATAATTGATTCACTCCCCCCCCCTCTCAATTATTCTAAAGCATTTCTAACAATTGGTATCAGAGCCATCTGTTGATTTAGTTTAAAGGTATTAGAAGCAGGAAGATCAAGATGCCCAAGAGAGAAGTTCTCAAGCTCAACAACATGGCAAAGCTTAATGAAATTGCACCTTGGATCAATAGGTGATTATACAAAAACCTCAATTGGAGTGGAACATGTAGATCCAGCTAGACCCCTTTATGTAGATGATTTGAACAAAAGGAAGGAGCATAATCAGGCAATGCTGGAGATTGCCTCTACATTAAGCTATGCTAAATTTGATGACATAAAAGGATGTGATTTTGCATTCAAGATGTGGAAAACCATGTCAGACATCTATGGAGGAGATTAGAATGTTCAAAGAGCAAAAAGAGAAAGCCTCAGAGGAAAGTTTGATGGCATGAAAATGGAGGAAGGTGAGAATGCTGCTCAATATGCCTCTAGAATGAAAGAAGTGGTAAGTACAATAAGAAGTCTAGGTGGTCATTTGGAATATGACATTGTCAATAGAAAATACTTAAGAACTTTGCTCCCCATCTATGCTATTAGAGTTTTAGCCATCCAAGAGCTAAGGTGTGTCCCAGGAAATTAGTTAACCTTTGAAGGAATAGTAGGGAGACTCACTGCTTTTTAGTTGTCCAATTATGATAACTACAAACCTGAGAATCTTGAATCTGCTTTCAAGGCTAAGCTATCATTGAAAGATTCTGAGGAGGTGAAACCAACGAAGAAAAGTAAAAAATGAAAACATGCATCCAGTGATAGCAGCACAGATGAGGAAGATGTGGAACAATTGGAAGCATTATTGGCCAAAAGATTTCATAGAGTCAAAGGTAAATTCAAAGGTAAGCTCCCTATCATTTTTTTTAATTGCAATGAAGTAGGACATATTGTTGTAAGGTGTACACAGAAGAAGAACTACAAAGAAGGAAACAAGTACAATAACAAAAGAGGAGATGATAGCAGAGATTACAAGGACAAAGGCAAAACATGCTACATTGTTGAAGAAGACTCTGATGAAAATGATGATGAGGTAGTTTATGTAGCCATGGAAGATGAGTCAGATGAAGATGAGGCAAAAACATTGGTAACATGTGTGAACAAAAATAACAAGTGGATTGTAGACAGTGTATGCTCACATCACATGACAAGAGACAAAAGTAAGTTTGTTACCTTTACTCAGTATGATGGAAATAGTGTTAAATTTGGAAATGATGCTCCATGTCAAATCAAAGGAAAAGATTCTATTAAACTTACAGAGAAAATTTCATGTGATAATGCATACTATGTTGAAGGATTGAACTACAATTTGCTGAGTGTATCACAGTTAGGCAATGTAGGTTGCAAAGTAGAATTTGGAAACAAAATTGCCAAAATCTATGATACTGATGGAAATCTAATAAGAAAAGGAGAACAAAACTAGGAGTAACTTGTTTTACCTAGATACGGAAGATGCAACTTGTCTCATTGTTAGACTTGATGATGTGTGGCTATGGCAGAAAAGGCTATTTCATGTTAACTTTGATAATTTGATTAGCATCAACAAAAAGAAGAAAGTCAAAGGTCTATCTAAGCTAAAGAAACCTAAAAATGCAATGTGCAAACAATGTCAACTAAGGAAGATGACCAAGTCAAGCTTCAAAAGAAAAACCTATACTTCTAAAGATGTATTAGAGCTAGTCCATACAAACCTATGTGGCCCAATAGAAGTACAAAGCTACCAAGGCGACAAATACATAATGTTATTTATGGATGACTATTCAAGGATGATGACTGCCATGTTCTTAAAGCAAAGATCTAATGCATTTTAAATGTTTAAGTGGTATTTGGCCAGGGTTGAGAAGGAAATAGGAAAGAGTTTGAAGTGCCTAAGATCAGACAGAGGAGGAGAGTTTACATCAAAAGAGTTTGAGATATTTTGCAATGACAAAGGAATCAAGAGAAAAACATCAACACCAAAAACTCCACTTTAGAATGGCATTGCAAAAAGAAGGAATAGATCAGTAATAGATTGTGCTAGAACATTGATGATGGAGAAAAATGTTGCTTTGAAGTATTGGAGAGAAGTTGTAAGTACTGCTATTTACACCCTAAATCGAGTACAAGTCAAGAAAGGCACAAATGCAAGACCTTTTGAATTATGGTATGGTCACTCACCTAATGTAAAACATTTCAAAGTATTTGGTTGTAAATGCTATATTCTTGAGGATACTAAGAACGGCAAGTATGATGCAAAGAGTGATGAAGGGATATTCCTTGGATACTCCACTAGAAGTAAGGCATATAAGTGTTTGAATACTAACACTAACAAGATTGTGAAGATTGCAAATGTAAATTTTGATGAGCATGTAGAAGTCCAAGCTGATGAATTCAAGAAACCAAAAGACTACAGATCTTTTGTATACTTCTATGAAGGAATGACTGCTGAAGATGATGCTACTAATCAAGTTGGAATCAACAACAAATTTCAGTATCAAACGAGTCACAACCAGTGAATGTCAAGCTACATTCAGAAGCTGAGTTGCAAAATGAAGAAAATGCACATTCTGATTCTAAAATCAGTACACATGGAAGAGATAATGAAATACCAGATAGTGTCGGCTCAAATCTAGCAAATCTTCAACTTTCAAAATAATGCAGCAACTCGACATTATTGGTTTCACTGATGCTCAGCTTATTCTATGTTACTCGACACTTGTATCATGCTCGACACCTGATCTTTACTCGATACTTGATCTTCACTCGGCACCTGAAGGCTACTCGACACCTGAAGATCACTCGGCACTTGAAGATCACTCAGCACTCACTAAAGTTAAACTTTGCTGGGCTTCAACTGAGAATCTTTTCGGCACTAACTAGCTTGCTCGGCTCTCTCTAATGAACTTAGTTAGGCTTTACAAATGACTTAGCTAAACCTTACATCTTTGTTGTGTTTTAGCGTGTCCATTCTCTATGTCTTAGAATATGTCATCAATACACTATTTCATCAATGGCTTAGTTGATCCTTATACTTCATTATAACATCATAACTTCAACCTTTCTCTAGGTGCTCTAATTACATCTTATTGATTGCCTCTTCCTTGTCAATCAACCAATTGATAGTTTTTGGATCACTAAAGCAATTGTCATTCCTGCAAGTAGCAAGTTTGACATCAATGAAAAAACAATGATTGAAAAAATTCTTTACCAATTCCATTACTTTTCATTCATGATCTTTTCAATCATTTCCAACAATCTCCCTCTTTGGCATTGATGGCAAACCAAACTGATCAATTGATCAACTTA
The DNA here is from genome assembly GCA_028749045.1 of Cupressus sempervirens. NCBI lineage: Eukaryota > Viridiplantae > Streptophyta > Pinopsida > Cupressales > Cupressaceae > Cupressus > Cupressus sempervirens. Next base: position 357,621,076 of record CM053791.1, on the reverse strand, counting down.
GTTACCACCAAAATTATATACATTTTCTACTACTTTTTGCTTCTCCTTCTTGACTGCTGCATCCTTACTACTGATCTCATATATCCTCATATCTTTACCTTACAGTTTCTCATAAATCTCCCTCTTTCATATATATCTCCCTCTTACTTTGTATTGATAAGTTTTCTGCATATATCTCCCTCTTTGACATAAATGCCAAAGATGTAACATCTTTAACATGCGAAATATAAGCTTTGCATCTCATGTTTTCTCCCTTTGTCACCATGCTTGTGATTGATTTGGAGTTTCTACTCCTGTTGTCATCCTCTGCATTAGTCTTCTGATATTTCAATGAGTTGTTCTTGTTGATGTAGGGTAGCTTCTTTGTTGCTTTAAACTGCTTGAGTTAGGGGCATTACCCCAACTTGCCTCTAAGATATTCATAAGCATCCTTGGGCAATGGTTTGGTGAAGATATCAGTAGTTTGTTCTTTGTATTGATATATTCCATCTTCACTTGTTTGTCTTCTACCAATTCTCTGACATATTGACACTTGATTGCAATATGCTTGGTTTTTGCATGCATTACTGGATTCTTGGATATGTTTATAGCACTTGTATTATCACAATACAATATCACAGGTTTGGTTACCTCTTCTTCCATTCCTTTCAATAGATGTGTGAGCCACACAATGTTTGTGCAATTGACTGTTGCTACCACATATTCTGATTCTGCAGTGGACTGAGATGTGCATGTTTGTTTCTTGCTAGTCCAAGTAACTAGCCTTTTACCTAAGAATAATGCTCCTCCACTTGTGCTTTTCCTATCATCAATGTTGTTGTACACTCGATTTGTGTCACACTCTAAACCCTTCTATCCAAACAATTCCATGAGTTGGAATGCTTGGATGCCAGCTTAGAGCTCCCTATCCACAGAGTGCAAGAGAGTATATTTCAAGAATAAAAAAGCTCTCAGATGAGCCTTAGAGATACTCTTCTTGCTAGTAAACCATGCAATGGGAGGTTCCAAAGACAAGATGCAAGAATGCAAATGTCCCAAGGAGTTTCTCAAGGATGCAATGCAAATAAAGATTAAGCTAGAATGAATATGAAAAGTGCAACTATGCTAAAACATGTATGAGAGTGTTACAATCCAACTATTAGACTATATGATTTAAGCTAAATGTGAAAATGAAAGCTAAGCTAAGCTAGAATGCCATGGATGAGAGAATGTAGACAAGAAAGAGAAGTTCTCCACAAAGCTCCAAAGAAACCTGTTAGAAAACCTGCAGCATAACAATATTCAAAAGATGGATTCTTTGAGGGGGAAAGCTCTCTCCCTTTTAAAGTCGTACGGACGGTAGAGATCAAGATGAAGATGGTGGATGATCAATGGTGGAATTCGAAAAGAGGAGTGATCCATGTGCACACACAAGTCAACCAATAGAATATAAGTTGACTTGTCACATAAGACAAAAGTCTCACAAGCCTTTTCTTTTAATTGTAAAATAGAAAAAGGACTTTATGTGTGCACTTTAAGTGGGTTAGAAGAATGGGGTGTTTTATTTAATTAAAAGGGGACATGTTCTTTTAATCAAATAATGAACTTAGGATAGCATAGTCAAACTATAGGTTATAATCAAATAAATTGTTTATTAGCAATTTGGCCTAGGTAAGTGATTAAATTAAATTAGCCAAAATGCTGAAAAGGGGGCTAATAGTCTAGATGACCATTTTTAGGTGATTACATTTGCCCCTCTTTGACTAATGCGTGATCAATCTGGGAACACATTATGTCAAAGAAAATAGAAAGCCAAGTAGGCGGTGATAGATATAGATGTCTGATTCCAAAGAATGAAATGCAGAAATAGATAGCAAGTCCTAAATGCACAGCCTGATAGCGGTAGTACTGAACATTAGGAAGATGATGTTAGGATCCAAAAAGAATTTTAACACCTAGAAAAGCGAATAGATCAAGAGCAAGTGATAAGGTCAAACAAATGCTCCTAAGAAATAGATAGCTGTAACAATCAGCAATAGAGTATTTTTGTCCCCTCGGGATCAAAATTGAAATGAGGTAAGGGGATGCAAAAATTGGCTAGACATGAGAAATTAGAATAGAGCAATGTCCAAGATGACAGATAGATGATTAAAACCCAAGAATGACTATAAGAAATTGATAAAATGCCCTAGTTTGACTAGAGTTGACCTTGAAGGATATAGCATAAAAATTAGGTCAAAATGAGTAGAAAGGTGATTTTAGACATGAAACGGTGAATTGAAGTAGATATGAAGCATAGAAATGATGAAGACATGAAGAAATGAAGATGCCCCAGTGATGATTCAGAGATTAGAACTCAAAAGGTCAGCTAACTACTTAGAAGAAAGTAGAATTTTAAAAGACAATTTTGACCATCAAGATGAACTCGAATTTGGATTTTGATCCCGAAAATGAATCTAGGACGTTGAAATTATTTAAGAGGTCAAAACTTTATATAATGTGATGATAAGATAGAAAAGAGATGAAGTGAAAGATTAAGAAGGTGAAAAGACATGAACAAGAAGAAAGTAAAGAAATGTATGAAAGGAGTTAGCCAATATATCCACAAAAAGATGAAGAGAGAGCTCTCCCCATATGCAAAAATGCAAGATTAAGCTAGAAAATGAACCTAAAATGCAAGCTAATATGCAAAGTGGTTTACCAGCAAGAAACACATAACATTTAGACTCTTAATTTCATCGTTGAGCATTTATTAGGGACATCATGAGATCATACAACCATCACTAGTATAACTATGAGGATATGAATATGATCGATATCGGATAGGTATGTGGAAATCCAATCTAAGCATCAAAGACATGTAAGTCAAGATAACTACGCAATTAGATTCCCTAAGTTTAATTTAGCAAGATTACACCTGTATCAAGGCATAACTGCAAGGATAATCCCCAAGTGCGGTCTTGCAAAACAGTCAAGGATGATACATTTATAAGTCAAAGTGTTGAATAGGACAAACACGAATGCTTACAACACTATAGATAAACAAAGTATACCCACAAGCAGAAATCAAGAAAACATGCCCCATGCCCCCAGTCTTCTAGTCAATGACATCTTTGAAAGACTATTAGGGATGGAACATATAGTAAATAAATCATCATAGACAACACACAAAGTAGATAAAGATCAGCATAGCTTAGTTGTTTAAGTGCTAAAGTGTGTGTGTGTAAGTCACTTGGCCATTTCTTCAAGACTTGATTCTGATAGTGAGAAATATTGCGACATCGAAGACCGTAGGTAAACTATCTGAAAAGTGTTGAAAAACACTTGATGTCAAGGTGGGGGAAGTGTTGAGAAACACTATTTTGTGAGTTGTCAAAGAAACCCAAATGCACAAGAATACCTCAAAAAGGCTAAGTAGTTATGCCCCCGAGATTAGGACAATAAACAATTCCAAGCTAGGAAATGTGTAGCAAAGTAGGTGATTGAGACTGATAGACATAGGTGCAAGGGTTTCAAGTAGTGCTTGTTTCCAGGTTTTCACCACTTGACAGATTTTTATTTTATTTTTTAGGGCTTTTTTCAATTTTTTTGTATTTTTCAATTTTTCAATTTTTTTTGGTGATACATCAAAGCACCTATTGCTAGGTTTTCACTAATATGATCCTTTTTTAGGACCTTTTTTTATTTTTAGGATTTTTTCAGCATCATATATGATTTTTTGGATTTTTTAGAAGGTTTTTAGAGATTACTAGTTCTTGAGCAAGATCACATCATTTTCTCCCAGTGTCTAGCAAGGTGTAGGACATGATGGAGCAAAAAGTTGGTGGATAGACAAAGATGGATAAGAAAGGAGTATGAAGCAAGTGAAAGTGATCCTCAAGGACTAACTCCTCAAGAGTACCCAAGCTAGGGAAAGAAGTGAAATAGTCATATGAAGCATATTTTGGATAAGCAATGGAAGTAATGAGAAAGATAGCATGTAGGATAAGCAATGAAGCCAACAAGTGAGATAGCATGAAGATAAGCGATGGAAGCCAATGAGTGAGACAACATGAAGTGTGTAGTCCAAAAGAGTAGCCATGTCAAGAGACCTATGAGAACCATGTTTCATTTATTATGATCAAGACCAAGGGGTCAACTAGATAGTATAGCAATGGTATAGAGCAATAAGAATAAAGCTCAAGATAGAGGCTATGAGTGAATGGGAGAGCACAATAGAAAATCTGGTGGATAAGATAGCCAATATGCAAAGATAGCTCAACATTGTCAAGATCAAAGAGAGAAGAGGGGATAGATGGATGATGGAAGAATTATGCATGATGCCTGTTTGTCAAGTTTTCATCATGGTACTTATCCAAGGTGCCACAAGAAGTAGTTTTCACCATAGGATACATTTATTTCTCTTTACTTTTGCTACCAAAGTGCCACAAGAAGTGGTTTTCACCAAGGCACATTTTCATTTTTTCATTTTATTTTTGAATTTTTAGAAAGAGCTCAAGCTTTTTGAATGTAGATAGTGCTCCTATAGGAAAGATAAGTCATGTTAAGCCAAGACCATAGAAAAGGTATGCTCAAAGATGTTGATAGGGTGATGAAAGAGAAATGGTAGTAGGAAGAGTATATGGAGGATAAGAGTTCATGTATAGAAAGTAAGTGTAAGCTTTAGAGGATTTCATGAGGGTCGCTGAAATATTGGACAAGATCAACATTGACACACACCTTGAAGGGTATTGGAACGATGGAGGAATCATGGATGAAGTAGCTTGAGGCTTAGATGTATGAGGTGGTAGAAGAGATTTGGAAAAAAGTGGAGTGGAAGGCTTTGGAATATTTTTAGAAAGATTTTTGGAAGAAGATGGAATTGAAGCCTTTGGAAGCTTGAATGTCAACTTTGAAGTATTTTCAATATTCAAGTCTTTTAAAAGAGACTTGGGAATCCATATAGCTTTAGATTTTGCTTTAGATTCTTCAAAACACATTTCTTCAATAATGGGTTTAGGAACCCATATTTTCTTTGATTTAGCTTTTTTAATAGTGCACCTTTGTAGTCTCTTTTGTGCTTTCTCCTTCTTAGCATTCACATGTCGATTAGATGGGACATAGTGATTTTCATTTTTCAATGGATTCTTATGTTTATTCTCACTTCCAAAGGACTTTGGATTTGTGGATGAATAAGGTTGATATGACTGGTTTAGATGGATAGATGGGTGAAAAGTCATCAAGGATGAGTGTATTTTTTGATCTTTAGGTATGATGGGAGAGCTAGGGAATGAGCTAGGAGTTAATGTAGGAGATGGAGGAACATAAGACCCCAAAATGGATGGAAGGTTTGAATGCTTTAGCTTAGATGGATAAGGACCAGGGATAGATTTAGAAGATGCAAAGGGATAGTGGGAAGGGATATCAACATCTTTAGAATGAGTAACATGGTCAAAGCCATCAATAGACTCTTGAGTACCTTTGATAGAACGACATTTTTAATAGTAGCACTTGAAGCTTGAGCACAATTTTGAAGTGGATATGGAGAAGTAGAACATGAGGGGATGCTTTGATCTTGACAAGTAGCCTTGGATAGCATATGAAGAGAACTTTTCTCATAATTTTTAGTAAGCTCAAGGGAGATAATGGAAGTGGTATCTTCATCATACTTAGGAGGTGGAAAAGTTATAGGATATGGAGGGGAAAAATCTTGAAAGAGATGAAAAGGTGCTTGATCTTGATCTTTCTTGACATTTATAGCTTTTTCTTTTTGAGAGTCCTCTTGACATGGAGCCACTTCTAAGGACAAGGGAGAATGAAGAGTGAATGGAGTAGTGCTTGGATTAGGTATAGTAGTGCATGAAGGTTGAGGATGTTTAGGATTAGTAGCATGGAAAAGGTTTGCAGCCAAGTGAAGGTTAGCTAGAGTTTCTTTTAGAGGTAGCCCTTGAGGATACACGTAGTCTATGTGGAAAGCATTAGGTTCTTTATTTGATGGAGGCATGTTGGAAAGATTTGAAGTGTTGGGAGATGCACGAGTATTGGAAGAAGTGGAAGATGTAATAGAGCTGCTACTAGACATAGGTTCATTAATGTAATCTTGCTCAAGAAAAGTATCCTCATCGCATGAATCATTAGAGGTATCAATAATTCCATTATCAATAAGATCTTGGATTTTATGTTTTAGCTCAATCCAATTTGAAGTAGCATGGTCATTAGATCGATGATAGGCACAATAGGTATCCAAGAATGGATTTCCATAGGAGCTAGACTTAGGCAACATGATGAGCTTGGTGCCAAGAAGTGTTCTCAAAATGTCATCATAAGAATTTTTCAAGGGAGAAAAGGTTCTATTAGAAGTATGTCTAGAGTCCTTTTTTTGTTTCTCAAGTGAATGGTATGTATCCATCTATTCATCATTATCTTGGTCAAAGATAGGTCCATCATGAAATTTTAGCATAGGCTCAAAGGAGGTATCACTTGCTTGTTCTCTAAAGTGGTCTTTAGATCTAGAAGATGAAGACATTTGATGTCTTGAAGTAGAGCATGTAGACCTAGAAGAAGAGGATGACCTCAAAGAAGGTGACTCACATGCATGTAAAGATCTTAAAGAAGATTCATGTAATGATGCAATCTTCTCCTCTAACTTTTTCTCAAGTTTAGACTTCATTTCTATCATGCGCTTAGAGAGATGAAGGTAAGAAAGATCATTTGTCTCTTCTAGTTCTTTGTATTGTGCATATAGATCTTGAAACTTTTTAGTGACATGGAGGATATCATGATCATCTAGATTCGGTTGAAGTTTGGTAGCACAAGGTTTAGATCCAATAGTTTTAGATGCAAAGCCAAGCATAAAAGAGCCTAGAAGATAACTTGATGTTGAAACTATCAGAGGTAGAGTTTTCACTTGCCAAGATAGTAATGATAGAGTAAAGTGACTTGTCAAGAAAGTGTCCAAGTTACTTATGACATGAATGACTCAAGTCAATAGCTAGGCAAGATGCCCAAATAGCCAAATAGATAGAGCAAGCGGGGTGACAAGTGAAAAATTCTCCAACCCAAGAGTGTAGTCAAGAAATCAAGGTAACCATTTCAGCAAAAGGATAACTAGCAAGTAGGCATAGACCATGAAGACAAAAAGACCAAGAGCACTAAGACCAAAGAGCCACTTTGAGCATGTTCAAGAACTAGAGACATATAAAAGAAAATTCAAATGATAAGACTCCTCTTAGCAAGAAACACAAGAAAATGTTTGCACTTGATGTTTTGACTTGGTTGACAAAGTTTGACAATAGTTGATAGCATAGCAAATTTGATATTCAAAAACAATTTCTTTCCAAGCAAGATAGTGACACATGGAGTAGTCTTCAAACAATCAAGCAAGGGACAAAGCAACTTTGCATGATACAATCATATGTGAGGTCTCAAAAGAATTCCTTAGAATTATCGTCATGTGTATGTTCAAAAGATTTTCATAGGTATACCACATTCAAGAACACATCAAGCAATATCTACCTAAAGGACATGGTTCATTACTCATCAACTTGGCCCACGCTTGATGCTCCTTTCCCTCACACCAAGTGGTTTCCCACAAGAGATATTGGCTTTGTCATGGAAATGCCATAAGCATAACCAAGGGAACACAGATGGTGAGTGTAAAATCTTGGGGTGATCCGAGTAGTCCACTAGGATCGATCCTTGCACCAAGAAGTTGAGCAGCTAAAAAAGGTAGTAACTAACTTAGGGTGTTTAGATAGGGCTTCCATTCATAGTGTTCCTCTTGCTCCCAATTACGGGACACCTCACCTTGCGATGAGTAACCGATCTTGTGACCACAAGAGTACCTTAAGCATTCTTGCCTAGTGATCTCCCTATGGTCGAAATCTCATAAGCAATCACACTAGGCGAAGATAAACACTACGTCTACCAAGTTTTTGTGTCCTTGATAGCCTTGAGTTTATAGTGGGTTGGAAGAGCCAGGTAATCTGCTTGTCCCCACTTGGGTCGTTCCTCTCAGGTTGTCCGAGAGCAGGCCCTCTAAAAGATTCTAAACTACACAAAGAGTGGATCAACTTTCGGAAGTCAAGATTTCTGATTCACCACAAGGGTGAAGAGAATACTCTCCTATTCCAATCATTTTCTCCCAAACACACCAGGAAGATTCAGTTGCCTCTTACTCTTGAAACCAAATGGTAAGTCAAGATTTCTGATTCACCACAAGGGTGAAGAACATACTCTCCTATCACCAAAAGATCCCAATTGTAAGTTTTAATGTGCCTAAAAATAAACAACTACTATATGCCACACATGTAAAAGTAAAGAACAAGCAAAATTGAGTTTTTATGTGTTGGGCAACCCTACAAACAATCTTTAGTAGCCCTTGTGCATTTGAAGCTTTGACATGCGTTCTTTTTATGCAATGTTTCAATTTTTTTTCACAAGGATGGCAACCTGTAATCACAACTTGTTAGCACCACAAGTTAGTGTGAAATAATATAAAATACTACAATAAAAAGTGGTTAGTTGCCTCAAATATCCAAGTTATCTTCCAATCAAGTGTATGCAAAGAAAGTGCAAACTAATCACAAATGCTCTAATTTTTACTCTTTGCTTTTGACCTAGTCAACAAGATTAGATTTTTTTTGCTATTATTTTGGATTCAAAAATAGAAATGAAAATAAGAGACCCCTGCTAAAAATTAGAGAGCTTTCCAAAAATGCAATAAATTCAAAAAAATCTCTTCATTTGCACCCTAGAGACCAATTTTGTCAAAACAGGACAAATTTATCAAATCTGGTTTTTGATCCCTAATACGACCTAAAAAGTCAAAACACAAAGAGAGTACCCCTCTTAGAATTCAAAAATATTTCTAAAAATGTAAGTTTTTCTAAAAAATGTGCTAATTTGCGATCAAAAATGGCTTTTTATGAAAAATAAAGAAAAAATCATAACTCTCGCAAATCACATAAAAATGCTCTAAAAATCAGACTGATACATTTTGAACACATACCCAATTTGCAAAAAAAAATTTAGAACCAAACTCGAAGCGGTTTAAAAGATATGATCAAATCTTTAAACCAACTAGATTTTTGGCCTTCAAACCAATCTACTTATGGGTTGGCCTTAAAATCAAAGTGATAATTCTACAAAAGCACTTGATTAGATCCAATATGCTGCTATAAAAAAAATTAGAGATAAGAAATGAAATAAAATGGAGCTAGAAACTTGATTCAGGCGCCACGGTGGGCGCCAAAAATGTACACTTGATTTGTGTAACACTCTAAACCCTTCTATCCAAACGATTCCATGAGTTGGAATGCTTGGATGCCGGCTTAGAGCTCCCTATATATGGAGTGCAAGAGAGTATATTTCAAGAATAAAAAAGCTCTTAGATGAGCCTTAGAGATACTCTTCTTGCTAGTAAACCATGCAATGAGAGGTTCCAAAGACAAGATGCAAGAATGCAAATGTCCCAAGGAGTTTCTCAAGGATGCAATGCAAATAAAGATTAAGCTAGAATGAATATGAAAAGTGCAGCTATGCTAAAACATGTATGAAAGTGTTATAATCTAACTATTAGACTATATGATTTAAGCTAAATGTGAAAATGAAAGCTAAGCTAAGCTAGAATGCCATAGATGAGAGAATGTAGACAAGAAAGAGAAGTTCTCCACAAAGCTCAAAAAAAACTTGTTAGAAAATCTGCAGCATAACAATATTCAAAAGATGGATTCTTTGAGGGGGAAAGCTCTCTCCCTTTTAAAGTCATACGGACGGTAGAGATCAAGATGAAGATGGTGGATGATCAATGGTGGAATTCGAAAAGAGGAGTGATCCATGTGCACACACAAGTCAACCAATAGAATATAAGTTGACTTGTCACATAAGACAAAAGTCTCACAAGCCTTTTCTTTTAATTGTAAAATAGAAAAAGGACTTTATGTGTGCACTTTAAGTGGGTTAGAAGAATGGGGTGTTTTATTTAATTAAAAGGGCACATGTTCTTTTAATCAAATAATGAACTTAGGATAGCATAGTCAAACTATAGGTTATAATCAAATAAATTGATTATTAGCAATTTGGCCTAGGTAAGTGATTAAATTAAATCAGCCAAAATGCTGAAAAGGGGGCTAATAGTCTAGATGACCATTTTTAGGTGATTACAGTTGCCTCCCCAATCTACATCTGTGTAAGCATTGAGCTCAAACTTCTCATTCTTTTTGTAATATAGGCCAAAATCATCAGTTCCTTTGAGATACCTCATTATTCTTTTTACTGCCATGAGATGATTTTCTTTAGGATTAGCAAAGAATCTAGCTACTATTCCAACTACTAATGTTATGTCTGGTCTGCTATGTACAACATATTGTAGTTTTCCAATCATGGATTTGTACATTGTTTGATTGACTTTAGCTGATTCATCATTTTTGGATAGCTTATGTCCAGTTGCCATTGGTGTGCTAACTGGTTTGGAATCTTCCAATCCAAACGTTTTAAGTATCTCTTTGATGTACTTTGATTGTGTCACAAATATATAATGTTTTAGTTGATGCACTTACAATCCAACAAAAAAATTGATCTCTCCAAACATAGACATCTCAAACTCATGTTTCATTTCGTCAGTAAAATTTTTGCAAAGCACTTCCTTTCCTCCAAAAACTATGTCATCCACAAAGATTTCAGATACAAGAATATCCTTACCTTCTTATGATTTGATGTACATGTTGTTGTTATCATCAGTTCTTTCAAATCCTATTTACACTAGATACTTGTGAAGTCTCTCATACCATGCTCTAGGTGCTTGTTTCAAACCATAGAGTGCTTTATGTAGTTTAAAAACCATATCCCTGTTGTTCTCATTAACAATTCCCTCTGGTTGTTCAATATAGACTTCTTCTTCCAATATACCATTCAAAAAGGAAGACTTTACATCCATCTGATAGACTTTAAAACCTTTATATGCAGCATATGCAAGTAAAGTTCTTACTCCTTCCATTCTAGAAACAGGGGCAAATGTTTTCCCATAGTCTAATCCTTCTTCTTGAGCATAACCCTTAAATACTAGTCTAGCTTTATTTCTAGTAATCTCACCATTCTCATCTAGCTTGTTTCTGAATACCCACTTGGTGCCAGTCACATTCTTGTCAACTGGTCTGGGAACCAAACTCCAGGTTTTGTACTTCTTCATTTGATCAATCTCTTCTTCCATAGCTTTACACTAGTCACCATCTTGTAATGCATCATATACTATCTTAGGTTCAAATTTGCTTAACAGATATGATTCATTTCTTAGTCTATTCCTTGTCATTGGTCTTGCATCTTTGTCACCAATTATCTGTTCAGCAGGGTGATGTTTCTTCCCATATTTGGATAATCTTGGTTCTATCCTTGTTTCCATGTTTGTTCTTTCGTATTCAGGGTCACTATGCACTTCGTTGTCAGGTAGTTCTACATCTCTTTCATGTGTACTGACTTCAGAACTAGAATGTGCATTTCCTTCATTCTACAACTCGGCTTATGAATGCAGCTCAACATTCATTGGTTGTGACTCAGCTGAAACTGAAATTTGTTGTTGAATCCCAATTTGATTGATAGCATCCTTGTCAATAGGCATTCCTTCATAAGAATACACAAAGGTTCTGTATTCATCCATTCTCTTTGCTTATTCAACTTGGACATCTGTATGCTCATCAAAGTTTACATTTGCACTTTCCACAATTTTTTCAGTGTTAGTATTTAAACACTTATATGCTTTACTTCTAGTGGAGTAACCAAAGAATATGCCTCCATCACTTTTTGCATCAAATTTTCTATTTTTAGCATCTTTAAGGATAAAGCATTTGCAACCAAATACTTTGAAATGCTTTACATTGGGTGAGTGACCATACCATAATTCAAAAGGTGTTGCACTTGTACCTTTCTTGACTTGTACTCAGTTTAGTGTATGAACAACCACACTTACAGCTTCTCTCCAATATTTTAGAGCAATAGTCTCTTCCATCATTAATGTTCTAGCACAGTCAATCAGAAATCTATTTCTTCTCTCAACAATTCCATTATGTGGGGGAGTTCTAGGAGCTAATGTTTGTCTCTTGTTTCCTTTGTCATTGCAAAATGTCTCAAATTCATTTTATGTGAATTCACCACCTCTGTCTGATCTTAGGCATTTCAAACTCTTTCCTGTTTCCTTTTCAACTCTAGCCACATACCACTTAAACATTTGAAAAGCATCAGATTTTTTCTTTAAGAACATAACAGTCATCATCCTGGAATAGTCATCACTAAAAAACATTACATATTTATCTCCTTTGTAGCTTTGTACTTCTATTGGACCACATAAGTTAGTATGGACTAACTCAAGTACTTCTTTAGATGTATAGTTTTTACTCTTGAAACTTAACTTAGTCATCTTTCCTAGCTGACATTGTTTGCACATGATGTTGTCAAGCATCTTCAGTTTAGGTAAACCTCTGACTTTCTTCATTTTATTGATATTGACTAGATTATCAAAGTTGACATGATAGCCTTCTATGCCATAACCATTCATCATCAAATTTTGCAACAAAACAAGAAGCATTTTCCATATCAAGATAAAACAGATTACTTCTTATTTGATCTCCTTTTCCTATCAATTTACCATCAGTATCATAGATTTTTGTAGTTTTGTTTTCAAATTCTACTACTTTGCACCCTACATTGCCTAACTGTGAGACACTTAGCAATTTGTAGTTTAGTCCTTCAACATAGTATGCATTATGACATGAAATTTTCTCTGTAAGCTTAATGGAGCCTTTTCCTTTGATTTGACATGGAGCATTATTACCAAATCTAACACTATTTCCATCATACTGAGTAAAGTCAATAAACTTACTTTTGTCTCCTGTCATGTGATGTGAGCATCCACTATCTATGATCCATCTATCATTCTTGTTCATACATGTTACTAGTGTTGTAGGCTCTTCTTCATCAGACTGGTCCTTCATGGCCACATAAACAACTTCATCATCATTATCCTCGGAATCCTCTTCAACAATATAGCACTTCTTGCCTTTGTCTTTGTAATCTCTCTTATCATCTCCTCTTCTATATTTGTACTTGTCGCCTTCCTTGTAATCCTTTTTCTGTGTACACCTTGCAGCAATATGTCCTACTTCATTGCAATTGAAACAAATGATAGGCAGCTTACTCTTGAATTTTTCTTTGCCTCTGTGAAATCTTCTAGCTAGTAATGCTTCCAATTGTTCCACATCTTCCTCATCAGTGCTACTATCACTGGATACATATTTCATCTTTCTTCCCTTCTTTGATTTCACCTGTTCAGTATCTGTCAATGATAGCTTGGCCTTGAAAGCATATTCAACATTCTCAAGTCTATAGTTGTCAAAGTTAGATAACTCAAATGCAGTGAGTCTACCCACTATACCTTCAAAACTTAGATTGTTTCCTGGTACACATCTTAGCTCTTGTATAGCTAATACTCTAATAGCATAGATAGGGAGCAAGGTTCTTAAAAAATTACTATTAATAGTATCATAATCTAATTGATCACTTAAACATCTTATTGCACTTACCACTTCCTTTATTCTAGAGGCATACTGAGTAGTATTCTCACTTTCCTCCATTTTCATATCATCAAACTTTCCTCTGAGGCTTTCACTTTTTGCTCTTTAGACATTCAGATCTCCTCCATAAATGTCTGATAGGGATTTTCACATCTTGAATGCGGTATCACATCCTTTGATATCATTGAATTCAACGTAGTTGAGTGTAGAAGCAATCTCCAGCATTGTTTGATTGTGTTCTTGTTTATTTTTCAAATCTTCTGCAGTAAGAGTACCAGTTGGATCAACATGTTCAGTAACAATTGAATTTTGGGCATAATCTCCTATGGATCCAAGATGTAGCTTCATCAAACTTTTCCATGCAACAAAGTTGTCTTTGTTGAGCTTGGGAACTTCTCTCTTAGGCATTTTGATCTTTTTTGCTTCTAGTCCCTTTAAACTAAATCAACAACAAGGCTCTGATACCAATTGTTAGAATTCTTTAGAATAACTGAGAGTGGGGGGTGAATCAGTTATCCAAGGTCTAAATGCCTTAATAATACTTTTTAACAAATTATAGTGAGCCCACTAAACTATTCATCCATCCAAGCTTAAATCAACCATCTTAGCAAGTTACAACAAATCAACATTGCAGAAATAAAACATGCAAGATCAACACATGACACAGTGATTTACGTGGAAACCCAATTCGGAAAAAACCACCAGTAACATGCTACTCAATTCTCACTCTTCTAAAGTGATTCCATGTTAAAGGCTTACAACACACTGTTAAATGTGACCTTGTTAGAGGATTTCACCATACTGTTAGGAATGGGCTTGGTCAAAGGACTTTAGAACATTCACTTGGAATGTCACCCTGTTAAAGGATAACATGGCTCTTAAACCAACCTAAGTCCATAATATTTATACTCACTGTTATAATTGCTAGAGAGTAACAATAATGGCTTTTGATCTGATATAACTTACAACATATCTTGCAGATTACAGATCACACTTCAGTTCAATCCTTTGCTTGGCTTTAATCACTGCAGCTTTGACAGCTTGTTATCTCAAGCTTCGTCACCTTGAGTCTTCTTGCTCATCATACCAATGCAATCATATCTATGGCCATCTATCAAAATAGAGTATCTATGCTCTCTTTCACCTTAGCACCTTCTTCAACACTTCATACTTTCATGCTTGACCACCTGTTTGCTTCGTGAGCTTATAACTTCTTAAATAGAAATTTGGAATACCTTTCCTGCTTGATTCTGCCTCTCCAACCTTAGGGTTTCAATAGATTAGGTAGGATACAATGTATATGTCCCTTATCTTGCTCTTATCTATAAACTTTGTCTAAAATCCAGTTGTATTCACCAAGAATGTTTTACATAGTGTTCTGTGCCACCAGCTCATCATTCTTATCTTCTATCCGATTCAAAAATTTCTAGATAACTACCATGTCAGCTCAGATTTGGCAAATATTCGACTTTCAAAATAATGTAGCAACTCAGCATTATTGGTTTTACTGATGCTTGGCTTCTTCTGTGTTACTTGGCACTTGTATCATGCTCAACACCTGATCTTTACTTAGCACTTGATCTTCACTCGGCACTTGAAGGCTGCTCGACACCTAAAGATCACTCAGCACTTGAAGATCACTTGGCACTCACTAAAGTTAAACTTTTCTTGGCTTCAACTGAGAATCTGTTCAGCACTAACTAGCTTGCTCGACTCTCTCTAATGAACTTAGTTATGCTTTACAAATGACTTAGCTAAACCTTACATCTTTGATGTGTTTTAGTGTGTCCATTCTCTGTGTCTTAGAATATGTCATCAATACACTATTTCATCAATGGCTTAGTTGATCCTTATACTTCATTATAACATCATAACTTCAACCTTTCTCTAGGTGCTCTAGTTACATCTTATTGATTGCCTCCTCCTTGTCAATCAACCAATTGATAATTTTTGGATCACTAAAGCAATTGTCATTCTTGCAAGTAGCAAGTTTGACATCAATGAAAAAACAATGATTGAAAATATTATTTACCAGTTCCATTACTTTTCATTCATGATCTTTTCAATCATTTCTAACAAGAAGGACAAAACCAAGACTATCTAGGTATGTGAGAAGACATCACTCTATAGAAAAAATTATTAGAGACAAGGAAGCTGGACCAATAACAAGGAATATACTAAGGAATGAATCATGTCTACTAAGCAAAATTGATCCCAAAACAATGAAAGATGCATTACAAGATGATAATTGACATAAAGCTATGGAAGAGGAGATAGATCATATTGAGAAGAACAAAACCTGGACCCTAGTTCCTAGACCAGTTGATAAAAATGTAATTGGTACCAAATGGGTCTTTAGGAACAAACTTGATTAGAATGGTGAGATAGCAAGAAACAAGGCCAGACTAGTTTGCAAAGGTTATGCACTAGAAGAAGGACTGGACTATGGGGAAACATTTTCCCCTATTGCAAGAATTGAAGGAGTAAGAACACTACTTGCATATACTACTTATAAAGATTTCAAAGTCTACCAAATGGATGAAAGTCTTCTTTTCTGAATGGAATACTGAAAGAGGAAGTCTACATAGAACAACTAGAGGAATTTGTTGATGACAACAACAAGGATATGGTTTGCAAATTGCATAAAGAACTTTATGGTTTGAAGCAAGCACCTAGAGCATGGTATGAGAGACTACATAAATACCTTGTGAAAATAGGATTTGAGAGAACATATGACAACAACAACTTGTATATCAAGGAAGAAAAAGGTAAAGACATTTTGATATCTGAGATCTTTGTTGATAATATAATATTTGGAGGAAAAGATGTCCTATGCAAATATTTTGCTAATCAAATGAAACATGAATTTGATATGTCAATGTTTGGAGAAATCAAATTCTTTGTTGGATTACAAGTACATTAATTGAAGCATGGCATATTTGTGACCCAATCAAAATAGATCAAGGAGATACTCAAGACATTTGGATTATAAGATTCAAAACCAGTTAGTACGCCAATGGTAATAGGACATAAGTTATCCAAGAATGATGAGTCAGCTGAAGTAAATCAAACAATGTATAGATCAATGATTGAAAAGTTGTAGTATGTTGTGCATAGTAGACCAGACATTGCATTAGATGTTGGAATTGTGGCAAGATTTTTTGTGAACCCAAGAGAAAATCATCTGATGGTAGTAAAGAGAATATTGAGGTACCTAAAAGGAATTGATGACTTTGGTTTAAACTACAAGAGGAGTGAAAAAGTTTGAGTTGAAAGCCTACACTAATGTAAATTGGGAAGGAAATATTAATGATAGAAAAAGTACCAATGGAGGAGCACTTTTCTTAGGCAAAAGATTGATTACTTGGACCAACAAAAATAAAAGTTGTACCTCACAGTCCACAACAGAAGTTGAATATGTTGTTGTTGCTATCAACTGCACTAATATTTTATGGATCAAACATTTTTTGCAAGGTATGAAAGAAGATGTGACTAAACCTATGATACTCTATTATGATAACACAAGTGCCATCAACATATGAAAGAATCCTACAATACATGCCAAAACAAAGCATATTGCAATTAAGTATCATTATGTAAGAGAATTGGTGGAAGATAAGTAAATAAGGATGGAATATGTCAGTTCAAAGGAACAGATTGCTGACATCTTTACTAAAGCACTACCTAAAGATGCCTTTGAGTATCTTAGAGGTAAGTTAGGGGTGATACCCCTATCCAAGGCTATTTGAAAAAAAGAAACACTGCCCTGCAGCAAATGAGTTAATTGTTGACAAACTACAAATTGATGCAGAGGATATCTACTTTAAGATCATGCCTAAAGTAATCAAAGTACTGAAGTTCCAAATCAGTCACAAAGCAAGGTGACAAAGGGAGAAATTGGAGCACCTGCAAATGCTACATTTGCATGTTAAGATGCTGAAACAATACGTCTTTGGCATTGTTGTCAAAGAGGGAGAAGTAGCAAGAAATTGATCAACAGCATTCAATTGGATAGAGGGAGAAGTAGTAAGCAACTGATCAAATCTACAAGATCAAAGTGAATAGTGGCAAGCCACATAAAAGAGGGAGAAAAAAGATGTTTAGGAAGATATATTAGAAATAAGAGGGAGAAGCAGAAGCAAATAAATTAGGATAATAGATCAAAGAGGGAGTTGTGAAAACTGATGGTAACACATTTTTCTTTTTGGCATTTGATTTACTGTTTTAACCTAATTAGCATTTTGATAACTTGGTTGATCATTTTGGTTTGCCATCAATGCCAAAGAGGGAGATTATTGGAAATCTGATTGAAAATGAATAATTATCAAAGAGGGAGATTGTTGCAAAGAAGGAAGATTGTTGTTAAAGAATATTTTCAATCATTATGTTGTCATTGATGTCAAACCTTCTATTTGCTGCATTGACAATTTCTTATAAGATCGAAGTACTATCACTTAGTTGATTGATGAAGAGGATTTAATCAACAAGATGTAACAAGAGTACCTAAGGGAACGACTGAGTTATGGTTTTGTAATGAAGTGCAAGGATCAGTTAAGACAATGGTAAAATGATGTATTGATAACATACTTGAAGATATAGAGGTTGGTCACACTTAGAAACATTAGAAGAATAAGTTGAAACAAGGTTGACTGCAAAGCTTAACTAAGTTCATCAGTGAGTGTCGAGCAAGCTAGTTCAAGCCAAGCAGATTTTTAGTTAGTACCGAGCAAAAGAAAAATTTAATGTGTGCCGAGTGATACAAAAGGAGCCAAGCGTGTTCAGGTGTCGAGCAAAGTAACAGATGCCAAGCATCAGTAAAACTTAGTGGATGTTGAGTGAATCTATAGTAGGTGTCGAGCATCAATAAAACTTAGTAGATGTTGAGTGAATCCACAGTATGTGTTGAGCATTAGTAAAACATAGTTGATGCTGAGTAGCATAGTATGTGCCGAGCACCAGAATTTCAATAGTGTTGAGCTGTTGCATTTTTGGAAAAGTCAAAGATTCACCAGATTTGAGCTAACAAGTTTGTTATCTTGAATTTTGTGAACCAGATGGAGGATAAGAATGATGAGCTAGTGGCACAAAATTTTATGTAAACCATTTTTGAGCGAATTCAAGAGGATTCTTCATGATGTTTCTAGAAGGAGCAAGATATGGGTTAGATTTAACGAATCCTACCTAATCCATTCAAACTGGAATTAAAGGAGGGAAGAATTGAATAGGAAAAGCAATTCTAGACTTCTATTTAAGGAGTCATAGGCCAAGAAGTTAGAGCTGCTTGTGTGCCAAATTGTGAAGTGGTTGTAGGGTGTCAAGGAGAAGGCATCTAAGAGAAGGAAGAACAGAGCTCAAAGACTCTGCTTTGATAAGTGACCTCAGTAAGAAGAATTGCACTGGTACATCGAGCATGAAGACTCAAGGAGACAAAGCTTGAAAGGGGACCAAACTACCAAAGTTGTAGAGACTGAAAGCTAAGTGAATTGAGGAGAGCTAAACTCTAATATGAATTTTACAAGTTAAGTTGTGAGTTGTATCAGGTCAAAAGCCCTTATTGTTACTCTCTAACAATTGTGCAAGCTAGGGTAAAATCCAATGGAATTAGGTTGGTTTAACAACCATTTGTAAATCCTTTAACAAGGTGGCATTCCAAGCAAATGTTCTAAAGTCCTCTAACTAGGTCCACTTCTAATAGGGTGGATAAATTCTTTAACCAGGTCAAATTTAAAAGTGTGTTGTAGCCTTTGACAGGGTAGGCCTTTCACAAGGCATCACTTCAGAAGAGTGAGAATTGAGTAACATGTTATTGGTGGTTTTTCCCAAATTGGGTTTCCATGTAAATCACTGTGTTATGTGTTGATCTTTCATATGTTATGCTTGCATGTTGATTTGCAATAACTTGCTAAGTAGGAAAGTTTAAGCTTGGATGAATGAACAGTTTTAAAGACTCACTTTACTTGATGAAAAAGTTTTAATTGGACATTTGGACCCTGAATAATTGATTCACCCACCACTCCCCCCCCTCGCAGTTATTCTAAAGCATTTCTAGCAAGTAGCACTATTACCAAGTCCCATCTCCTAGTTGCACACACTAATGCTCTTCCTCCAATTGAATTATTAGATAGCTTTTGGGGCATAGCTTGCAATAGTGGTTGATGTAGTAGAAAATATTCATGCTTTGGCATGCCTTTATCACATAAGATTTTTTTCAAAAGCATTGGACATTTGGAAGTGAAGATTGATCAGTTCAAATTTTTGAAAGTGCATGTGTAATATTTTCTTGGACAAATTTCTTATGGTTAGTGTAGAATCTATGGAGTCTATTAAAAAAAGATTATCTACTTTCATAGAACTTATAAAACCAAGAGCTTCATTTTCAAAAAGTCTTGCCCAGATTTTTAATTTTTATACTAACCTTCTTGGATTTTAATGACAAGTGTGGTGCTAATAGTAGGCACCTCTTGTAGCTTATATTGGTTTTGTAGATTATTATATTACTTTTGTTTTTTATTCCTTGGTTTCACTTTGTAGAAAAAGGATATTAATTGAACCCTATCATCTAATATCCTTTTCTTTTATGGAAGTCCTAAGCTTTACTTACAATATGAATGTCACTATCATTTAACATCCTTTCATTTTATTGAAATCCTAATATTTTTCTTAAAATACAAATGCTTTATATAGAAAAATTGGGGAAAACAAGTTTTAGTCTATATACTTTAGTTCAAAGCTATCTTTAGTTTGTTTAATGTGTTTCTTCATCATCTTGCTAAGTTTGTTTTCCCCTTATCAGGATTGCATAAATATAATTCAACTGACAATATGCTTAAAATGTGGAAGCATTGACAAGACATCAAATTGTTTGATAAAATGCCTTAAATAAACTGAAAACTATTGTCTAATGAAAACATTGGGCCACTCTTAAACATCATATACTAGAGAAAAAATAAAGTGTGACTATTTAACTAGTCAAGTAAAAAAACTTTGACTATTTAAGACTTTTAACTATTCTATGGTTTTTCTTTTCTTAACCAAGGTTTCAAGGTCTTTAGGAAATGTCATCATAATTTGGAAGGACATCTCACATAGTAGGTTTTTAGTGGAAATGTCAATAAGGTTTGATTTTGGTATCTTCTAAGGCATACGATTTATAAGGTGTCTACACCTTTGTAAGAAATGAGAAAAAATTTCTCCATTTATTTCTTTTGTCTTGCATAGGTCACTTAATGATGTTTGGTGTTCAATTTTATACGAGTACTTCAGAACAAAATTATCTACTAGATCAAAGAAATTGGATATGGAACTATGAGGGAGATTCATAACCATTCAAGGGAAGGGTCATTGAGGCTCCTAAAAAAGGGGCACTTCAAGTAGTTTTCATTGTATGTGACCTCTTAGCATGCTACATAGAACTCTTTGAGATGTTGGACTAAACATTTATCTCCCAAGTATTTTTCAAACTTGGGTATCTCAAACGTTAGAGGAAAATGCACCATGATCATAGATTTTTCAAAGGGAAAAGGGTACATCTCCTCAAAAGAGAACCCTTCTTACCCTTGCGTGTCATTCTTTATAAATATCTTCTAGGTTTGTTACATCATGGAGCTAAGTTTAGAGAATTGTGGTGTATCGTTGGGATGTTATTTGTCCCTACTCTAAATTGAGCTTCATTGATCATAGGCGATAAAATATAGGATTAGGAGGTATTTCATTATATGTTGATGATATGAGTGGAATGGAAGTCTTCAATACACTAGACTGAGTTTTAAGAAATGGTGGGGTGTATTGAGGAGTAGGTTGTGAAAAAATTGGCAAATGAAGAGATATCTTTTCCTATTGATTAAGTAATTCACATCTACACCAATTGATGTAGCATGTGGAGTACTATTATGTGATATTATGTTGGGTAGTGCACTAATAATATGATGAATGTTATTTGAAATCAACAGAAAGGTCTTTGGTTATGAGGTTAATGCAAACATGGAAGATGTACTAGTAGGTGCCTTATTTCATCCCTGTGAAGTTGAAAGATCTAAAGGAGCTTATAGGATAGAAGCCCTATCCTTGGTGATGGTTTTATAAGGAAATGTCTCTTCAAAGTCTATAGGAACACTAACAGAAGAACAATTTTTAAGCATCCAATGGTAGTGACTACACTAAGTTTACCACAAATACAAAGAAAATGTTGATCAACCACAAGTATATCTTCTAAATACCCTTAACACTCAACATCAATCAAAAGTAGATTTTCTAAATATTTGTGTTCTTAAGAAAATCATCTAATGAATATAAAATGTTTGACTAAATTTTCTTATTAGATGACTTTCAAAAATAATTGTGTGTAATTTGTTATTTTACCCTTCAACCAATACCCTACAAGACCAAATGTATTAGTAGTTTTGATTGTTATATCTTAGCCAAACGTCCTACAAGTAGGTGCCTTATTTCATCCCTGTGAAGTTGAAGGATCTAAAGGAGCTTATAGGATAGAAGCCCTATCCTTGGTGATGTTTTTA
Organism: Cupressus sempervirens; assembly: GCA_028749045.1. Taxonomy (NCBI): domain Eukaryota; kingdom Viridiplantae; phylum Streptophyta; class Pinopsida; order Cupressales; family Cupressaceae; genus Cupressus; species Cupressus sempervirens. The sequence continues at coordinate 357,599,040 of CM053791.1, read as the reverse complement.
TAAGGAAATGTCTCTTCAAAGTCTATAGGAACACTGACACAAGAACAATTTTTAAGCATCCAATGGCAGTGACTACACTAAGTTTACCACAAATACAAAGAAAATGTTGATCAACCACAAGTATATCTTCTAAATACCCTTAACACTCAACATCAATCACAAGTAGATTTTCTAAATATTTGTGTTCTTAAGAAAATCATCTAATGAATATAAAATGTTTGACTAAATTTTATTATTAGATGACTTTCAAAAATACTTGTGAGTAATTTGTTATTTTACCCTTCAACCAATACCCTACAAGACCAAATGCATTAGTAGTTTTGATTGTTATATCTTAGCCAAACGTCCTACAAGAGTTAGTATTTAAAAAAAAAAAAATTCTCACCACAAGCAAATAGAGTGACCATTTTCTATCAAAACCATATGTGCAGATATAAATATTAAGTACACATTAATCACACCAATTTTTCTCTTTCAAAACCATATGTGCAAATATAAACATTAAGTACAATATATCCAATGTTTTTGTAGATATACACATTAAGTACACCCTTTTTTTCTTTCAAAACCATATGTGTAGATATAAACATTAAGTACACCATGTCCAATTTTTTTCAAGGTGTTCTCTCTAATGTTAATGTGTATGGTGAAATGGTTATCAATGATAGATCTAGCAAGTATAACCAATTCAACAAGGGTACAAAAATAATTTATTCTCATGAAGAAGGATTGTGTCAGATAATACAAGGGAATTTAATCAAAATAGGAAGATAGTAGCTAGATTGTTGTCTAACCTTCAAAGAGAAGGTGATGAAAAATGTTGTCCTTGCAAGAGTTGTAACAACTTAAAGACAAGACAAATCAAAATACAAAACAACTAAGAGACATTGTAGGGAGAATGGTCACATTGAAGGGGGGTTTAATTAGCATCCATTGGTAAGTTGTTTCTTATATTGTTTTCACAATTAATATACATATGAACCATGGAAGGGGGGTTTGATTATCACATTGAAGGGGGTTTCGATTATTATCATTTTTATATAGGTCAATCTCCCCAAGGTAGTACATGATATGGAATATTAACATTGCAATCAAGTTTGTTAGTAGTGACACACACTTATTTAGTATCTATCGAGCTTATTGTATAGTTAATAGTGTTAACCAAGCATTTTAGGCTTTACCAAGTTCTATAGTTGCTACCAAATTCAAGGAACAATATTCAGTTTGCATCAAGTAGTTTCTACTAGGTTGATGATTATCAATGCAAACCAAGCTTCTTAGTGCAAACTAAGTTATGCAATGGTTATCAAGTTCGTAGTTTCAATACTATAAATCAAATTTTGATTGAGCCACTTAGTGTTAACCAAGTGATTCAATTTATATCAAGCTCGTAGTGATAGCATTAATTGAACTATGTAATATGAATCAAGTAACTCAGTTTATATGTCGAGTTTCATAGTATTCACCGAGTCACTAGTGCAGACCAAGTTTAGACTACTTGGAAGTGATTAGTATGGACCAAGCTTCTACGTCTATCAAATGCATGACAATGTCAAGCATTGACTGTGGATATCAAGTATTAGAACCTCACCGAGCTAGTCTTTAGAACCCAAGTTGTTGTAGTTAGGCTAACTTTGTATATTTTGTGTAAACTTGTATTATAGTCAACTTTATTAATTTGTAATTTGGATTGATATATATTTGTAATGTATTGTATCACATCCAAATATAGATGATAAGAGTATAATGTGAATTTGAAGAGTAAAAGTGTGAAGTACAAAGGCTAAAATAGTATAAGGAGCAATGAAGATTTATCTATCACAGCAAGGCAATCATTACACTCAAAGGAATCTCATTCAACAAATCAAGTTGAAAATTTGAGGTCAACCACTATTTCATCCTAACAAGTGGATCGGTTAAATCCTTTCACAAGCTAGACTTAATAGTCTTTTGTAAATCTCTTCACCAAGTGCATACTTCATTGTATGTTTGTAAATCCTTTTGCAAGGTGGACCTAGCAGTCCTTATTGCTCCTAACAGGGTAGATCATTAGAAGTGATCATTGTAAGCCTTAATAGGCCAACTTTATACTGCAGTACTAAAGCTTGGGGGTATCATCCCCACCCCATTTTTTCTTTCTATTTAGAAGGTTTATGGGTCACCATATTCTATTTCAAAGTGTTATGAATATTTTAATGCTTTCAGTTTCTTGTTTATGAAATTAGATTAGAATTCACATGAAGGATTAATTAGTAAATAAAGATTAAGTTTTATTTGTTACTGATTCACCCTTCCCCTCTCAGTAACTTAGCCTATCATATATATTTCCAACAATTGGTATTAGAGATCTGTGGTTCTTAGAGAAAAGTTTAACAACTTGAGCAAAGATCAAGAGGCTATGGAAGTATTAAGACTTGATAAGGCTATTGACAATGAATAGCTAGATTTGGACTTGGCTATTGGGCAACTCAAGAAAGTGAAAGAGCAACTCTCTCAATCCTTGAAAGAAGAAAAGATCTTACAATCTAGATGAATGAAACCCTCTACATTGAAGAAAGAATTGAAGACATCCATTCAAAAAGTAATTTAGATAAAGAAAATAAGGCAATCAAAGAACAATTAGAGAAGAATGGTATGCTTCGAGAAGAAGTAAGAAAGTTGAGAAGAGAGCAAGAAATTCAGTCAGTAAGATTAGGTGAAGTCATGGAAGAAAAAAATAAGATAAAAGAAGAGATAGAAAGAAAGAACAATGAAATTCAACATCTATCCCTTCAATAGGCAGACTTCATCGATCAACTTACCAATGAAAATGAAGAAATCATGAATCTAAGATCAGAGAACGAAAGATTGTAGAATGATCTAAACACTAAAAAGAAAGCCAATGAAAGAATGATGAGATCTCAAGCAAACATGGATCAACTAAATGAAAAAATCCAATATAGATAGAAAGGAAAAGCAAGAATTGGATATACAGAAGAAGGTGAATCATCCAAGCAAGGAGCTCAAAAGAATCAAAGACCTACTTGAAGTCACTGTGGTAAGTTAGGTTATACATCAAAAAAATGTTGGAGCAATGACAAAGCTAAATTCAATGGAAAATGCTACAATTGTAATCAACATGGTCATAGAGCTAATGAATGCAAAGAGAAACCTAAATTTGAAGGCAAATGTCACAAATGCAAGAAGTATGGGCACAAATCTTCTGAATGCAAAACTAAGACATTGAATCCAGTAGAACAGGTTGTAAAAGTTATATTTGGCTGGGACTAAAAAACTTGGTGCAAATGTCATTAGTGTGGAGTATTTGGACACATTAGAATGAATTGTGTAAAATATCACATGAGGACAAGAGACACCACTAGAAGATGTTTCATTTGTATAGAACTTGGTCATCTTGCCAAGAACTGCATGAATACTGGAAGAATTGAAGATGAAAAGAAAGCCAAAGCTGATAACATTAGAAAGCATATGAGACAACAATGGATTCCAAAATCTTTTGAGAATGCTAGTCCTAGCAATGAAGCACATGTCACTCAAGAATTGGGTGACTCAAGAATTTCCACTTGATCTCCCACAAGGAGAATTGGAACTAGTATTCTGAGGTAGACATCTTACATCAATTCCAACCAGTAGAATGGAAAGATCCATCTCAACATTCAAGATGCAAAAGGATCACTGAGTATCACAAAAAATGTCAGTCATTACCGAGCAAGGTCGGGTTGCAAGACCCTGACAAGCAATGTTAGAAATTACTAAATTATTGTGTGGACACTGAGTCATGGATGACTCTGTCAAGCATTTAATGCAAGCCAAGTGGAAGATAGTCTATCATTGAGCAAGAAATTTTACCAAGCATTTATGGCGATTGAAAGACAAAATTTGATAAAAAGGGCAAAATTGAAGTCATTTGTTACAACAAATTTTTAAGAGCTATCTATGCAGAGCAATTTTAGTACATCCGAGCAATCTGTGCAAATTATTATTGAGGATTTCTATGGCTTTGCAAACCCTATCGAGTGATGGCATCCACCAACAATAAATCAAAGAAAGGATCTCAGATGTTGGTTCGAGGCATGGAATGGAAACCACTAGACTTCAAGCCTAGTTCAGCGGTTGCAAAAACCCTAGATCCAACCAGTGCTCAATCTCAAATCCCAACTAAGGTATTGTTGATTAATGATATTCGCACACATTTTCAATGTTCTATCTAGGATATAGGAACTCTGGAAATGGATGAATCTTTGAAAGAATTGCATGTGAATGGTGTGTTAAAACAGGGAGCATCAACACCTTGAAGCAAAGGGTTTGACTCACATTCCTCACATGTCATGAGACTTTCAGATAAAATGGATAAGATTTATTCTCAACTATGTGCATAATGGGCAGTTGTGGTTGGAGCAACCTATTGTGATAGCAAAGAAGACGATTCATTGGATTATAGGTCTTCCAATGCTAGCCAAGGCTAAAATGACTAAAATCCTACGTTAGGTAGAATTGGAGAAGAAAACCCTTGCCGAGTGGGATGGCAAGGGAATGAAGATCAATTGTATCATAGATATGGAACTAAATTTCAGCATACATGTCATTGTACATAAGATATACAGCTTCAGTCATTTAAACAATGTGTCTTGTGAAGTAGTGGATCTCGCATTCAAAGTGTTCAACAATAATATGTCATTTGACCTAGCTGAGTTGATGTTGAATCAATTCAACAAAAACATGGAGAGCATAAGAACTTCAAAGAACAACCCTTTTAAGTTTAGTTCACTCTTAACTTGTCCATTTTTCTTTGTGTAAAAGTTCTTCCCATTAAAAGGTATAGTTGTGTGAAGAAAATATGTACCCATTTTGTACCAAATAAATGAGTATATAGTAGAAATGGGAGAAAACTATGTTAGTATTATGGATAACTATTTTGATGCATTTAGGGACAAGATAAACAACTGCTTTAGAATCCCTAAGAAACTTGTAGAAGACTACACATATGATGTTTGTTTCATGGTTGATTGTGATAAAGTGTATATACAAGCAGTTGGACCAAGAATTGTATGGGTCAAGCCTCTAGGTTATGAGGTTAACATTGATGAAACCAAGGACATTATTGAAACATTGTTAAATGAGCCTATTGATCCAAAAACTGCATACTTTGGCACTTATGATGAAGCAAAAGCAAGAATAGAACTTAAAATAAAACTTCCTCAGGCGGTCAACAAAGGGAAGAAAAGAATAGCAAAATTGAAACAATCTAGCACCACTCTCCTATTGATAGAAGGAAAAGGAGATGACGTAGAAGAAGATGAAGTAGAAGATGAAGAAAAGTTAGAGGATGAGCTTGTAAAGGAAAAAGGGTAAGGTTATTATAACCAAACCTACCAAACCATCTATTGCAATATTCACAAGGAGGGCATCTAGGAAGAAACAAGGAGGAGATGCAATCTTCAAATAGCCACCACCCTTATTCCAAGCAAAGTTGAAGAAAATTGACTCTGGAGCCGATATGGAAAATTTCAAATCACTAAGGTATGAGACAATAATTGTAGAGGAACAGAAGAAAATTGAAGACATGGTTATGTCTAAAATGGGAAAATGGAAATATTCTCTAGAACAACTTGTACATTATATTCTGAGTGATTTAATGGAGAAAGTTAAGATAAGATGGGAACATGCTATGAAAGCTGCTAAATACATATATGAGTAGACCCTGAGGCAACTCATGTTGAGCTTGAATAAAAAGGAGGTGAAAGAATCTATCAAGAAAAATGAAGAGAAACTTACCTTGAGGTTTAACACCTGCTTGATATTGATAAATGACATTGAACATGTAGTAAGGAATGCCAATAACACATGGAAAAACATTTTCAATCTTCATAAGCAAAGTGATTTTGTTATTAATGTTAGTGACAAGGATGAGGATGATGATGATGACAAGGAAGAAAAAGGAAATAATGATGGAGAAGAAACACATGATGGTAATATAAATGATGAGGAACAAGAATAGGAAGCTAATGAGGAAGATCTTCTTGTGGTTCAAAACATAAAGGACATTGACCCTAAGAAGATTGTAGTAGTGGTCATAGCCTCACTTCCTCATTCTTTGAGCAAAGCATTGAAGACATCAAACTCAAAGAAAGCTACTATAGGATTGGTTGGGTCAAACATTGCTAGTTCAAGCGCTCAATCAATATTTGCACATGTTTAGCTTAGTACTTCATTGGAAAAAGTGGTGAGCACTTCATCCACTGAGCAAACAACACTTCCTCCTCCATCAATTTTGGTCACACAAGGTATTTCTTCAATAAGTGTAGTATCTGCTTTTTCTTCTAGTCCTACTATTTTTACTATTGTTTCCATTCTAGGCATGCAAATAATAAGTAAAAGGACAGTTGAGACCAATCCTCAACTCAGTACAAAAGGTTTGAGTAAAGGCAAAGAAAAGGAAGAAATAGTCATCCCAAATTGGGATATCTCCAATCTTAATCTTGATCAGATGTACATAATAGGAGAACTTTTTCAGAAGAAATCTAAGCAGTAGAGGCTTAGAGAAGAAAGGAATAAAGAATTTCAAGTGCTTGAAGATGCAAAGAACATTCTTGTAGAGGCACTCAACACTGAGGTTGACACTTCTCAACCAATTTTGGTTCAGTTAGTAGAAGTAGTCCAGAAATTCAATGAAGATTTAAATGGACAAGAGAAATTATTGTAGAGAGTAGAAATTTGAGAAATTTGAGAAATTAATGGAGAAGAAATTTGAGAAATTTTTGAGCTAGTAACACAAAAGACTGCAATTCATTAAGTAGATTTGTCTACCATTCTAGGCTCATTGAAAACCTTTTGCGACAATGTGACTTCTTTATTTGATAAACTCTGTGACACATCAATTTTCACCAAGGAAATTAAAGATAAACTTTCAAAGATTAATGGAAATCTAAATGCAAGTACGCAACAGTTGTAACTTGACTTGAGTTACAACTCTGCCTGCTATACAAAGATTAGATTTTTAACTGATATGTATGTAGAATTACTAAGAGAAGAAGATAGGATAAGAGTTACATTGGTAGAAATACAAGGCATAATTCTCTCGAACATGGATGCATTGCAGAAACATATTGCACATGCTAAACAACTCATCCATGATAACAACATTTCCATTGCTAACCACATGATAGAACTATCAGTAGAAATGTAGGTTGCATTGCACACAAGCAAGGTGTTGCAAGAAAATTGGGACAAGATATTGGCACCGATTCTAAAGGTACATTCTAATTTCTTGTCATGTTTTGGCATTACTGTATAGTATATAAAATACATCTTTGGCATTAATGTCAAAAGGGGGGAGACTATGTATATAACATTCTACAAAGGGGGAGAATATGTAAATGTAAAGCATACTGCAAAAGGGAGAAGATATTTATAAAGGGGAGAAGATGTGAGAAGATGTATATAATATTGTATACATATGTATGAGGGAGCAACATCATATTATATACATGTACAAATATTTAGAGAAACATCTCTTACAAAAGCAATTTTGAAAAAATAATATACTCTACCAAGTTGAAGACACAAGATAAAGAATAAAAAGTGTTTTGAACTTTTTGAATTCAGTTTTGATTGATAAGTGTTTTTGTCACTAATGCCAAAGGGGAAGATTGTTGACATTGTAGTCAAGTTTTTTATTAGTGACACACACTTTATCATTATCCACTAAGCTTATTATAGAGCTAACAGTGTTAACTAAGCATTTTATGCTTTACTGAGTTCTATAGTTGCTATTGAGTTCAAGGAACAATATCAAATTTGCACAGAGCAGTTTATACTAGGTTGGTGATTATTAGTGTAAACTAAGCTTCTTAGTGTTTACCGAGTTTCTTAGTGCAAACCAAGTTATGCAGTGGTTTCTGAATTTATAGTTTCAATACTATGAATCCAATGTTGATCGAGCCACTCAGTGTTAACCAAGTGATTCAATTTATACCAAGATCGTAGTGATAGCATTGATTGAGCTATGTAATATGAATCAAGCAACTCAATTTATATGTCAAGTTTCATAGTATTTACCGAGTCACCAGTGCAGACCAAGTTTAGACTCCTTGAATGTGATCAGTATGGACCAAGCTTCTAGGTCTATTGAATGCATGATGATGCTGAGCATTGATAGTGGATACCAAGTATCAAAACCTCATTGAGCTAGTCTTTAGAACCCGAGTTCCTGCAATTGGGCTAATTTTGTGTATTTTGTGTAAACTTGTATTGTAGCTAACTTTGTTAATTTGTAATTTGGATTGATACATGTAATGTATTGTATCACATCCAAATATAGATGATAAGAGTATAATGTGAATTTGAAGAGTAGAAGTGTGAAGTACAAAGGCTACAATAGTATAAGGAGCAACAAAGATATATCTATCACAACAAGGTGATCATTACACTCAAAGGAATCTCATTCAACAAATCAAGTTGTAGATTAGAGATTAGCCACTCTTTCATCCTAATAAGTGGATTAATTAAAGCTTTTCACAAGGTAGACTTAACAGTCTTTTTTAAATCTCTTTACTGAGTGCATACTTCATTGTATGTTTGTAAATCCTTTTGCAAGGTGGACCTAATAGTCCTTATTGCTCCTAACAGGGTAGATCATTAGAAGTGATCATTATAAGCCTTCACAGGCCAACATTATACTGTAGTACTAAAGCTTGTGGGTATCATCCTCACCCCAGTTTTACTTTCTATTTGAAAGGTTTATGAGTCATCATATTGTGTGTCAAAGTGTTATGAATTAATTAATGCTTCTAGTTTCTTGCGCATGAAATTAGATCATAATTCACATGAAGGGTTAATTGGTAAATAAAGATTAAGTTTTATTGGTTACTGATTCACCCTTCCTCTCTTAGTAACTTAGCCTATCATATATATTTCCAACAATGGACCACCACATCTCATAGGAACATGGAGGTGTGAATATGGAGGAACATGGAGGTGTGAGTATTGAAGTTGAAGATCACGATCCCATGGAAGATGATGATCATGCACCAAAAAACACATTTGAAGATGATGGTATGAATACATTGATCCAGGACACATTTGGTACTAGTGCTACTGTTATTGTTGTTATTGTTGATGATGAAGATGATTATGATGAGGATGACACTGAGGCCATTCATGATATACTTCTACTTGAAAAGGAAAATATAACCCTTTATGAAGGCTCTCAATCAACTCTTCTCTATGTTGTATTATTGTTGGTGAATTTGAAGATTATGAATGGTTTATCCAACATAACAATGTCATGTATGCTAAGGTTTTTCATACATGTTGTTATAATCTATAAAAGGTGAAACATGTACGTGTAATTGCACCAAGTTGTGGTGCCAAAAGGGAGGTATAAGAGGACACCTTTTTTCTAAAATCAATAATTTCTTAACTTTGACAAGAATTTGAAGATAGTTACACTCAAAATTTTAAGATATGATAAAAACAAAAGTAGTAGTCCTTTGAATCTAGTTTCTAAACTACTAATTTTTTTTTCAAAATGGTTTAGTTTTAGGTCCTCAAAAAAGGGGGCCATAGAAAGTGGTATTGTTTATTTAGAAAAAACATAACACAGTACAAAGTGTGCCCCCCTAAAATTTTAACTTTTAAAAAAAAATTCTTTAATCACTCTGGTCAAAAGTTACCTAACATTGTGTAGTTTATCCCATATTTTGAGTTAATTTTATAATGTGTTTTTTTTTTTAATGAATTTTTTGATTGGACACATCCCAAAAATGTCAAATATGTATGTGCTCCCCATAGAAATGATTGAAAGCTAATATAAAATCAAAACTTCTTTTGTTCAAAGTGTGTAGAATGGAGTCTAGTTTCTAAAAAACTAAGTTGTTGCAAAATTTGATGAATGAGCTAAAATCTATAGCCCAATTAGTACATGTTGGTTTTTGATAGAAAATGGACATACATTCAAAAGAAATTATAGTTGAAAGGCTAGAGATAGTTCAAATAAAAAATAAATTATATGGTTATATAGCTAACACATAGACCTACAATGTCATGTAACCTAATTTTATTGATGCTCAACCATGAGAAAACTTGAAGGAGAACACACAAGAAAAATCAATCATTTTTTGTATGTTTGTAGCAAAACATGTCTCAAACCAGTTTAGAGACTCCAAACCTTTGGGTTGGATCCCCAAGGCAAAACCAAGCCTTAAGCTTGGTAGAATCCAAAACTTTAAATAGTGCATGTGCACACACTATTTTGAGCTTTTTTAAAATTTAGTCCTTAATAGCGCATACACGCTTTAGTGTGCACACACTCTTGAAGCCTAAATTTCAATAGAGAGGGAAGGAGAGAGGCAAAGAGGGTAGAGAATGAGAGAGATTAGAAGATGGGGAAAGAGTAGGAGGTGGGATAGGGAGAGAGGGAGGGAGAAATAGAGAGAGAGAGACTAGGGGATTAGAGAAGGTGGGATAGGGAGAAAGGGATGGAGAGAGAGAAAGTGAGAGTAGGGGATGAGAGAGAGAGAAGGGGATGGCTATGTGTGTGAGAGAGAGAATAGGGGATGTGAGAGAGAGAGAGATTGAGTAGGGGATGGGAGAGAAGAGAGAGAGAGAGAGAGAGGGAGTGTGAGAGAGAGTAGGGAGAGAGGGGGAGAGAGACAAGGATGAGAGTTTGTGTGTGAGAGAGAGTAGGGGATGGGAGAGAGAGTAGAGAGAGAGAGAGAGTAGGGGTGGGAGAGAGAGATAGAGAGAGTAGGGGATGGGAGAGAGAGATAGAGAGAGAGTAGGGGATGGGAGAGAGAAAGAGTGAGAGAGAGATTAGGGGATGTGAGAGAGAGTAGGTAGTGGGAGAGGGAGTGGAAGAGGGAGAGCGAGAGAGAGAGGATGAGAGAGAAAGTGAGAGAGAGTAGGGGGTGGGAGAGGGAGTGAGAGAGAAAGAGCAAGAGAGAGAGGAGGGGGGATTGGGAGTGTGTCGAGGGGAAAGAGAGCGAGAGAGAGAGAGAGAGAGAGAGAGAGAGAGAGAGAGAGGGAGTAGGTAGTGGGGGAGAGAGAGAGAGAGTAGGGGATGAGAGAGAGAGAGAGAGTTTATGAGCAAGAGAGAAAGAGTAGGAGATGGGAGAGGGAGAGGGAGAGGGAGAGGGAGAGGGAGATAGAGAGAGAGAGAGAGTGAGAGAGAGAGTAGGAGGTGGGAGAATGAGAGAGAGTAGGGGATGGGAGATAGAGAGAGAGTGAGAGAGAGAGAGTAGAGAGAGAGCAAGAGTAGGTAGTGGGAGAGGGAGATGGAGGGAGAGGGGGGACGAAAGTTTGTGTATGTGTGTATGAGAAAGAGTAAGGGATGGGAGAGAGAGTAGGTAGTGGGAGAGAGAGTGGGAGAGGGAGAGAGGGGGATGGGAGTGTGTGTAAGAGAGAGAGTAGGGGATGAGAGAGGAGAGAGAAAGTAGGGGATGGGAGAGAGAGAGAGTGAGAGAGAGTAGGGGGTGGGAGAATGAGAGAGAGTAGGGGATGGGAGAGAGAGAGAGTAAGCGATGGGAGAGGGAGTGGGAGAGAGAGAGGGGATGGGAGTGTGTGTGAGAGAGAGTAGGGGATGGGAGAGGAGAGAGAGTAGCTTGAGAGAGGGGAGAGAGATTAGGCGATGGGGGAGAGAGAGAGTGAAAGAGAGAGAGCAAGTGGTGGGAGAGGGAGTGGGAGAGGGAGAGGGAGAGAGAGGGAGGGATGGGTGTGTGTAAGAGAGATAGAGAGTAGAGGGTGGCGAAGAGAGAGAGAGTAGGGGATGGGAGAGAGAGAGACTAAAAAAGAGAGAGAGTAGAGAGTGAGAGAGAGAGTGAGAGAAAGAGTAGGGGGTGGGAGAGTGAGAGTAGGGGATGCAAGAGAGAGAGTGAGAGAGAGAGTAGGAGATGTGAGAGAGAGAGTGAGAGAGAGGGGATGGGAGAGAGTGAGTGTGAGAAAGATTAGGGGGTGGGAGAGGGAGAGAGAGTAGGGGATAGGAGAGAGAGTAGGGGGTGGGAGAATGAGAGAGAGAGATAGTAGGGGATGGGGGAGAGAGTGAGAGAGAGTAGGCAATGAGAGAGGGAGTGGGAGAGTGAGAGCAAGAGAGAGGAGAGGGGGTATGGGAGTGTGTGTAAGACAGAGAGGAGAGAGAGTAGGGGATGGGAGAGAAAGTGAGAGAGAGAGTGAGAGAGAGAGTAGGTAGTGGGAGAGGGAGTGGGAAAGGGAGAGAGAGAGAATGAGAGAGGGGAGGGGGGGTGGGAGTGTGTGCATGTGTGTGAAAGAGAGAGAGTAGTGGATGGGAGAGGAGAGAGAGAGTAGCCCAAGAGAGAGAGAAGGGAATGGGAGAGATAATGTGTGAGAGAGAGTAGGCAGTGGGAGAGGGAGAGAGGGAGAGAGAGAGGGATGGAAGTGTGTGTAAGAGAGAGTGAGAGTAGGGGATGGGAGAGAGAGAAAGAATAGAGAGGAAGAGAGAGTGAGATAGAGTGGGGGATGGGAGAGAGAGGGGGATGGGAGAGGGAGAGTGAGATAGAGAGAGAGGGAGAGAGAGAGTTGGGGGGATGGGAGTGTGTGTGAGAGAGAGAGTAGGGGGTGGAAGAGAGAGAGTAGGGGATGGGAGAGAGAAAGTGAGAGAGTAGGGGGTGGGAGAATGAGAGAGAGTAGGGGATCAGAGATAGAAAGAGAGAGGGAGAGAGAGAGTAGGTAGTGGGAGAGGGAGTGGGAGAGGGAGATGGAGAGAGAGGGGGGATGGGAGTGTGTGTGTGTGTGTGTGAGTAGGGGATGGGAGAGAGAGAGGGGGATGGGGGATGGGAGCGTGTGTGTGAAAGAGAGAGTAGGGGATGGGAGAGGAGAGAGAGTAGCCTGAGAGAGAGTAGGGGATATGAGAGATGTGAGAGAGAGTAGGTGGTGAGAGAGGGAGTGGAAGAGGGAGAGAGGGAGAGATGGAGAGAGAGAGGGGAGATGGGAGTGTGTGTAAGAGAGAGAGAGAGAGAGAGTAGGGGATGAGAGAGGGAGTGGGAGAGCGAGAGTGAGACAGAGAGAGGAAAGGGGGGATGGGAGTGTGTGTGAGAGAGACTAGGGGATGAGTGAGAGAGTAGGCAGTGGGAGGGAGAGAGAGAGTAGGGGATGGGAGAGAGAGAGTGTGTGAGTGAGAAAGAGAGAGTAGGCGGTGGGAGAGGGAGTGGGAGAGGAAGAGAGAGAGAGTGAGTGAGAGAGAGAGAGTAGGGGATGGGAGAGGAGAAAAAGAGTGAGAGAGAGAGTAGGGAAAGAGAGAGAGTAGGGGATGGGAGAGGAGAGAGAGTGAGAGAGAGTAGGGAGAGAGAGAGTAAGGGATGAGAGAAACAAACAGTAAGAGAGAGAGAGAGTAGGCAGTGGGAGAGGGAGTGGGAGAGCAAGAGCAAGAGTGAGAGTAGGGGATGGGAGAGGAGAGAGAGTGAGAGAGAGAGAGAGTAGGGAGAGAGAGAGTAGGGGATGGGGGATGGTGGGATAGGGAGAGATTATTTTTCACATAGTGTGTGCACGGTGTTTTATAGTGCGTATGCACACACACTAAATGAAAACACCAAAAAATGGTGATAACGAAAGTTTGGGTCCCTACTAATCCATATTTTGGTTTTTGTCTATTGTGTGTTCTGTTGTTCCAATAGAAAATACAAGTTTCATGCTATTGTAAGTTAGCAAACACTATATTCAATCATTGGATACACTATTTGAAGGCTTTTTGAACATTCTTTCATTCTATTTGAAGCTAGCAAACACCAAATTCAATCATTGGATATGCTATGTGAAGGCTTTTTGAATATTATTTCTATAGAAAAGGTTAGTGTAGTCCTTTTTTAAATATTCTTTGTTATTATATAAAGAAAAATTTGATTATAATTTGACAAGTTGTTTAATATATAGTGAATTCATTGAAATTTGTATGTTTGAATGAATTGTTATTTAGAAATGGTTAAAAATTTGACAAGTTGTTTAATATATATTGTGTATTCATTGAAATAATTATAATTTGTATTTGAATGATTTATAATTTAATTTTAAGTAATTCAAATGTTTGAATAATTTTACATATAGTAATCATCATATCATCATCATGCCAAGGAAGAAACCAAAAACTCAAACAATAGAAGAGAGGGAGACAGATTTGGCATTTAAAAGAGATAAAATGAAACTACTACGTAAACTAAGAAAATTTCAAAGCAATAATGAAGAATTGTCTTTCAAAGAGGAACAAGAACCATCGATACAAAGAAACAGTGAGAAAGAATTGGAAAGACAAAGAGAATGAATGAGACTATTATGCTCAAGAAGACAATTGAATTTTGAAGCTACACCATCTTCCAATTTTGGAGTCATATCATCATCTCATGTTGAAGAGAGGCTAATTTTTTACATCCGACGATGTACACACTCCATCATGTCATGTTGAAGGCACAACATCAACATATCAATAGGTGATATTCCATCTTTTGCATCTTATTTCCAAGGCACATCATCTTTGGTTCAAGGTATGCAAAACATTCAACCTTATGTTGATGTTCAAAATGTTGAGGGAATGGAAGAGATTATAACACCTTCTAGAATTCATTTTAGAAGACCAAAACATTTGATTGATATTGATACTACCATTTTGAAATCAATGCCTGACAAGATTAGCAAGTGTACTTGTCAAAGAAAAGTTAATCATATGTGAAGATTATTCTTTGAAGAATTAAATATTACAGGTCAATGCCAATTATTTGTTAAAATGATGAGAAATCTGAAATTTAGGCTTATTATGAAGATTCTTGGGCTAAGAACGATGGATAGTTCAAATGAAAAAAATATTGTAAAGAATCTAATGAGTGCTTATGACAAAGTGGGTTCTAAATCATGCACCAAAAATAGTAATATCACAAGATAAGTACTTACATTGACAATAGTAAGTATCCAAATGAAGAAATATTGACTCATGAGAAAGACAAGCAAAACATAAAAAATTGGTAGAAGTACTTTAAGGAGAAGCATGCTAAGGTGTGAGAGATTGGAAGATCCAACAAAAAATGAGTTATGGACATTTAGCAATAGACTACTGCAAAAGGATAAAGAAATTAGTGAAGCTTTCAAATCATTGATCAAAGATTTTTGGACAAATAACACACGTGTTTCCCCTAATCAAAAAGATGTTGTAAGAAGGAAGATTGGTAGCCAAAATCGTGACCCACATTCGAAACATTTTTTGCACTCAACTCAGACACAATTTTTTGCAAAATTTATTAGTATGTATCCTCAAATTTGAATAAGTCAAAGATTTTTTGATATGGGTGAACCTTTTTATGTGAAGATAAATCATATAGGTACAATTTTTTTCTATAGGATACATATTGAATTTTCTAACCATTTTGATGTTTTTAGGCATATATGTGTGATTTTGCATTCTAATTTTGTTTTGTAGTATTGAAACATGAATGAGCCACCCAGATCTTCAAGGGAATTCATATCCAACATTTTATGTGAAATAGGGGGCGGCCAAAATTTTTACAAGACATCATGCTTGGATGGTACATGCTTATTTTGTGGTTCTTTGCAACTTTTATCAACTTGCGAACATATGGATAATACACATGCAATTGGAAATGAAATAGTAGATTATGGAAAATATAAGATAGCGACATATGTTCTAAAAGATGGGAAATAGGGTAAAAGATGTGATTTAGTTATTGAAAAGATTCCAATATATGAGTTAATGAAGATTTTTTGTGAAAAGATTATTTATGAGTATGAAAGGCATACGCATAGAGGTCGATGGCTAGATTTACAATTCAAGTTGTGCAAGGATATATTTCCACTAGATACCATTGTTTCGGTTGTAGAATTTGGAGAGAACTACACATGACAACCACAAAATGAGGTGCAAGCTAAGTATTATACTTCTTAATAGGTTTTCGTATTTGTTCACATAACATTCATGCATTCACCTACAAGTACAGAGGATGACAAGAAGATTTTGAGGGAGTACCATTTTTACATCAGTGATGATCAATCACATTCTATGGAGTTTGTGCATGGTTATTTTCAGCTATTTTATGGAGATTTGGATAATAGGGGCATACCATATTGTCAACACATTATTTAGTCAAACTATTGCTCATCTCAATTCAAGAATGCATAGATGTTCTATTGGTTGAGCAAGATGCACAAGTTGTTTAGAAATTAATATATGTGGAATTTCACAGAGGCTGGTCATGGAAAGGGAGAGCACAATGGTGTAGGTGCATGCATCAAAAGAACCTTAGCTCATGAATAATTAAAGTATAAAGATGGAACAATATTGACAGATGCAAAATCTATCATCCAATGGTGTAACACTACAATGGGTTCAGGTAAGGAAGGTGAGTTTATGGTTCGTAGACTTTTTTGGTTGATAGATAATACTAACATTGCACTATATGAAAATTGTTGCACACTAATAGGATCAAGAGAGTTGCACTCTTTTAGAAGCTCTAATGTAGGTTCATGGTGTATCCACACACAAAAAATAGCATGCTATTGTCCATCATGTGTAGAGGAAAATTGGGATGAGTGTGAGTGGACTGAATGGGTAGATAAATGGGATATATGGGTTTTGGACCCAATTGACACCTATCATCCCCCATAAGCACTGAAAATGGTAGAGATGGATTCATCCATTGACTTTGAATGCTTGTTTGATCTAGTGCAACCTGGTAATATATATATCTTTGCAATTTCAATATGTAACTTTATAAATTTTACCTAAGTATTTTCTGAATTAATGACCACATTTTGTACATTTATCATTGTAGGCCATGTTTTTGTTGTTATTACACTTGAAGAAAATGAAGAAGGGATATATTATTATTTGTGTCATTGTGTCCAAGCCAAACAAAAATTGGATCACTCGGTTATAGATGGTAAAGGTTTAGAGTACCATATCGGTGTAGTGGTTGTAACCGATACATGACTTAGATGATATTCTATGAAGAACCCTAACTTGTGATCATTCAATGATTGTCAAACAGAGAGGAAGATTCTTCATTAGTCAAACCTTTTTGTTGGATCAAATGTCCACTTGATAAAATATGGTGGAAAACCACATAATAAGACTCTTTAGAAAGTTCACAAGTCAGACCACGAGGGAATACTTGAGACATTAAAATTTAGAGTAGATCTAGTTGGTTCATTAGATTGAATAGGGAGACGGAGAGAGAGAGAGAGAGAGAGGTGTAGGGGAACCTTGAATCATGGCCCTCACCTATTCATTTTTGTTGTGTTATGCTCCAAGTGAGCCTCGTAAATAGAATAAGGGTCATTGGGCCTAGGTGTGGTAGTTGGGGTACTAGATGTCATTTAATGTCCTTAGAAGAGTCACTATTTTGGCATAAAGATCAAGGCATACCTTGCCATAGGGAAATGAGTAACCTAAGGGATGAGTCATTAGCTTAGGGAAGGGTCCCTAGCATGGAATTGCTAAGGGATAGCCTAAATAACAAGTTAGAAGTGTTAAGAAGAGCAAGCAAGAAAAATTGCAAATGTTGCTATATTGCACTTTTGCAAGAAATTATGGATTTTACTTTTAAACGTTGAAGGAGGCCAATGCAAACCATAAGGATGGAGGGGAAAGATCTAGGAGGAGATATAAAGACTTTCCAAACCCTAAAATGAGAGAAGTTAATATCATTTTGTATAGTCAACATGCAATAGCATGATATTTGAAGGCAAACTTACTGAGTTTCTGAGTTTTAAGGTGTTTTTGACATTGTTTTTGTAGATTATATTAGTTTCCATGGTAGATTGGGTTATTTAGAACAATTTTGTTTTAGGAAGTTTGGTTTGATTGTCTTTCTTTTCATAGTTTTAAAAATCTTTCTCTTTTCACCAGTTTGTAATCCTATTTTCAACATCTTGTATTAATAATGGTGTAACTCACTATATTAGTGTTGGATTTGTATGGCCTCTTGGGGATAGTGAGTATACACAATGTAATATATTGTGACAAAAGTTGGGCCCTTCAAAAAGTTGGCAAGCAATTTTAACCTCTTGCCCTAGGTGAGCTAGAACATGTCTTGTAAGTGCATCCAATAAAGAAAAGGAACATCATTGAAGGATATATATATATATGAACATTAACCAATAAAAAATATAAAAGAATACAAATATTTAATATTGTATACACCAAATTTTTTTCCAAACCAAAGGCAATAAGTCATTCATAATAGTCAGACAATTAAGAACCTGGAAGCTTTGTGATTTTAATAGTTATATTCTTTAGTCCCAAAAATGGACATTATAGATATTGTTCACTAATCCTTTATAGTAGAAAATGTTTACGAAAAATGGCATTTACTTGTATGAGGACATTATATATTATAGAAATCCCACATCGAAGCAGCTAGCTAGCTGCTCAAAAAATAGTAACTAAATGCAAGTGGGATCATAAAGATACCTTAATAAGCTAGTATCCCCTTTACTCAAGCAACATCTTGGTCATTGATGTAGCAGTAGGCATCAAAAGTCTTCAAACAAAAAGGAATGGTAGTAAGTTCTCAAATTCCCTTAACACCCAAGGTGATGGGTCCTACTGCCAAATACTTATCATAGGTATGGCTATGGGCTTATAGGAAGGTTATCACAACCCTAAAAGACAAGCTAACTTAATTACAAGGTCTACCAAAGTTCTAAGCACCAAAAACTCAAAGTCCACTAATGGATTCCCTTAGCCAAAGAGGGATCAAACCCCAAAAACTAGATACAAAGAACAGGGGTGGCTAACAATCATTGATATGGCCTATTTAGGTCCTAATAAACATGAATCAATGATTCATTTCATCAAAGACAACTTATAGCATCAAGTTGATTTGAAAACCAATTAATTGGCTTATAGCCCTCCTAGAATGAGAATGAGGCATAAGTTTGAATTCTTCCAAACAAAATGGTGAATTGACCAAGGATTTGGATACCATTTTGGGTTTTATAAAAATGCCAAAGCACCCAAGTATGGAGAGGAATAGAGGTTGCTTCTATTGCAACATTAGATTAGATTCCTAAGCCTAATTAGGGCTCCATTTATTCTACAAGTGTGTTTTCTACAAAGGAGAGACTCAATCTAACTATTAGGATATGTGGGGGAATGCAAAAGAAACAATATTCCAAGGTTTTAGCCTCTAATGAATCCAACTCAAACTAGAAGGGACTGTTATAAATGTTGTATGGTGTACTCATGGTGATCCACACCTAGGGTATGGTCACAAACTCAACTCCTTGAACTTCCTAGAAAACAACTTACAAAATTTGAAAGCACATTGTTACACCTTGCATTCTACCAAAGGGCATCAATTTCCCATGGTGGAATGTGTCAAAATGACCCAACCCTAGCAAAGTTTTGATTTCTAGGTTGAATCCTAGGCAACAAGCAAGAAAATTTGATAACTTTCAACCTATGAAGAATTAGAACATGAGACTTGATGCAAAATGAAATAGATAAAATTTTCCAACTTCTAGATCCACTGGCACATGCCCTCTCATCTATACAATTTTGTAAAATTAAAAAACTAGAATCCTGTTCATTTTTTAGGCATATTGATCATATTTGGGCTCATATTTATGTCTAATCCTAAAACTAAGCCTTACAACTGGATCAATGTGCCAACCTATCCAAAGTGAACTATCTAAGATCCTTAGGTTCCTTCTTTGATGAGTCTAGAGTGAGTGCTCCTGCACCACTCATCTACTTGACTAGGACATGTTTGGGAACTGACAATCTCCATTTAAACTGAAGTCTCCATTTAAAGGTGGCAATGAGTTTTTTATTGTTCTGTTAAGATCATTAATATATTTCAATGAGAACTTTGAGGGATCATGCCCAACTTGAGTATTTTGGCTTCCCAAGTCCTATAAATGCAAGGCCATTGATGAATAGGCATCTCTAATTGAAACATTTGTGGTGCTAGAATAAAGTGTGTGACTAGATTCTTTGCCTACTAATGAGCCAATTTGAGGCTTCACTTCACATTGCTTTGTGGATAATTCTATAGCACTTTTTACTTCTCTATCTAAAAATTTTGTGTCTGTGTACATGTGCACTCTTTCCCAATAGCTATTGGTTTTTTCTCTTCATCCTAAGTAATTGGCATACCCTGGATGGCACCAAGATAACCATTTTCTCCTGAAATATCCTTTCTCTTAGATTAATCTCTCTATTAAGCAGGTTTTCTATATCTTCCTTTGTATATTTAATAGATGTAGCTGGAATTCCTCTATATAATAAGATTTCCTTTGTAGGAATGAGAAGGCATGGGGAGTCAGACCAACTGTTGGTCACTGAATTAAAAAGGTAGTTCTTGGTCATGCCACTGATGTAATCATTTCAATCTTATTTCTAGAATTGGTACCTCATTTTTCTTGAAAGAATACTATATATTATTTTCAATGTCTTTGAAATATCTGTAGCTGGTAGCCTTTCACTATTTATGGGAAACTAAGGTATTTGGTTACCTAATAGGCCCTAGAAATCTTAACTAGGGTCCTAGAATAGTCTCAAATGGACCCATTTGACCTAAATATGTAAAGAGCAAAAATTACTCAAAAGTTGCAATGTTGCTTAAAAAGTTGCTTGAGCAACTTTTGCAATTTTTACAAAAAAAATTGCAAATGGAAGTTTGGGAAGTTTTAACTATCCATGCTTGGGTATATGAGCATGGGAAACATATTTTCAGAGGTTAGAAGGTTTCTAGTCAGATTTGCATTTTTAAGCAACTTTTACAACTTTTGTGCAACTTTTGCAAAGTTCACTAGATTTCACTTCTAGGACTTGGAAAAGGTTCCAAACTATTAAATAACAACTAAAAACACATAATCCTAGGCTATCTTGACCAAAAAATCAAAAAAAACCCAATTTTGCCTAATTAGTAGTTTTGCTCATATCTTGCACAAAGTGGACTAGGCATACATATCTTGCTCATATCTCTCTCACCATTCATTGTGGGATTGAATTGTCTATTCCATTAGCTTTGGGTGGCTAGGTAAACCCTAGTCCCAAGATCCCTCCATTTTGTTGAGTGCTTGAATATTCTCGGGTACATCGAACTGAGTCATCCCTAAGAGTTACTAAATACCATAGGACAACTATCTTTGACAGGGCATATCTCAAAGCTTGTGTGAGGTATGGATGTGATTCTGGGTGCTACAAGAACATGTTGCAGAGACCTACAATAACCTCTCTCACCTTTTAGAGATTTGATTCTATTTAGATTTTGTGGCCTCATCTTTGGTGATGTTGAAACTTGTAGTGTTGGCCAGTACAAAGGTGCTAGTTGCCGAATCTCTATCATCGTTCATCGTGGGATTGAACTATCTATTCTGTTATCTCTGAGTGGCTGGTAAACCCTAGCCCCAAGCTCTTTCCATCCTATTGAGTGCTCAAACATTCTCGAGCATGCCAAACCAAATCGTCCCTAAGAGTCACTAAATGCCATAGGGAAATAATCTTTGATGGGGTATATCTCAGAGCTTGTGCAAGGTATCAATGCAATTCTAGGTACTATAGGACCATGTTGTGGAGATGTACAATAACCTCTCTTAATTTTTGGAGATCCAATTCCATTTAGATTTTGCGGCCCCGTCTTGAGTGATGCTAAAATTTGTAGTATTGGTCAGTACAAAGGTGCTAGCTGTTAAATTTCTCTCACTGTTCATCATGGGATCGAGCTGTCTATTCTGTTAGCTTTAGGTGGTTGCGTAAACCCTAGCCCCAAAGCTCCTCCTATCTCATTGAGCTCTCAAATTTTCTTAGGCATGCCAAATAAAATTGTCCCTAAGAGTCACTAAATGCTATAGGGCAGCGATATTTGATGGGGCATATCTCAGAGCTCGTGCAAGGTATGGATACAATTCAAGGTGCTACAGGACTGTGTTGTGGAGACCTGCCATAACCTCTCCTACTTTTTAGAGATTTGATTCTATTTAGATTTTGTGGACCCATCTCGAATGATGTTGAAACTTGTAGTGTTAGTCAGTACAAAGGTACCAGCTACCGAATCTCTCTCACTGTTCATTGTGGGATCAAACTATTTATTTTGTTAGCTCTAGGTGGCTAGGTAAATCCTATCCTCAAGTCCCTCCTATCCCATTGAGAACTCAAATGTTCTCAATCACATCAAACTAAATCATCCCCAAGAGTCACTAAATGTCATAGGGAAGTGAATCTTTGATGGGGCATATCTTGGAGCTCGTGTGAGGTATGGATGTGAATTAGGGTGCTATAGGATTGTGTTGTAGAGACCTACAATAACCTCTCTTGTATTTTGGAGATATAATTCTATTTAAATTTTGTGGCCCCATCTCGGGTGATGCTATAACTTTTAGTGTTGGCTAGTACAAAAGTGTCAGTTGTCTAATCTCTCTCACCATTCATCATGGGATTGAACTATCTATTTTGTTAGCTCCGAATGGCTATGTAAACCCTAGCTCCAAGCTCCTCCCATCTTATTGAGCACTCAAACATTTTCAGGCATGTCGAACCGAATCATCCCTAAGAGTCACTAAATGCCATAGAGAAAAATATATTTGATGGGGTATATCTTGGAGATCGTGTGAGGTATGGATGCAATTCTAGGTGTTATGGGACCATGTTGCAGAGACCTACAATTACCTCTCTCATTTTTTAGAGATCTAATTTCATTTAAATTTTGCAGTCCCATCTCGGGTGATGCTGAAACTTGTAGTGTTGGCCAGTACAAAGGTGCTAGCTATCAAATCTCTCTCACCACTTGTTGTGGGATCAAACTATCTATTCTGTTAGCCCTAGGTGGTTGGATAGACCCTAACCCCAAGCTCCTCCCATCCTGTTGAGTGCTTGAACATTCTCAGGCATGCTAAAGTGAATCATCCCTAAGAATCACTAAATGCCATAGGGTAGCGATCTTTGATGGGGCATATCTCAGAGCTCATGCAAGGTATGGATGTGATTTTAGGTGCTATAGGACTATGTTTCCAAGACCTACAATAACCTCTCTTTCTTTTTGGAGATTTGATTCTATTTAGATTTTGTGGCCCCATCTCAGGTGATGCTGAAACTTGTAGTATTGGTTAGTACAAAGTTGCCAACTATTGAATTTCCCTCACCATTCATCATGGGATCAAACTATCTATTTCATTAGCTCTGGGTGGCCAAGTAAATCCTAGCCCCAAGCTTCTCCCATCCCATTGAGTGCTTGAAGATTCTTGGGCACGCCAAACTGAATTGTCCCTAAGAGTCACTAAATGCCATAGGGCAACAATCTTTGTTGGGGCATATCTCAGAGCTCATGTAAGGTATGTATGCAATTCTAGGTGCTATAGGACCATGTTAGTGGAGACCAACAATAACCTCTCTCACTTTTTTTGAGATCTTATTCCATTTTGATTTTGTGACCCCATCTCAGGTGATGTTGAAACTTGTAGTGTTGGCCAATACAAAGTTGCCAACTGTCGAATCTCCCTCACCATTCATCGTGGGATCAAACTATCTATTTTGTTAGCTCTGTGTGGCTAGATAAGCCTTAGCCCCAAGCTCCTCCTATCTTGTTGAGCACTCAAACATTGTTGGGCATGCCAAAATGAATTGTCCCTAAGAGTCACTAAATGTCATTGGGTAGCAATTTTTGACGGGGCATATCTCAGAGCTTGTGCAAGGTATGTATACAATTCTAGGTGCTATATGACCATGTTGTAGAGACCTACAATAACCTCTCTTAATTTTTGGGGATCTTATTCCATTTTGATTTTGCAGCCCCATCTCGGGTGATGCTGAAATTGGTAGTGTTGGCCAGTACAAAGTTGCCAACTATTGAATCTTCCTCATCATTCATTGTGGGATCAAATTGTCTATTCTATTAGCTTTGAGTGACTGGGTAAACCCTATCCCTAAGCTTTTCCTATCTTTTTAAGCACTTGAACATTCTCAGGCATGTCGAGTCGAATTGTCCCTAAGAGTCACTAAATGCCATAGGGAAGCGATCTTTAATGAGGCATATCTCAGAGCTCGTGTGAGGTATGAATGTGGTTCTAGGTGTTATAGGACTGTTTTGTAGAGACCTAAAATAGCCTATCTCATTTTTTGGAGATCTTATTCCATTTTTATTTTGTGACCCCATCTCGGGTGATGCTAAAACTTGTAGTGTTGGCCAGTACAAAGTTGCTAACTACCGAATCTCTCCCACCTTTCATTGTGGGATTGAACTATCTATTATGTTAGCTCTAGGTGGATAGATAAACACTAGCCCCAAGCTCTTCCCATCTTGTCGAGTGCTCAAATATTCTAAGGCATGCTGAATTGAATCGTCCCTAAGAGTCACTAAACGCCATAGGGTAGTGATCTTTGATGGGGCATATCTCAAAGCTTTTGTGAGGTATGTATGCAATTCTAGGTGATATAGGACTATGTTGTAGAGACCTACAATAACCTCTCTCACTTTTTGGAGATCTTATTCCATTTTAATTTTGTGACCCCATATCGGGTGATGTTGAAACTTGTAGTGTTGGCTAGTACAAAGTTGCCAACTATCGAATCTCTCTCACCTTTCATCATGGGATCAAACTATCTATTATGTTACTTTCAAGTGGCCAAGTAAACACTAGCCCCAAGCTCCTCCTATCTCATTGAACACTCAAATGTTTTGGGGCACGCCAAACTAAATCATTCCTAAGAGTCACTAAATGCCATAGGGCAACGATCTTTGACGAGGCATATCTCAGAGCTCGTGTGAGGCATGGATGCAATTCTAGGTGCAATAGGACCATGTTGTAGAGGCCTACAATAAATTCTCTTAATTTTTGGAGATCTTATTCTATTTCTATTTTACGACCCCATCTTGGGTGATGCTAAAACTTGTAGTGTTGGCTAGTACAAAGTTTCCAACTATCAAATCTCTTTCCCCATTCGTCGTGGGATCAAACTATCTATTCTGTTAGTTTCAAGTGGCTAGGTAAACCTTAGCCCCAAGCTCCTCCTATCCTATTGAGCACTCGAACATTCTTAGGCACGCCGAACTGAATCATCCCTAAGAGTCATTAAATGCGATAGGGCAACGATCTTTGATGGTGGCAACTGGATACGTCATCTCATCCAATGATGGAGACTTGTGATAAAAGGTAAAGGGGTAATAATAAACCTCATTTTGAACATGTTATTTTTTTATGGTAATAAGGTAATCCTTGTTTGTAAGGTCAAGGAACTTGAGGTCACCTATAAACCCAAGTTGCCTTAGTCTTAATGATTTTCCTTTTTGTTGTTGTTTTTATTAATATGTTGACTCAATAAGTATTTTGAGAGTCATTACACCTTATATAGGTCCTATGTGTTACCAAAAACCAGTTGGTTAAGTTCTAGGAAGAGTTAGTGCAAAAATTGCATTTTGCAATAAAAGTTGCTAACAACTTTTTGACAATTTTAGCAATTTTTTGGAAAACGTTGAAATTAACCTTGTAACAAATCAAACCAACTAGTAATCAGTTGGAATGGATGTCAAATGATGAAAATACCCTCTATAAATTTAGAGAATGCATAAGGTGTTGGTGATTATTAAGTTTTTTTTAATATGGCAAGGAATCACTATTGATGTTAAACTTGTATTTAGGATGATTGATTTATTGTCAAATATCATTACTTCCTGTTTGGAATAGCAAACTTGTAATTTGTTAGAATGAAACACCACCTTAATTACATGTTATCACTAAATAGAGTTAGTGGAAGATGTTAAGGATCTTCTTGGTTGTCTTAATAGCCATTTCATGGGTTTGAAACATAATCACTTCCCTTTGTGAAGAGTTGTCCAAAAATCAGCAAATTACATGTTGTTGCAAAGAAAATATAGTCATAGGATGTTGAAAGATTGTTTTCACTCATAGGATGTTGAAGAATCTCTTGGAAGGATGGAATAAATAACATACTAAAATTTATGAAATAGTTATTAGGTGTTCCTTGAAGAGTCTATTGTGTTAGTTTGAAGCAAGAAGTTGATTATGATCCATTTCTCAAATTTTCTCATTTTTTCCTTATTGCTTCCCAAGTCTTGAATAGGGAAAGTGATCAAGTAGTTTTGTGAAGTTGGGTAGAAGTTTGTTCAATGTTGTAACCAAGTTGGAAAGAGTCTTTGAAAACAATTATAAAGGTGGGAAATGTAGTTTTCCTTTAAAGCGTTCTTGCTAAGAATCCACTAGCTTTTGGTGTGAGCACTCTGCATCATTTTGGATGCAAATTACATTAAAATGAAATACATGAAATACATGAAATCTACTTAAAATATAAACAAGAAAAATAGGATATATATTATGATAACCAATAATGTCATATATGAACAATTATATAATATATTATGATAACCAATACTATCATTTTTGAACGAACATATAATATATTATGATAACCAATAATGTCATACATGAACAAACATATAATATATTGATAACTAATAATGTCATACATTGAAAAAAATATAATATATTATGATAACCAATAATGTCATACATAGACAAATATATCATGTATTAACCAATGATGTCATAAGTCTAATAATGTCATGCATCAAATACATGTCATACATCATATATAAAATGTCATATATACATCAAATGTATATCAAATATGTCCACTAATATAAAATCCAGCATATCTGTCCACTAATGCCTATACATGTGTGTCTATCAACTATATCTTCTCCTTCCCACAAGGGGAAGGAAATAAATCCCTAGAGGTCTTCGATCATTGTGTAGAGGGAGATAAGGGTGATGATGGGGTCTTCCTCACACGCTCGCTTGTCCTCTTGTTTAGTCTCTTCTCTAACTTGAGCTAATAAAAACAAAGTATATATGAATCAATAATATTTATACATTGAAATCAAATATATGTACACACAAAATTAATTATTTTCTTACCGCCATCAAATAATCACTCTATATGTCGACCTTAAAGGCTCCCGGACGATCGAGTGTAATAAGGCCCTACAACAATTCAATCAATATAGTCATTTATAAATAACATTTGAAATTTTAATAATAAATATTGTAAGAAACAACTAAAACTAAGAAAATTCTTTCATACCTCGGTAATGGCTCTGAACTAGCCATCACTACAACAACTCCATGATCGATGAATCGACGAAGATGAGGAGTCTTAGATGTCAACAACTACATGTCATATAATACAATTTACATATAACATGAAGAAAATATAATCAAATGAATTAAATTAACATAAAACAAATGTACCTCTACAAAGCTCATATCATGCCTAGGCCTAGAATCCCTTGTGAATGTTGATGGTCTAATAGAGAACTGATGAACATGGATAATTTTTTCTTGTCAATCCTTCATATGATTACTCAATAAATATATGTACTAATTTAAATGATTAAATTGATACATACCTGTCAACTTGTCAATGGGATGTAAAATGGGGTTGGGGAATCTATATTAGAGCCATCAACACTCTTACCCTAAATTTTGAACAATACTAACACATGCTAATTAATTAGTCATTCACTATACATATGAAATGTGATCAAATTAGTTTATTATAATTATAATTTACCTATGTGTCAATGCCAAATGTGTCACTCATGAACTCATCAATGACTAGCCCATCATCCACATTGTCTTCAACATTGACTGCAAAATATGCATAAGGATCCACATGATGTGCACATGTGACCACGACACACAGAAGGCTCCTCCTCAACTAATGGATTGGTGTAATGAATGAGGGTCTACTTCAAAGCATTGATAGTCCCTAGAGTGTTGGTCTCTACATGCTCATTCACAATTAAAGGAATAATCATATGCTCACCCTATGGCTTGACAATAAGTGCTCTAATTACATTAGGGTCACGACATGCCTCCGACCTCTCAAATGATGACCCCCACCTCTACCCTGAGATTATAATATATCAAAATAATTGGAGATCTCCCCAGGGACAAATTCACAATACAATTTCTTTAAGAAATACATTGGAACCTCATGATTATTGTAGGGAGGGACATCAAAGACCATCCACCATCTATCCCAAAAGTTATTTCTAATATCATCATGTATGCACCAATGGATGGGGAACCTTTTGGTTGTATGTTTAATAGTGTCTTGTTCTCCATGCTTTTTAAACAATGCACAAATGCTAGCTTTTGCTATTTCCTTTTTTTAAAAAGATTTTTATAGAATAATTTGTTTGCATAATATCTTCTTTGTTCATCCCTCTTAACATGGCAAATATCCAATTGACCATTAGCAAAAGCTACATGGGTCATAATGGACTCAAAGGAGGATGCCAATTATGCTCTCATAGGTTTGGTTTTTCTACAAGCTTTCAACCTACCAATGAGTTCTTCTAATTCATTTTTCTCTCTTTCTATTTCATTCATTATGTTGTCTTGGGTGCCAAGAGGAGGTCTTCCAATCGGTGAAGGTTGCAGAATTTCTTGCTCTTCTTGTTGAGGGTTTTGATTTTCATCTCATGGAGGGTTTTGATTTGGATTTTGTGGAGGGTTTTTATTTTGATTTCGTTGATCTAGCTGAGGATTTGGTGGTTCATTATTTACATTTATTGATAAGAAATCAATTACAATCTAAATAAATAAACAAAATTAAAGAAAAATTGAAAAAACCTACAAAACAATGTAAAAAATTACAAAACAATGCAAAAATATATAAAATAACGCAAAAAAGAGAGTAGGAAACATACTACATGATCCTGATCTTGATCTTTAGTGATGAGGAGGCATTTTGAGGAGGCGGGTGATAAAATTCTTGAAGTTTTGCAACTCTCGTGTGCGCTATTAAGGAGAAAGAATGTTTAACAAAATACAATGAAATGGGCCGTGGGTTTGTAGACCATATATAAAAATTTAAGATTTTAAAAAGCACGTACACACTATAGCATGCACACACTTTTGGAATTTAAAATATTTCTTTTGTGTGTCATGTTTTTGGCACCACAACTTGGTGCACTTACCCGTACAGTTAAGATTATTTATACTAATGAATTATATTTTTTGTTGTAGATTGATGGGTGAGTTTTTGTTACCACCATAAAATGTTCTCCCTTGATCATACAAAGAATTGTGTGCCACTATGAAACATATTGGAATGAAGTATCAAACAATATATGTTTATCCCAAAGATCATGTTGTTTATTATAAAGAACACAAATATGAAACAAAATGCCTCAGATACCATACAAGAAGATATTTAGATGATGAAGTGACAAAAATGGTACCTCACAAATTTTTTTATTACATCCTCATTATTCTACATTTGAAACGATTATTCAGGTACAATGGCTTGGCACAATTTAAGTATTACCATGCACACAATAGAAGTCGATGTGAAATTATTAAAATACTTGTGCATGGTTCAACATTTATGGACATATAGAAAAAGTGGTCACACTTTAAAGAAGAACCTTAAAATCTCAAGCTTTCTATAGTAGTATATAGTGTCAATCCATTTGGAGAGATGAGATTTGTTTACTAGGTGTGACATATTTTTGTTATCAACAATAACATTCCTCCATGGATGAAAATATAGAGAGAGCACATTATGTTGGCAATGATTGTTCCAGGTATTTTATTATTTTATAGTTATCTATATGTAATTATAAGTCTTGAAGTGAAATGGCCATAATAATTATCTGATATTGTTGTTCATTCAACTAGGTAAGTACCAAGTGAAAGATATGAATTTATATATTACACCTCTTATTGAAGAGTTTTTGGTGTTAATTTGATTTCACTATGTATGATATCTCTAGGCCAATTGGATAAAAACTATTTCAATTCCATGCAATTCTTGTGTGGACAATTCATGATGTCCTAGGTTTGACACATTTATGTGGTATGATATGGTGAATTCTAATTGTATACAATAATTGTAATTCTAAAAATTAACATATTTAATTCAATTCTATTGTTATCTTGTAGGTCTTCAAACAAAAGGAAATTTGTATGTCCAATGTGCAGTCCAAAGATAAAATCTTGTCATTCCAAAAGTTAAAGAAAGTAGGTGTTTGATGAGTATAGGCACTTCCTCCACAAAAATCATAAGTATCAAAGTATCAAAAAACATCTTTTCAATGGGAAAGAAGAGACTACACCAAAGCCACAAAGAATGACTCCTCACTTATAGCAGTTGGAATATAATAAAATTTGAGGTAGGATTGCTCCACCTAATGGTTTATGTTTGGAAATTATATATTTCAATTGTGTTTTGTAGAATAATTAGTTAATTGATGATCACAAAGGTCATCAAGGCATCATTGACCACCTCCAAAGGGACTAAAATGTTATCCCAGGAATTAAGTAGGCCCCCCTACTACAAGCAACTACAAATTGTTTATTATTTTGATACTATGCATATTGGAAAGAATGTAATAGAGATATCGTGAAAAATATTGGATTGAAGACATGACAAAGAAAAACTTGCCAAAATTGGTATGACAATCATGATTCCAATCATGCAATGAAAAATATCATTGAATCAAATAAAAATGGAGACCACATTAATGCAAGTGCCCTTCCTTGGTTATTAACAGAGCAACAAAGTAATGCCATAAAAGAAGTCATACAAAAAATTCAATTTCCTACAAGATTTGCTATGAATATAAGCAAATCTCATATCAAAGAAAAGTGAATTTGGGTTATATGACTAAAAATGCATCATTAGTATACCTTCATCAAGGTAATTTGTGATATTTTGTATTTACAATATATTTGAGAAATTGCATTTAATATTCATTGCATTATGTTAGAAAAGAATGAAAAGATCAGTTGACAATTGTTGCAGTATGTGCTACCCCTATCGCTCCTAGAGAACTTTGACAATAATATCAAACAAGTGATATAGGATCTTGGAAAATACATGAGGTAAGCTATGATATTTGTTCAATATATCAAACAAGTAATATATTGTAAAGTCTCATATTTATATATTTTTGTGTCTTGAATCCCTTGTAGGTGGTTGTCATCTAAAGAAATGCATAAAGAAGATATAAAAGATTGGAAGAAAATAATTCCTTAACTAATGTGTGAAGTGAAAAAGTGTTTACCTTCAACATTTTTCAATACACAAGAAAACTACCTCATACACCAAGTTGAGAAGATCAAATTGTGTGGAGCTATATATAGTACACCAATATGGATGGTTGAGTGGCACTTAAAATTTGTGAAGGGCTTGGTTCGAAAAAAAACATATCCCGAGGGTTATATGGTTGAGGGATATATGGTATACCGGATTATGGTGTACATTACTCAATATCTTTCTGATCTTGCAACAAAGACCCATATAGATCACATTTGGGATCTCGACTCCATTAAAAAATTCAAAGGGGAGTACTTGGTGGGGAATGGTAGATTGAGAGAAGTGAAAGATATTAAATTATGAGATGTTATTGTAGTTAATTAATTCTTAATCTTAAAAATTTATCTGTTGTAAGTCATCTATGTACTTTTGTACAGTTGCTAAAGAGTGGGATGCAATACATTTATTTATTGAAAACAATCAAAGGTTGGATGACAATATGGATTGAACGATGTCAAAATTCTGGTCATACATTAAAATGGGAATCCGTGTCTTCATTGGTTACATAAGCTATTGTAATGGAGATCCCAATGTTACACAAAAGGAAATAGATTTAGCATATTGTTTAATAGATCTCTAGGTACTTATAAACTTGTTAATCAACCATATGTTTTTGAGCTCATGATGCAATAATTTATACATGTTTGACATTATTGTAGGTGAAAAACCACAAGGCTATAGGTGAAACACCACAAGGATATATTATGTAATGGTTATAAATTTCACATCAAAAAGTTGGATGACATGAAGAGAACTTGTGATTTTAGGAAAAATATAGTCTTCCAAGTGACCAATATTTTATCTAGAAATAAGTTACATCCTAGAGAGTCTCAAAATCAATACTAAAAGATTTTGGTTGATATAATTAATTGTGAATCTAATTCCTTCAAATTAGTTCTCTTCATCATCAAATGTTACAGACTATGACTCAATCAAAATGATCTTGATAGAACTGTTATTGAGCACGAGAATGGATTTCCAATGATTAATACAAGGTTGTTTGAGCTAGTTGGGGATAAGTCATATGTTCTTCCAGGCTAATGTGAGCAAGTATTTTACTTAGAGGTTCCACATAAATTAGGTTGGTTATTTTTTGTTAGACATGATTCAAGAGGAAGGTTGATAATGTATAATGAGATGGAAGAAGAAGATATCAAGGAAGAGGAAGAAGTGGAAAATGATGTAGATAATTATCACAATCGAGAGTTAGTTGATGATGTTCTTGATGAAATTTTCTTTGAAGAAGAAGAAGATGATGCTGCTACTGATCACAATGATGATGATGATGATGATAAGGAGGATGATGACGATGATGATGACAGTGATGGTGATGGTGATGGTGATGGTGATGAGGATGATGACGACCACCACAATAGTGGTGGTGATGATGTCTATGATGATAATGATCCTGATGATGAGATGGATAAAGAAGAATATCAATGACAGGGGGATTGATTAGTTAGAATTGACGAGGGTTTGATTATCAATGACATGAATGAAATGTATAGTTATGTGATTAATGCCTATCCTATTCAATATTGAGTTCTTGATAGATCAATGATTAATCTAATTAACTTACCATGTGCCTTTTAATGTTTATAATTCATATGTGATACTAATATTTGATGTAATTCTAAGTATATGTATCATGGATTTTTTAGCTAACATAAGACAATTGATTTACATATATAGAAACCTGAAGCCCTTTTATGAGCATCCCACACGGTCTAATGGATTGTCAGGTATAAGTCAATATACCCCATAGAGATTAATGTATTTTATGAAATTTAAAATATCTCTCTCATTGTCACCTATCTCTCTCATTGTGTGGAGTGCAAGTACTAGTGAATAGGTATTTGTCAGATTTGTCTTCCTCAAGCAAGGAAAATGTAGGAATGGAAGAAGAAAGTGAGTCATTTAGTATGTCTAAATCAAGGAGATTGACTTAAGGTCAAAAGATGAAATTTTTCCTTGCTCAAGGGGTGTCATGTTCTTATGATGATAAGAGAAAAAGCGACTATGATGTGCCCTTTAGGTACAAACATCTATAGAAAGAATAGGTCCTTGATGAACATTGATTTTTGTGTTAGAGAGAGGATATATCACATAGCATCATCCTCATTACATGGTTTAGGCCTATTTTCTATGGATGGCATAAATGTCTCTTACAAAAAAGTTGTTGAATTGATGGAGTGTGTTAGACCTTGGTATGATTATACTGGTTGGATGCATATTGTTAGATATAAAAAAAGTATGTGTAGGTATGCACTCACGAAAAATTATATATAATAAAAAGTTAGTGAATATTGTAGGTTTTATAAATAGTACACAACATATGTCAAATAAGAAGCAACCTAATTGTATATTTGAGGCACGTGAGAGAAATCATGTATTTGTATGTGCGATAAAATGAATACGTGGAGGCAAAGAGCTTCTTATTGATTACAATTTGAATCACATAGATACAAAAAAAAGCCACTATCATGGGCTAGGTGATATGTACTATGCTAATACATGGATTTCTATCAATAATTCCCATGCCAACAATTCTAATAGACAAAGGAACAAGTATAGTAACCAGTGCGCCCAGTGATTCACCCGTTGATTACATGGCCTTATCAGAGTTGAAGTCATGAACAATGAGCCAATTTTTTTATTTATTTAAAAATTATTATCTCTAGGTCGGGTAATGAATGTGTTATAACCCTCACTGAGCAATAATATGTAACATATGATGAACTTGCTTGGAGAGATACAACTCAAAAATGTTTGACAAAGATGAAACTTTATTATGATGCTGCCAAACATGGATTTCAACATACATTGGCTTGGCAATAATCATGAAGGAGAGGGGAATAATAATTCTCCCTAAGGCTTTTCAATAGGACTGATAAACCTTTGAGAGTGGCCACAATAATAAGGACTTTCAATTTGTTCATGGTCTATAAAATGAGGAAGAAAGTTTTTATTTGCAGAAATTTTAATGCAAGTACTTCAGCTTTTAAAAACTCATGTGATACCAATCTTCCTCATTCATTATCTCTACACTTTAAAAATGAAGGGAATCAACATCATTGGACAAAACTAGAAGAGGCATTTCAAGTCACAACACTCTTAATTCAAGCCACAACACTCTTAAGATCAAAGACACAAAAAAACAATTGGCATCGTTAAGAAGGAAAGAGAATGTTGGCTTCTAGGATGCTCAAATGGAGACTCCTATGGATTTCATGGTCAAAGATAGAAAAAAAGGGGTGCCTTTATGCTTCACTAGTGGATACTCAAAGGCTTGGATTTGAGTGAGTAGATTTGGGTCCAAAATGTTCTTGTTGTTTAATTTCTTCAGAATCTAATAAACACGAGTTCAACATACAAGAGTATGATTAAAATCTTTCTAAAAGATTTTGATTGGAAGTTGAACACAATAGAAAACTTTGTGAGATTTGAGTCAAGATACTCCCGTGTAGTGGGGTATGCAATAGAAGTAATCCTGTAACCTGTAATGAAGGGTTAGAGATCTATTTGATAAAATTCCTATAGAAGACAAGTAACATCACGAATCAAATTGCATGGGAAAAGCAACCCAGTCATTACTGACCATGAAAGAGGTATAAAATTTTGAAACCCTTGACACATAAGTTTCCAACCAGCATGAAGACAATGGCAATGAAGAAAACAAGGGATATATGCATTAAAACAACAAACTTCTCATCATGATGACTGAAATAAAATGTGTTCAACAAAAAGAAAAGATTGAAGCATATAACTAGCAAATCCAAACAATAATATCCTAATGGCAGCTCTGCAAAAGAATGCAACAATGAAGAGAAGGGGAACAACAAATAGCATTACCTTTAATGCTTAATAGAATGTTTTTTCAGAAATGGCCACCAATAATCAACAAAACACCTATGCATAGAGTGTAAACTGAAATGTATATGTTATACTTTCAACAAACCCTTGATAGCAAGTTCCAACAGATAACTCATGGCAACCAAAAAGAAAACAACAATATGCATTTGCAACATATGTACTATCAGCTGAAAACCTAGATAATGATCAACATGTTTTCTTAGTGCTCATGAATATATCTACAAATCCCTTCTAGCAGCAAGCAAATATCATCATGGCGGCTTCAAATCAATATGATTCAACACAACAAAACAAATGCTTCAACATCACTTTCTTACCATGCTTCCAGCAAAGACCAACAAGTTCTTTTCCAGTGGTGACTTCAAAAAACCAACCAATCTCTCTAATGGCAGCATGTAAGAAGACTGAAACCCTCATTCTTCCTCTGAGCCTTTCCAATTCCTTCCAATTGCAAAATGTGAAAATAAAAGTGTTTAGGGTTACAAAGACTTGGTATTTTCTTTGCATTTTTTCACAAGTTTTTGGAATCTGCGGGTTTGGAAATGGGATTTTAATCCTTTTTTATTTGTTTTGAATATAGAAGGGGGTGGTTTAATATGTTTATGCCTTGGGGGCTTTTGGGTTTTGTAAGTGTTTTTATTGTTTTATTTTTGCATATTCTATTGTAAAGAAATAATATTAAAATGATAAATATAAATCATTTAATATTATTTTCTTGTTTTAAAATGCAAATATAAGAGGGATATTGTTTTAATTGTTTTCTTTTGCATAAGTATTTTGTAAAGAATAAATATTTATATGACATGATTATAAGTCATTAAATATTTTTCTATCTTTGATGCAAAAAGAAGGCAAGAGGTTTTCATATGTCATGATCTTTTAAGTGAGAATCAATTGGGAAACATATGGAGGGAATATAGAGCTTTTGGGGTCAAATTTGACTTTGTTGGGTCAGTTGAAGGGACTTTATTGATTGTTGGAGTTTTTTTGGGGCAGTTTTAGATGAGTCATAAGTTTCATTATGGGTTAGTAAAGTCTTAGGAGTTATGAGACTTCATTTTTGGAAGTTTTTGAGCCCTGATTTTTAGGCTTTCTTTCTGCATTCGAACCAAGAGTTGGGTTTGTACTTAATGAATTTTGCAACTAATTTTTCAGCAGTTCTGATTATGCATAGAAGTTTTGTGACTATTTTTTGAGTCCTAGACTTTATTTGTAGAATTTGTAATTCCATCTTTTGGAAATTCAATACAGGTGATATCATTTGTGTTCATGCTATTTTTGTGTCAAGTTGAACCTCCTTTCTTCCTATAGTTTTGTGTGTGATGTCAAAATGATTTGATAGAATAATCTGTGAATTGTCATTATTCCTTGCTATTCTGTCTCATTTCAGCACCTGGTTATAGGAAAGTAAGTTTATCTACATGTAATTTGTGTTCTTAAAGGTGAAATTGGTTCATTCTTCAAACCTTATTACAAATTATTTATGCAGATCTTTACAGAAAGAAGTGTTTTGCATGTACTCCAAGCAACTATCTGATCCTTTTCTGTTAAGTGTTTTTGAGTTTTTATCATCATTTTTGTGTATCACCATCTCCTCTTTTAGGCTATAGGTTTAGGTTCATTTTCAACATTTTCTTCCCTTTTCCCTGAGTTAAAGTTAGGATCTTGGAAACATCACTGAATATCCAATAGGAGCTAGCCTAGAATCTGGAGGTCTCATTTCATTTGCATGTCCCACAAAGTGAAGTGATTCCCATGTTAAGTCAGAATTATCAAAATTCCAAAATTTAGTATTGGGTGCAAATTTTAATACTTAACAGTTTTGCTATGCCTGTTGGCACACAAGCACATTTTTTAGTTGTACTGGTACACTAGATTATTATGTTTCAACCAGCCAACAAAGTGCACTAATTACAGAGAGAAGTTCATGCAAGGAGTTCCACTTCTTTTGAATATCTATAGCTAGAAACTCCAAAAAGGCATTGAAGAACTCTTGCCAGAACAAAGCCAACATCAAGAAGGTAGCTTTCAGCCCCTAGTATTTGCATGCATAGTAGAAGCTGTTAGAGAAAAGTTAGACATTCAACAAGTCCAACAATTAGAACTGAATCATTTGAAACTAATCTTTGCACTACTTCTACTGCAAGTGCTAGTTTTATACCAGCAACTACAACACATACAAGCTTTCTACAACTTGTTCTTGTCCAGATTTGGCACAACAACAAGTACCATTACCACCTCCAGTGGCGAGAGAATTTTCTTTTGTACCATTTGATCAGGGGAGCCCTTTAAATTTTTCTCAGCATCATGATATACCCCTTGGTGTTTTAAAAAGTTTACCAGATTTCACTAGAGAAAATCAAATTACAACATATGAGCATATCAGAGACGTTGCCACATTGTGTAGTGTTCATCACGTTATGAAAGAAGATGTCATTGCCAAGTTACTTGCAACATCTCTTAAAGGGAAAGCACTTCAGTGGTTTGGGAGCTTGGCTGTTGGGTCAATTGATTCATGGGATGCTTTGACAAGGCATTTTGAGGATAAATTAGATTATTTCTCTCTTGTAGAGTAGCTCACAACTATAAAGTGTGCTCCCCAAGAGAAAATGATGGATTTCAACAATCGATTTCAAAGGACTTGGACTAGAATACCCATCTCGGTAAGGCCTTGATCAGATCATGCTTTTTTGTATTTCTTGAAAAGTTTAAATAGTGATATTTTTGTAATGATTCAATCAATGAGAGGTGTTTCACTACCTCAAGCATATGATATTTCTATTAGTGCTGAAAATAGCCTTATCCAAGTCAGTAAAATAGCCCCTAGGGCTCCAATGTCTATTTTTCTAGATATTCAACCTAATATGCCTTTAACAATCTCACCTTTTAACCCTTCACCTACTGTTCCTAGTCAAGAAACTACTATAGCAGGCTCTTCGCAAGAGCTGCAGGAGATTAAAAGTAGTCAGCTCAAGATTGAAAACATGATGCAACCCTTTAGTTATGAGCTATTTAATTTGAAAAAATAACAATTTCAGCCTAGACCACCTTACCAACAGCAAAATCTAGCTGTAAATCCACCTTATTAGCAACAAAACCATGTCAAGCCCAAATGAATAGACAACCATATCAGGGTAATGCAATGGGTTATAGGCAAAATATCAACCAAAGACCTTTTCAACCTTGTAACCTAACCCCTCTCAATGCTGCTAATCCAGTAAGAGATATTGTGCCCATGCAAAACAATCTTGCAACATATTTTGAGTGGTGTTATCCCTACAATGAACCACATAATCAAGCTAATTGTACCAATGGGGTGATTAATCATGTGTCAATGGTACAAAATACAATTGCAAGACAACAAAATGCAACAAATGATGCACTTGAACAACATCATAATTCACATACTCCTAAAATCGCCTTCCTTAACTAGTAGAAAGATAAGTTTTGTGTAGTTAATAATGATTCACCAATATTAGCCAATACTCAAGCCAAAAAGAGAGCTCTTAAGATAGAGCAAAGTAAAGCACCTGATATTGTTGAAACATCATGTTCCACAAATACTATGGAAGATACTCATGTCCTTGTCACTAAAGAAAACACTCACAAGCAAGCAAAGCATGTTGCTACTAAAGTACATTAGAAATCACATGTTGTTGTACCTTTCAATATTGTGGAGAATATGAAGAAGATGAATGTGTCTATATCAATGTGAGAGACGTTGGCTATTCCTGGTCAAATAGATATTTTCAAGAAAGCTTTACTTGATGAAGCAAATCCTAAGAAAGCAGTGGAGGAACCAACAAAAGCTGTATTGACAAATGCCGATGAAAAGAAAGAGGACATCGATAAAATTGCCAAGGAATCAAGTAATATAGTTAAATCTCCTCCTTTCTATCTTTCATTGATTATTGGTGATAAATTAGTTCAGAACTATATGGTTGATAGTGGAGCTACAAGCTCAGTCATGGCCAAAAAGATAGTTGGCCAATTAGGATTAAAATATCAACCCATTGAAAGAGGTGTTGTTCAACTTGATGGAACATCTATTGGTACTATAGGTGTGATTAAAGATGCAAGTGTTACTCTTCATGCCTATCCTAACTTTGACATTCAACAAGATATCTATGTCATAGACTTACCTCCATATTTTGCCATCTATTTTTCTAGAGATTTTATTGCAAAAATTGGGGGTTATTTATCATCTGATTGATCTCACATGCTTTTTAGGACTAGATATGGTACAAAAGTAACAATTAAGTTTGAATTGCTTGCAAGAAATCATATAGATCCATATATACCTAGTGCTATGAATGCAAATTTTCTTGCATTTGATGAGGGAGAGAATGATATACCTGTTGAAGCTACAACCCAACTAGATCACATTCTAGATATCCTTCTTGATGAGTGGGCATTAAGTCAAACTTATGAAAATCATTTTTATGGTTTGAAGAATGTTCATTTAGGAACCTATGTTATTCATGAGCAAGATGCAATCATTCCTAATCTGGTCAAACCAAAAAATTAGTTGGAAGAATCCCAAAACTAGATATGGAGTATGGTTTTGATGGCTCAAGGGGTAAACAAGGTGCTGGTGGGGGTGTTATGTTAGTTTCACCTAAAAATGAAAAGTACCATGCCACTTTCAAATTCATCTTTTCCTACACAAATAATACAACAGAATATGAAGGTTTGATTCACAGATTAGAATGGGCAAGAAAACATGGTATCAAGTGTTTGAAGGTATTTGGTGATAGCGGGTATATAGTAAATCAAGTAAGAGGCCTGAATGCTGTTAAAAATGACATTCTTAAGTCTTACAAACATCGAGTATGGGATCTCCTTAAATTTGTTGATGCTTTTATTATAATTGTTGTTCCTAGACATAAGAACCAACATGCTGATAGATTAGTAGTTGTAGGAGCTCAGTATGATATTGTGAAAAGTGTTGTAGCACAAACTGATCAGCAACATATAAAGATTATTACTAGGCCTTCAATACCTGATAATAATGTTAATTGGCAAGTTTTTGAGAGTGACAAATAGATTTTACAATTTTTGTTTGAAGAAGACATTTTTTCCAATTCAAACTAGTAGAGGTACAAAGATTAGTATGAAGATCGGGTGTTACAGCTAAAAAATAACAAGTTACCTAAAGGGTTAGTGACACTAGAAAGTGTTTTAAACTCTGATGATTAGCTAAAACCTGGTAAACCCAACTTGGTGGTCAAAGAAAACTAGTATGAAGATCTATAAATTGCACCTAGTAAATGCCTTAAGTTTGGTAAAGTGAACTCTATTAAAGCAAAATAGTCTTTTCTTCATTTATTTCAAGAATTCAATGATGTTTTTACATGGCAATACAATGATTTAAAATGTTTTGATCCAAAACTTGCACATTACACATCACACAATAGAGCTAGAACCAATAGCTAAACCAGTTCGACAGAAACAAAGGCCAATTAATCCTAAGTTGGAGCCTTTGATGTAAAAGAAATTTTTGAGGTCGATTGAGAGTAAAATAATTTTTCCCATCAAGCATACAAGCTGGGTTGCTAATTTGGTCCCTGTAAGGAAGAAAAATGGAGAACTATGACTGTGCATGGATTTTAGAGACTTGAATAGAGTCTCATTGAAGGATAGACACCCACTTCCATCCATGGAGCAAATATTACAGAGTGCATTTGGAGCTGAAAGTTTCTCTTTGCTGGATGGGTATTTAGGTTACAATCAGATTTTGGTGAAAGACGAAGACAAGTTCAAAATAGTTTTTATAACAAAGTGGGGAGCAATGGCATATAAAAGAATACCATTTGGATTATCTAATGCTAGAGCAACCTTTTAGAAAGCAATGGAGATAGCTTTCAACAATCTGATGTACAAGTTTGTTCTAGTATACCTTGATGACATCACTCTTTACTCTCAAAAAATAGTAGATCACCTTGATCACTTAAGGTAGATTTTTGAGTGTTGAAGGGAATTTGGTGTCTCATTAAACCCAAAGAAATGCATTTTTCTATCCATGAAGGTAAACTACTTAGTTATATTGTATCAAAAGAAGGCATTACTATGGACCCTGAATGAGTTGCAACAATTCTGGAGTTGTCTTTACCACAACACAAAAAAGGTCTTCAAAGCTTCATTGGACACATTAATTTTGTGAGGAGATTTCTGCCTAATATTGCATCCTTACTCAAGCCATTAACAACTATGCTTAAGAAAAACACAAATTTTTCATGGACAGAAGAGGCAAAAGATAATTTTGAGGCCATCAAAGATGCATTAGCAGCAACCCCAATGTTAATAAATCTTGATTTTAGTAAAGATTTTATTCTTTATGCATATGGTGGTTTTGATGTCATTTCAACCATGCTAGTACAGAAGAATTCAAAAGGATTGGAATAGCCAATCACTTTTTTCAGCAAAGGACTTGAAGAGTATGAGCAAAGGTACAATTTTGTTGAGAAACATGTATTTCAATTGTCAAGAGTCTTTAAAAGTTTAGACATTTATTGACACATAATAAAGTGATTTTGCATGTGGCACATCCAAGTTTCAAGGAGTTTCTCTTAAGTAAGGATTTGAATGAAAAGTGAGCTAGCTGGATAATAGGGGTTATGGAGTATGATGTGGATATCTAGGTCACCAAGTTGGTTAGGGGAAAGGGCTTGTGTGAATAGATTGCTAACAAAGAAATTTCAAAACTTGAAGGACAAGAAAACACCTTTTTGCTGATTGGTGCTGCAGGAAATAATGATGGAGCAACAAGCTGGTTACAAGATATGGTTCACTTTTTGAGGACTAGTGAGTGTCCAACCACTTTGGACAAAGCAAAATGAAGGTATTATCGGTTGCAATCTATTCCCTTCGTTTTGATTAATGATGCTTTGTATTGGAAAGACTACAATGGAGTACTTCTCAGATGTGTTGACTTAGATCAGGCTGCAAATATCTTGCATGAGTTTCATGATGGTCATTCAGGATGACATTTTTCACCTAGAACAACAACATACAAGATCCTCTAAGCTGGATATTATTGGCCTGATATTTTTAAGGACAGTCATGCATATGTCAGAAAATGTGCCAAATGTGCTATGTTTGTAGGAAAGGAGAGGGTGCTAGCTTTGCCTTTGTAGCCAATTAAGATAGAACAACCCTTTCAAAAATGGGGTGTTGACTTTATAAGGCTTATTAATCCTCCATCAAGTGCAAGTCACAAGTGGATAACCATTGCTATTGATTATTTCATGTCCTGGACTGAGGCAACATCGTTAAAGGATGCAAATGAAATAGCAGTCCTCAATTTCTATGATGATATTGTCAATAGGTTTGGAGTGCTTAATTCAATTATTTCTGATGATGCACTTGCTTTCATTGGAATGAAAGTGACTGACTGGGCATTCAAACATGGCATATATCTGAACATTAGTTCTAATTATTACCCATAGGGTAATGGTTTAGTAGGATCTTCCAATAAGAATCTGATAAGAATCATCAAGTGAAATTTACAAGAAAAGTAGAGGGATTGGCATTCAAAATTGAAGGCTACCTTATGGGTTGATCAAATCACTCCAAAATAGATTATGGAAACTCACCTTACCAACTTGTCTATGGGAAAGAAGCTCAGTTATCAATTGAAACAAAATTACCAGCTCTTGATCTTGCTACTCAGCTAGTTCTATTCGAGGAAGGTGATCCTATTTTAGTGTGGTGTGCCCAGCTAATGGAGTTGGAAGAAAACAAGAAAAAGGCTATGCAAACTATGGAGTTTCAGCAAATGCAGATTAAGAAGA
Organism: Cupressus sempervirens; assembly: GCA_028749045.1. Lineage (NCBI taxonomy): Eukaryota > Viridiplantae > Streptophyta > Pinopsida > Cupressales > Cupressaceae > Cupressus > Cupressus sempervirens. The sequence goes on along the minus strand of CM053791.1, from coordinate 357,556,296 downwards.
GCTTTGACAGAAAAGCATGAGCTCAAGAATTCAACTTAGGTGACATGGTGCTGAAGTGGGATGTTCTCAAGAGTAGGCCAGGCCATCACAATAAGTTTGATCATATGTGGGTTGGACCATTTCAAATTTCTGAATGTAAACAACATAATGCTTACCAGCTAGCCACAATGGAAGGAGCTGTACTATTGATCCTTGTGAACAAGATCCACCTCAAGCCTTGTTTTGAGGTATGAGTTTTAATCCTACCTTGTAAATACTAGGTTAGTTTCCTTGTTTTCAATAAGTGCATCTACATTTTAGTTTAGTTTGGTTTTCCCTAAGTACTGTCCAAGCACGTGTTTGTTTTGTTTTTCGTTTAGGTTAGTTTCCTTTTTTTTGTTTTTGTTTTTTTGGTAGTCTAGGTTAGTTCGGTTGCTGGTTTATGTTGTTAAGTAGTCATTTCCACCCATTTCATTAATTCATGCATAAATGTATGTGATTGAATGCATACTCATATCCAACACACACACACACACACACATATATTGCTACAAATAAATATGTCTAGCTGCTAGCTATACATACATGCATATCCATGCATCCACTACATACATGCATCCATTTAGCCCATACATTCATCCACACATCAACCAAATGGTTGACTATGTGGTTTTGACTCCTAAAGTTGATACTTGAGTTTTGACCCTACATACTCGTCAACCTAATAAGAGTCTTACTAAGCTCACGTGCATACATCCAAAACTAAACCAACAACTTTAGAAGTCACTTTATGTCAGGTTTAGGTGTTAGGGATGCATAATCTAGACTCTTTTCCCAATGAATAAAAGCAAACTGGTCAAATGTCAAGCAGGTAGACATACAACAGAGGTTGCCAAAAATGTTACTAAAATTTTACACATGCTAAATTTTTTACTTTAAGTAACATCACAGAAGGAATTGCAGTAGAAAAAATTCATTTTCTATTTATTCACATTTCATCATTTTGCAATCATATATGAAATCATGAGCAAAAGAGATATAATGTTCATTGTATAAATCATCATTGATATGTACAATTTTCATTTTTACAAAGTATGAAATGGATATGAAAGTGTTGGAAATGAAATATCTCACACAAGTCATGAGTCCAACTACTATCTTTCATATATATTAAGAACAAGAAAAACACAACATATGAGAGAAGAGTTAGGGGTAACCAGTCATTGCCTTTCAGACTTTGACTAGTTAAGTATTCTTTGTTGCTACTCCTAGTCTAGCCCTTGATCCGATAAGCTCCTAGTTCTTCGTTGCCTGCATGGGAAAAGTGGGGTAAGATCTTTTCAGATCTAAGGAATGACTGATTATCTGTAACTATGTACTCACACATGTGATATATTTCATTTTTTGAATACATATAAAAAACAACAAAATGTATTCTACATGCTCAAACAACAACAAATCAGAAAATATAATGTTAAAGGGACATATTAATTTGATATGAATCCTTTCATTATAATTTAAAAATAAGCATGTTGATCTCATAGGGAACAAGTTCAATTCACAGAAGGGTAGTTTTTGAGTGTCATGAGCCCATGCTTGAACCTCATGAAATATCATTTCAAATATTAAGTAAATGAAGAGAATGAGTTACAAGGACATACTAAGGGAAAGGACATCATACAGAAAATTTAATGTTGTAAAGTTTGAAAAGAAAAACAATTTGAAGAGAATTGAAATCCAAAGCTAGAAAATATGATCAAGTTCTCCAAAATCATGAACAAATGGTTGGTAGGAAAATCCTACATTTACTATCACGTGTAGTGTTCTAATGCATGACCAAAAGAGTTCGAATCCAAAGTATTTAATCAATTACAAGATGTTGGATTTTGACCTGATATGGTCAGTTATACACAGTTGATCAATGCATATGAAATGAAAACAAGGAAAAAGGAGTATGAAAAATCCTCAGTTGAAAAAGAAGCCAAAGGCTAATACATGGATTTCTATCAATAATTCCCATGCCAATAATTCTAACAGAAAAAGGAACAAGTAGAGTGACTAGTGTGCCCAATGATTCACCCCTTGATTACATGGCCTTATCATATTTGAAGTCATGAACAGTGAGCCAATTTTTATTTTTATTTTTTTAAAATATTATCTCTAGGTTGGGTAGTGAATGTGTTATAACCCTCCTTGAGAAATAATATGTAACATATGGTGAACTTTCTTGGAGAGATATGGCTCAACAATGTTGAAAAAGATGAAACTTTATTATGATGATGCTAGACATGGATTTCAACATACATTGGCTTGGTAATAATTATGAAGGAGAGAGGAGCAATAATTCTCCCTAAGACTTTTCAACAAGACTGATAAACCTTTGAGAGTGGCCATAATAATAAGGACTTTCAATTTGTTCATGGTCTGTAAAATGGGGAAGAAAGTTTTCATTTGCAGAAAGTTTAACACAAGTACTTCAGCTTTTAAAAACTCATGTGATACCAATCTTCCTCATTCATTATCTCTGCACTTAAAAAATGAAAGGAATCAACATCATTGGACAAAAATGGAAGAGGCATTTCAAGTCACAACACTCTTAATTCAAGTCACAACACTCTCAAGATCAAAGACAGAAAAGAATAGTTGGTGTCATTAAAAGAAGGAAAGAGAATGTTGGTTTCTAGGATGCTCAAATGGAAACTCCTGTAGATTTTACAGTCAAAGATAGAAAAAAAGGGGTGCCTTGATGCTTCACTAGCGGATACTCAAAGGCTTGAATTTGAATGAGTAGATTTGGGTCCAAAATGTTCTTGCTATTTAATTTCTTCAGAATCTAATAAACACAAGTTTGACATACAAGAGTATGATTAAAATCTTTTCGAAAGATTTTGATTGGAAGCTGAACACAATAGCAAACTTTGTGAGATCCAAGTCAAGATACTCCCGTGTAGTGGGGTATGCAATAGAAGTAATCCCGTAACCTTTAATGAAGGGTTAGAGATCTATTTGACAAAATTCCTACAAAAGAGAATTAACATCATGGATCAAATTGCATGGGAAAAGTAGCCTAGTCATTGCTGATCGTGAAAGAGGTATTAAATTTTGAAACCCTCGACACATAAGTTTCCAGCCAGCATGAACACAATGGCAATGAAGAAAATAGCAGATATATGCACAAAAACAACAAACTTCTCATCATGATGATTGAAATAAAATGTGTTTAGCAAAAAGAAAAGATTGAAGCATATACCCAACAAATCCGAATAGCAATATCATTATGGTGGCTCAGCAAAAGAATGCAACAATGAAGAGAAGAGAAACAACAAATAGCATTGCCTTTAATGCTTCATAGAATTTTTTTTCAGCAATGACCGCCAATAATCAACAAAACACATATGCATAGAGTGTAAACTGAAATGTATATGTTATACATTCAACAAACCCTTGATAGGAAGTTCCAGCAGATAACTCATGGTGACAAAAAAGAAAACAACAATATGCATTTGCAACATATGTATTATTAGCTAGAAACCCAGATAATGATGAACACATTTTCTTAGTGCTCACGAATATATCAACAAATCGCTTCTAGCAGCAAGAAAATATCATCATGGTGGCTTCAAATCAATAAGATTCAACACAACAAAATAAATGCTTCAACATAACTTTCTTACCATGCTTCTGGCAAAGACCAGCAAATTCTTTTCCAGTGGTGACTTCAAAAAACCAAACAATCTCTCTAATAGTGGCATGCAAGAAGATCAAAACACTCATTCTTCCTCTCGGCCTTTCCAATTCCTTCTAATTTCAAAATGCGAAAATGAAAGTGTTTAGGGTTACAAAGACTTGGTATTTCCTTTGCATTTTTTCATAAGTTTTTGGAATCCATGGGTTTGCAAATGGGATTTTAATCCCTTTTTATTTATTTTGAATATAGAAGGGGGGTGGTTTAATATGTTTATGCCTTAGAGGTTTTTGGGTTTTATAAGTGTTTTTTTTGTTTTATTTTTCCATATTCTATTGTAAAGAAATAATATTAAAATGATAAATATAAATCATTTAATATTATTTTCTTGTTTTAAAATGCAAAGATAAGAGGGATATTGTTTTAATTGTTTTCTTTTGCATAAGTATTGTGTAAAGAATAAATATTTACATGATGTGATTATAAGTCATTAAATATTTTTCTATCTTTGATGCAAAAATAAGGCAAGAGGTTTGCATATGTCATGATCTTTTAAGTGAGGATTAGTTGGGAAACATATGGAGGGAATATAGAGCTTTTGGGGTCGAATTTCAGTTTGTTGGGTTAGTTGAAGGGACTTTATTGATAGTTGTAGTTTTTTTGGGGCGATTTTAAATGAGTCATAAGTTTCATTATGGGTTAGTAAAGTCTTAGGAGTTATGAGACTTTATTTTTGGAAGTTTCTAAGCTCTAATTTTTAGGCTTTCTTTCTACATTCGACCCAAGAGTTGGGTTTGTACTTAATGAATTTTGCAACTGATTTTTTAGTAGTTCTGATTATGCATAGAAGTTTTGTGACTATTTTATGAGTCCTAGACTTTATTTGCAGAATTTGTAATTTAGTTTTTTTGAAATTCAATACAGGTGACAACATTTGTGTTCATGTTATTTTGGTGTCAACTTGAACCTCCTTTCTTCCTGTAGTTTTGTGTGTGATGTTAAAATGATTTGATAGAATAATCTGTGAATTGTAATTATTCCTTGCTATTTTGTCTCATTCCAGCACCTGGTTATATGAAAGTAAGTTTATCTACAGGTTGTAATTCATGTTCTTAAAGGTGAAATTGGTTCATTCTTTGAACCTTATTACAAATTATTTATGCAGATCTTTACCAAAAGAAGTATTTTGCATGTACTCCAAGTAGCTATCTAATCCCTTTTCTGCTAAGTGTGTTTGAGTTTTTATCATCATTTTGGTGTATCACCATGTCTAGGCTGTAGGTTTAGGTTCATTTTTAGCATTTTCTTCCCTTTTCCCTGAGTTTAAGTTAGGATCTTGAAAATATCACTGAATATCCAATAGGAGCCAGCGTAGAATTTGGAGGTCTCATTTCATTTGCATGTCCCATGAAGTGAATTGATTCCCATGTTAAGTCAAAATTACTGAATTTCCAAAATTCAGTATTGGTTCTAAATTTTGATACTTAACAAGAACAATATACATCTAGGGGCAACTACTTCTCATCTTCAACATACCCTTTCAAACACTGAGCCAACTATAAGCCTAGACCCTTCTTCTACTTTAGGCTTTACAAAACTTAGCATGTGGATCTTAGATTTACTTGTACGGTACCAGTGCTAAAAGGATACACTAAATCTAAACAAAGAAGATAAAACCCTAATAATTCTAACACTTATACAAAGATCCTAGACATGAAATAGCTAATAACATGGCCTAAGAAATTGATAAGCTAAGTGAGGGCATCCTTTTCAATTCCTTTAACATTAAAGGGAAAGATATTTGATTAATGATTTTGATTTCAGAAAAATCCCAAATATGCAGTAGTAAGAACAAGTTGATCCTATAGTTGATCAATGCTTTATCTATTGGGCAGTTTCACAAATTAAACACATAAACCTATTATACCAGTGACATATTCCATACATCAAGATATTAGATCTATCTTATCACTTTTTGAATCAAACATTGGTGTTCATAAAGACCTCATTCTCATGAAATATCCTTCTCAAATAACTAGCAACCCTATCAAATACATCAAGAATTTACTTGGCCCTTTGTTCCAATAGCAAAATATATCAGACATACAACCTTAAAGGGATGCAAATGGGTCTAAGTTTTTTGCTCCTAACCACATAAAATTGTAGATTAGAAAAATAGGAGACTAGAATCAGAATAAAACTAAGGAGATTCCTACTCATTATATTCATTTCTTTGAAACTATACATTCAGATGCATGTAAAACAATTCAGAAAATCACTGAATAGATTAGAACTAGCTATATTAGCTTAACTACTACTGTTCATACAAAAGAAATATGTTGAAGAATGTGGTATCACAATGATGAAAAGATATCAAAACTAGAACCCTAGTCTTACAAATTTGAGAAAAATCTAGATTGGAACCCCCATGGTATCACAACAATGAGATTTTTTTTCCAAAATTAGAACCAACCCCTAGAATGAATTAGAAAGAGAAAGATATAGGAGATGAATGAAATTGTAGATTTGATCTGGAAGTGACATGTGTCCACTGAAATCTTCATTCTATGCAGTTTAAAACCTCACTCATCTTTCTACCCATGAAATCTAATATGGTTTTAATCATTATTTTGTAACAAACTTGGAAATATCTCTTATGACTGATAAAAACTCTTGTGTCACCAAAATATCTAAAATGCATCTGAAATGCTGATAAAATCTTCATCTAACTGACTTGGATGTAAGAAATTTCACCCCTAACTATATTTTTACTGCTTTTAACACATATTCAATTCATCACCTCGCTAGAAAAATAATCTAAAATTCAATACCTGAATGTGGTTGCAAACTATGTATCTAGAAAAAAACCTTGTATAACCTAAGCAAATAGCTTCCTATGCAAAAAAAAAAACTCAAAAAATGGAAAGTTTGTTCTCTCCTGATTCTGGTGATATATAATATCAATATATTTTCTTACCAGAAATGCCCAGAATACCATTTTGAAAATCATGCCCCTGTCATGGCTCTGTGACTGAAATTCATTTCTCAAAAATTTAAAAGTAACCTAAAGTTTAAAACACTAGCTTCAAAAGGAACTCCAAAGGTGCTCTAGTCCTCACATGGAATATACTAGAATGAATCCCCCTTTGCATTTTAAAGCATAAAACATAGCACTTCCTCTTTTAAAAGCTTCCACTTATGGTGGCTCCATTCCTCTCAATGTTGGACATTGCTTCCTCCTCTGCAGTGCATAGCTTCCTCCAATGGGTGTCTTTGGTCATACTATGTCTTTGCTATCTTACACATGTTTAGAAACAAGGCAGCCCACTCTCAAACTACATGATGAGACAAAATGAATTCCTTCCACCTGACTTAATAGAAAATTATACCCATTTGGCATATGTTGCCATTACATAAAACTTGGAAGTGGATCTCTGCAATCTTAAGTTTGGTGTCTCCTTGCACTTGCCATGAGTTGTTGGTGGTGAATTCAATGCCTTTGTTTCTTTTTTTTGTGACTAATATTAAATGAAAGCAAAATTCCTCCTCATCCTTACATTGAGCACCTTGCCATATAACAAAATTTTTCTTTCAAGGTCCCTAGCCATGGTATTAGCAGGATCAAAATTTATAACAAACAATGTCTTCGTTGGCTTCAAATCTCTTGAAGATCGTTTGCCATTTTTAGAGTGATGACTGGCTTGATTTTTTTGCTTTGTCCACTCCACACATAATCAATGTCTCTGCCTTCCAAATTTTGTTTTGTCCAACCCTCTAATGGAATCCTCTGCATCATGCTCATCATCCATGTAGATAAAAGCAAAGCCTATTGCTCATTTGAACAAAGACTTGATATGTTGAAGGACATCGGGAACATGCATTGCATGCTATACTAAATGATCTCATTAAGCCTAGTCCATAAATAAAGAAAATTCCATTCATTGGATAACATCTTTTGATGGAAAGCGCCTTTCTAGATGTAATGATCTCTCAAAGGGACATATAACACAACATATGCTTGGAACTAGAGAGTTAACATGGAAAGAGAGGGACAGGAAGGAATGATCAGAATCATTATAATTCCTCTTTAAAAACCTTCAATTTAGACAAACCTTCATTAGTCTAATAGAACATTTAATCGGGCCCCTAGGTAGGTCTAGCTAATTTTTTTTGTTTTTTGTTTGTACAATTGACATTCCAAAATGATCTGATGAACATCTAACATTGACTGAAAACTATTCAATCACTTTTGATTCAACTTTTAAAATTCAATTCACCTCTTTCTGCAACTTGTCAACTTTGAGCTAGGAGGTCCTTTGACAACCTTTAAAAATTGACAAAAACACCTGACTAGGCTCTAAAATCAAACATATTGATTCTCTATTCCATATTCTTACACCATGTCAAATTTTGTCTCATGAAAAATTCTCAGTCAAAAGATATTGATTATCAAAGTTGTCTTTCAGAACTGTGTGCAAGAAAATATGTCAGGAAACCATAAAATGCATTCAGATTTGACTTTGAAAATAGGGCAAACTGACACTTGGGGAAATCAAAATAGGGGCATTAGTTCACTATCGTGAGGAGAATATGAATCTAGGATAAGGGCTCATAAAGAATAACTGGGTGCATTTGGTGAGTGGTCAAAGTGGGCTACTTTGATTTGTAGAATTGGGAACACTGGTAGAAAAATGATTTTTGCAAACAGAATGGACCTAGGAAAGTGTGTAGACAGTTTCGTCAAAACTTGCAAACGGGTACACTAAAAGATTTTTTAGTGTAGAATGAAATGGTACAATCCATTTGATCTCACATATCATAGATTTAGAGTTATAACATCCTGAACAGGGGTACTAATCAATTTGCACTTCTTGACACTAGTAAAACATCATAAATTGCATTTGGAATCACATTTGAAAACTAATCAAACAGATTTTTCATAAGCTAAAAACTGAAACATAACAAGTCTCTAACCCCTAGAATAAAATGAAAAAGGAATTTTCTTATTTTGGTCAATTGGACCAAAGTTATAACTGATCAAACAGGTCTTAGAATTTTAAATAATTTGCATTAGCATGACAACAATAAATGAACAACTTTGAGGGATTCAAAACCTAGACAAAACATATTGAAATGGCTTGAAATATGAAACATAGGTTCTTTGATATGGATACTAAACACTCCCAAAGTGGTGAGTCATGAAACATAACTGGGTGCGAGATATTTAAATGCAAACTAGGCCTCCTGTCAGTATTTGACACTTAGGCAAAAATACAAATTTGGACATTGCTCAAAATGAAACTTCACAAAATGACTCAGAATGACAATTTATCTTCATGGGAAGCATAGACGTACTAAATTCAAGGTGTTAGAAATATTAAACACCTATTAGGCCTCAAAAGGACAATCGAGTACACATGCATTAAATGTGTTTTAAGTGGTTCAAAAGCTTGGAATGTTACTCAAATTGGGAAGGCAATTTTGAGTCCCAACACATCTTATGACCTTGTATTTCATTTTCCTTTTCTTTGGAAAATAACCACCACATACAAAACACTTCTTGACATAATTTGATTCAGACCATTAAAAGGAACGCCAATATCTCAAAGAATTACCACCTTCCAAGCTGGTGTACAAAAATCATAAATGCAAGACACTTCTTTCACTAGTGTGGGTTCAAAGAGAATTTCTATATTGGAAGAATCCATGTCATCCACAAAAATTTCCCTTTGAGTAAGATGTTATCCCCATCTAGATTTAGAGAAAGATAAATCAAAAGTATAGATTGAAATGTTTATTTAAAGGCAGTGTGCCACATTGTGTCTATTTTGAAGGAGGTTGTGATGTGTGGAGAAAACAATAGGGGAGAGAAACAAAATTTGGGATTTTATCTTGGGAAACCAGCGTAACACACATTTAAACCATTTTGACCCCAATTTCATGGGTGTTATCAGCATAAAAGCTCCATATAATTTTGCTCAATGATTTTCAATGACTCCCTTTTAGCCCGAGTTTTGAACTTTGAACCTTGAACTCAATTGAGTTCAATGTTCAAGTTCACTAGTTCCTTTTTTTGTTGAGTCTATAAGTGAAAATATTTCTCTTTTCTCTGAACTTTAACTTTGAGCTAATTAAGTTCATAGTTCAAAGCTCAACTAGCTTGTCCAAATGGTTACCTAGGCTTGGTGTTAACATAAATTTTATTGATTATTGGGTGCTTTTGAAACTGAACTTTGAACAATCATTTTGTTTCATACTTCATGGTTCATCATTCATGTCCTTTTTGATGGTGTTAATGATGGTTTCATGTGCCTAAATTCCTATAATCATTGACTTTGAACTTGAGATCTCAACTTCTAAATAGTTCAAGGTTTCAATTCACGAGTCCAAAACATTCACAAAGACTAGCAAGTGGTAGTACAAAGATGCGTTCGAATATTTCTTATATGTCTCTAGAAAAAACCTAGAATGGAGGAACATGGTCATTGAACAATGCTTAGAGGAGTGTTCAAAGTTAGTCAAAGAACTCAATTGTCTGAACGAGATCTTACACAATGATGTGAAATGTATCAAAGTTGAGATCTTAAGGAGATATAAACAACTTGCTAGGGTAATCTACGAGCTCTTAAGGACACTAAGGAAGTCTCTACTATGAGTTTTGCAGTCATTGCATGAATAGATTTAGTGATCATAATTAGTGATGATGATCTAATGATGCAAATTAAGAAGATAGAGCATGGTTATCGGGTCATCACCATCTAGTAGTTGAGAATAGAACAGTTGAGAATTCCATAGTAGAATGAGACTATGGATTTTGAAGTTTCCTATAAGGATTGGAAAGTTGTGAGTGGCAATGTGACTTTTGGGCAAGGACAACTGGGAAATCCATTCAATATTTTAGCTTCTTAGCTTAGAACTAAGGCTTCAACCATTTAATATTTTAGTTTCTTAATTTAGTTGCTTTATGATTCTAGGCTTACTTTTATCAACTCCAACTGGAGTTATTTTTAGAAGTATTTTATAAACCTTGAATGACTATACATTGTAAGACTCTAAATGTTTTTGGTATTGATACTTTGGTGTTTCTACTATAGGAACGTAAGTTGTTAAGGTAGGTTCAGACTGAACCATTTTGGTAATGCTATTTACGTGAACAATAAATAAAAACATAAGTCTTTTGATACTAGTTATACATTGTTGGTCATTTGTGATCATATGGTTTTAGCAATTTGAATTCATTTCATAAGGAATATTTTCTTGATCGTGATTAATGATGAAGTGCTTTGTTCTGCAGATGGTTCTTAATTATATTGTTTAGTGGAATCAATCACCTTTATTTTCATTTGTTTTTTGATATTTATTTGATTAATTCTTTGGGATTATTATTAATACACGATTATCCTTGCAATACTTTTTCTTAAGAGATGGAAAATAATTTCTAAAAAGCCTTATTTCTTTCTGGTTAAAAGATCTCACTTGATCAATTCTTTTGATATAAAGGAAATTATTGTTCATTTAAGGAGGGATCTTTCCTCAAAATAGAGAGAGCTCAATCAAAGGAATTCAATTGTTGTGGAATTTTTTCTCGTCCATTACTTTTGTACACCTTTTTTAAAAAGGAAAAAGTGTTCGCTAACAATGGGTATTATGCCTGAAGCATAGGTCAAGAGGAAGACATGAAAATGTTTGTAAACTACATGCCCAAAAATGATGCCTAGAGTTTTACAATGTTAGGCAATATACAAAGCAGTTCCTTAAAGTGAGAAATGATTAAGTTCAAGTCTATTGCTTAGTGTGGGACCAAATATCTTCTTCAAACTACATTTACAATGCAAAATGTTAAGCCAAGATAGTATACTTGTGTTGCATGTCAATTGTGGAAGCATTCAATAGTACATGTATAAGTCTCATAAACAAGAAACATGTTATTCAAGAATTGAAACTAAATTCAATTTTCTAGTATCTTCCAGTCAAGGACTAGTTGAGGACTCTAACATACTAGGAAAATTGGTCAATAAATCTAAATCACATTTAAAGTAACACATATTCAAATTACATTAATTTCAGAGCAACACATAATAAAAGTCCAACATATCACATTTTATACATGCCTAATGCATGATTGTCTAATATTTGAGTGGGTGTTATATTTTAAAACCATTTTTATTTTCTAGATGGCCTAGAATAACAAGTAGAAAATTAAAAAAGAAACAATCCACATGCTTTATTTGTTCAAATAGAACTATATGGTGGATCAACATATCAAGAAATATAATTCCATTGTAGTGAATTATTTCTTTTAAATTTGTTATTTATAGATCACTATTTTTTCCTTACCAACAATAATTTATATATATAAGGTTAGCTAGTAAAATAGGTTGGTCTAGAGATGCAATGCATTATTTTTTATTAAATATGTTTACTCACATAGAACCAACCATCTACTTCATATTCTATTTCAACTTCCTCTCTAGTTGTTTAGTTTAGCTGCAAGTGTAACATCAACCTACAAAGAGTTAAAACAACACTTGATCACATGTATCCATTTCAAAATAGGAACCCATGACACTTTCAAATCTTTAAATACAATCAAAGATACTCATGCAAGAGTCTAACTAGTGATCTTGTGATGATGAAATTATTGAAAGGTTACTTTTTTTCAATGTCCAAGCTCATTCTTAATTATTATGTTTGTAATATTTAAAATTGTAGAAATGTCCTATTGACCAAAGACTATGGCATATGAATTAAGATTGCATATTGAACTATGGTTTCCTTCTGCATTGCTTGAAACCTAGAGATTCACATAGTTAGTTGTCATGCAATCATAGATTAATGTTGAGCTTCACTTGGTTTCAAGAATAGTTTACTATTCTCTACCAATCAGGGCCAACCACATGAAGGTGGAAGCTCATTTGGCCCCATTCAACCACCCACCCCCCCCACCCCCCCCCCCCAACAACAACATTTGAATTCTCCATTAATATCTAAAATCTTTAAGAAAGGATCAATCTTTAAAGTACAAAAAAGGTCCCAGACCTAAAAAAGCAACATCATTTTCCCATCTTCTAGTGCATGTCATTTTTTGTTGCATCCAAAATAAGATTCTGCCATTCTAAATCAATAATGCACGTGCAACTACGTTCTATATGCATGGACAATAGGAATAGCCGAAAAAATGCACCATGATTACATTTATTTAATAGGTCTATTAAGTTTTTAAAATTATAGACAATCATGAGCATTAGAAATCTAGTTGATATGGCTGAGAGAATGTCCTTAGCAATCTAGCACATAGAAAGTCTTGATTTTCTTGCATGCTAAGGACATTACGCTTACCTATAAGAGTTAAAGTTACAATGTTCATGATGGTCTATAAATTAAAATACCTAATTAAAGTCCTCTAACAAAAATGCAAACCTGTTAATTTTCAACTCCACCTGATGTTGTATGCATATGAATTGAGGTTGCATGTTGAACTATAGCCTCCTTCTGCATTGCCCGAAACCAAGAGATTCACATAGTTAGTTTTCATGCAATCATAGTTAATGTTGAGCTTTACATGGTTTTGAGAATAGTATAATATTCTCTACTAATTAGGGCCAACCATGTGAAGGTAGAAGCTCATCCCCCCTCGCAACATCTAAATTCCTCATTAACATCTAAAATATTTTAGAAAGGATCAATCTTTAAAGTACAAAAAAGTGTTCAAAACATGCAAAAGTGACATCGTTTTCCCATCTTCTGGTGCATGTCATTTTTTTGTCACATCCAAAATAAGATTCTGCCACTCTAAATCAAGAATGCATGTACAACTGCATTCTATATGCATGGACAATAGGTAGAGCTAAAAATGCACCATGGTTACATTTACTTAATAGGTCTATTAAATTTTTAAAATTATAGACCATCATGAACATTAGAATTGTAGCTGTTATGGTTGAGAGAATGTCCTCAGAAAGCCAACATGTAGAAAGTCTTAATTTGCTTGCATGCTAAGGACATTACCCTTGCCTTTAAGAGTCAAAGTTCTAATGTTTGTGATGGTCTATAACTTAAAATACCTAATTAAAGACCTCTAACAAAAATACAAACCTGTTACATTTTTTAGCTCCACCTGATGTCATATGCATATGAATTGAGATTGCGTATTGAACAATGGGCTCCTTCTACATTGACTAAAACCAATAGATTCACATAGTTAGTTGTCATGCAATCATATGTTAATGTTGAGCTTCACTTGGTTTCAAGAATAGTTTAATACTTTTTACTAATTAGTGCCAACCACGTGAAGGTGGAAGCTCATTTGCCCCCCCTAACATCTAAATTCCCCATTAACATATTAAATTTTTAAGAAAGGATCAATCTTTAAAGTACCTATAAATTGGGCTACTCTTAAGGGAAGTCCATCTTCATTTCTCATGAGCAATTCATCACAATTCTTTAGCGTTCCCATACATCTAACATAGGTACATCTAGGAATGTCCTCATTGCCTCCTACATAAATTGAATCCAATATTACAAAATGCCCCTTAAGAAATAATAGATCAAGTGAAGTAAATACACAAAAATGAGAGAGAAAAAGAGGAGTCTACTTACCAATAGGTGTTGCCATAGCATCTATGGCCATGCTATGTGTTGAGTGAGTTTAATTGTTTTTCTATTGTGCCAAGATCTCTTTGTTTATATACATACATAAATACATAGACACACACACATATGTGTGTGTATATATATATACACATACACACACATATATAGATATGTATATATGTATACACATACATACATACATATACAAAGATCACAAGGGCATGACAATGATATCCAGTGATCACAAGGGCATGGCAACAAAATCCTAGATCTCCATTGATCTCCACCAATATTCAGAGCTCTCCACCCTCATTCGAATCTCTCCACCCTCTTTCATGCGCAACTCTCCATAATCAATCAAAACAAATGGGGAATGATTAATGTCATATTTTTTGTTTGTTTGTTTATAATCCATAATCCACAATCCAGAAGATCTCTCTATATATACATACATAGACACATACATATGTGTGTGTATGTATGTATATATATGTATATACATAACATACATCTATACATACATACATACATACATACATATACACACACATATACATACATACATACATACATACATATACATACATACATATATTCATACATACATGCATGCATATTGTTGGAATTACAAGTGGGAAAGGTAAACTTCTAGGGGGGGGGGGGGGGGGGGGTGAATTAGGAGTTTAAAACTTGGACCCATAAAACTTCCACCTTTCATATATCATATTCATTAACATGCTGAAATAACATGTAAAGTAAATGCATCTAAAATATATAAGTGATCAAACACACACACTTGACACCAAATATGATTACCTAGAAACCCTCCAAATGAGAAGGTAAAATTGGGGTTGGAATGACACCCATAAATCTTCGCTACTGCAGCAATAAAGTGTAGCAAATTAAGGTTACAATGGTTTGACCATGAATCATGATCTGCCCTATGAAAGGCCCACCCTATTAAAGGCTTACAAAGATTGTTAAGTCCCACCTTGTTAGAGCAACACCCTGTTAGAAGTCTGCCTGGTTAAAGGACCTTAAATCGTTCACTTGGAATGCCACCCTATTAAAGAATTTGGTAAAGCCTATTAGGACTACTCCACCTAAGAGATTTAACTGAAATCACCTATCAAATGTCTCAACATAGATCTTGCAGTTGGCACTTGCTTGATTTTACAACAAATCACCTCTATCCAATCTTTGATTAATCCTTCACAATATGATATAACAATGTTGTATCCTCTATCCTCTGTTCTTCACTTAATTGATTCTGCAATTCATCTTTTCTGCTAAGTCACCTTGAATGCTTTGGTTCACTCCTTCAATTCGATCATTCACCACTTCAAAATACTCTCAACTCTCTTCTCTCTCTTGAAAATTTAGGGCTTCATCCTCCATAAGAAGATTGAGGTGGCTTAGGGTTAGGTATGAATCTATGGATGAGATTCATCCATTTTGCTGCTTAATCCTTCCCATTTTTTGATTGGTTGCATGTAATTGCATAGGAAATTTGCATGTAGATTCGTCCTTATCTATAGAGAATCAAAATCTATCCTTATCTTGGCTAAAAAATGGTCTACATAGTTGTTTGTGCCATAAAAAATAGATATGTCCAATTTATGGTACTCGACATATGTAGTTCCTAATGCTCAACATACACTATAATTCTACTTTTGACTCAACGTCTAAACTACTTGACATCTACTGTTCACTTGGCACTTGAACTACTTGGCATGGTCTATTTGCTTGGCACTTGAGTGACTTGGCACATGAGTGACTCGAAACTCATTGCAACTTGGCATGGTCTTGTATTTACATATTATGCTCAATATGCATCACTAGTTCAACATGAACTAAGTAAATGTCTAAGTGTGTTAGACACTCAATTGTCAAAACCAATCTAAGATCAATAATCTTCCCCTTTGACATGAGTGTTAAAAACACTTGAATATACATAAACAATTAGATCTTCATGAGTATAACACATCCATGACTCGGCTTATATAAAAAACTTCAAAATTTTCAAAACTTTGCAATAATCTATGTACCCCAAAATTTATAACTCCCCTTGAGTTAATGTGTCTATTCTATATCCAAAATGTGTTCTCCATTCTGAGTAGATTTGTCTCTACTAATTGATACTCTTTGACTTCATTGCACTTACACTCTTTATGCTCTACCTTTTCTAATCTCTACCTTGTACTATTTCCATCTCTGGATCATATTTCTTCAAAAATTTATATCTATGGGGTCAAAATTTGATAGCTCCCCCTTTGTTCAAGAGTTCCCTTTTTCTTTATTCACCTCTCCCTTTCAATCTATCTCCCCCTTTCTTCTTACATATTTACTCCTTTTTAATCTATCTTCTCCTTGTAATCTATCTCCCTCTTGCTTATTTACCTCCTGCTTGCTTATTTATCTCCCCCTATTTTGACACTTATAGTGTATTTGTCCATGTTGGTGTAAATAAGTATTCAGTATTTACACTTTACTTAAGTTTACTTAGGTCAATGCATTATTTTATTATTTCTTAGGTAAGACACTTAGGAGTTTGCGTACTCATATGAGTTGTCATGTTGACAACACTGGAGTAAGAAACTCTAATTCAAACAGATGGTGTCTACAACACTAGAGTTTGCATAATTAACTGAGTTGTCATGTAGACAACATAGTTATTTGCACTCTTAATTAAGCACATGGTGTCTACAACATAATTTTACATGCTACACTTTTGTAGGCTTATCCTCTCATCATCACACTTACTCCTATGTTTAATGGAGGATAATCCACTCCTGGTGGACATGTGCTTGGTTGTAAGACTTATCTATATGTTGATTACTAGGCATTCTGGAAGCATTCCAGAGGCCTTTATATATAGGCACTCCTGGTGTACTTGAAC
Source organism: Cupressus sempervirens (assembly GCA_028749045.1). Lineage (NCBI taxonomy): Eukaryota > Viridiplantae > Streptophyta > Pinopsida > Cupressales > Cupressaceae > Cupressus > Cupressus sempervirens. Next base: position 357,539,140 of record CM053791.1, on the reverse strand, counting down.
ATGAATTGAATACTATATTGTTATTCTGATCATACTCTTTTTGGTCTATTCTTGTGCTTATGCTTGAGTTCCTTGATCTTGGGTGATTTTTCCCTAAAGAAAATTCTTACATGGTATCAGAGCTTGGGGAATTTCTTTTCACATAGCCATTTGAGACCATTCTTGCTTTAGCACCTTGACCTAGATTCAGAGAATCCACAGTCATTGGGAGCATCTAGAGCCAAAGCAAACCTCACTGTTGCATCTAGAATGCCAATTTGGTGAAAATTGACTCTAAATTTTTCTATATTGGGCCAAAGTCAATTTTGAGGCAAAGTTTTTTTGCAAACTAGCACTTGAAGGCCCAATTTGCAAGTTCGATATGATCATTATTTAGATCTACAATTTTATTTTTAGATTTGAATTTATTTTTCTTTACATTTTTGTCAGTAATTTTCTACAATTTTTGTGCGATTTTTCAATTTTTTTTTGGCGAGTAGGGCCTACAAAGATTTTTTTTTTGCAGGACTTGGGTGGTGAAATCCCAGCCCCGCAATATATTCAAAAGGAATATTCTTAGTGATATTTTAGGTGAGTGAATCACATTATTCTGGAGAATCAGAGCTACTATCATATTCCACTTATTCCAGTCACAACTCACACATAAATCTAACCCACTAAACAACTAGCGAATATCTCATAACACTCGACTGCCAACAACACACAATTTTGAGAGATGATGATCAAATCTGGTCAGTTGAACATTTACTAGCCACTTGTTTTGTTTAAGTGCTATGGCTATTTTTTTAAAGAAAATCACAAGCACCTTCCACTATACATGTGGGACTAAAGGTGTATATCCTTCTCTAGTGAACGTTAATATTTTTCAAAAGCCCGTCGGTAAAACCCTGCTGAGATCCGACTAAGCCACATGACAGAATTTGCACAATGGTGATGCAACACTAGTGGCTGAATCCCATCCCGCTACATGGTTCAACCACCCAACCTCCACATAGGTTCCCACTTCACAGCTTGGAGATGAGGACTCCTAGCTTAGTGCTACATGGTGCCTCAACAATTGCTCATGTATATTACTCTGCCATGCCAACACACAGTCCATCTAAGCCTCCACATGGACATTGACCTAACATGTTAGCATGCATACTCAACAATCCATACATTTGACTGAACTAGTCTATACAATCAGTATGATGATGATGTCATCCTAACATCATTTTCCATGTCAACCTGGGGGACTTTTTCCATTGACGTTAGCTAGATATTGTCTTAAATTTGGCAGTCATCTAACCATCATTTCTAGGAAAATTTGAACTATTGTGATGTCTATTTAACCATGGAGGAAACTTTGTAGTTAAGTGCGCTTAGGCTGGAGTAGTACTGGGATGGGTGACCTCCTGGGAAGTCCCAGTGCTTCACCCTTGTGAGCATCACCTAGATCCAATGAGTGCTAAGTGTTTCATTTATTCTCATGAGAGATGGATTCATGTTGAATCACTACTCATGATACATGGGTTAATGAGTTTGACTCAAAATGACATAGTTAAATCCTGCTAGCAATATCACAATTTGACTTGCTATGGAAATTATCTCCTACTTATCAATGTCTATTTAATCATCAAATTTAACCTCATAATTTGCTACCCAGACCCCTCTCCAAATTTAGTTTTGATTTGATAGTTTGACTTTGGGAGACCATTCTCAATCATATGGGCTCCAAATCAGGTGATTTTTTAAATATTTTGACTAGAATTTCATTAAAAAATTAGTGGTGTAGTTCTTTTCTAGTTTTGGTGCAAGGATTTGTCAGAAATTGCATTTTTTGGTGACTATACCAATCCAATCCTATATTTTACAACTTCAAACACTCTGTATGGGCTCATTTAGACTCGAAATCAAGTTCCATTTTTTTTTGAAAGTGTGTTACTTTTTGTCTACTTTCTAGGTTTCCAATTAGATTATAGGATTCTATGGACAAAAAGTATTACTTTCAGAAAAAGGTCATTTCTTTGCTTTGTATTGCTTCAAAATTGTTGTACATTGTAAAGTTTTAGATTTGTACTCGACAAGGCAATTGTAAAAAGGTAAAATCAGAAGTCCACTAAGGCCAAAATTTACAAGTGGCTATTGTAAACACAGTACATATAAAGTGCCAAAAGCTTCTTTTTTGTGGGCGGGGCGGGGGGGAGGATGGGGTGTGTTTCTTGATTAAGTGAAAAGGGTGGGTGTTTCTTGGTGTTGTGTTCCTCTTTTCAGTTGTTTTCTTTCATTTCTTGCATCATGGGAAATTTTAAGTTTCCAAAATTAACACCACATAACTATGGTACATGGTCTTTTAAAATGTGGTGTCAATTAATGCATAATGAAGTTTCTCAATATGTAGATGGTACCCTTCCTAAATCAAAAGGTGATCACATATCTAAAAGTGAAATTAATGCTTGGGAATCTGCAAATAGGAAAGCCCTAGGTGATTTTTTTTGGGGTTTGAAGACAAAATCCTCTACAAAATTGAGAAGTATAAGACATCCAAGGATGCTTGGGATGCCCTCAAAAACCTATATGGTAAAGTGTCCAAGGAGGATGTTTAAAAAATTGAAGATGAGCTTGTCTCCCTAGATCTTAAGACATTTGATTCTATATAGGATTTTATCATAAAGGTGAATGAATTAAGAAGGAAGCTTGGTGATAGTGGTAGTCATATTAAAGATGACAGGTTAATCTATCTCATTCTGAATAAGCTTCCATCTATGTACTCCACATTTTTTTCTTCTTACAACACCACAAAGATTACATTAGGGGCTACCTAATAGAAAATCACTTTTGATTGTTATGCTCAGCTATTGGATGATGAAGAAAATAAGTTGCAATCAATGGGGATTCTCTAGTCATCCAAGTCTAAGGCAGTGGTGGCCAATAATGAGGGTTCTCAAAATTCAGCTAGTCAAACTTCAAATAAAGGAAAGGACAAGAATAAGAAATGTAAAAATAACACACAAGACAATATAGAAAAGACAACACCACCATCAAATCAATAAGGCAAGTCTTCCTAAAATTCAAACAAGAAGGGGAACACTAATAAGGAGAAAAAAAAGTGTGCCTAGTGCAAGAAGTTGGGTCATGATGAGCATGAGTGTTATAATAAAAAGATTGAAAGGGCAAAGGGCTAAAGAACTTGAGTTTGTCATAAGTGCTTGCCCTTTGCCCTTTGAATCAAAGTAGATTTGGGAGACATCATTGATGATATACATCTTCTCTCTGATGAAGAAGATCCTTCTTCAGTTGTTGAGAGGGCTCACTCTGACCCTCCTATCCATTCTCTACATGACCAATCTTCATAGGTTGACATAATTGTGGATTCTTATGTACAACAGTTGCAGGAGGTCTCTTTATCATTTGAGGAGATAGTTGGTTCTTTGGGATAGGTTCTAAATCCATCCTTGCTAGATTTGAAATTGTTCTTTTCAACAATATTGGAAGGGGTGATAGTTAGTATCAACACAGGGATATTTGAGCAGGTTTTAGAAGCATCATTGATCATCGAAATTCTTTCTATACATAGGGGAAGCATCTCATATGTGTACACTAAAAATGTGTCACACTCTAAACCATTCTATCCAAATGATTCCATGAGTTAGAATGTTCGGATGCCAGCTTAGAGCTCCCTATCCATGGAGTGCAAGAGAGTATATTTTAAGAATAAGAAGGCTCTCAGATGAGCCTTAGAGATACTCTTCTTGCTAGTAAACCATGCAATGGGAGGTTCCAAAGACAAGATGCAAGAATGCAAATGTCCCTAGGAGTTCCTCAAGGATGCAATGCAACTAAAGATTAAGCTAGCATGCATATGAAAAGTGTAGCTATTCTAAGCATGGGTGAGAGTGTTACAATCCAAATATTAAGCTATGTGCAATAGATTATTGAAAAATAGAAGCTAAACTAACATGCAACATGAATCTAAGCTAAAATGCTATGGTATGAGAGAATGTAGACAAGAAATAGAAGTTCTCCACAAAGCTCCAAAGAAACATGTTAGAAAACTTGCAACATTACAATATTCAAAATGAGGATGGATCCTTTGAGGGGGAAAGCTCTCTCCCTTTTAAAGTCATATGGACGGTAGAGATCAAGATGAAGATGGTGGATGATCAATGGTGGAATTCAAAAATAGGAGTGATCCATGTGCACACACAAGTCAACCAATAGAATATAAGTTGACTTGTCACATAAGACAAAAGTCTCACAAGCCTTTTCTTTTAATTGTAAAATAGTAAAAGGACTTTATGTGTGCACTTTAAGTGGGTTAGAAGAATGGGGTGTTTTATTTAATTAAAAGGGGACATGTTCTTTTAATCAAATAATGAACTTAGGATAACATAGTCAAACTATAGGTTATAATCAAATAAATTGATTATTAGCAATTTGGTCTAGATAAATGATTAAATTGATTTAGCCAAAATGTTGAGAAGGGGGCTAATAGTCTAGATGACCATTTTTAGGTGATTACATTTGCCCCACTTTGACTAATGCATGATCGATCTGGAAACACATTATGTCAAAGAAAATCGAAGCCAAGTAGGCGATGATAGATATAGATATCTGATTCCAAAGAATGAAATGCAGAAATAGATAGCAAGTCTTGAATGCATAGCCTGATAGTGGTAGTACTAAACATTAGGCAGATGATGTTAGGATTCGAAAAGAATTCTAACATCTAGCAAAGTGAATAGATCGAGAGCAAGTGATAAGGTCAAACAAATGCTCCTAAGAAATAGATAGCTGTAACAATCAGCAATAGAGTATTTTTGCCTCCTCGGGATCGAAATCAAAATGAGGTAAGAGGAAGTAGAAAGTAGCTAGACATGGGAAAATTAGAATAGAGCAATGCCCAAGATGACAGATAGATGATTAGAACCCAAGAATGACTATAAGAAACTGATAAAATGCCCCATTTTGACCAAAGTTGACTACAAAAGATAAATCATAAAAACTAGGTCAAAAAGAGGATTTATATGTGAAAAGGTGAATAGAAGGAGATATGAAGCATAGAAATTATGAAGTCATGAAGAAATGAAGATGCCCCAATGATGATTCAAAGATTAGACCTCAAACGGTCAGCTAACTGCTCAGAAGAAGGTAAAATTTTAAAATGTGATTTTGACCATCAAGATGAACTCAAATTTTGATTTTGATCCCAAAAATGGATCCAGGATGTCAAAATTAGCTAGGGGTGCAATTTTCGTGCAATTCTGAGGAGTTTAAAAATTAGGTCAAAATGAGGTTGGAGGCTATAAAAGGGGTCCAAGTGTCATTTTCACTATTCATTTGTCTTTTTGTGATTTGAGAGATTTTGTGTGGTCCACATAGCATCATGGCTTAGGCAAACATTCCTCTTCATCGACACCGTTTTGAGCGCAGCTGGTTGCATAACCGACCAGAGCGATATGGGGTGTCGGTAAGTGACTCATTTTTTGTTGCTTTTTCGAGCTTTTTGTGAGTTTTTCACATGTTTTTAACTTTTTTGAAAAAAAGTCGCTTGATACTTTTAAAGTATCGCACGAGCTCAGAAATACTGTCGCGCAACACTTTTTTTCGAAAAAAGTGTTGCACTGTTCAGGAAAATGTGTCGCACGAGCCATATCCAAATGTCACACGACACGGTGTGAAATGTCGCACAACATAAAAATGTCTCACTTCTTGGTAAAAAATGTCATGCGACACTATTTCAAAAAATGTATCGCACTCTTTATGTAAAAAGTGTTGCACGACTAGTTTTGTTATTTTTCTTAATGCTTGTTTTCGTCATGTGACTATTACTGATGATTGCTTGTTTTACCTGGACAGGAGGTATTCCCTACATTACAGATTCGAGCTCCCAAGGTGGTTGGTTTGTGCATTGTCGAGCATTTGAGCAATGAGGAGTAGACTGCATTAGTTTCTATGGGCTTGCGTTGGGTTGTACGGATGCCCCATATTCGGGCAAACCACAGTTTGTTGTCTGCGCTGGCAGAGAGGTGGCATAGCGAGCATAACACCTTTCACTTACCGACCGGCGAGGCATCAATTACCATTGAGGACGTATATCACATTCTATGAGTTCCATGCCATGGCGAGCCAATAAGTTACTTGGTTAATAGTTTTTTGATTTAGCCATTTCAATGTTGGATGCCAGGTGTATTGATGTTAAGTTTGGTGATGGCACAGGTGTACTATGATACGACCTCGACAGAGGGGCGAGCGCGAGTGTAGGAGCTTTGTCAGGATGTGACCATTCTGGACCATCACCTAAGTTGGGAGAGATTGATGGATGAGTATGGATATGATTATCCTTTTCCCAGCTTGTTATGCTCTTTGGTAGCATAGGCCCTAGTGACAGACCGAGGCCAGAAGGGCTTTCCACTAGGATGGGGTCGACTGGTATATGATCTGATCTCTCAACCATGTAGGATGGCATGGGGGCCTGCTATACTGGTAGAGATGTACCATGAGCTTCATGAGATAGTATACCATGAGGGTGGATCATGGAAATGTGGAGCAGTGTTAGCAAAAATCTGGGCTTGGGAGCACATCGCTGTGATCTGACCATGGTGCAGCCACGAGAGCGCAACCAGCCATATATTTTTTGCTATAGAGACTTCACCCCACAGAGGCATAGTGGAGATGTGACCTATTATCGATGGCTGTTTGATGAGCTGACAACATTCACATGGAAACCGTATCGGGAGTGTTAGTGATGGTCAAATTCATGGGAGTTAGACTACATGCAGTATAGTAGACCGCTGGTGGGTCAGAGCGCAGACATTGTGGAGCAGTTTGTGATCAATCGTGTATGGTGGTAGTTTGCAAAGTGATAGGTGGTGTCAGTAGAGACCACTACCTATGCCCAGATGTGCATAGATGAGGGATTGGGATGGCTACCAATGCTAGACTATCAGAAAGCAGTTCAAGATACCGCAACACTAGTGGCAACTCCTTGGGATTATCGCCCAGATGTGGCAGATGCAGGGGCTAATCTAGGGTATCTTTATGAGATGCAGAGACACCTGTTCCCCTAGTTCACACACCCAAATGTAGCACTTGTAGGAGTGGGAGGTGGAGGTGGAGGTGGTGGCAGAGGAGGAGGAGGTGGAGGGAGAGGGAGGGGGAGAGGTGGTAGGCAGATGGAGGGGGAGAGTTCTCGAGCAGGGCGGAGGAGGATGCGAGTGCAAGCGATGCGAGAGGGGGAGGAGTCATCAGAGTCTAATGGTGATGATGGTGGAGAGGAGGAGGTGCCCCTGAGGAGATGGTGAGCGGTTAGGGTAGAGGCACTTGTAGAGCAGCCAGCAAGAGGAGAGTAGCAGGGTGCGAGGATCCGTGCCTTGGAGGCAGAGCTGCAGGCAGCTCGGGTGACCATTGTAGTACGAGATCAGTAGCTGATGGATGAGCGAGCATGAGTAGATGAGCTATGTCAAGAGCAGGATACTGCGAGGTGAGAGGCAACGCATCATGGTGCCCGAGCTGCATACTATTATGCTGCCTATAGGAGTGTGGTACCACCAGGATAGGGTCTTCCTGATTGTTCAGAGCGAGCGGGCAGATCAGAGGGTGCAGTGCAGGCACCGGAGAGACAGGCTCCTCCACCAGGGCCAGCACTAGCCGTAGAGGGTGGCAGTCAGACATGACATTATGTTTTGATTTGTACCTCATGTATTTTTGAGACATATGTCCATATTTTGGATCTCACATTTGTATATGTACCATGACACATTTGATATATATATGAGATACTAGGTTTATTGATATTCTTGTGTACTTGTCTCAAAATGTATGTTTTAGCTTTTATGTGATGTTTCAATTTTTTTTTCAGCTCATGTATGTGTATATGCTTATGTGTATTGATTTTGATCTCTCATATGGGTGGTATTGACTTAAATGTTTTTGTGAAACTTTGACACTTGGATAGATCGTATGTGATGAATTTTGGATTAACCCCTTTTGATGACAGGTTAGCAAAGAAATGTAGCGAAAGATTAAAAAGGTGAAAAGACAAGCATAAGCAAAAGATAAAAGTAGCTAGCTGATATGTCCATGAAAAAGATGAAGAGAGAGAGCTCTTCCCACATGTAGGAATGTGCAACTAGAAAAAATGACATGAACCTAAAATGCAAGCTACTATGCAAAGTGGTTTACCAGCAAGAAACTCATAACATTTAGACTCTTAATTTCATCATTGAGCATTTATTAGGGACATCATGAGATCATACAACCATCACTAGTATAACTATGAGGATATGAATATGATCGATATTAGATAGGTATGTGGAAATCCAATCTAAGCATCAGAGACATGTAAGTCAAGATAACTACTCGATTAGATTCCCTAAGTTTAATTTAGCAAGATTACACCTGTATCAAGGCATAAGCGCTAGGATAAACCCCAAGTGTGGTCTTGCGAAATAGTCAAGGATGATACATTTATAAGTCAAAGTGTTGAATAGGAAAAGCACGAATGCTTACAACACTATAGAAAAACAAAGTATACCCACAAAAAGAAATCAAGAAAACATGCCCCATGCCCCCAATCTTCTAGTCAATGACATCCTTGAAAGACTATTAGGGATGGAACATATAGTAAATAAATCATCATAGACAACACACAAAGTAGATAAAGATTAGCATAGCTTAGTTGTTTAAGTGTTAAAGTGCGTGTGTGTAAGTCACTTGGCCATTTCCTCAAGACTTGATTCTGATAGTGAGAAATATCGTGACATCAGAGATCGTAGGTAAACTATCTGAAAAGTGTTGAAAAACATTAGATGTCAAGGTGGGGGAAGTGTTGAGAAACACTATTTTGTGAGTTGTCAAAGAAACCCTAATACACAAGAATACCTCAAAAGGCTAAGCAGCTATGCCCCTGCGATGAGGACAAGAAACAATTCCAAGCTAGGAAATGTGTAGCAAAGTGGATGATTGAGACTGATAGACATAGGTGTGAGGGTTTCAAGTAGCACCTGTTTCCAGGTTTTCACCACTTGACAGATTTTTTTAGGACTTTTTCCAATTTTTTTGTATTTTTGTATTTTTTTTATTTTTTTGGTGATACATCAAAGCACCTATTGCTAGGTTTTCACTAAGATGATCATTTTTTCAGGACATTTTCTGATTTTTAAGATTTTTAGAAGGTTTTTAGAGATTACTAGTTCTCAAGCAAGATCACATCATTTTCTCGCAATGTCTGACAAGGTATAGGATATGATGGAGCAACGAGCCAGTGGATAAGCAAAGATGGATGAAAAAGGAGTATGAAGCAAGTGAAAGTGATCCTCAAGGATTGACTCCTCAAGAGTACCCAAGCTAGGGAAAGACGTGAAATAGTCATATGAAGCATGTTTTGGATAAGTAATGGAAGTAATGAGAAAGATAGAATGTAGGATAAGTGGTGAAGCCAACAAGTGCAATAGCATATAAGATAAACGATGGAAGCTAATCAGTAAGATAGCATGAAAGCGTGTAGTCCAAAAGAGTAGCCATGTCAAGAGACCTATGAGAACCATGTTTCATATATTATGATCAAGACCAAGGGTCAATTAGATAGGATATCAATGGGATAGAGCAATAAAAATAAAGCTCAAGATGGAGGCTATGAGGGAATGAGAAAGCACAAATAGAGAATCTCATGGATAAGATAGCCAATATGCAAAGATAGCTCAACATTGTCAAGATCAAAGAGAGAAGAGGGGATAGATGGATGGTGGAAGAACTACGCATGATGCTTGTTTGCCAGGTTTTCATCATGGTACTTATCCAAGGTGTCACAAGAAGTAGTTTTCACCATAGGATGGATTTATTTCTCTTTACTTTTGCTACCAAGGTGCCACAAGAAGTGGTTTTCACCAAGGCACATTTTCATTTTTTTCATTTTTTTTTCCATTTTTTTTTTTTTTGAATTTTTAGAAAGAGCTGAAGCTGTTTGAATGTAGATAATGCTCCTATAGAAAAGATAAGTCATGATAAGCCAAGACCATAGAAAGGTATGCTCAAAGATGTTGATAGGGTGATGAAAGAGAAATGGTAGTGGGAAGAGTATATGGAGGGTAATAGTTAATGTATAGAAAGTTAGTGTAAGCTTTAGAGGATTTCATGAGGTTAGTTGAAATATTTTACAAGATCAACATTGACACACACCTTGAAGGGTATTGGAATGACGGAGGAATCATGCATGAAGTAGCTTGAGGTTTAGATGTATGAGGTGGTAGAAGAGATTTGGAAAAAAGTGGAGTGGAAGGCTTTGGAATAATTTTAGAAAGATTTTTGGAAGAAGATGGAATGGAAGCCTTTGAAAGCTTGAATGTCAACTTTGAAATATTTTCAATATTCAATTCTTTTAAAAGAGGCTTGGGAATCCACATAGCTTTAGATTTTCCTCGTTCTTTGGGTGCTTGAGAGTGCATTTGTATAATGATGGATTTAGGAACCCATATTTTCTTTGGTTTAGCTCTTTGAGTAGTGGACCTTTGCGGTCTCTTTTGTGCATTCTCCTTCTTATCATTCACATGTCGATTAGATGGGACATAGTGATCTTTATTTTTCAATGAATTCTTATGTTTATTCTCACTTCCAAAGGACTTGGGATTTGTAGATGAATAAGGATGATATGACTGGTTTAGATGTATAGATGGGTGAAAAGTCATCAAGGATGAGTGTCTTTGTTGATCTTGAGGTATTATAGGAGAGCTAGGGAATGAGGTAGGAGTGAATGTAGGAGATGGAGGAACATAAGGCCCCAATATGGATCTAAGGTTTGAATGCTTTAGCTTAGAGGGATAAGGACCAAGGATATATTTAGAAGATGCAAAGGGATAGTGGGAATGGATATCAATATCTTTAGAGTGAGAAACATGGTCAAATCCATCAATAGACTCATGAGTACCTTTGATAGGAACAACATTTTTAATAGAAGCACTTGAAGCTTGAGCACAGTTTGAAGTGGATGTGGAGAAGTAGAACATGAGGGGACACTTTGATCTTGACAAGTAGCTTTGGATAGCATATGAAGAGAACTTTTCTCATAATTTTCAGTAAGCTCAAGGGAGATAATGGAAGTGGTACCTTCATCATACTTAGGAGGTGGACAAGATATGGGATATGGAGGGAAAAAATCTTGAAAGAGATGAAAGGGTACTTGATCTTGATCTTTCTTGACATTTATAGTTTTTTCTTTTTGAGAGTCCTCTTGACATGGAGCCACTTCTAAGGACAAGGGAGAATGAAGAGTGAATGAAGTAGTGCTTGGATTAGGCATAGTAGTGCATAAAGGTTGAGGATGTTTAGGATTACTAGCATGGAAAAGGTTTGCAGCCAAGTGAAGGTTAGCTTGAGTTTCTTTTAGAGGTAGCCCTTGAGGATACACGTAGTCTATGTGGAAAGCATTAGGTTCTTTATTTGATGGAGGCATGTTGGAAAGATTTGAAGTGTTGGGAGATGCACAAGTGTTGGAAGAAGTGGAAGATTTAATAGAGCTACTACTAGACATAGGTTCATTAATGTAATCTTGCACATGAAAAATATCCTCATCGCATGAATCATTAGAGGTATCAATAATTCCATTATCAATAAGATCTTGGATTTTATGTTTTAGCTCAATGCCATCTAAAGTAGCATGGTCATTAGATCGATGATAGGCACAATAGGTATCCAAGAATGGATTTCCATAGGAGCTAGACTTAGGCAACATGATGGGCTTGGTGCCAAGAAGTGTTCTCAAAATGTCATCATAAGAATTCCCCAAGGGAGTAAAATTTCTCTCAAAAGTATGTCTAGAGTCCTTTGGTTGTTTCTCAAGTGAATAGAATGCATTCATGTCTTCATCATTATCTTCGTCAAAGATAGGTCCATCATGAAATTTTGGCATAGGCTCAAAGAAGGTATCACTTTCTTGTTCTCTAAAGAGGTCTTTAGATCTAGAAGATAAAGACATTTGATGTCTTGAAGTAAAGCATGTAGACCTAGAAGAAGAGGATGATCTCAAAGAAGGTGACTCACATGAATATAAAGACCTTAAGGAAGATTCATGTAACAATTTAATATTCTCCTCCAACCTTTTCTCAAGTTTAGACTTCATTTCCATCATGCGCTTAGAGAGATGAAGGTAAGAAAGATCATTTGTCTCTTCTAGTTCTTTGTATTGTGCATATAGATCTTGAAACTCTTTAGTGACATGGAGGATATCATGATCATCTAGATTTGGTTGAAGTTTGGTAGCACAAGGTTTAGATCCCATAGTTTTAGATGCAAAGCCAAGCATAAAAGAGCCTAGAAGATAACTTGATGTTGAAACTATAGGAGGTAGAGTGTTCACTTGCAAAGATAGTAGAGAGAGATTAAAGTGACTTGTCAAACAATATGTCCAAGAAAATTACGACATGAATGACTCAAGTCAATAGCTAGGCAAGATTCCAAAATAGCCAAATAAATAGAGCAAGCAGGTTGACAAGTGAACAACTTTCCCAACCCAAGAGAGTAGTCAAGAAATCAAGGTAAACATTTTAGCAAAAGGATAACTAGCAAGCATGCATAGACCATGAAGATAGAAAGACCAAGAGCACCAAGACCAAAGAGTCACTTTAAGCATGTTCAAGAACTAGAGACATAGAAAATAAAAATCAAATGATGAGACTCCCCTTAGCAAGCAACACAAGAAAATGTTTGCATTTGATATTTTGACTTGGTTGACAAAGTTTGACAATAGTTGATAGCATAGCAAGTTTGATGTTCAAAAATAATTTATTTCCAAGCAAGATAGTGACACATGAAGTAGTCTTCAAACAATCAAGCAAGGGACAAAGCAACCTTGCATGATATAAGCATATGTGAGGTCTTAAAAGAAAGCCATATAACTATCATCATGTGTATGTTCCAAATATTTTCACAGGTCTAGCACATTCAAGAACACATCAAGCAATATCTACCTAAATGTCATGGTTCATTACTCAACAACTTGGCCCACACTTGATGCTCCTTTTTCTCACACCAAGTGGTTGCCCATAGGAGATATTGGATTTGTCATGGAAGTTCCATAAGCACAATCAAGGGAACACATATGTTGAGTGCAAAATCTTGGGGTGATCTGGGTAGTCCACTAGGATCGATCCTTGCACCAAGAAGTTGGGCAGCTAAAAAAGGTAGTTACTAACTTAGGGTGTTTAGATAAGGCTTCTGTTTATAGTGTTCCTCTTGCTCCCAATTACGGGACACCTCACCTTGTGATGAGTAACCAATCTCGTGACCACAAGAGTACCTTAAGCATTCTTGCCTAGTGATCTCCCTATGGTCAAAATCCCATAAGCGATCACACTAGGTGAAGATAAACACTATGTCTACCAAGGTTTTGTGTCCTTGATAGCCTTGAGTTTATAGTGGGTTGGAAAAGCTGGGTAATCTACTTGTCCCCACTTGGGTCGTTCCTCTCAAGTTGTCCGAGAGCAGGCCCTCTAAAAGATTCTAAACTACACAAAGAGTGGATCAACTTTTGGAAGTCAAGATTTTTGATTCATCACAAGGGTGAAGAGCATACTGTCCTATTCTAATTGTTTTCTTCAAAACATGCCAAGAAGATTTAGTTGCCTCTTACTCTTGAAGCCAAATGGTAAGTCAAGATTTTTGATTCACCACAAGGGTGAAGAGCATACTCTCCTATCACCAAAAGATTCCAATTGTAAGTTTTAATGTGCCTAAAAATAAACAACTAGTATGTGCCGCACATGTAAAAGTAAAGAATAAGAAAAATTGGGTTTTTATGCATTGGGCAGCCCTGCAAAAAATCGTTAGTAGCCCTTGTGCATTTGAAGCTTTGAAATGCATTCTTTTTATGTAATGTTTCAATTTTTTTTCATAAGGATGGCAACCTACAATCACAACTTGTTAGCACCACAAGTTAGTGTGAAATAACATAAAATACTACAATAAAAAGTGGTTAGTTGCCTCAAATATCCAAGTTATCTTCCAATCAAGTGTATGCAAAGAAAGGGCAAACTAATCACAAATGCTCTCATTTTTACTCTTTGCTTTTGATCTAGTCAACAAGATTAGACTTTTTTGCTATTATTTCGGATCCAAAAATAGAAATGAAATGAAGAGACCCCTACTAAAAATCAGAGAGCGTTTCAAAAATGTAAGAAATTCAAAAAAATCTCTTGATTTTCTCTCTAGAGACCGATTTTGTCAAAATAGGCCAAATTTATCAAATCAGGTTTTTAATCCTTAATACTACCTCAAAAGTCAAAACACAAAGAGCGTACCCCTCTTAGAATTCAAAAACCTTTCTGAAAATGTAAGTTTTTCTAAAAAATTCGCTAATTTGCGATCAAAAATGACTTTTTATGAAAAAAAAAGAAAAAATCATAACTCTCGAAAATCATGTGAAAATGCTCTGAAAATTGGACTGAGACATTTTGGACACATATTCAACTTGCAAAAAATTAGAACCAAACTCCAAATGGTTTAAAAGATATGATCAAATCTTTAAACCAACTATATTTTTGGCCTTCAAACCAATCTACTTATGGGTTGGCCGTAAAACCAAAGTGATAATTCTACAAAAGCACTTGATTAGATCCAATATGCTACTGTAAAAAACCAGAGATAAAAAATTAAAGCAAATGGAGCCAAAAATTTGATTCAAGCCCGACGGTGGGCGCCAAAAATGTATAATAGAAATGTGTCACACTCTAAACCATTCTATCCAAACGATTCCATGAGTTGGAATGTTCGGATGCTGGCTTAGAGCTCCCTATCCATGGAGTGCAAGAGAGTATATTTTAAGAATAAGAAGGTTCTCAGATGAGCCTTAGAGATACTCTTCTTGCTAGTAAACCATGCAATGGGAGGTTCCAAAGACAAGATGTAAGAATGCGAATGTCCCTAGGAGTTCTTCAAGGATGCAATGCAACTAAAGATTAAGCTAGCATGAATATGAAAAGTGCAGCTATTCTAAGCATGGATGAGAGTGTTACAATCCAAATATTAAGCCATGTGAGATAGATTATTGCAAAATAGAAGCTAAACTAACATGCAACATGAATCTAAGCTAAAATGCTATGGTATGAGAGAATGTAGACAAGAAATAGAAGTTCTCCACAAAGCTCCAAAGAAACCTGTTAGAAAACCTACAGCATAACAATATTCAAAATGAGGATGGATCCTTTGAGGGGGAAAGCTCTCTCCCTTTTGAAGTCGTACGGATGGTAGAGATTGAGATGAAGATAGTGGACGATCAACAGTGGAATTCAAAAATAGGAGTGATCCATATGCACACACAAGTCAACCAATAGATTATAAGTTGACTTGTCACATAAGACAAAAGTCTCACAAGCCTTTTCTTTTAATTGTAAAATAGAAAAAGGACTTTATGTGTGCACTTTAAGTGGGTTAGAAGAATTGGGTGTTTTATTTAATTAAAAGGGGACATGTTCTTTTAATCAAATAATGAACTTAGGATAGCATAGTCAAATTATAGGTTATAATCAAATAAATTGATTATTAGCAATTTGGTCTAGATAAATGATTAAATTGATTTAGCCAAAATGCTGAGAAGGGGGCTAATAGTCTAGATGACCATTTTTAGGTGATTACAATATGTACCTATGATATTGTTTCTTCCAAAGGGGAGGAAGATTATTTAGTAGTCATGGATTAGCTTCTACATTGGAGCAGTTGTCACTAATTGGCATTCTACATTTGGGGGGGGGGGGGGGGGCGGGGGGGAGGGGAACTATGTTGTCTCCTTTCTTCTTCTCTCTTTTGGGGGGGACTTTTTCCTCTAATGGGGTTTTGTCCTTCTCATACTTCTCTTTTGTATTTACTTGATGTATTTCGTAATAGGGGGGTCTTGATTACTCCATCCATCCATGCATCTTATTTTTTTTCATCTTTCTTTTTGGGGGAGGGTTTTTCCCATGAGGTTTTCCCTCTTTCTCTACTTTATGAGAGATTTCATTGCATTATGTGCATAAGTACCTAACATGGCCTAGTAGTCGGGACCCATCTTCCATTCTTCATCCTAGCTTTCATAAGCTTAAGTGCATTCCCCTTAGTTGCACTTAAGGGGGGGTGTTGGTGTAAATAAATATTCACTATTTAAACTTTACTTAAGTTTACTTAGGTCAATGCATTATTTTATTATTTCTTAGGTGAGACACTTAGGAGTTTGTGTACTCATATGAGTTGTCATGTTGACAACACTAGAGTAAACAACTCTAATTCAACACATGGTGTCTACAACACTAGATTTTACATAATCAACTAAGTTTTCGAGTAGACAACACAATTATTTGCACTCTTAATTAATCACATGGTGTCTACAACATATTTTTGCATGCTACACTTTTGTAGGATCCTCTCATCATCACAGTTCTGTGCTTAATGGAAGATAATCCACTCTTGGTGGACATATACTTGGTTGTAAGACTTATCAGTATGTTGATTCCGAGGCATTCTAGAAGCATTCTAGAGGCTTTTATATAAAAACACTCCTAGTGTACTTCAACATGAATTGAATACTATATTGTTATTCTGATCATACTATTTTTGGTCTATTCTTGTGCCTATGCTTGAGTTCCTTGATTTGGGTGATTTTTCCCTAAGGTAAATTCTTATAGTCATAAAAGTATTTATGAACTTCCATGATTATTTTTTAGAGTTGCATCCCAATTGTCACTTGCAAACTCCAAAGACTTAACTTGGATAGCGAGCTTGGCTGCAAGGTGTACTAGGCCATCTAGTGTAGAAAGATTGAGATCTTTCTTTAACAATGTTTCTGCATAGCCTAATTCTTTATGGAGAATTTCCATGTGTGGGGTGAGAGGCCTAAATTTGTGTCAATTTTGCTCTTATATTATCCTCTTCTATTGTTAACACAACTAATTGGCTATATGATGACACTCTGAGCTAGGTTCTTAGGTCGTTGTGTACCTAATATGCTTAGATTCCTCTCGAGGCTCAAAATTCTATGTCTGGTGTCTTGGGTGAAGAGTGTGGGATCACACAATTTAGTGTACAATGATAAGATATTCTCAAATACCTTCTTCACATCCTCAACCTTTGTTTCCAAAGCAACTTGTGTCAATGCTATGTCACCAGATATCTTTTAATTTACTTTCCCTTGAAACTTTCTTTTAGACCATTCTAAAAGTTTAGCATTTGTATCCAAGTCTTCATTATTAACCTTCTCCACAATATCTGATAATTATTCCAATAGTGGCTTGGTTTCTTTAGTAGTAGGCAAGTTGAATACATCTAAAAGGATGTCTTTAATCTCTTGCAGTGCTTTCTTTTGCCTATACTCCTTCCTAAGCATTTCTTGATGTTTCTTCTTCACTAATACTTGTTGTAAAATGCTTATTTGATCTATTGTCATTATGTCGTAATAAAATTTTGCAATTACTATGTCTTCATATAAAGTGATATCAGCATAGTGAATTACCTTTTCAACTTTAGAAGAGATTGTGCCTAGCACTAAGATTTGCAGGGGTACAGTTTTCGTGCTCGGCTTCTAAAGAAGTTTTTTAGGTGAGGAGCTAGATGTTGGTAAAGTTACCAATGCTTGGATGACCTCCTACTCCTTTACCTTCAATGTTTGTTCACCTTCTTCGGACTTATCCTGATCTATGACAATGACATGACTTGCACCTTGTGTTTGTGCTTTAGGTACAGATGTATCTATCTGTCCTAGTTGCTCCATTGTAGTCTCTTCTTTTTCTTCTTCTTTGGTAGTCTGTCTCTACTTAGTTGTGTTCACTTTAACACTTGTGTCAACCTTGATTGATGTGTCTTTAGTTATTTGAATCAATGGTTGATCACTAGTAACTAAAGAGATGATAGAAGGTGGCTCTTGTGTCACCTTATCCCTTGTAACTTTTGTTACTGCCTTTTGAAGTTCTTCTACACTGATCAAAATAGAATTTGTGCATAGTTATGCTTGCAATGTAGATTGATTTAAAATATTTTTCAAGTTTTCTATAGTTAATGGGTTGATGTTCTGAGCTGATGTATTAGAGACATCCTTGACAATTATAGTCTATGTAGGTTCATTTGTGTCATGAGGAGGACTAGTACTCGACATTTGTGTGTCTTGCTCACTATGTTCTTCATGTTGTTGTTTAGCTATTGCCCTATCAATGTTCATCTTCTCAGTCTCCTCCTTTTTATTTCTCTCTTCCTTGCTATCATCTTTTTCATCCTCTTCTTTATCATCATTTTTACCCTCAAAGGGGTCCTTCTCTCCTTATTTCATTCTGGTTAATCCATAGATTAATTTCCACATTTTAGTGGATTTCTTAACAATATCTTCAATGTTCTTTTGAAGAATGCTAAAGGATCTATACTTTGGTGTGAACCTTCCTCCATATTTCTTATTTTCCTTAGCAATTTTCCCTTTTGTTAGTTTTGGCCTAACTTGGGCCAGAATAATTTCCCTTATTTGCTTTTCAAAATTTAGACGATAAAACCATTTTTGCTCAATTAAATCATATAATGGCTTGGGTTCTGAGTTGGAAAATTCTAATGGTGTGTTATTAAATTTGGACACCATTGTGTATAGGGTTTCTTCAACTAAATTTTTCTCCTCTTTTCCCAAATTATCAAAGTTTACATTCTTAAGACTAGACAGATCTGCATTATTTTTGATATTTTCACACATATTTTTAAAATTAGAAAGTGGTGTATTACTTACCACTTTAAATTGGCTTTGATCATCTGATTTAGTTCTTTCCTCATCTGAGTCAAGTTGAGCAATATATTTCCTTCTTTGTTTCTTTTGTTGTTGGCCTCCTTGTTCTTTCTATTTTGTTTTCTCTTTGGTCTTTTGTGTGGTGGCTCATGCACTGGCTCTTGTGGTAGGTTTTGTTGGCTTTGTTGGACTTGGTTTAACAACTTTCTTTTCTTTAGCCATAGGTTGTGCCTTGGCCTTTATCTTCTTGGGCTCGACATGTATTGGTGCTTATTCAGCTTCTTCTTCCTCGACAAAATCTTCTTCTTCTTCTCTATCTTCATCCATGCCTTGGGTCAATGCAAGAGGTTCTTTGGTTTGTTCTTGTTCTTCCTCTTCATTCTCTTGATCTCCTTCCTCTTCTTCTTCTTCAACACCTTCACCAAATTTTTCCTTGAGTTTCTTTACTAATTTATCCTTCTTTTTCAGTGTGGAGGCTATCTTTAGTTCCATTTCTACCTTTGATTTCATTACATCATAATTTCCAAATATTTTGGCTATTTTATCAACTTCCTTAGCTAGAAGTGTCATGATGGCTACTGAGGCTTCATCAACATTGATCTCATAACCTAAAGGTCTTAGCCATCTTACCCTAGGTGTGGCAGCCTATACATATGTGTAGTCAATATCTACAAGAAAACATATATCATTATAGTATTGTTCAACTGAGGAAACATGTATTCTCATTGTTTGCTTCAGAGACTTCTTAAAGTCTTCATAATAGCTTGTCATGATAGTTTCAAAATTTTCTCCCATTTGCTCAATGTACTCATTTATATGAGCAAAAATTGTCCTATTTGTCTTCCATCCTATTTTTCCAAAAGATGGGAATGTATTCTATACATAGAAAAATATGAAAATTAGAAATGATCCAAATTTTCACTATGCACTCTTAGTCTTCCTTATTGCTCCAAGGTTTTCCAATATTTGTTGCAATTGAAGCTCAACTAGATCATATGTATGATATTTCTTCACAATTTTGTATCAAACATCTATTATAATATAGGGTACACTATTTAAATTTTTGGATTGATAAAACTTGTGAGAAATAACCCTTACTACAAAGTTTATCAGTGGATCTATGATAGTGTCAATTGTCATTCCTCATTTGTTCCACTTTGCTCCTGTATTATTTTCTATTATCTCTTTGGAATCACTTCACAGAGTCTTTGGCTGATCTAGGGTTGGGAAACTAGTCACCCTATGGATTATTCTCTTTGAAATATTTATAGGTTCTCCTTCCAGCCATAGGGATCCATCATGAATTTGGCTCAGTACTATTCTTATCCATTCAATTTTGAATACAGTGGGAAATTCTAGGGCATGCATCAAACCAAACCTTTCAACAATTTTTAATTCTTCTTTTAAGACACTATTTTCACATAATCTATCATAGGCTTCTCTTATCTCCATGTCACCTATTCCACCTATCTTTCAGTTATAATAATTTTTGACATTTTGGACCATAATGACTATTCGGGGAACCATGGACAATGTGCCCGAGGGATCTTGTTTATAAGCAACATTTGGAATTTCTTTGAAATCTACTTGGTTTACCTCATTACTAACTAATTGGACATTCAAGACCTCTTTTCCTTCTAGATTTCTTGAGCTTGACACTATTATGATAAACTAGGGTTTTTATAAATGCCAACTGCATAGCTCAGCTTGTGAATAAATAGCTTTTAAAATCTTGTAGAACTAGTGTGAAATCATCACTGAGATCTTTGTAATCACTTTGAACAAGTTTTTGAATTGCCTTCTACTCTTTTAGCACTTTCTTGAATTCAAAATGATGAGAAATGAGTGAAAAACAACCATATACCCTTCAAAAAACCTTGAAATTAATTCTTAGTACTTGTACAACTATAAAATTGGCATCAAAACAATTTCAAAATCATTCAACATCCATTGATATTACCATCACTCAGTAGCTTCTACAAACTTGACATCAACTAGATAGTCTAGCAGCTCGGCACTAACTAGTATTCCACTCAACATCCATTGAAAAATTGTCATGCTCTGCAACAACATGAAAACTTAAAAGTTTAATCTTAAATTTTCAACATCTTGCATCTTCATTCATGCTAATGTAGTCCTTTTAGTACTATCTTCTTTTAGAACTGATGTATCATATAATAGTCTAAATATTAGTTCCATATACCTCTTGTTTGCTTAGTTTGATGAGGTATGATCACTTGACCCATTAGGTGAAGTGATCCCTTCGCCATTTGCTTTACTATAATCATCTTTCTTCTTCCATGTCTTATTCATCTCATTCCTGATGTGTTCAACATTTGCCTTGCCTTTGCCTTTATCAAATTCACAACCTGGTGCTTTTGACCTAGTTAGACAATGCTTGCTAATATGACTAGTCTTCAAACAACTAAAGCATGTGGTTTGACTCAACCACCTTTTGTAGTTACCACTAAAATGATTCCTAATACAATTCTTAGGAACATGTCCATATTCTTAACAATAATGGTAGCTACATCTTGTATTGTAATCCTAATCATAAGAGTTTCCATAGCTTCTTACCTTTGCTGGCTTGTTTGATGACCATGTGGACTTGGATCTACATTCAAAGGCTCTATGTCCATACTTGTGATATTTGTAACAACATTCTTCAAATTTTGGTGCATCCATGGTTTTGGTTCTACATTCATGTGCTTGATGACCTTGTTTATTGTACTTATGACAATGATTCATGTCCTTAGGCTTAACATTCTAATTTGTATTCTTACTCCTACACACATTACCAATATGTCCTTTCTTTCCATAGCTATGACAAATAGGTTTGGAATTCTTACCTCTATTGTTCCTTTCTTCAGCAACTTTGGATGATTCTCCTTCTTCAGTGCTTGTGTAGCCCAATCCTAATGTATCTCTATTGGATCTAGGGGATCTCAATAATTGCTCAAAGTATTTGATGGCTTCATTTGGCTTGTTGAAACTTTCCACAAATTCCTTTTCTCTTTTTAGATCATTCTATAGTTGTTTATTTTGTAGCTTTAATGTAGTTATCTCAATGTCCTTGGCATTCAACTCATGATGAGCATTCATCATTTGGCTCAAGGTATCCAATTGCATGTTTGAGATCTCAATTAGCTCTGTTGACTTCCCATCTAGTTTGTTTGCCAATATTCTTTTATTTTCTTCAATCATGGCCTTGTCTTTCATGGCTTTCTTCTTTTGTTCAGTCACCTCACATAACAATATGGCTTGTGATTCTTGCTCCAACTTGAGATTTCTAATTTCTTTAGCTTGGATTCTATTCTTTTCCATTAGATCTGCAACTACTACATCAAATTCACTAGTTTACCATCTACAAATAGCTTTGTGGTGTTGATCTCTTTGTATTGTGTGTCATTCTCTACAATGACAATTTCTTTCCTTCTCAAGGAACTCTTCAAAGCATCTCTGGCTTCATTTAGTTGATGTAGTATAAGATGTATTTCAATCTCCTAGTTCTCAATGGTCTTTCCCAATTTGTAGACTTCCATTTCAAGATCTTTCCTCTAAGTTTCAAAGATTCTCCTTTTGAGAACTTGGCACTGATACCAATTGTTGGAATTACAGGTGGGAAAGGTAAACTTTCTAGGCGGGGGGGTGGGTGGTGAATTAGTTGTTTAAAACTTGGACCTATAAAACTTTCACCTTTCATACATCATATGCATTAACATACTGAAATAACATGTAAAGTAAATGCATCTAAAACATAAAGTAATCAAACACACACACTTGACACCAGATAAGATTACCTAGAAACCCTCCAAATGAGAAGGTAAAACTAGGGTGGGAATGACACCCACAAATATTCACTATTATATCAATAAAGTGTAGCCAATTAATATTATAATGGTTTGACCATGAATCATGATCTGCCCTATGAAAGGCCTATCTTGTTAAAGGCTTACAAAGATTGTTAAGTCCCACCTTGTTAAAGGATTTCAACACCCAATTAGAAGTGTGCCTAGTTAAAGGACTTTAGATCATTCACTTGGAATGCCACCCTATTAAAGGATTTGGTAAAGCCTATTAGGACTACTCCACCTAGGAGATTTAACTGAAATCACCTATCAAAATGTCTTAGCATAGATCTTGTAGTTAGCACTTGCTTGCTTGATAATAGATCACCTCTATCCAATCTCTAACTAATCCTTCATAATTTGATGTAACAATGTTGTATCCTCTATCCTCTGTTCTTCACTTAACTAATTCTATAATTCATCTTTTCTACTAAGTCACCTTGAATGCTCTGCAAACTATCTTGTTCACTCCTTCAATTCGATCATTCATCCCTTCACAATGCTCTCAACTCTCTTCTCTCTCTTGAAAATTTAGGGCTTCATCCTCCTTAAGAAGACTGAGGTGGCTTAAGGTTAGGTATGAATCTATAACAAAGATTTAGCTATTTTGGCACTCAATCCTTCCCAATTTTTGATTAGCTACATGTAATTGCATAGGGAATCTACATGTAGATTTGTCCTTATCTCAAAAGAATTGAAATCTATCCTTGTGTCATCTGAAAAATGGTACATAGTTGTTTGTGCCATAACAAACAAATATGTCCAATCTATGTTACCTGGCATATGTAGTTACTGATGCTCGACATACACTGTAATTTTGCTTCTAACTCGACACCTGAACTACTTGACATCTACTATTCATTTGTCACTTGAACTGCTTGGCATGGTCTATCTACTCGACACTTGAATGACTTAGCACATGAGTGACTTGGCACTCACTGCAACTTGACATGGTCTTGTATTTACATATTATATTCGGCATGCATTACTAGTTTAGCATGAACTAAGTAAATGTCTTAGGCGTGTTGACACTCAATTGTCAAAACCAATTTGAGATCAACACATACATACATACATACATATACACATACATACGTACATACATACATACATACACACACACATACATAAAGACATACATGCATACATACATACATACATCTGCATATGTAATTTTATCACCTTGGAAATTTGTATTTGATCCTACTAGTTGGGAACAACTTATTGTTCATTTTATTGTACCTAATCTGATGATAGTTCTACAAGAATTTGCAATCATCCCAACTAATCAGGAACTAGACCAATTTAATTGGGTTATGGCTTGTTTCTTTCTAAAAATATTTGCTATGATATATTTTTGTAAAATTTCTTGTGAACTCTATCATTTTTTCTGCTCTGCATTATTTTTGTGCACGATCTTGAGATAAGTCATATAGCATGGGTTGAGTATTTTTATTATTTTATTATTTAGATTATGGAATATGTATGCAACTGGATCAATTTTTCTATTGTGCCAATATCTCCTTGTGTATATACATACATACATACACATAAATAATAGTAGTATGTGTATTGCATCCACATTTGCTTTTCCATTACTTATAAGAGTGTTTCAAGGCTAAGAACCTTTAATGCCCCATTCAGAGATCCTTGGAACAAGGATAAATAAAAGCCAAGATATATATATATATATATAAACAAGTATGGATGCACATGTCACTCAACATACAAGGCTCACTAAGATCGAAATGGAAGACTTAGACAAACATCCAAACACCACTACCAAACTAACATGATCAACCTAAAGATGAAATCCAAAGATGACAATAGAACATGAAATCTCTAATTTGTCAAAGTATGGAAACACAAGCAACTCAAAAGGGTACTCAAATCACCAAATTGTGTTCCCTAAAAAATAGCAGAGATGCCCCTATTTTCCACACAAGGAAATCACCAGATATAGTTTTGCATGAGGAAGTACACCAAGCCATGCGAGGATCTTCCTTTTGCATAAGGAAATGCTAGGTCCAATAGCCAAAATACATAGCATTGGTGCTAAGTTTCACATGAGGAAGTACAAAGAGCTGTGTAAAAAACTGCAATAGATCATGTGAAACTTCACACTCTCGAGCGAGTGAGTACAATCTTGCACAAGGATTCACAACAACAACCAAGGAAAACATAAGATGAGAAGATAGGGAAAACTATTCCTCCACATTAGGAAGCACCAGATCCACAAATCAAGGCATAGACACTCAAACACAATAATTGCAAGATAGAAATTACATCTAACCATCTAAGCCATAGTAGTAAAGGAAAATTAGTGAAGCAACATTGCAATGAACATACATGGATCATAAACCAAAAATTATATGAAGGAAAGTATAAGCATCTAAGAAACAACACAACTAAAACTCGTGAGTGGTTCCTCCCAACCATAATAGCATCATGAGATCTCGAAGGTCCTAGCCATCCCCCACATGTAACATTCCAAACTGCCAACTAGATAGTCAGAGTTTTCTTATGAGGGCATCACTACTAAAGCATAATAACATCATAAGAATAGGGAAATCTAACATGCTAACAAGTAAAGCAATAGATATTCCAACTAACCAAAACACATCATCTAATCATATAATAAACATCATAATATAGGAATACATTAAATAAACTAACATCATATAAAATTGATATCCAAGCATTCTTATGAAAGCATAAATCACAAGGAAACATACTTCAAAATCCTGAATATACCATGTGAAACATCAAGCATTGGTCACACTAGAATAAAATGCCATCTCTGTACATTGGTCCCTAGTAGTGGTATAGGTAGCTATGCCTCCTAGCCATTTGGAACCCATAGGCTCACTCCCACTGTGCTAATGGAGATAATGATTCAACCAAAAAACACACAAAAATAAAATGTCCATGGCTAATAGTCATGCTAGGCAATAAAGAGAACTACCATCAAGATCATGATACAATGCAAGTGGATCAGGTCCTAGTTAGACAATCTATGGGTCACTATATAGGGACTCACTGGAGGGTAAATAGCATGCCATCGAAAAGCCCAAGCTAGTGTTGAAACTCCCCAATGTAAGGAGCACATCTTGTGTCTTTAGATTTAACCTAGTGCTCACAACATTTTATTATCTTAATTTATTTAGTTATCACTTGTTTAGAACTTCTTTCTATCAACCCCCTAGGAAATAGTCACCAAGGTTGCAAGAGAATCCCTTCCATGCTACCCTATATATCCATGCTCATCACAATGATAAGTGCCCATAGACATGCACATTCCCAACCCAACCCCAATGAACATAACTTAACCAAAATACAATCAGGGGATCAAGCCTCACAAGTCACCCAAAAAATGCACTCACACATGCTTGTGCATGGGAACACCACCATCATAAAGATCATAAAATCAAGGGCTAGATGAGAATACAAGAAAAATAACACTCAACCAAATACAAGCTCGAGAGGAAAAATTCTACATGAACCACAAAGGACAATTAAACCATACATCATGAACTCACTCAACCAGCTTCAATATGGGAGTATGGATTCTACATGAATCCTAATGATGCAACAAGACCAAACATCATGGACTCATTCAACCAGTGTCAATCCAAGAGAATGGATTCTACACGAATCCTAGTGTCCACAAAATAATAACAAGGGTCCAAAAGAAATAATAACACCAGGTATAAAATCATTCAACCAAATAGAAAGTTGGGAGTACAAATGCATCACACATCCCAATGTAACATAAAAGTGTAACAGTGGTCTAACTAACATCCTATGGATAATCCAAGTTTGCAACCAAAATCATGCCAAGAAAACCTAAGAAAATTGGGTGATACACAAATTAAGGTAAAAACCTCAAAGTTCAAAAAATTCAAAATTAAAACCCATTTGGTCTTAGGGTATAAAAGCCACGAATATCAAATAAAATCTGGGTTTGGAGTTCATATGCAAAAAGAACCAGTATAAGAATGCAAAACACCAAAACTCCCACCCATGAAAATAGGGAAATGTTAATATACCTTCCCAACCAAGTAGAGCTAGAACTCAAAAATAGAGGGAAACATTAGTTCTTAGCCTCCTAACAAATGACTACCAAAAATAGAAGTAGAAAAAGAGTTGAACCATTAAAATAGGAGAGCCCTACCTCATAGCCAAATGAGCTAAAACAAAAATCAACCAGATAAAATAAATATCTCATAGAAGCTATCAAAATTCATTGCAAACCAAGGTCTCCTCGAGATGGGTCCAACAAGACCAATCTTGCGATGGTCCCACACCTATAACTCCCATGATGAATAGAAAAATAAGTCCTCATGAAGTGGATTTTGGGTTTTACTCTCAAACTTTCTAATTCAAAAGTGAGAAGTGAGGAATTAATTTCCTCTTAGGATACTTATTCACTTTTCAAGAATAATTAATTAGGGTAAATAACTAGGTAACCTAGTTAGACCCTAAATCAACCCAAATGAAAATAGGCTATTCCAAGTAATTGGAATTCATTTATGGAAAAGCTACTAGAAATCAAAATTAGTTAAAATAAAGCCCCAAAACCCCAAAAGCAAAATCACATAATCCTTAAAATATTTGTGACCATGCGAACCTCTAAATGTATAGGCACAATCATAGTCACATAATGCAGATGAGTCCAGAGTTATCAAATCATTGGAAGGTTTAATTTAAACATTTAAATAAGATACATCAACCATACAGGGATGACATTGGTAAATATGAATAGCTAAATCACTAACTCCATATGCCACTACCTGGGATATAATTCATGCACACTAAAACACATGATCAAGTGCAATTGCATATAATAACATAGCCGAAGCAATAATTACATTAAATACCTAATTTAACCATTTATTTGATTATATCAAAATAATATATTTACATCACTCACTTTTACATAAAGCATCACAAAGCAAGAATGAAGTAAATAACTATAACATTAAATCCACATCTAACATAATCAGAGATATGTCCAAATATAAAATAACTAGATATCGTCAAAAAACATATTGTCATCTCAAAAGAAAGCATCATCATTAAAATATGGTTAACTTAACAAAATAGTAATCTAACATGGACACTTCATTTCTAATTATTTAAGAATTTAACAATAATTGGTTAAACAATATAAAAAGGCACTTAAAACACATAAGTGAACATGGTCAAATACATGACTAATCACTACTACAGGAACCTAGTCTAGTGTAGCAGGATAATAATACACAGTGCAATCTCTACACACATTTTAGGGTAATTACAGAACAACATCATGATACCACATCAATCTAGGTAACCACTGATAGAAATCTTAGTGAAACCATCTAACACATCATAATATCATAATCAACCATAAGCATAATCAAAGCAATTGATATAGTAACATAAATCCAACAACCTCAAGGGTGTACACCACTCATGGTCCCAATCATGATCCCTTCTCAAGGAGAGATCAATAAGGTTGCATCCAACATAATGACTTACAAAAATCAAATGAAAGACACACTACATCATCCCCCCAAAAGATTAGGTTTACTCCTAGAAGCCTACAATCCAAGAATAGAAACCAAACACATCAAGTACGAAATCAAAATTGAAAAATAGGAACAACTCACCATCTTCTTCACAAGTCCATCCAAATCACTCCAACATTCTTAAACCATCTTGTCAACCGCTAGATATGTTAACCAATAAAGAGTAGGTGTCACATTGACACAAGGTCCTCCAACAAGGAACCTCCTATGCACTAAGAAAACCCATCTAGCCATAAATTCAACAATACAAGGTAAGGAAAAAGCCACTCTGTCTCATTGATAGGTGCCCAACTACAACATGCACCTACCAGATGGCCAAAAAATAAGGTAAGAACACTACACACTTCCAACAAAATTTGGACTCATGGGGAATAACCATCCCAAAATTTCCAAGAATGCTATCATAACACACACAATCATCCTTGAATCCATGTAAACTCACCCTTTGAACATAGAGGGTGACAGTTTACTAACAAAATTGCACACTCCAAAAGATATTCACCACAACTAACCACCAAGCATAGGAGCACTTAGTCTCTATGGTAAAAAAAACTCAACTATTACTAGGAACTCAGGTTACATAACCCAACCAAACAAGATATCACCTTTCAACAAGATTGCAAAGAATTTCACCAGTGAACAATATCATGTGGTAACTTCATACCAAGTCATAAGATGGTAACATGTGTCCAATGATACCATGTCCCTCTAGCAACATGCTAGGAATACTACACCCAACCTACCACTAAGCTCAATCTCCAGCCTCAAGTCAATTATCAATAAGCAATTTGGCTGAGATAGTCCTCTTGAAGATATAAGATTAGAGAGAAAGAAACTACAAAGTATTAGGAATGAGAGGGATTCTCTCTCAACCTCTGCACTAAATCAACCCAAGACATGTTAGGGAAACTCACTATTCCACAAACCATCAAAATACTTATCCAACACTAACTGAGCTAGTGGCATAACCATGTTGGCCTACTTCTCAAGAGAGGAAAGGATATAGATATGCACCAAAGCCAACATCCAAAAGGGGGATCTAGACTCACCCAAAGGACCAAGTCACTCTCAAATGACATGAGAAACATCAACCTCAAGCAGTGAATGATCACCATCTATACTTCACTTTATAAAGGTGGATTGGTGTTATAGGGAACACACAAAACCAAGCACAAATCCCAATAAGTACCTAGTAGATTATGAAGGCTTGTTAACTCCTACTTTAAGAATTAACATGAAGAGTTAAGCTCCTCCAACAACCATAAATATGATATGTCATGATTGATTTGGTGTCTACTTGATAAAGGATACTCAAAACATCAATCAACATCTTCTAAAGTGCAAAAGAGTGCTCGTGGTTCCCCTAATGATATTTTGCATTAGCACACTTTTGCATGGGGTTTCTCACCAAACCAGGTGAAATAATGCAATGAACCAAGTGAGTAGATGCATGACCACTTGTTTCTCACACTAAATTCCAAAGCAACACAAAAATTATCTTCAATCTAGAGGCCATAAATTTCATGTCCGGACTTTGATTGACTCCATTCAAAAAGTGTTAGAAAGATATCGATGAGGCCCACAACATGATGGAGCTTAGAGAGTCCTAACAATGGAAAAAATGCCCCAAAAAAAACAAGAGCACACATGCCCAGAATGACATAAGACATGAAATAAAAGGTAATTCACACACTAAAACCATCGTTATTTCTCTTTCATAATTTCATCAATTAATCATAACACAACCATTAATGCACAATGAAACTGAAAGGTTTTCAAAGAAAAGGTTCAAGAGTCACTTTCCATACAACAAGTACATATTTTTTCAAGTTTCTTTCCATAAATACATTAGGTTTAATCATCATTTAAACCATCCAATCATACTATCAACTTTACATCTATCACAAACACACTAGTATGTTCTCTATGATATTATCCCTTGTACATACTACCAGAGGTTCAAGATGAATGTGATAGAGTCACAACACACAACTAGGCAGCAATAAAACATGTAGGATAGTCACCATGAAACATAATAAAAAGGTCCAAATGGGGGAATTATCAACTCCAAAAATGAATCACAAAGATCTCACTTCAATAATAAGTCAAGTGTGACAACACCCACAAAGAGAGTGATAGAGAAATTTTGATGACTATTCCAAGAAAGGAAAATATTGAAAACCAATACTTGCCCAACAACATGAGTAAATTACCTCAAGCCAAATAAAACAAGGCATCAATCAAATCACATGTAGTGTGATGATTGAGAATAGTCACACAAGAGGGATAAACCACCACACAATGCTAATGAATACATCATCCTAGCAGTGTTAGAGAACACTCTCACACACATCAAGTAGTATACCATCAATAACCTCATGCATATGTAGACTACATCAATTATCTTAATTATTTTATATGAAATACAATATTTAGATATCCATCAATTTTTATACAATTTCTATAAGCTTAGGAAGCAATAAGATTGGGGACTTAAGTCATTAACCCAAATTATCTAATGCAAAACCTACTCCTTTGCAATGATTCACAATAAACACTCATTTCTCAATGAAAGGAACCATTTCATGACTATATTGACATAACACAAAATCACAAATAAGATTCATTTATTTACTTAAAAATAGGAGAAAATAGGGAAGCAATGCACCATACTCCACAAGGAGAAACAAAAAGAGGCACTCAAACCCAACACATGGATGCCAATCAATGGCTCCATCCAATAGGGTCACACATGCAACCAACCAAACAAGGCACACAAATTTTATCTAAAAAAAAATGAAAGACTCACTTCCTTCTCCTTATATTGCTCTAGTTGCATCTACTGGACAAGCAAGTCCATCATGGGTAGATACCCAAGCAACAGAACTCATGAGCTCTTAAAGAGATGCTCACACTCACACAACACAACATCAACCATATGAGAAACATATACATAGGGATTCCAATGTTTGAACATGACTTTGACACCAGATGTAATGCCCTACCTAGAGATCCTTGGAACATGGATAAATAAAAGTCAAGATATATATATTTTTCAAAAACAACTATGGATGCACAAGACACTCAAAATACAAGGATCTCCAAGATCGCAATGAAAGACTTAGAAAAAAATCCAAACACTAATGGATCTCCAAATGCCACTACCAAATTGACACAATAAACCTGAAGACAAAATCTAAAGATGATAATAGAACACAAAATCTCTAATTTGTCGAAGCATGGAAATAGAAGCAACTCAAAAGGGTACTCAAATCACCAAATTGTGTTCCCTAAAAAATGGTGGAAATGCCCCCTATTTTTCATGTGAGGAAATCACCATAAACAATTTTGCATGAGGAATTACACCAAGTCACACAAGGATTTGCCTTTTGCGTGAGGAAACACTTGGTCCAGCAACCAAAATACACTGCACCAGTGCTAAGTTTTGCACGAAGAAGTACAAAGAGCCACATGGAACTTCACGCTCTTGCATGAGAGAGTACAATATTGCATGAGGATTCACAATAGCAACCAAGGAAAACATAAGATGAAAAGATATAAAAAATAATTCCTCCACATTGGGGTGTACTAGATCCATAAACCGAGGCATAGATACACAAACACAATAGTTGCAAGATAGAAACTCCATCTAACCATTAAACCATAACAATAAAGGAAAAGTAATGAAGCAACATTGTAATGAATATACATGGATCATAAACCAAATATCATATGATGGAAAGCATAAGCATCTAAGCACCAACACAACTAAAACTCATGTGTGGTTCCACCCAACCATAATAGCATCATGAGACCTCAAAGGTCCTAGCCATCCCCTTTATGTAACATCCCAAACTGCCAACTAGATAGTCAGAGTTGTCTTATGAGGACACCACTACTAAAGCATAATAACATCATAAGAACAAGGAAATCTAACATGCTAACAAGTAAAGAAATAGATATTCCAACTAACCAAAATACATCATCTAATCATATGATAAACATCATAATATAGGAATGTGTTAAATAAACTAACATCATCTAAACATGATATCCAAGCATTCCAATGAAAGTATAAATTAAAAGGAAGCATACTTTGGAATCCTGAATATACAATGTGAAAAATCAAGCACTGATCACACTGGAATAATAGACCATCTTTGTACAATGATCCCCAATAGTGGTATAGGTAGCTATGCCTCCCAAATAAACAGAACCCATAGGCCCACTCCTGTCATGCTGATGGAGATAATGATCCAACCACAAAATGTGCAAAAAAAAAATGTTCATGGCTAACACTCATGCTAGATAGTAAAGAGAACTACAATCAAGATCATGAGACAATGCAAGTTGATTAGGTCCTAGTCAGACACTTTATGGATCACTATGTAGGGACTCACTGGAGGGTAAATAGCTTGGCATCATAAAGCCCAAGCTATTGTTGGTAGCTCACACTTCCCAATGAAAGGAGCACATTCAGTGTCTTCAAATTTAATCAGGTGCTCACAACATTCTATTATGTTTATTTATTATCGAATTAATTTATATAGTTATCACTTGTTTAGAAATGTTTTCCATCAACCCTCTAGGAAATAGTCACCAAGGTTGTGAAAGAAGCCCCTCCATGCTGACCTACATATCCATGCTCATCACAATGATAAGTTCTCATATGCATGCATATTCCCAACCCAACTCTAATAAACACAACTCAACTGAAATAGTCACCTAAGAAATAAATGCATGAACAAGTGCTCATGTGTTGAAACACAACCATCATGAAGATCATAAAACCAAGGGCTGGATGAGAACACAAGCAAAATAACACTCAACCAAATACAAGATCAGGAGGATAGATTCTACATGAACTACAAAGGACAATAAAACCATTCATCATGAACTCAGTCAACTGGCCTCAATCTGGGAGTATGGATTCTACATGAATCCCAATGATGTAGCAAAACCAAACATCATGAACACACTCAACTAGCCTCAATCCAAGAGAATGGATTCTACACAAATCCTAGTGTCCACAAAATAATAACAAGGGTCTAAAAGAAACAATAACACCAGGTATAAAATCACTCAACCAAAAACAAAGTTAGGAGTATAAATATGGCACACATCCCAATGCAACATAAAAATGTGACAATGGTCTGACTGATATCCTATAGATAATCCAAATCCATGACTAACATCCTGCCAAGAAAACTTGAAAACTAGGTGGCACACGAATCGAGGTAAAAACCTCAAAACTCAAAAACTTCAAAATTAAAATCCATTTGGTCGTAGGGCATAAAATCCATGAATATCAAATAAAATCTGGGTTTGGAGTCTGTATGCAAAAATGACCAACATAATGGTGCAAAACCCCAAACCCCCATCCCAAAAAACAAGGAAATGCTCATACTTGCCGAATCAAGTAGAGCTACCACTCAAAAATAGAGGGGAACACTAGTTCTCAGCCTCCTAACAAACAACTACCAAAAATATAAATAGAAATAGAGTTGAACCATTAAAATGGGATAGCCCTACCTCATAGCCAAAAGGGCTAAAATAGAAAACAACCAGATAAAATAAATATCCTACAAAAGCTACTGAAAGTCATGGAAAACCAAGGTCTCCCTGAGCTAGATCCAACAAGAAAGATCTCGCGATGATCCCACACCTACAATTTCCACAATAAACATAACAATAATTCCTCATGAAGAGGATTTTGGGTCACTATCAAACTTTCTAATTCAAAATTGAGAAGTGCAGAATTAATTTCCTCTTAGGATACTTATTCACTTTTTGAGTGAATAGTTAATTAGGGTAAATAACCAGGTAACCTAGTTAGACCCTAAATTAACCTAAACAAAAATAGGCTATTCTAAATGAAAGAAAAAATTAAATTAATTAAAATAAAGCCTGAAAAACTCAAAAAAAAAATCATAGATTCCTTAAAATTTTTGTGACCATGCAAACCTCTAAATGCACAGGCACCTTCAAAGGTCTAGTCACATAATGTAGATGAGTTTGGATTTATCAAATCACTGGAAGGTTTAATTTAAACATTTAAATAAGATACATTAACCTTATAGGGATGACATTGGTAAATATGAATAGCTCAATCACTAACTCCATATACCACTGCCTAGGATATAAATCTTGTACACTAAAACACATGATCAAGTGCAATTGCATATAATAACATAGCCAAAGCAATATGTTAGAAATGGAAAAAGAAATCTGTAAATAAGCAATACTAGGAAAGAATCTAAGTGAGTAAATGCATGAAAAGATATTACCATAAAATAGGAGAGAGAAAGCTTCAAGTTCCAACACCATGAGACAAGATATTTGGAAAGGGGAAAGCAAAGAAAACCCCTTGTGACATTATGAATGAGGCATGAAAAGCCTAAGAAGAGAGAGAGAGAGATAGAGAGCAATGCTCATACAATAATTGAGAAGAGGAAGAAACCTCATTGTTAAATGAGAGAAGAGGGTCATCTCTTAAATAGAGATGAGAGAGAGGAGTTAGAATGTAACTCCCATGTCTATGAATGCCACCATTCATATGTGTGTGAGGCCAAGTGTGAGATTCCTCTTAAGGAGGAATAATCTAAAATTAAAAATTACAATATATATTTGTCCTCACATATTCCACTAGATGACAAAATAAGATGTAGTGGAAAAAGGACAAAAAAGAAATATATTAGGATACCTTGGCTTATATCCTAATATATGACAACAATAAATAAATGAGGTCTAACCTTGGTTTATAAATACACCAAGGAAAGATTACAACTTCTAACACCCCCCTTTAATCTTTACTTGGGGTAATTACATCAAAGGGTTTTAAACCCATAATTTTTACAAAAATCTGCAACTCAATCTTTAATATGAAGTAATTTGATTGTCTTCAAGCCATATGGAACATTTGTAGATCCAAGAGAAGTACATGAGTCCTTTGAATGTGATCAAGTGGAAGCTTAGACACCTCCAAGAAGGTTCCTTGATGGATCACCTGAAAAAAAACAACAAGACAAATATCCACAAGTAGAATGCCATCATATATGCAAATTCAAAATCCTTTTGAATAAGGATAATAAAATTCTCATAGAGAAACAATGAGTAAAACATGTTACCACAAAACAATGGAGATAACCTGATATCAAGATAAAGTATATGCTCAAAAATTGTCAACAAGGACAAATTGAGTAAAAAGCTTGATCAATGCTCTCATGAAAAGTATATGATACTAATGCACAAATGACCACAAACAAGGCCAACTAATGAAACATGAATCAACATTGCATCAATCATGTGGATATAGACAGTCCACTTAATGAATCATCCCACTGCAAGCTAATGGGCTACAACACCATAACTTGCATGACTCATGATTTAAGCAATAAAGTATGCAGATCATTATCACATTAATATATGAAAATAAAGTAAAAGAGAGACATGTTGATCAAAGTAGAATTATCATGATTTTTTAAGAAACTCAAATGAATGGATTATGAGGATTTAACAACATATTGCCTTCAAATTGGATCAAATCACCCAAATTTGGAGGGAAAACTCCAATAGTAGTATCCTCTTCATTGAGGAACAAAATGGAACAACATGGAGGGAAACTCCATAAAAATATTATCCTATCAAAATATTATCCTATTTTACAAACACACAATAAAGTATGCACTTTGTTAAGATATTTTAGAAAGACTATTAAGTCTACCTTGTGAAAGGATTTTGACCGATTCACCTATTAGGATGAAATAGTAGATCTATGACTTACAACTAGATTGCTAATTAAGATTCCTTGATTGCACTAATTACCTTTTTGTGATAGATTTGTCACTGCTACTCCTTATGCTAATATGACCTTAAAAATATTTATCTACTACTTACATTCACATTTATGTACTTGCATTACATCTCATTCTACTACATTGGATATGATACAATACATTACATATATATACCAATCCAATTTACATAATAAAAAAGTCGACCATTATACAAGTTAACACCAATATTACAAAGTTAGCCCATATGAAGACACTCAGGTTTTGAAGACTGACTTGGTGAAGTTTTGATACTCGGCACCCACTGTCATTACTCGACATCATGATGCACTCAGTAGAAGTAGAAGCTCAGTCCATACTAATCAGCTCAAAGTAGTCTTGAACTTGGTCTGCACTGGTGACTAGGTAGATACTATGTAACTTGTCATAGACTGAATCACTTAGTAAACACTAACTTCGCATATGGCTTAGTTAACACTAGCTTTGCATCACATGAACTACTAGCTCGATAGAAACTACAAAGCTCGGTAACCACTGAAGTGCTTGGGTTGAACTGCTAGACTTCACACTGCTTGATTCTGCTTGGTTTGAACTATTGCACTTTACACTAACTGAATTTCCTTGGTAACCACTGGAATTCTTGGTGGCCACTTGGAATTAGTCTAGAACACTTGGTAGCAACTGTAGAGCTTGGTGGCTACTGAATTACATGGAAAACACTATAGATTGTTTAATGAGCTCAGTAACCATACAAAATCTGAATAAGTGTGTATCACTAATAACAAAATTGATTGATATGTCAACACTCTCCCCCTTTGGCATTAGTGACAAAAACACTTAGCCAAAATCTTATATACATCACCATGTGATACTAGCTCGGTAGGGTATACTATTTTTAGATTTTTCAAAATTTATCTTTGTAAGTATATATAGTATACTATACAACATATTTGCAAAATTCTCCTCTGCTATATACATTTTCTCCCTTTGCATGATTCTCCCCCATACAATATACATAGTGTCTCACTATACATAGTCTCTCCCCCTTTTTGACAATAACACCAAAGATTTATTCAAAACCTATTTACATGGAGACACCATAATGAGATAGAAACTCATAATGTACCTTAAGAATACGTTCCAGGGTCTTATCCCAATTTTCTTGCAAAATCTTGCATGTATGTAGAGCAATCTATACTTTTGCAGAGAGTTCTATAATGTGATCTACCATAGAGAAGTTGTTGTCATGGACCAAGGTTTTTGAGTAAACAATATGTTTTTGCATTTTTTACATGATAGGAAGGATCATATTTTGAATATCAATAAGTGATGAGCGGATCCTTGCTTCTTCTCTCAACAACTCTGCCTGCATCTCTATCAAAAATCTGATATTCATGTGATGTGCATAGCTTGAACTATGGTCAAGTTGTAGCTGCTGAGCATTGGCTTTTAGATCCTCATCAATTTTTGATAGTTTTCTCTTTATCTCCTTTGTGAACTCAATAACACTACAAAAATTTCCAAAAAGTGATGTCACATTAGTGCAAGAGGCTTCAAGATTGGTCAAAATTGAGGAAAGCTTAACTTGATGGATAGCAATTTTCCGAGCAATGTGCTCAAGCACTTTATTGTCAAATTTCTTTTTTGCTTTCTCAATTAACTTATCTTGACCACTAGTGTTCTCATTAAACTTTTGGACTACCTCTACTAATTGCAACAAAATAGGTTGAGAAGAATCTACCTCAATACCTATTGCCTTAGACAAAATGTTTTTAGCATCATCAATAATCTTATACTCTCTATCTCTTTCTTCTCTCAATTTTTGCTGCTTTGCCTTCTTTTGGAGGAGTTCACTAGCTATATGTATTTGATCTGTAGTAAGATTATAAAATTCCCATTTGGGAATTTCTATTTCCTAATCTAGGTCTATATCCTCTTCTATCTCCTTGCCTCTACTCAAAAATATTGTACTCGGTTGAGCCTTAGGTCCAATTGTCCTTGTACTTAATGCCTTTGTATTTGGAATGGAAACAATTGTAGATATACTAGGACTTGCAATAAAAATTGATATAGTACTAACCGATGGAATACTAATAGGAATGCTTTTTGAACCCAAAACTGAAGTAGACAAAACTGTAGTATTCAAAACTAAAGTACTTACTACTAAAGAACTCAAAATTGTAGAAGATGTTGTATTCATGACTGATGACTCAGTAGTTGAAGAAGTGAGAGGTTGCAACTCGATAGATGAAGTGGTAGTCACTTCTATCAACATGATGTGTTGAGCTATGTAGTGGCAAAGAGTGATTGGATGTTTGAAGTGTCTGTGGTTGTCACAATCAAACTTGCTGAAGCTCTCTCCAAGCTTGATATAGCTACTGGTTTGCTTGGAGAGTGAGGAAGTGAGGTAATGACTATGACTACTATCTTCATTGGGTTAGTCTCCTCCTCATCTTCTTTATCTTCCTTGGTAGCTTCCTTTTTATCTTCTTCAACTTCCTCATTGTCAAAATGTGTGGGCTTAGTGTAAGTTTCTTCTTCATCATCATCATTGTCATCATCATTGTCTTTAATAGCTACTGGGAAGTCACTTGGTTTATACAACTACTAAACATTCTTCCACATGCTTGTGGCATTCTTAACCACATGCTCTATATCCTTGATCAAAATTAAACATGTATTAAATCTAAGAGTCATTTTATCTTCATTTTTCTTCAAAGACTCTTTTACTTCAACATTTGTCATGTTCGATAGTAATTGCCTCAGGGATTGTGCATAAATGTCTTTTTCTATTTGCATTGCAGAACCCCATTTTGGCTTTATTTTCTCTAACAATTCATTAGAGATTTCAGAGGTGATCTAATATGGTGAATACTTCCATTTTCCCATTTTGGTCAACACTAGTTCTTCAACCTATTTCTTTTTTGCCTCTAACCTTATTTTATACTTCAAAGATTTGAAGTTTGTTATACTTGCACCTTCTTCCATTTGTTTCAATTTTTCTTGGAAGGTGGGAGGAGGTTTGCTAAGGACAATATCACTGCCTTTCTTCCTAGACCTCCTTATGAAGACTACAGTGGATGGTTTAGGTGGCTTGGTGATGATCATCTTGACTTTCTTCTTCATAGGTTCTACTTCCTCTTCAAACTCATCCTCATCCTCTACTTCATCTATATCTTCTCCTTTTCCCTCAGTTAACATAAGAGGTGTGCTTAATTTTAGTTTTTCTATCCTCCTCTTACCTTTGTTAACTACTTGAAGGAGTTTTATCTCTGGCTCTGTCCTTTCCTTTTGCCTCATCATATGTTCCAAAGTATGGTGCATTTGGATCAATAGGTTCATTAACTAGAGCTTCAATAATATCTTTTTTTCATCAATATTTACCTCATAAGGAAGAGGTATTACCCATACAATTCTAGGATTTACTACCTAAATGTAGACTCTATCACAATCTACCATAAAGCATATATTATATTTTTAATCTTCAACTACCTTCTTAGGTATTATGAACCTATTGTTCATTTTCTCCTTGAAAACTTCAAAGTAGTTGTCCATAATGCTGACATAATTTTCTCCCATTTCTACAATATATTCATTTATCTGATATAGTATAGGTACATCTTTCCTCCATACTACCATGCCTTTGGAAGGGAAGAACTTCTAAACATAGAAGAACAAACAAGTCAACAGAGAGCCAAATTTTTAGGGGTTGTTCTTGGAAGTCCAAATACTTTCCATGTTCTTGTTGAATTGCTTCAATAATAGATCTACCAAGTCATAAGACAAATTGTTCTTCACAACTTTTTAAGCTAAGTCCATAGCTTCACATGATACACTATTGAAGTGGCTCAAACTATATATCTTGTGAGCTATCACATGTATCTTGAGTTTTAGTTTTTCTTTAGTTACACTACTGATTTTCATGCCTCTGCCATCCCACTCGGCTAGGGTTTTCTTTTCTAGCTTCGCTTGACCTAGGGTTTTGGTGGTTTTGGGTTTAGTGAGCATGGAGAGGCCAATGATGTGATGAATAATTTTCTTTGTAATCAAAATAGGTTGCTCAAGCCATAGATGACCATTATGCACCTGGCTTAGAATGTATCTAATCCATTTGATTTGAAAACCTTGGGGCATGTGAGGAATGTGGGTCAAACCTTTGTCTTCCAAATGTGTATGCTCAAGATTGAGAACTCCATTAACACACAATTCACCTAAGGCATCATCCATTTCTAGGGTTCCAATTTCTTGAATAGAACACTTAAAATGAGTATGAATATCACTAATAAGGAGTATATTTGGAGGAATTTGCGATTGAACTCCAGTTGAGTCAAGGGTTTTTGCAATCACAGGCACAAGTTTAAAATCTGGCGCTTTCCATTTGACTCCTCGAACCAACATCTCAGACCCTCTTTTCACTTTGCTACTACTTGATGCCATTGTTCTTGGTAAACTATGAAAACCTTGATAACTTGCTACAAATTTGCTTAAAGTTGCTTGATCGTAGTGGAATTCACTTCTTCCCAATAGCACTTAGATTTCACAGTGAAAAATGAATTTGATTTCATGCTTTTTGTTAAAACTTCACCATTAATGCTCAGTATGAAGGTAGTTGGGTTGACATCATGATTGATAGCCTATCATCCACTATTCTATTTATTACTCAGTGAAGACTCCGTGACTTGATAACCATGTGTGTCTTTTTACTCCTGACCTTGCTCGATAGAGTCTATGACCCGACCTTACTTGGTAGAGAAGGTAACTCAGTGATAACTGATACCGATCTTCCTTAGTGATCCTTTTGTATCTTGAATATTAATTTGGATCTTTGTCACCTTTCAATTGGAACTATTTGAATGTGATCTTGATAATGTAATTCTAGTTTTCTTTTGGAAACCTAGTTGAGAATGGTGGAGTCACCCACTTCTTGAGTGACATGACCATCATTATTTGAACTAGCATCCTTGGTAGATTTAGGGATCCATTGCTACCTCATTTGCTTTTGAATGTTATCTACTTTTACTTTCTTTTCATCATCAACTCTACCTATATTCATGCAATTCTTGGCTAGATAACCAAGTTCAATACAAGTAAAACATATTATGGTGGTATCTTTTCTTCTCATGTGATGTTTAACACAATTCATGCCAATGTGTCCATATTCTCCACAGTAATGACATCTACACCAAGTTTTGTAGTCCCAACCAAATATTGCTTTCACAATTTTCTCTGCTAGATTGAATGACTTAGTTCTACAATCTGATGCCTTGTGACCTTGTTTCTTGCATTTGTGACTCTTGGCCTCAAATTTTGGTTTTTCTTTGCATTCATTAGCCTTATGACTATGTTGACTACAATTGTAGCATTTTCCACTAAATTTTTCTTTACCATTACTCCAACAGTTGTTTGATGTATGACCTAACTTATCATAGTGATTGCAAGTGGATCTTTGATTCCTTTGAGCACCTTGTTCGAAGGATTCACCTTCTTCTTTGTATCCAATTCATGCTTTGCCCTTTTGTCTATAGAAAATTTTCTCATTCAATTAAACCATGTCTTCTTGAGACTTCATCATTCTTTCATTGATTTGCTTCTTAGTATTTAGGTCATTTTTCAATCTTTCACTGATTTTCTTTTCAAATCTTAGCTCATTTCTTATTCTTTCATTGATTTGTCTTTCCAAATTTAGATCATTTCTTAATCTTTCATTGATCTATCTTTGTCTCATTATTTCCTCATTTGCATTGGAGATTTGATCCATAAGATTTGCATGTTGAAGGGACTAGTTCTGGATCTCATTGTTTCTTCTATCCATTTCTTCTTTTATCTTGTTCCTCTATTCCAAGATTTCACATAGCCTTACTGATTGAATTTCTTGTTCTCTTTTCAACTTTCTTACTTCTTCTTGTAGGGAACCATTCTTTTGTAGGAGTTCTTTGATTACATCATTTGCTTCATCTGAATTGCTTGAAGGAAAAAAGTCTTCAATTCTTTCTTCAATGTATTGATGATCATTCATCTAATTTGCAATTTTCTTCCTTCTATTTAGGGATTGAGAAAGTTGCTCCTTAGCTTTTTTGAGTTGTGCAATGGCCATTTCTAGATCCAACTTTTCATTGTCAATTGCCTTATCAAGTTTAAATAGCTCCATATCCTTGATCTTTTCTCAAGCTGTTAAACTTTCTCCTGAGAACCAAAATTCTCTAACACCAATTGTTGTAAATATTCAAGACTAAGCTAGGTTACTGAGAGGGGAAAGGTGAATCAGTGACCTCTAAAACTTTATCAATTTCAGCACTTTATAGCAATATTCTAATTATCATTTTATTGATCTAATTGCATGCATGAGAAATTGAAAACAATAACACTTGAACACAATAATTTGGTGATCCAAAAACCTTTCAAATAGAATGTAAAAATGAGGTGGGGTTGAAAACCAAAAAATTTCAATACCTGTTAAGGCTTACAATGGTCACTTCTGATGAATTTCCCTATTAGGAACAATTAGGATTGCTAGGTCCACCTTATTAGAGGTTTTTACAAACACATAATAAAGTATGCACTATGTTAAGAGATTCAAGAAAGACTGTTAAGTCTACCTTGTGAAAATATTTTGACTGATTCACCTGTTAGGATGAAATAATAGATCTTTGACTTACAAATGGATTGCTGATAGAGATTCCTTGATTGTCACCTTTTTGTGATAGATTTTTCACTGCTGCTCCTTATGCTAATATAGCCTTCAAAATCTTTATCTGCTACTGACATTTGCACTTATGTACTTGCATTACATCTCATTCTACTACATTGGATATGATACAATACATTACATATATATACCAATACAATTTACATAATAAAAGGGTCAGCCATTATACAAGTTAACACCAATATTACAAAGTCAACCCATATGAAGACACTCTAGTTTTGAAGATTGACTTGGTGAATTTTTGATACTTGACACCCACTGTCATTACTCAGCATCGTCATGCACTTGGTAGAAGTAGAAGCTCAGTCCATACTAATTAGCTCAAAGTAGTCTTGAACTTGGTCTGCACTGGTGACTCGGTAGATACTGTGTAACTTGTCATAGACTGAATCACTTGGTAAACACTAACTTTGCATATGGATCGATTAACACTAGCTTTGCATCACATGAACTACTAGCTCGATAGAAACTGCAAAGATCAGTAACCACTGAAGTGCTTGGGTTGAACTGCTAGACTTCACACTAACTGATTTTTCTTAGTTTGAACTGTAGCACTTCACACTAACTGAATTCCCTTGGTAACCACTAGAATGCTCAATGGCCACTTGGAATTAGTCTAGAAGACTTGGTAGCAAATGTAGAGCTTGGTAGCTAATAAATTACATGGAAAACACTATAGATTGTTCAATGAGCTTGGTAACCATACAAAATCTAATTAGGTGTGTGTCACTAATAACAAACTTGATTGATATATCAACAGGAACAACATCATGATACCACATCAATCTAGGCAACCAATGGTAGAAACCTCATTGAAACCATCTAAGACATCATAATCTCATAATTAGCCATAAGCATAATTAAATCAACTGATACAATAACATAAATCCAATCACCTAAAGGGTGTAGACCACTCATTGTCCCAATCATGATCCCTTCTCAAGGAGAGATCAATAAGGTTGCATCCAATGGGATGACTTACAAAAATCAAATGGGAGAGGCACTACAGAACTAGTTTAACATCCTTTGCATGGTTTAGAGGTAATGTCATTATGGTAGAGGCTTCTACAATGGAAATATGAACCTCATGATTATGGCATTTACATAGAAGCAGAAGTTGCTTCTTCAACTCCTTACACTCAACTCTTCACTGAAGTTATTCTTCTAGTAGTGATATTAGATACTACAAATTCCTAGGATCCAAGGGACCCTGAACCTATGCTACATTTTATGTAGATATGAGAGAAGTTACTACCAATTTTAGTACTTCATAACATTATGGATCATATAGTGATGCCCAAATTAACAACAACAATAGATACTTGGGATCGTCATAGGGAGACTGTGACAATACATGCATGGTTACATCCTTGGCTTCCATTTTTGGGCTAGTTTATGAAGCCTTTATATCCAACCATTCATTATAAATTGGTGAATGTGCTTCATGCCTGAAATCCAAGTGACACATCTTCATATGCAATTTTATCACCTTGGAAAATTTTATTTGATCTTGCTAGCAGGGAAAAACTAGTTGTTCATTTTATTGTACCTAGTTTGATGATAGTTCTAAAATAATTTGTAATCAACCCATCTAATTATAAACTAGACCAATTTAAATCAATTATGGCTTGTTTCTTTCTAAAAATATCTGCTATGATATGTTTTTGTAAAATTTCTTGCGAACTCTGCACATTTTGTGTAGGATCTTGAGGTAAGTCACTTAGCATGGGTTTAGTGAGTTTTATTGTTTTATTATTTGGATTTTGGAATATGTATGTAGCTAGATCAAATTTTCTATTGTGCCAAGATCTGTGTGTGTGTGTGTATATATACACACACACATCTATACATATACATATACATATACATATACATATGTATATACATACATACACACACATACATACATATATATATATATACATACATATATTCATACATATATACATACATATACATAAATAATAGTAATATATGTATTGCATCTGCATTTTCGTTTCCATTGCTTATAAGAGTGTTTCAAGGTTGGGAACCACTTCAACATCCTTCAAATGGTTTAGAGGTAATGCCATTGTGGCAGAGGCTTCTACAAGGGAATGAGCCTCGTGATTATGAAATTTACACAAAAGAATAACTTGTTTCTTCAACTCCTTATACTCAACTCTTCACTGAAGTTATTCTTCTAGTAATGAGAATAGATGCTATAAATTCCTAGGAGCCAAGGGACTCTAAAACTATGCTACATTTTTTGGAGACATGGGAGAAGTTACTACCAACTTTAGAACTTCATAACATTCTATATCATATAGTGATGCCCAAATTAATAGTAGCAGTATATACTTGGGATCCTCAT
The DNA here is from genome assembly GCA_028749045.1 of Cupressus sempervirens. Lineage (NCBI taxonomy): Eukaryota > Viridiplantae > Streptophyta > Pinopsida > Cupressales > Cupressaceae > Cupressus > Cupressus sempervirens. The sequence continues at coordinate 357,494,170 of CM053791.1, read as the reverse complement.
AGGGAGATTGTGCCAATACATGCATGGTAACATCCTTGGCTTCCATTGTTGGGCCAACATATGTGCTACAGGAGCATCAAGACATGCAAGGATCCCTAAGAAAGACAAAAGAAGACAGATCAGAGGCAAGGAGAAGTTTAAACCAATAAATTTTCATATGTAGAAGCCAATCATGGCCTTAAAAGGCTTTAAAGATGATACAAATGTAATGAATCCTAAAGGGCCTATTAAGGACCTTAGGATCTTTGATAGTGAAATATGGGCATTATAGCATATTAGAGTTAATTAGGTCATTAGGAGTCTTAGAAAGGTTTAGGATTGATCAAATTGGTCTTGAGGACCTAATAGGAAAGTTTAGTGTGTTAATTAGTTGTTTTATTCAATAAATTGTGAGTTGGGAAATTCAAATATTTGAATCCCAACGGTTAGTTCCATTTTGGGGGAAATTAGATTTAATGAGTTTTAGGCATAGCTAGGCATTGAAACTGATCCAAATTGGTTGGCATAGTCGTAAGGGATGCTATTAAGTCAAGTTTGAGGCATTGTACAAAGATAGCAATATTGGGATTGATCAATTGTACGAACTGTGTAAAGAGAGCCAATAAAAACTTCAATTTTCAAGTATTTGGTGCATGTTGGCTTGACTATCATTGATTTATTGTAGTCTTATAATCTCATAATCCTTTTTTCATATTGTTTGATCAATTCCTAATGCACTGAGATTTGTGAAAATCATTCCTTTGAAGTTTGTTGTCGCTGCTTTAAGGGTTTCATTATTTTCATTAACAAGTTTGAGTTTCTACTTGACATATTGATCATTCTATGAATGTAGGAGTCTGATTCTCATAGACTAATCTTGTAACAATATGTACAAATCATATCTAACAATGTTTTGATAGGAATTTATAAGGATTGGATCACCATTGGAGTTTGTGAAGTAAAGGGAACTAAATTCATGGCTATGGAGCAACAACATGAGTTCTAGCCATTAGAGGCTGGTGTTTAATGATTGGATGTACTTTGGTATTTTTGAGACAAGGTGAAACAACCTGAAATTGAGTCTAAAGCTACTTGGAAGGTAGAGATTTAGAAAACCCTACCTTGAGGGTTTTTGGGAAATTGATTTGGGGCTTTTGGGGTTACAAAAGTTTTGGGACTAATTCCTTTTGGATTTGGAACATTTACAACATAAGGAGAGATTATCTTTAGTTTTGGGTCTTGGGAATACAATAAATTTGTAGTTTCTTTTCAAAATTGCCCTCTTTTCATGTAGTTTTGAGCCATAGTATGGTAATAGAAGGATATGGTAAAAAGGAACACATGGAACCCTTCTAATATGTTGTAGTATGGATTAGTGGGTATCTAAATCCAATATTTTTTTTTTGGGGAGTGTTTTGGAAAGTTTTAGAGGAAAGTTGACTTTTTTATCGTTGTAGGGTTATTGGGAAATCAATTAAGTCTCTAGGATAGTTTGAGGGATTTGGGTGTTAGATGTTTCTTAATGACCAAAAATTTGTTGAAACCTTTTGAATCCACCTTGATTTTCCCTAAGACACCCATCCTAATCATTAGGGAGGTGTTGGAGTTGTTTGTGTATTTTTGCTTTGTAGAGGGTTTGGGGAACCTTGTACTTCCCTTATTGGTTTAAGTGGGATTAACTTGGTTTTGACTCCCACCACCCTTACCTCTATGTTAGTATGGAGCCTTTATATCCAACCAATTTTTATAAGTTGGGGAATGTGCTTCATGCCTAGCATGCAAATGATGCATCTATATATGTAATTTTATCACTTTGGAAAACTGGATTTGATCCTGCTAGCTGGGAATAGGTGATTGTTCAATTTATTATACCTAATATGATGAAAATTCTATAGGAATTTATAAGCAACCTAGCTAATCAACAACTAGACCCATTTAATTGGGTTATGGCTTAATTCATTCTAAAAATATTTGCTATGATATGTTTTTGTAAAATTTCTTGCGAACTCAGCCAATTTTTCTTGGTCTGCATTATTTGTGTGTAGGATTTTGAGGTAAGTTACTTAGCACAGGTTGAGTGAGTTTTATTATTGTATTATTTGGATTCTGGAATATGTGTGCAGCTAGATCAATTTCTTTGTTGTGCTAAGATGTAATAAGCACCTTTAAAAATATCTCTTTTTGTATATACATGCATACATACATAGACACATACATGTGTGTGTATGTATGTATATATACACATACATATACATAGAGAGAAGCTTCTATACATAAATACATACATACATACATACATACATAGACACACACATGTGTGTACATACATATACAAAAAGAGAAGCTTATCTATTCACCTATTAAGGGAAATACAAAGAGATACATGTTTAAAAGGGAAAAAAAGAACATTTACATAATTACCTCTTCTTCCGTTGAAGAAAATAATAGAGCAAGGGCACAAAGATCACAAGGGCATGCCATGACAATGAAATTGTAGAGCAAGGTCATGGAGATCACAAGAGCACGACAACAAAATGCAGAGATCACAAGGGCACAACAATGAAATATAGCGATCACAAGGGAATGACAATGAAATCCTAAATCTCCATTGATCTCCACCAATGTTTAAAGCTCTCCACCCTCGTTCAGAGCTCTCCACCCACTTTTATGCACAACTCTCCACAATTAATCAAAACAAATGGAGAATGATTAATGTTGTGTTTTTTTTAAATTTTATAATCCATAATCCACAATCCACAAGATCTCTCTATATATATACATACATAGACACAAAAATATGTGTGTATGTATATATATACATATATATACATATACATATACATATACATATACATATACATATGCATATACATATACATATCTATATGTATATATATGTATATGCATATATTCATACATACATATATATACATACATACATATACACATACATATACATACATACATATATACATACATACATGAAAACAACATTGCACTTTCTAAGAGTTTACAATTGTTCAAAAAAATTAATATTTTTCAATAAAATGCACCTAAAGAACTGTTAGCTCAGAAGCAAGAACATGGTGTTGAAATAGTACAGAAAGTGCTTGACAGGAGAGGTCCACAAGTGAGGGTGTTGACCAATCTTTAAAACTTGAATATTGAAATTAAAGCTATTAATAATCAAAAACCTATTCTAGAGTTACATAATGTGAAGTTGATTTTAGTTATGGTAGAGGTAGATATTCAAAGGTTTGATAATCAAAATTGAAGGCACTAGAGAGAGTTTGTGGCAATATACCAAAAGGAGGAGTGGCTTTAGAAAGAGATTGCACAATAGAAAAAACAACTAGACAACATAGAGGATATTATGGGAGCCACCAGATAGAATCCAAGAAAGTATTGTGGTAGATACTTATATGACATTGGAATGACTTGCAAATGTGTTTGAGAATTTATAGTCCAAATATCGGGAGGACTACAAGTTGTGCAATTTGTCATGTATTGCATCTGCATTTTCTTATAAGAGTGTTTAAAGTATTGACATAGTCTCCCTATGATGATCCCAAGTATCCATTTCTTATAAGAGTGTTTCAACGTTGGGAACCCCTTCAACATCTTTTGCATGGTTTAGAGTTAATGCCATTGTGGCAGAGGATTTTGCAAGGGAATGGGCCTCATGATTATGGCATTTATACAGAAGCATAACTTGCTTCTTCAACTCCTTACACTCAACTCTTCACTGAAGTTATTCTTCCACTAGTAAGAATAGCTACTACAAATTCCTGGGAGCCAAGGGACCTTGAACCTATGCTACATTTTTTGGAGACATGGGATAACTTGTTACCAGCTTCAGTACGTCATAACATTATGGATCATATAGTGATGCCCAAATTAACAGTAACAATAGATACTTGGGATCCTTGCAGGGAGAGTGTAACAATACATTCATTGTTACATCCTTGGCTACCTTGTTGGGCTAGTGTATGGAGTCTTTATATCCAACCATTCGTTATAAATTGGGGAATGCGCTTCATGCATGGCATGTAAACGATGCATCTACATGTGCAATTTTATCACCTTGGACAACCATATTTGATCCTACTAACTAGGAACAACTAATTATTCATTTTATTGCACCTAATCTAATTATAGTTCTATAGGAATTTTTAATCAACCTAACTAATCAACAACTAGAACTATTTAACTGGGTTATCGCTTGTTTCTTTCTAAAAATATTTTCTATGATATATTTTTGTAAAATTTCTTGCAAACTTTGCCCATTTTTCCCAGTCTACATTATTTTTGTGTAGGGTCTTGAGGCAAGTCACTTACCATGGGTTGAGTGAGTTTTATTATATTATTACTTGGATTCTAGAATATGCATGCACCTAGACCAATTTTTCTATTGTGCTAAGATGTAATAAACACCTTAAAAAAGATCTCTCTATCTATATATATATACATGTTTAGAAGGAAATATAAATAGATATTGTTTAGAATGAAAATAAAAGAACATTTACATATCCCTTGAAGAAAATCATAGAGCAAGGCCATGGAGATCACAAGGGTATGACACAATAATGAAATTATAGAGCAGAGGGTACAATAACAAAATGTAGAGGTCACAAGGGAACAACAACAAAATGCACTAATCACAAGGGCACAACAATGTTTAGAGCTCTCCACCCTCTTTTGAGTGTAGCTCTCTATAATAAAAAAAAATGGAGAATTATTTATGTTGCATTTTTAAAAAAAAAATACTCATGCGGGCATCACAATTATGATGCCAATGTTAGTATTGTGATGACATTGGGGACAATTACAAAAAAAAACATAAAAAATCACCACAAATTACACTATCGTCATAAATTTCTGTGCAATTTCACCCTAAATGTTACAATGTGAGGTTCAATTCACCAGGCAAGATGATGTGGTTGGACAAGGTAAAGAGTGCTATATTTATGTTCTTTAAAGTCTTTAAAGTGTCAATTTTTTTGGTAAATTTAACCCTTTTATTTGTTATTGCAGAGGACCCACATTTACAAGGGAAGTGAGATCACATGCATCGGTGAGAAGAAATGTCAATAACAACATGGATATGCTTATACAACAATATAGGGAAGGAGAAAAAAAAGAAAAAGAGAAAAGAGAAAAGATTCTCATTTTTGCAACTTATTTGATAATAACTGATGTTCTAATTATGTGCTATTGAATATTCATGTGAATGTTCTAATGAATTTGATGTGTTAATTATGTTATCATGTGATAATTCATGAATGTTACATTTTATTAATAGATGAATGAATGATATGTTAATGGGGAATTTAGATGCTAGGGGGGGTGAGGGGTGGGGTGGAGCCAAATGAGCTTACACCTTCACGTGGTTGGCCTAGATCAGTAGAGAATATTAAACTATTCTCAAAATCAAGTGAAGCTCAATATTAGCCTATGATTACATGACAACTAATTGTTTTAGGCTTTACAACTAGGAGTGTCCTCTGTAATCACCTAAAAATGGTCATCTAGACTATTAGCCTCCTTTTCAACATTTTGGCTGAATTAATTTAATCATTTACCTAGACCAAATTGCTAATAATCAATTTATTTGATTATAACCTATAGTTTGACTATGCTATCCTAAGTTAATTATTTGATTAAAAGAACATGTCCCCTTTTAATTAAATAAAATACCCCATTCTTGTAACCCACTTAAAGTGCACACATAAAGTCCTTTTTCTATTTTGCAATTAAAAGAAAAGGCTTTGTGACTTTTGTCTTATATGAAAAGTCAACTTATATTCTATTGGTTGACTTGTGTGTGCACATGGATCACTCCTCTTTTCAAATTACACCATTGATCATCCACCATCTTCATCTTGATCTCTATCATTCATACAACTTTAAAAGGGAGAGAGCTTTCCCCCTCAAAGAATCCATCTTTGGAGTATTGTTATGCTGTAGGTTTTCTAACAAGTTTCTTTGGAGCTTTGTGGAGAACTTCTATTTCTTGTCTATATTCTCTCATACCATAGCATTTTAGCTTAGATTCATGTTGCATGTTAGTTTAGCTTCTATTTTGCAATAATCTATCTCACATAGATTAATATTTGGACTGTAACACTCTCATACATATTTTAGCATAGCTACATTTTACATTCTCATCTTAGCTTAGTTTCCATACTTGCATTGCATTCTTGAAGAACTCCTTGAGACATTTGCATTCTTGCATCTTGTCTTTGGAACCTCCCATTGCATGGTTTACTAGCAAGAAGAGCATTCCTAAGGCTCAGCTGAGAGCCTTCTTATTCTTGAAATATAGTCTCTTGCACTTCATGGATAGGGAGCTCTAAACCAGCATCCAAGCATTCCAAACTCATGGAATCGTTTGGATAGAAGGGTTTACAGTGGGACACTTTCGAGTGTACATTTTTGGTGCCCACCGTGGGGCTTGAATCAATTTTCTAGCTCCATTTTATTTTATTTTATTATTATTTTTTTTTACAATAGCACATTGGATCTAATCAAGTGCTTTTGTAAACTTATCATTTTGGTTTTAAGGCCAACCCATAAGTAGATTGGTTTGAAGGCCAAAAATTTAGTTGGTTTAAAGATTTGATCATATATTTTAAACCACTTGGTGTTTGATTTTGAATTTTTTTTTGCAAGTTGTTTATATGTCCAACATGTGTAAATTTTATTTTTAGAGCATTCTGATGTGATTTGTAGAAGTTATGATTTTTTCTTTATTTTTCATAAAAAGTCATTTCTGAATTCTAACAGGGGTGCTTTCTTTGTGTTTTTACTTTTGAGTCGTATTAGGGATCAAAAATCCACTTTGAGAAATCTGGCCTATTTTGACAAAATGGGTCCCTAAGGCACAAATGAAGAGATTTTTTTAAATTTCTTGTATTTTTGGAAAGTTCTCTAATTTTTATTAGGGGTCTCTTCTTTTCATTTCTATTTTTGGATCTAAAATCATAGTAAAAAAGTTGAATCTTGTTGACTAGGTCGAAAGCAAAGAGTAAAAATGACAGCATTTGTGATTAGTTTGCACTTTTTTTGCATACATTTGATTCGAAGATAAATTGGATTTTTGAGGCAACTAACCACTTTTTATTTTAGATTTTTATGTTATTTCACACTAACTTTTGTTGCTAACAGGTTGTGATTTTAGGTTGCCATCCTTGTGAAAAAAATTGAAACATTGCATAAAAAGAATGCATGTTAAAGCTTCAAATGCACAAGGGCTACTAACGATTGTTTGTAGGGCTGCCCAACGCATAAAAACTCAAATTTTTTGTTCTTTACTTTTTACATGTGTGGAATATACTAGTTATTTATTTTTAGGAACATTAAAACTTACAATTGGGATCTTTTGGTGATAAGAGAGTATGCTCTTCACCCTTGTGGTGAATCAGAAATCTTGACTTACCATTTGGTTTCAAGAGTAAGAGGCAACTAAATCTTCTTGGTGTGTTTGGGGGAAGAAATCAAGGTAGGAGAGTATGGTCTTTACCCTTGAGGTGAATTAAAAATCTTGACCCTTGAGAGTGGATCCATTTTGTGGTAGTTAGGATCCTTTAGAGGGCCTACTCTCGGACAACTTGAGAGGAATGACCCAAGTGGGGACAAGCAGATTACCTAGCTCTTCCAACCCACTATAAACTCAAGGCTATCAAGGACACAAAACCTTGGTAGACATAGTGTTTGGCTTCACCTAGTGTGATTTCTTATGGGATTTCAACCATAGGGAGATCACTAGGAAAGAATGCTTAAGGTACTCTTGTGGTCACGAGATTGGTTACTCATCGCAAGGTAAGGTGTCCCGTAATTGCGAGCAAGAGGAACACTATGAACGGAAGCCCTATCTAAACACCCTAAGTTAGTAACTACCCTTTTTAGCTAGTCAACTTCTTGGTGCAAGGATTGATCCTAGTAGACTACCTAGATCACCCCAAGATTTTACACTCACCATATGTGTTCCCTTGGTTGAGCTTATGACACTTCCATGACAAAGCCAATATCTCTTGTGGGCAAGCACTTGGTCTGAGGCAAAGGAGCATCAAGCATGGGCCAAGTTGTTGAGTAATGCACTATGAATTTAAGGTAGATTGCTTGGCTACTATTTTCAGTGTGTTGACATGTGTTAACATTCTTACAACATAAACATTTCGGTAAAATTGCTAGGAAGGTTGTTCTGATATCAAAAATGCGTGTTGACAAGGTTGTTTTTACCCTTGCTCAATTATTTTAAGACATGTTGAAACATCTACTATTTGAAAACCTTGCTGATAATTGATATGAACTAGAAAAAAGAAGAAGAAGCATTGTCTGACTTGAAAAACCATCTGATTGACGAATCAAAACAAACACTTTAAGTCAAAAATTGATCTTTTTTGCACAAAACTAGCAATCTATCACTTGCTTCCTGAGAAAGTATCACTTGAGATTATTTATTTTTGCCAAAACAATGTCTGCAATCAGATTTTTTTTGGTCTAAGGTATGTCACGTTAGTCTCCCTTGATTCTAGTTGCATATCAGTGTGTTAGGAATTTGTCCTAAGTCGAAAAGATGGGTTTAGTCCATCGAATGTAGTCTTGAAATATCCTTGATGAATCACTTGTCAAAACCTTGTTATTATTCTATTCTAGCTATTCACTATTGAGATTCTTGCTCACTCGCTTGGCTCGAGTCTCCAGTGTTGTAAGTTCTTGAGCACTATTTGACAAGCCATCTATTACACTTTGACAAGTGACTAGTCCTGATTGTAAAAGCTTCAAATATGACATACTTCTCTTGTCCTATTAAACAAAGACAAATCTTTACATGCCAGTCACAACTAGATATCAATTTGGTAATGGTGACCATGCACCTTTCATTTTCAAGCAATTGGAAACACCACCCAAACATCCTCACAAGCAACCTTGTGATAAGAATCTCGAATTTGCTCAAACACAAATGGCCAACGTTTGGCACAACCCACTTTATAGTTTTGAAAATCCATTTGGTACACCCTCTGAGACACCCAAGGATATGTGCGGTATAGTCACTATGGTGCACCCTGATGAAATTAAATGTCTCTTAGAAGAACAAGCACGTGAAACCCAAAAGACTTTGGAGGCTATATACGCTATGGAAAGAGAAAACCAACAAGTTGACACTAAAAATCAGGCATGCTATGAAGGACATAAAGTAACTTGTCCTCAAAATCTTTTTGAGAACAATGATGGCAATCACATGCCACCAATGAATCCTAGAGCTACCATTGGTGCATGTCCTTCACCACCTAAACCATCCCATCATGATAGTGATGAAGAAGTAACTAGCGAAGACATGATCAAATTTCAACAAGATGGCTTCACCCAAAAACTAATGCTTAGAGCTTTAGAGGAAAATGGAGACCAATGCTTTCGATACATGGTAGCTAGGGGATAGAAACTCTCTGAAGGTTTTGATGTTGAGCATATAATTCCAAAATGAGAGCCCACTGAGGCTGAAATCTTAAGGGAAGAAATACAAGAACTAAGGAAACAATTTGCACAACTGCAAACTTCAAAAGAGCCACCTAAAACATCATTTGTTGAATCAATTTGTGCTCTTCCATTTGATAGGAGTATATACATTCTACCATTCCCTAAGGATATAGAGGTTCCTAAGTATGATAAATACAATAGAAATGGTGACCCTCACGACCATGTGAGACATTTCTATGCTATTAGCATGGACTTTATGCATGGAGACACCTTTCTTATGCGTTTGTTTCCTAGAAGTCTAAGAGGACAAGCTATGGAATGGTTCACAAAATTGAGCCCTCCTCTTAAAACATTTGACAAACTTGCACAACACTTCATCTAGCAATATTCATATAACATTCAACATCCTGTGACTATTTTGGACTTGTGCAACATCAAACAAAAATTGAGAGAACCTTTTGCAACATATCTTCAATGATGGAGATCTTTATATTCTCAGTATCCTTGACAAGTTCCTGAGGCTAAATAAATTGACATTTTTGTCAATATGCTTGTACCCAAGCTATGCTTTGATCTAAGAAAACAATTATTCACATCCTTCAATGCCATGGTCAAGAGTGCATATTGCATTGAGGATGTTGCTATCAGAAAGGGCGAGATTGTTATAAATAAAGACAAGAATAACAATGGAAATGGTAAAGACAAAGGAAAACCTTGGAATAAGAACAAGTATATTGTCAATGATGGAGTAGTGGACACTCCTAAGACTAAGGAGCCTGTGTTTAATCTTTCCAATGCCATCTATGCAATGTAACAATAGGAAGGTTCAAAGCCACAAACCTTTGATAAAGGCTCTAAATTTGCAAAGAAGTGACATGTTTACACACCTATGGTCGAACCTTATGAAGTGGTTTTAAAAACTTTAATTGCAAACAAGTTGGTTACCTTTCCAGACAACTCATGTCCTTATGATCCACCCGTTAGACCGCCATGGTGGAGAGAAGATCATACTTGCAACTATCACCAAAGTAAAGGGCATAACATAGAAAATTGCTTCAAGCTCAAAGACGTAATTCAAGACCTCATTGAAGATGGAAAAGTTGTCACAGATGTCCTTGTAAAAAATTATGATCATAAGGCCTTTAAACAACCCCTACCTGAGTATGACAAGGGTGAGACCTCAAGGGTAGCTGCCAAAAAGAATCATGATTCGAAAATTAGTTATGCTTATGTTGACAATGATAATGTTATAGGCATGCTTGAGCCCATTGAATACATATGTATGACAAGATCCAACAATGACAACTGGCCAAATTATGACGCTGAAGATGAACAACCAAAAGTGGTCTTAAGGACATGATCCACTCCTCAAGACCATACTAATACTAGACCCAAGGTGGTACTCTGAGTGGGTGAGTCTTTGTCTTCTCAGAGTGAACCACTTAACGCTATTACTAGGGGGCAATCTAAGGTTGTCCTAAAAGTTTCTCATGACCCTAAAAATGCTTCATCATCTAAGCAACTGATTACTTCCAAGATTGCCAACTATGATCTTGCTACCAACTACAATGTACACAAGCAAAAATCTCCATTTTTGAAGTGCTAGAGTTATCTCCTTTGCACAAGGATATCCTTGAGAAAGCTTTACGCTCTGCCAACATTCCCACAGATATTGATGTAGAACAATTCCAAGTCATGGTGAACCACATCTCCTCGCCTCACTATCTCACCTTTTCTGAAGAAGATGATTGAGCTCTCAGTCATCCCCATAACCTTGCTCTCCATGTCAAAGTTCAAATCTTCCATACCCACATCTACCGAGTCTTGATAGACAATGGTGCAAGGTTAAATATTATCTCATTCAATGTGATACAACAATTGGGCATGTCATAATTTTCCATTGATCTTAGGTGAAAGATCACCATAAAAGCCTATGCTGAGGTTGAATGCCCTTCTAAGGGTTTGATTGTGCTACCAATTCGAGTTGGTCCAGTGGAAAAAGATGTCTTCTAGGTCCTAGATATACCTCTCACATATAACTTCTTGTTGAGACGACCATGGATTCATGACATACAAGAGGTGCCCTCTACGTACCATCAGTGCATTAAGTTCCCATTCAATGGTACTAAGATAGTTGTCCTCAGTGACAACTCAATGTCCATCAACACATTGTCCATTGTTGAAACGCTAGTCTCAAACAACCGCTCTTCTCGTGAGCCAACACCATATTTCATAGAGTGTGAACAAAAACTAAAAATGATGAGTCTTGGTATGGGTGAGTACACTTTGGACTCTATTGCTGCCTTACTAGTTTCCCCTCGGTCCTATGGGAAACCAACTATGGCAAAGAAGCCTTCCACTATGACACTTTTTGGCACTTTTGTGCAATCATCAATACCTCTAGAAGTAGAAAATGAAGAATAGGCCATTAAGGACTGGGTCTACAGAGAAGAGGAAGATGAGGAAGTTACAATGACTACTCCTATTTCTCCTAAAAAATATGGAAAGGGCTATAAATTTCTAACAAAAATGGGCTATTAGGGCCATGGGTCCTTAACTAGTCATAAAAATGTTTTAGTTGAACCTTTAAGTCACACTCAAGGTCGTGATACTCTAGAAACTGCTAGTCTGGGCCTTGGGCTAGATAATGATATACCAACATGTGATCGAAGATTGTTCACGTCTAGCAAATCGAAGAGTGATGACCCACCCATAATTGCTACCACTTCACAAGGTGAAGACTTTGTCCTTCTCACTTCCCTCCTTTGGGGAGAAGAAATATTGACTACTAATAATAATGAGGAAGCTTCTACCTCCCAACAATAGGAAGAAGAAGAATCTACTCCTAAGGACATGAATAGAGGATGAATTAGACAGAATAGTGTTTGTCTCAAAGCTAGGGATCAGAGTATAGATTCTCATGAGTATGAGTGGGAAAGTCTCTTGGACCCATCTTGCAAGCTAGGGGTGGATGTAATTCATGCCTATACAACCCAACCAAATGTAGTCGAATGGTCTAGTGTAGGGTCAGATGAGTTTAACTCACAACATGTCTTAATGGATCACGCTAGTTCCTCTAGGTATATTCCTAAGCTGGACTCCTTTGCGACATTCTCTATAGGCTCAACTTCGCAAGTCACTAGAGATGACTCCTTCCATATCAATCACATTGAAACTTCCACCTCACTATCTCTAATTCACCCAGATCTCATAGATTGGTCTCTCCAAAATCAAAGACCTGGAATATGGTCTTTCCAAAATGACTATGAGATCGCTTGTTACCTAAATGCCATTGAACTTATCACTTCTTCCACCAGTGAACCCATAGTTAACATGACAAAATCAGATATCAAGTACCTCAGTCAAAAAATTAAAAGAAAAAATAAGCAGTCAGATGGCAAAAACCACATTGTGGCGATGTTTGATCCTAAAAAAAGTAAAAATAAAGGCATATCTAATGGTGAAAACCTCCCTGAGGCACCTGCAGATGAGGTACTTGGTAGTTTTCCAAGCTATTTCCAAGATAGATCTTCAGTTCTCATCGAAAGATAGCCTATCAACTTGGGTATAGAAGAATGTCCTAAGATTATTCATGTAGCTCTGTCCTTGTCAAATGAAGAAAAGGCACAGTTTGCTCAATTCTTTCAAGAAAAGAAGGTCAACTTCACATGGACATACTCTAATATGCTAGGGCTTGATATAGATCTCATCATGCATCACTTATCAATCTCACCAGATGTCAAGCCTGTCAAATAGAAGTTGAGAAAAATGCACCTACATGTGGCCCTACTAGTCAATGCAGAGTTAGAAAAACTCTTACGTGCAAACCTCATTAGGGCCATTGATTATGCAGAGTGGATTTCCAACATTGTACCTCTCTCTAAGCATGACAAATCCATACAAGTTTGTAATGATTTAAAAGATCTCAAAAAAGCATGCCCCAAGGATGACTTTCCACTACCAAACATCGATATGATAGTGGACATGACTGTAGGTTATGAGATGTACTCACTCATGGATGGATTTTCTATTTATAACCAAATCAAGATAGCTCCAGCAGACCAAGAAAAGATAGCTTTTACATGTGCATGGGGTACCTTTTGCTGGACTGTCATGCCTTTTGGGCTTAAAAATGCTAGCGCTACATATCAAAGAGAAATGACAACCATCTTTCATGATATGATGCATAAAAACATGGAAAACTATGTTGATGACACACTGGCTAAATCTAAAAAATGAGACACACATCTGAGAGACTTTTGTCTGATATTGGACCGTATGGAACAATTTCAACTTAGGCTAAATCCAAAAAAATGTGCCTTTGGTGTCACTTCTGGGAAATTGCTAGGGTATATCATTTCAACAAAAGGCATTGAGGTTGATCCTAAAAAAGTCCAAGCTATCATGGATATGCCTTCACCAAAGAATATCAGTCAGCTTAGAAGTTTGCAAGCACGTCTACAATCCATAAGAATATTTATCTCTTAATTGGCTGATAAAACTCAAGCTTTCAATAAAAATATGTATAAAGGATCCACCCATATTTGGAAAAATGATTATCAATAGAGTTTAGATCAAATCAAAGGCTACTTGGAAAAACCTCTAGTTTTGATGCCACCCATTTTGGGAAAACCTTTGATTCTATATATTTCAGCTACGAATTCATCTCTAGGAGCACTCTTAGCCCAAAGTGATGAGATGGGTAAAGAAAGAGCCATATACTATCTTAGTTGAACTTTGGTAGCTTATGAAATAAACTATACAAGTATAGAGAAGGCATGCCTTGCTGTAGTATTTGCCTCTCAAAATCTCTGACATATAAATGTTGGCACATACAGTTCACTTGATTGCTAAGATAGATCCTTTGAAATATTTGTTAAGTAAAGCTGCACTTACTAGTCATCTTTCTAAATGGATGATGATTCTTTCTAAATTTGACATTTAGTATGTCGAATGTAAGGCAATTAAAGGATAGGCCATAGTTGACAAGTTGACTGACTTTCCACTCGAAGATACAACACCTATACAAATTGAGTTTCCAGATGCCTCAATCATGTATATTACTGAGAGGACATGGAAGATGTTTTTTGATGGGTCTCATACTCAGAATGGAGCCAGAGTGGGTTTTTTGTTTGTTTCCCCTCACGATTATACGATCCTAAAGTCCTACAAACTCATGTTCCCATGTACAAAAAACATTGCAAAATATGAGGCACTCACAAATGGAATCAAAATGGCTCTTGAATGGAGAATAACTAAATTGCATATCTATGGAGACTCTCAACTTGTTATAAACCAAGTGAACAATAACTATCAAACAAAAGATGACAATTTTATCCCTTATAAGAAGTTAATAGATGCTGTAAAGAACTATTTCACTTTTGTAACATTCTAGCAAATTCCTAGAGCAAGAAACAAGGCTATCGATGCTATGGCTACCTTAACATCTATCCTCCAACTACAAGAACATGAATCACGATTTGAGTTCCTGGTGGAATAACTATGCCATCCAGCCTATGATTCTTCAAACAACCAAGTGATTTGTACTATTGTAGGTCATGATTCCTCTCGCTACATGGCTATCTTCTCTTACCTGTGTGATCAAGTTATTCCTGAAACCCTCATGCACAACCAAAAATGCCAACTCCTCTGCAATGCTTCACATTACACCTTGGTCTCTAGTGACTTGTATAGGAAGGGTGTAAACAAAATGCTACTTAGGTGTTTAGAGCTAGAAGAGTCTAAAAAGGCACTTGCTTAAGTCCACGATGACATTTGCGGGGCACATTCAAATGGCCTTGCACTTGCTTGAAAACTACTTAGGGTAGGATATTACTGGCCTACTATGCAAGCTAATGCTATTCGTTATGCTAGGTCCTGTCATAAATGTCAACTTCATGACCTAATTCATGCTCTTAGATGTGAGCTAATTCCCTTTGTGACATACTAGCCATTCCAACAATGGGCCTTTGACTTGGTAGGAAAGATTCACCCCTATTCATCTAGTGATCATACAAGTTCATCATTACAACCACTGAGTATTTCACCAAATGGGTCGAGGCTCTGCCGCTATCTGCTACTACAGGCAAACATGTTGCCCTATTCATATTGAACCACATCATTTGCCATTATGGTATTCCTTCTTCCATTATTATTGATAATGGAGGACAGTTTAAAAATAAGGACCTCAAAAATAGTTATGCAAGAAATTTTGCATCAAACAACATTGGTCTTCTATTTATTACCCTCAAGGGAATGGTCAAGCAAAGGCTTCCAATAAAACATTTTTGAAAATCTTACATTGCACAGCTCATAAGTCTGGGAGAGATTGGCACCTACAGATAAATCCAGCACTTTGGGCCTACAAAACTACCATTCATACTCCTATAGGGGCCACACCATTTTCTCTAGTCTATGGCTCTGAGGCTGTCCTCCCATTAGAAGTCAAGATCCCCTCCTTGTGAGTCTCCTTACATGGGTTGATAATTGATGAGGACCATAGAGCTATGCGAGTACAGGAATTAGAGACTCTTGATGAATGTCGTAAGGCTACTTTTGATCACATGAGAGCTTATCAGAAGTGCATGTCTACTTAGTATAACAAGAAAGTTCACCCTCATGAGTTTTAAGTAGGTGAACTTGTGCTTAGAGAGAATTGAAAAAATAAGCAACATCGAGAGAAGAAAGGAAAATTTTAACCTAACTGGTTGGGTCCTTACATTATCATAGCAACATTCAGGTCTAGTGCTTATCAGTTGTTTACTCCTGAAGGGGAAGAGCTTGCAGAATCTATCAACATCTTACACTTGAAGAAGTTCTATGCTTAGAGGCTTGCTACTTAGCTATCTTGTATATATCTATGATCCTAAAAAAAATCCTAAAAATTAGAAAAATGCCTTGAAAAAATGATCATCTTAGTGAAAACCTTGCAATAGGCACTTTGATGTATCACCAAAAAAATTCAAAAATTCAAATTTTTTTGAAAAAAGTCCTAAAAAATAAATAAATCTATCAAGTGGCGAAAACCTAGAAACAGACACTACTTGAAACCCTTGCACCTACGTCTATCAATCTCAATCACCTACTTCGCTACACATTTCCTGGCTTGGAATTGTTTCTTGTCCTTGTCTCAGGGGCATAGCTACTTAGCCTATTGAGGTATTCTTCTGCATTATGGTTTCTTTGACAACTCACAAAATAGTGTTTCTCAACACTTCCCCCACCTTGACATCAAGTTTTTTTAAACACTTTTTAGATAGTTTACCTACGGTCTCTAATGTTGCGATATTTCTCACTATTAGAATCAAGTCTTGAAGAAATGGCCAAGTGACTTACACACACGCACTTTAACACTTAAACAACTGAGCTATGCTGATCTTTATCTACTTTGTGTGATGTCTATGATGATTTATTTACTATATGTTCCATCCCTAATAGTCTTTCAAGGATGTCATTGACTAGAAGATTGCGGGCATGGGGCATGTTTTCTTGATTTTTGCTTGTGCGCATACTTTGTTTGTCTATAGTGTTGTAAGCATTTATGCTTGACCAATTCAACATTTTGACTTACAAATGTATCATCCTTGACTGTTTCGCAAGATTGCACTTGGGGTTTATCCTGGCGCTTATGCCTTGATACAGGTGAAATCTTGCTAAATTAAACTTAGGGAATCTAATTGCGTAGTTATCTTGACTTACACGTCTTTGCTACTTAGATTGGATTTCCACATACCTATCTGATATCGATCATATTCATATCCTCATAATTATACTAGTGATGGTTGTATGATCTCATGATGTCCCTAATAAATGCTCAATGATGAAATTAAGAGTCTAAATGTTATGCACTTCTTGTTGGTAAACCACTTTTCATATTAGCTTGCATTTTAGGTTCATTTTCTAGCTTAGTCTTGCATTTTTGCATATGGGGAGTGCTCTCTCTTCATCTTTTCATCGACATATCGGCTAACTCCTTTCATATATTTCTTTACTTTCTTCTTGTTCATGTCTTTTCACCTTATTAATCTTTCACTTCATCTCTTTTCTATCTTATCATCACATTATATAAAGTTTTGACCTCTTAAATAATTTTGATGTCCTGGATTCATTTTCGAGATCGAAATCCAAATTTGAGTTAATCTTGATAGTCAAAATTGTCTTTTAAAATTCTACTTTCTTCTGAGTAGTTAGCTGACCTTTTAAGGTCCAATCTTCAAATCATCACTAGGGCATATTCATTTCTTCATGTCTTCATCATTTCCATACTTCATATCTACTTCAATTCACTATTTCATGTCTAAAATCACCTTTCTACTCGTTTTGACCTAATTTTTATGCTATATCCTTCAAGGTCAACTCTAGTCAAACTGGGGCATTTTATCAGTTTCTTATAGTCATTCTTGGGTTCTAATCATCTATATATCATCTTGGACATTGCTATATTCTAATTTTCTCATGTCTAGCCATTTTTTGCATCCCCTTACCTCATTTCAATTTCGATCTCGAGGGGGCAGAAATACTCTATCACTAATTGCTACAGCTATTTATTTCTTAGGAGCATTTGTTTGATCTTCTCATTTGTTCTCAATCTATCTACTTTGATAAGTGTTAGAATTCTTCTTTAATTCTAACATCATCTTTTCCTAGTGTTCAATATATCACTATCAAGCTATACATTTAGGACTTGCTATCTTTTTCTACATTTCGTTCTTCAAAATCAAATATCTATATCTATCACCACCTACTTGGCTTTCTATTTTCTTTGACATAATGTGTTCCCAGATCGATCATGCATTAGTCAAAGAGGGGCAAATTTAATCAGGTAAAAAAATTCATCTAGACTATTAGCCTCCTTTTCAACATTTTGGCTAAATTAATTTAATCATTTACCTAGACCAAATTGCTAATAATCAATTTATTTGATTATAACCTATAGTTTGACTATGCTATCCTAAGTTCATTATTTGATTAAAAGAACATGTCCCCTATTAATTAAATAAAAGACCCCATTCTTCTAACCCACTTAAAGTGCACACGTAAAGTCCTTTTTCTATTTTGCAATTAAAAGAAAAGGCTTTGTGATTTTTGTCTTATATGACAAGTCAACTTATATTCTATTGGTTGACTTGTGTGTGCACATGGATCACTCCTCTTTTCAAATTCCACCGTTGATCATCCACCATCTTCATCTTGATCTCTACCATTTGTACAACTTTAAAAGGGGAGATCTTTCCCCCTCAAAGAATTTATCTTTTGAGTATTGTTATGCTGCAGGTTTTCTAATAGGTTTCTTTGGAGCTTTGTGGAGAACTTCTATTTCTTGTCTACATTCTCTCATACCATAGCATTTTAGCTTAGATTCATGTTGCATGTTAGTTTAGCTTCTATTTTTCAATAATCTATCTCACATAGATTAATATTTGGATTGTAACACTCTCATACATGCTTTATCATAGCTACATTTTACATTCTCATCTTAGCTTAGTTTCCATACTTGCATTGCATTCTTGAGGAACTCCTTGAGACATTTGCATTATTGGAACCTCCCATTGCATGGTTAACTAGCAAGAAAAGTATTCCTAAGGCTCAACTAAGAGCCTTCTTATTCTTGAAATATACTCTCTTGCACTCCATGGATATGAAGATCTAAGCTGGCATCCAAGCATTCCAAACTCATGGAATCATTTGGATAGAAGGGTTTAGAGTGGGACACTTTCAAGTGTACATCCTCTTGTCTAAAACACCTAACCCTGAAACCAAATACTTGTTTGGTCACACCTTGCCACCTTAATTTTGGACATCAAAACTTTCTAACTCCACCTATATTTGCATGCATGTGCATCTCCTTTTCCAAGATCAAGATTTGGGATATTGAATTGGTGTCCTCATACCATCTTAGTGAATGCATAGAGTACGATTTGACCAAGAAGTTGGGTACAACTCTTGTTCATGGTGTAGTTTAGCTAATTGACTAATTTTTGGTTTTTCATGTATAATTTTAATTCACTTGTTAGAAAATTATTACAAGGTGAGTTCCCAAGTTTCACAAAAAAAAAAGTATGCTTGTTTCATGCCAACTATCTTAGTGAATGCATAGAGTACGATTAGGCTTAGAAGCTAGGTACAACTTTTCTTCATGGTGCAGTTCAACTAATTGACTAATTTTTGTTATTCTTGTATAATTTTAATTTACTCATTACCAAATTCTTACAAATTTTTACTATACATTTTTAGTCATTTATCCTGTAATAATTTTAAAGGCACGGGGAAACACTTGCTAGACAAAGAAACTTTAGACACTTGTCAATTGTGAGAGGATTTTTGCATTGAATACCTACCCAAGGGGCATCTATTCCATAAAGCAATAGTTTCACCTAGATTTTCTAAGATTCCTTTCAAGCCCTGACAATTATTGTGTGTTATGAGCAGACGAGGGATACCAATTCCATCGACTAGCTCTTGCACCCATTCTCCAAGACTATCTTGAGCTCCTACCCTCCTAGTCTTGTACAATTTTTTTTTTTTGGAAACCAAATTCATAACCAAATATGCCATCTTCCACTTCCTGGAGAGAGCACACCTCATTTTCTACAAATCATATAAAACTATTGTTTTTCCTGTACAAGTGCATCCTATAAAATAATTCAAATATGTTACCTGTGTAATTTCAATAGGAATGCCATAGTAAAGAATTTGAGAACATTAAATTTTTAATGATAAATATTTGGAGTAGGGTAAAATGAAGGTTTGATTTTTACTTGTATTTCAACAGTAATGTACTAGTAAATATGGTGCTAGTTTTAGATGTTAATTGTGTCAATCTCTTGGTTTTAGGAAATTTAGAAGGAGGCCATAGTTCAATATGCAATCTCATTTCATATGCATGGGACATCAAGTGGAGCTGAAAAATGCAATAGGTTTGCATTTTTCTTAGAGGTCTTTAATTAGGTATTTTAAATTATAGACCATCGTGAACATTGTAACTTTGACTCTTATAGGCAAGGGTAATGTCCTCAACATGCAAGTACATCAAGATTTTTATGTGTTGGCTTGCTAAGGACATTCTCTCAGCCATAGCAGCTAGAGTTCTAATGTTTGTAATGGTTTATAATTTAAAAAACTTAATAGACCTATTAAAAAAATGTAAATTTGGTGCATTTTTTCAGCTCCACCTATTGTCCATGCATATGTAATATAGCTACAAATGCATTCTCGATTTAGAGTGGCAAAATCTTATTTTGGATGTGAGGGAGAGAAGCTGAAGACATAAAGGACATGCACTAAAAGATGGCATATGTATCCTCATGAATATAAATATTTTTTAGAGATATAGTAATAAGTGTCTTCCTTGCAAATTTTAAAATCCTACTAGTCTCACGTTTAATAATGGCATTTATCACTTCTAAATTAGACAAAGTATAGATATGAAGGATATGCTTCAATCTCTTCTGACATCGACAAGATTTAATGGTGATATGTTTCGTACCAAATAAGGAATAATAGAGTAGTTTTCTACCAATTATTTGAAACTACTATTTAAGTTTTTACAAGGAAATGGGAAAAACATTTAATGGCATGGTTTTGGGCTTAACCATGTACTTCAATTTGGGTCTACTATTCCTTATAAAGTACCCCCTCTCTATAGTTTAATCTAAGTTGGTACGTGTATCTCTTAAAATATAACAATAAGAAAAACTTCCAAATCTTGTAAAGTGACTAAAATCTACCTTCTTACCTATGAAAGCCTCCTATAGTGTCAGCTTCTCTAATACCTTACATAGAACCCATTTTTGTATGTATACTATCATACTAAATGCCTATGCCCATAAGTATTTTGGTCATGTGGCATAGCCCTTGCTGCCTCCAATATAGAATGATTCTTCCTCTCCACAACCTCATTTTGTTGTGGATTGTATAGGACAAACTATTCTCTCTTCATTCCTATGTTGGAATAGTAATCCTAAAACTATTCCCTCTATCAGTTTTCTGCACTATTAAACTTTGTAATCAAACATGTTACACTCAATATCAACATACTCCAGTGTACCCTTTGGAATTTTCACTTGTATGTTGTAGTAGAAATCCCTTTAAGAAAATACTAACAAAAAAAATAGCATTTTTCAAACTTAGTCAAGCACTATCTTGCACTTAATATTCCCATCTTTCCCTTTGGCATCAATAACAACAAGGATAGGTGATAAGTTTCAAAAATATAAAGGTTAAGATATATTTGTACTCTAATAAAGACTAATAGCTTATATGTTAAAGTGAAGATAACACAAGGGTAAGGCACCCATTATATTTATCAAACTCTCCAAAATTTCATTTTCTAAGGGATTAGAGAAAAAATCTTCTACTTGGTCTATAGTCACAACCTAACTTAAGGTGACCACATTTGCTAGAACTTGTTCTCTCAAGAAGTGATATTTAAGGTCAATATGCTTAGTTATTGAATGCATAATATGATTTGTAGAAATGTTCATGGAACCACTATTATCACATAAGATTGAAAATAGTGGTTCTAATTTTCTCTCACTTGCCAACTTGCTTGATAGTGGCTAATGTTGAACCCTTGTCTGCATTGTTCCTTAATTTGTTGTTTTGGTGGCACATTTATATTTTAAGATAGATTACTTTTAGATGCTTGCAAGGTAATTTTATTATGTAATTCAAGCTTTTAGAATTTCAGACTAGACATTAGTCACCAATTGCTTGACATAATGCCTTTGAATCCCAATTGAAAAAATTAAGGAAAAATTAGGTATGAAATCTTACATAGCATTGGGCAAACAAAATTTCAAAATTTAACTTGTTTCAAGCACGTGTAATTGCATTATTTTGCACTTTTCTTGCTTTTGGAAAACTTTGCTTTCTATTTTGGCACAAAGTCATGCAAAAGGGGAAAAAAATTCATACCTTGAAAATAAAGTCACCTTTTCTCTATCATTTAAGCTTCAATCCTCACCTCACTGAATGCACTGGAAAGCTCCATTTTTTTGCAACACAAAGATATTAATTACTAATGATTAAAAAGTACCATAACAAGGGCACAAGTGGTATGCATGAATTCAATGTCATAAGTGTATCGTAATTAGTTATTAGATGACCAAAAACAAGTTAGATGAGAGGATTAACATCTATTGTTTGGTTGTAAAGTACTTTATCCATTATAGATTAATCAAATGATGCAAACAACAAGATTTTTCATGTAAATACATACATAGAATTGAAATTTTTATTCAAAAGGTAGTTTAATGGGTTGCTAGAAGAAGGATCCTCTTTCCACAATGTGTAACACTCAACTTCTTAGTTAGATTGTCATTTTCCCAATTGTTTGGTTTCTCTTGTTACAATATAGTGTTTTAGTTTTGAAAACTAATTAGAAGTAAAGTCGTTAAATCTTCAAAGTATGTGTTTTTGTAAAAGGATGTTTCCAAAATTGAGTGTACGATATTTTTCTTCATTATGAAAAATATCAAGAAACATATTTTACAACAGAATAAAAAATGGATGGTTCAATCCAATTTCATATGAATTTTGGAAATTATTATGGAGTTATCTTCATCAACTTACATAAATTATAAAGAATTTTTCAGAGTGGATTATCAAAATTATTTTTCACAAATGATTATCAAAATGTTTTCTCGTGATGGTCTATAACTTAATCCATATGTTATGATTATCAAAATGATTTTTCTCACCCTATATGCCTATTCAAGTATCACAATATTTCAAGAAGTATTTTTGATAGAAATTCACTCTATCTTTATGCTCTATCTTTCTAATGATTTCACTACTAGGATAGACATATATCTCTCTTTAGATTGGTCACACCTTATCCTAGGGAACAAGCATGAAAAATAAATATAAGTGTCTCTAAACCTTTACATGTTGATCATGTTGTGTGTGAATAAATATATTCATGTTATTAAGCTTTGCACAAGTATTGGGTTTAAGTTATTGTCCTACTATTACAATAGTTGCTTGATTTCCCTATTCAACCACACACATTGAAGATCATTATTGAGCAATGTAACATAGGTCATGCGAAAGAGATATTGAAGGACTCAAACATGAATTATTTCTTTCTTTCTTTTTTTCAATAAATATAAAACATATTTGCAACCTATATAATTCTAGATTAATTGCGAGACAAGACAACATTGTCATTCATTCCAGCCACATCTAGAAACAAAGTATGAAAAAATTATATTCTATGGAAGGAAAATGACAAGTAGGGGAAGTTGGCCTCATTCAATTTTGGGACAACTTGTAGAGCTAAAATTTTTTTTTTGAGGGGACATAAAATACAAAAGACAACTTAGCAATCATAGATCTAGATGATCAACATCTCACCTCTTTCCACCACATGAATGATGCACAAAATAATGAAAAATGGACACTAATAATATAGGTTCATAGCATAACTAAAGAAAATATTTCTCCTAGGGGAAAAATAACTTTTAGTTCTTTCACTTCCAATTTACCTTTCCAAACAATGAAGTAGAATATGAAGAACATATCCATGGGATGAACCTTCCAAAGTAAATGGGAATCAAATAATTGGAAAATTCTTTGAGACTCTAAGTTGGTGGTTCATTAGGTACAATAGAATAAAGTTAACATCTAATAAATGCAACTACAATGACTTAAATGTTGAAGAAGGGAAAATGCTCAAGGCTATGAGCAATGTTCATCAACATAACCATAACAAGCTAATGTGATTATGTAAAAAATAAAAGGTGTGAGTATGTGGTCGCATGAGGACCTCAAAGGATATTATGATCTATCATTTTTCTAGCAATTTTCTCCTCTTATGGCTAGTGTGGCTGGCATTCTCTTCCTATTCATTGGGTTATATAAGTAATTGTCTTTCATTTATGATACAATTAAATATCTTCTATCATACTTGACATTTGCAGCAATGTTGACAATTTTTCCTCCCATCTCTTGTCCCATGTCTTCCCCTTGTCTTGCCTTTTGCAGATTCAAATGCTCAGTTGGACCTCCTATTTGATGATGGTGTCCTCTGGTCATTCATCTCATTCACAGCTAAGCCCTTATCTATTTTTTTTCCTGGTAGTGCATAATGAGTGAAGATCCTTATATGTCATCTCTATTCCATGCTATAAATACTTGCACCAATACTACACAATTCTCTCTAAACAGAGCATATATGATATGGCAAAGTGAATATAAAAAAGTACTCAATGATGTCTTTATATATATACTAGTACAAGTATGCAGGAATGTGACCTTCCAAGTTCTTTTTTTTGTTAATATTCATAATCAATAAATATTACAAAAAATGTTTATTATTATATTTGTAAAATAATGATTGTGTTTATCTATCAATGTTAATATTCAATATAATATTATATTATGATCTTAATATAATAAGATCAAGTATATATGATTATTATTATATGATATTATATGACCTCTTATGATATCATAAAATATCATCCTAATTATTATTAATTTTAGATTGAACATTTATAATTCTCAGTATTATTTATTTATTATATTTATTTATAGTATAATATTATATTAGATTATATTATTTTCTTCATAATTACTTTATTACATTAATATAATAATTTATATTTATCATTTTTTTAAATTAATTTATTCTTATTATTTACTATTAAATTCTATTCTCACACAACAAGTTCTGAATGAGACTTGCTAGGTAGTTAAGATTTTTAAAAAAAATTAGCAACCCATTGCAATTATGATGACACTCCAATGTAAGTGGTGATTAGTTTTTACGATAACTGACAGATTCCTATTGGAAATTTTTGATAGATATCTATCGATTGTATAGCACTAATGTTGCAGAGGCATCACAATTGTGATGACAACTTAACAACTCTTTAGATGGTTAACCCTCCCAATTACAATAGGTGTCTATCAGAATAGTCCAACATATATCTATCAATTGTATAGCATAGTGGTCGCAGAGTGATGTAGGAGCATCCAGAGGTACAAGGGCAATCTTGTGTCACCCAAAAAAATGTACCTAGATATAGTTTTTGTTTCATGTGTTTTCATTTTTGGATACCCATTTGGGTCAAATAAAGGTTCCAACTCTCACAGTTCCACTATCAGTGTTTTGGGTTAGAGTATTTAAGCACCTTGGGATACATGTAAATGCCAAAAAAATAGGACTATGTAATTGAGCCATAATTATGGTGAATCAAAAGGTTTAAATTGGAGGGATAATTAAAATTATAATTTAGAACATTCCAAAAAAGGAATCAGGTTAAAAGGCTGCACGGTTTGAAAGTTATCATAGTTTTTCAATTTTTGGAGACTTCCTAAGAATGCTTCAAAGTCAGGTTTGAGGCATTAAATGACCTCATACAGGGCCAAAAAATGGGGGACGAGCAAAGCTGGTCCATAGGGCTATAGAGCACTCTGAGAGCTTTTCAAAACTGTAAATGGTTCGTCGATCAGAGCTACGGTTCAAAAGTTATGCCTCCCAAAAGTTTGGCTACCATTTTTGGATTCTTCTAATTTTGTACCGACTTCTAAAGTGACTTCTGGAGCCTTCCATTTTGGTGGTGGATGCCAACTAGCACTTTCTAGAATGTATTCCTAATCCTTAACCCTTTGGGGTCTATTTAAGGACATTTATGGCATTGTAAAAGGTAGTTCAGAGTGGAGTTTGAGAGAAGGTACTAGGAGAAGAAATTATCTCCAGATTTATGTTATTGTAAGCCCATAGGGCATGTTTTGGAGTCTATTTCTCTGCACTAAGTGTACTAGCATATTTTCATAGTTAATAAAACTTTCCCTTTCCTGTTGTGTCCATTTTGTGCTTGGGTTGTGTCCCCATCAAGTGGTATTAGAGCAAGTTTTCCTGAGTGTGTAGACAAAGCGCCGATTGTGAGGCAGTTTGCACCAAGACTGTGTGGTTGTGGGTTTGAGTTAAGATTATGCCTCCATGAAGAGAGCATGGTGGAATGGCTGAAGCTATTAATCTTGAGGAGGTTAGAGCCCTCCAAAGGTAGGTTCAAGCATTGCAAGAGGAGCTCCATAGAGGAACAAATTTTGCTACAGGTGACGAAAGTGAGGATGACAATGAAGCAGAAAAAATTGGACCAGAAGGGGAAGTTCTGAATCAGGAAAAGGAGAGGCTTTTTAGGGCCATTACTAAGTTTGGGAAAAGACCTACGATTGATGTGGGTGTATTTTCAAGAAATCTAAAACTAGATGAGTTGATCGACTGGATCAATGAACTAGAAGAGTACTTTGAGTATGAGGATATCAGGGATCTAGATAGGGTTAAGTTTGCAAAGGCAAAACTGAAAGGCCATGCCAAAATTTGGTGGCAAGAGAATCAATTGGAAAGAAATAGAAGAGGAAAGGAGAAGATCACAAGGTGGGATCAGATGGTGGACAAACTAAAGAAGTAGTTCATTCCTATTAACAATGAGCTTGATTTGTTTAAGAAGATGCATGGGTTAAAGCAAGCAGGAAAATTAGTCTAGGAATATACATAGGAGTTTTATTGACTTTTGATTAGAGCAGGGCATGTAGAAGCAAATAAAGAGAAGGTTGCTCATTATATCAATGGGTTACAACCTAGCATCCAGAAGGAATTAAGTCTAGTAAGAATGACCAATGTTGAAGAGGCATACTAGTTTGCCCTACAAGTTGAAGAGAAGATAAATAAAAAGTTTGAAGGGAGACAAAGAGGGCACGGTCAAGGAGGAAGGGGCAGTGGTAGGTCATCTAGAGGTCAAAATGAGACCCAAAGGAAAAATGAAGATGTGGGTACTAGTAGGAACTAGAGGAACAAGGATTTCAACCACTCCCTTGATCAAAACTTTGGAGATCAGAGAGGAAGAGGTAGAGGACGTGGAAAAGGTTCAAGAAGAGGAGGTTTCCATGGTACCTATTTCCATTACAATGAAAGGGGTCATCATGCCTTTGAGTGCCCTCAATGACAAGGAAGGACAAATAGGAGAGCTGAAGGCCAAGCTAGGGTTGCTCATGTGGATGAGGATGCATAGTCATCTCATTTAGAGGATGTAGAAAGAGGAGAGACTTTAGTAAATGAAAGGGTCCTAGTAAGTGGTGAGATTGAACCAAGACAAAGGAGGAGTCTATTTCGTACTAGGTGCAAATGTGAGAATAAATTTTGTGATGTGATCATTGATGGTGGTACCACTAATAACTTGGTGTCAAAAGAGATGGTCTCGAAGCTAAAGCTCAAGATAGAGAAACACCCCTAGCCCTATCGGATCGCTTGGGTGAAGGATGATCATAAGGTCCTAGTAAGTGAACAATGTTAAGTGAAGTTCAAAATTGGGAGTTTCCATGATAAAGTTCTCTGTGATATTATTCCAATGGATGTCTGCCATCTATTGTTGGGAAGACCGTGGTAGTTTAACAGGCATGCAGTACATGATGGTCATGCAAACGCATACTCTCTGATAAAGGATGGAGTTTGCTACAAACTAAAGCCCATGGTAAAGGAAGATGAAAAGGTATGCAACAGTGCTAGGATCTATCTTGTTGATGGAAGAAAGTTTTTAGATGGCATGAAACATCAGCTTATGTGTTATGCTTTGATTCCTAGAAAAGATAAGGAAGGTAGTAGTGAAATACCACTTGAAGTTTCAAATTTATTAAGTGAGTTTGGAGATATCATTTCTGATAATGTTCCAAAAGGATTGCTGCCAATAAGGCCAATTAGTCATTAGATAGATTTAATCCTTGGAGCTAGTTTTACTAAAAAGGCTACTCATAGGATGACTCATATTGAATCTAAGGAGCTAAAAAAATAGGTTCAAGAGCTATTGAGGAAGGGTTTGATTTGAGAGAGCCTGAGTCCATGTGCAGTACTTGCAATACTGGCACCAAAAAAGGATGGAGAGTGGAGAATGTGTACAAACTCTTGAGTTATAAATATGATAACCATCAAGTATCGATTTCCTTTGGCAAGAATGGATGATCTTATGGATTGCTTGAGTTGAGCTAGATACTTCAGAAAGATAGATCTCAAGAGTGGCTATCACCAGATACGGATACAAGAAGGAGATGAGTGGAAAACTGCCTTCAAGACCAAGGAGATTCTTTATGAGTGGCTAGTGATGCCCTTTGGATTGACGAATGCCCCAAGCACCTTCATGCGGCTTATGAATGAGGTACTTAAGAAGTTCTTAGGAAAATTTGTTATTGTCTATTTGGATGATATTTTAATTTTCAGCAAGACTTTGGAAGAACATTTATTGCATATTCATAGTGTCCTTGAAAGGTTAAGGGAAGAGAAACTATTAATTAATCTGAAGAAGTGTAGCTTTGCTAAAAAAGAGTTAGTCTACCTAGGGTTTGTTGTATCATCCAGAGAAGGTAAAAGCCATCTTGGAATGGCCTACTCCAAGGTCTGCTATGGAGGTGAGATCATTTCATGGTCTAGGTGGTTTCTACAGGAAGTTCATTAAGAATTTTAGTGGCATATGTGCACCCCTAACTGACACAATAAGAGGGGATAGAAAAGAGTTCAAATGGACTACAACAGCTACTAGAAGTTTTTAATTGCTAAAGAAGGTGATAGAACAACCTATGTTGGCACTTCCTAATTTTAGCAAGGTGTTCCAGGTGGATTGTGATGCTAGTGGCAGTGTTATTGGGGCTGTATTAAGCCAAGAAGGTAAGCCTATTGCATATTTTAGTGAAAAATTGAATGATGCGAAAAAGAAGTATTATGTTTATGATCAAGAGTTCTATGTAATAGTTTAGGCCTTAAAGAAATGGAGGCATTATTTATTGCCAAAGGAATTTGTTTTATATACTAATCACTAGGCATTACAGTATCTAAATAGCCAAGATAAATTGAATCAGAGGCATATGAAGTGGGTAGAGTTCTTGCAGAGCTATACATTTGTGTTGAAGCATAGAAGTGGAAAATCTAACAGGGTTGCAGATGAATTAAGTAGGAGGTACAGTAATGCAGGTTGAAGTAGTTGGGTTTGATTAACTCAAGAATTTGTACCCTCAAGATCCTGATTTTATTGAAGCATGGAAAGCTTGTAAAGAACCTATTGCTATAGACAGAACTAAGTGGTTAGACTATCTGATTCAGGATGGTATGTTGTTCAAGGACAATCAATTGTGCATTCCAAGGAGTTCCATGAGAGAAAATTTGATTAAGGAGAAACACAGTGGAGGGATGGTAGGACATTTTGGTCGAGACAAGACCATTGCCATTCTTAGAGAACATTATTTTTGGCATCAGATTTCATAGGATGTGAAGAAGTTTGTATAGAGTTCTCAGGTTTTACAAGCAGCCAAGGGATTTAGTCACAATACTGGACTTTATTAGCCATTGCCTATTCCATCAAAGCCATGGGAGGACATAAGTATGGATTTTTTTCTTGGATTGCTAAGGAGACAAAGGGGTAATGACTTAGTATTTGTGATGGTTGATAGGTTCTCCAAAATGGCACATTTCATTCCATGCCATAAAACTCATGATGTTGTCCATATTGCAGACTCATTTTTTAGAAAGGTGGTAAGACTACATGGCCTCCCAAAGAGTATAGTTTTTGATAGAGACACTAAATTTGTGGGGTATTTTTGAAGAACATGGTGAAAGAAGTTGAGAATGGACTTGAAATTCATTTTCACACATCATCTGCAGACTGATGGCCAGACAGAGGTGGTAAACAGAAGTCTGGGCAATTTTTTGAGATGTTTAGTTGGGGATAAGCCCAAGGGATGGGATTTGATTCTACCACAAGTAAAATTTTCTTACAATAACTCTATAAATAGGAGTACTAGTAAATGACCATTCCAAATTGTATATGGAAGTAGCCAAAGGACTGCACTAGAATTGAGGAAGATGGAGCAAAGGGAGAGGAGAAGTGCTGAAGCAGAAGATTTTTCTGAGCATATCAAGTGCCAACATGAAGAGGTCCAAGCACACATTATCAAGATGAATCAACAGTATAAAGTTAGGGCTGATCAAAGGGGAAGACATAAGGAGTTCCAAGTAGGGGATCTAGTCATGGTACACTTAAAAAAGGAAATATTTCTAGTAGGTACTTACAACAAGCTAAAGATGAAGAAATTTGGCCCTTGCAAAATTTTGAAGAAACATGACTCAGGAAATGCATATGAGGTGGAGTTACCAGATGGAATTCACATCTCTCCTATCTTCAACATTGCAGACTTAATCGAGTATCATGATGATGGTGCAGACGAGGAGCTGATGTTAGAGCCATGTCCAATTCTTGCTTCTAAGAAGGAGGAGATAGAAGATATTCTGGATTATCGTGTGGGCAGGAGTACCAGAAATAGGCAGTATGAAGAGTATCTAGTTAAGTGGAAAGGCCGACTGATTGAGGACTCAACTTGGATATCAGCAGCTAAGGTTTCCCATTTGAGATTTCCTCTACCATCCATAAAGTGACAGGGTCACTTTTCAATCTACCCTGGGTATCCAATATAGGAGCATCCAGAGGTAGAAGGGCAATCCTGTGTCACCCAAAAAAATGAACCTAGATATAGTTTTTGTTTCATATGTTTTCATTTTTGGATACCCATTTGGGTCAAATAAAGGTTCCAACTCTCACAGTTCCACTATTAGTGTTCTGGGTTAGAGTATTTAAGCACCTTGGGATACGTGTAAATGCCAAAAAAATAGGACTATGTAATTGAGCCATAATTATGGTGAATCAAAAGGTGTAAATTAGAGGGAGGATTAAGATTGTAATTTAAAACATTCTAGAAAAGGAATCAAGTTAAAAGGCTGCATGGTTTGAAATTTATCACAGTTTTTCAATTTTTGGAGACCTCCTAAGAATGCTTCATAGTCAGGTTTGAGGTATTAAATGACCTCATTTATGGCCAAAAAATGGGGGATGAGTGAAGTAGTTCATAAGGCTATAGATCACTCCGAGAGCTTTCCAAAAATGTAAATGGTTTGTCGATCAGAGCTACGGTTCAAAAGTTGTGCCTCCTGAAAGTTTGGCTACCATTTTTGGATTCTTCTAATTTTGTATCGACTTCTATAGTGACTTCTGGAGCCTTCCATTTTTGCGGTGGATGCCAACTAGCACTTTCTAGAATGTATTCCTAATCCTTAACCATTTGGGGTCTATTTAAGGACATTTTTGGCATTGTAAAAGGTAGTTCGGAGTGGAGTTTGAGAGAAGGTACTGGGAGAAGAAATTATCTCCAGATTTATGCTATTGTAAGCTCATAGGGCATGTTTTGGAGTCTATTTCTTTGCACTAAGTGTACTAGCATATTTTCATAGTTAATAAAATTTTCCCTTTCCTGTTGTGTCCATTCTGTGCTTGAGTTGTGTCCCCATCACAAAGGCATCACAATTATGATGACAAATTAATAGCTCTTCCAATGGTTAACTATTCCAATTATGATAGGTGTCTGTTGGAATAGTCTAACAAATATTTGTGGTTGTTCAACACTATTGTCACAATTTCAACATCCACAACATCAACTCTTGCCACCTCCCTCCCTTCAAGTTATGACTGTGTCTCTCATCACCATTATGAAAGATGTATTCACTATCATAATTTGTGACAATAAAAGTTTGACAAGAGCTAATGAGAGGTTCTAATGCTAGGGTGGCAGGTGGACATTGCAATTACAACAACCTATTATCGAAAAATAGGTCAGAATGTTGTAGTGAAATTCTATATTAGAAGAAGAGAAATATGCTACCATTTGGAATTATTGACCATCATTGACGTCAACCCTATGCAATATCTCCATCAACTCATTCCCAAAGTGAAGCATTGATTTTTGCCTCTGGAAAGACCTTATCTTCATTACTCCTTCCCTTGTTTGTATTTTTCTTAGAATTTAGCTTCATCCTCTTTTGTCCATCTAGAATTTTTTCATCCTTTCATTGTTAACATCAAGAAAATAGATCATTACCACTAGTTTCAAAGCAAACCAACCTTTCTTGGCCTCTATAAACCTTATATTTCTAAGTCATTCATCAAAGTGCCACACAAAGAGTGTGTGCTTGGTGCACTCAATTTTTTGGAGGCCACTATGTTTGTCTCCCAAGTTTATTCCTATTCATACAATATAAATTGTCAAAATATCCTCCAAATCTCCTCGAGCCTCCTGGGGAACAATTGTTTCCATGATCAGTTTGGTGATAATTTTGTCTTCTCCCAATTGTAGTGCCCGAGTAATGATCATGGAATAGATGCTAGTGGTCATCTTGTGAGGATTCTCCACTTATGGAATATTTCACCCAAAATAATTGAAAAAATCTTTGGAAGCCTCTTATTTATAAAATTTAATATTTTGTCTAATCTTAATTTTTTTCTATGCCCATTAAAAGGGTTTTGTTGCTTTGTGCAATTTAGATTGAAAGAGGACTCAATCTCTTACACTTGCAGAGGAACTTGACAGAGAGAAAGAAATGTTTGAAAGAAAAACTCATTGAATTTGTGCTTGTAGATACACAAACCAATCCTTTCCCATCATAATCAATCTATTCAAAAGTGATTACTTGGCACTCACAACAAACATCATCTTGAACTCTCATCACTTCTTTGTTGTCATCTACATATTGCATTAAATGGTTACAACTATTTGTAATAAAAAATGAGGTTTTAGTTATTACAAGTAATTTCCACATCCATCCTAATGTCTTGGAATTCTTCAAGTGTGATTCATGGATGTTACTAGTCAATCCCCAATTTGACAATATGTCAGCTTATTTATTTCCCTTCCTTTTAATGTGTGCCAATTTGTAGTCCTCCAATAAAGCTAAATCTATAATAATTTGGTTAATCTAATTTTGCAGGTGTCAAGTATCCATGTCACCTTTTGTAATTACATTGAAAATGATTTGAAATTCCCCTTCCACTTGTAGTTTCCTAACACCTAGCATCTTTATTACTTGCACTACTAGTAAGGCCGCTTCTACTTTAGTAACATTAATAATTCCATCCAATAATTATTTCCCATGATAAGCAATAAGATCACCACTTGAATCTTGGATATTAAAACTAATTGGTTACATTTAGCAAACTATAGATATTCATTCTATTAATGAAAAAACCTGGATAAAATATTCTAGAAATAAAAACTAAATGATTCCCCCCAAGATTTTATCCAAACTACAATAATCATCTCAAACTTATTTTTATGTAAGCCCAATTTATTTGACACATCCAAACTTCCTAGATCTACAATAATTTCAAAATATGGTTAAATAACATGCAATGATTTCAAAATTTGTATAAAATGGATTTTTTGAAAATGTCATCGACGGATTTCAAATTAAATTATTTGGTGTTCCCCCTACTTGAGCCAAAATGGAAGATTTTAATAGGGGATGGCTTGCATAAAAAACTAATGGTACATGAGGATTTTGATAATATATTATACTTATAAATACTCTATGCATGCATGAAAATTGAATAAGCACAAAGAAAGAATAATACTTTTTGAGAGAAATAAATTTCTTATTGTGTGACACTAACAATAGGCTAGAACCACCTTCATGGATGTTGCCTCTCATCCTTTTACAAAAATTTATCATTAAAATACAATAAAAATGGCACACAAACCATCAAATTCCAAATATAAGCTTAACAAGGATAGACCAAAACAATCATTTAGTGAAGATTTAAATTTATTTGCCCTTAAAAATACATCACCTTTAATAGTCATGAAAATCTAGGATTTATTAATGGCTTCCATAGACAATGTTAATAGGATGTTCAAACATTGTAGAATAAATGTGTTAATAGAATGCATCTCTTGGATTTACCTCTTTCATGGTGCAAAAGAAACATCCCAAATATTGAAAGTCATGATTTTTTTTTATCAATGCTTCACCAATGGCTCAAAAACTACATAGTTAAATGTTGATAGAAATATCACAATTTGACTTGTCATGGAAATTATCTCCTACATATCAATTAATGAGCTTAAGGGGCCTTCTAATGAATGGTTCATAAGGCACAACACTTGGAAAAGGTTTTGTAAATGGGGTTGCAAGCAAAGTGGGTTTAACCATGGAGAAAACTTTGTAGTTAAGTGTGCTCAAGATGGAGTAGTAATGTGATGGGTGACCTCCAAGTAAGTCTCGATGCTTCACCTTTGGATCACCTAGATCCAATGAGTGCTAATTGTTCCATTTATTCTCATGAGAGATGGATTCATATTGAATCACCACTTATGAAATATGGGTAAATGAGTTTGACTTGATAACTAAACAATTAAAATCTGATAACAATATCACAATTTGACTTGCTGTCGAAATTATCTCCTACGTATAAAATGCATCACCAATTGGGAAGATGAACAAACAACATGATTGGATATGCACTTTTTGTAATCCCTAGGGGACCTTAGAAAATACATGAAATATAAATGATCATAGGTCATGTTGGGCACTATTGGATATGATATATGCATGCCCAATTGGCCATATATTATTGGAAGCTCCACTTCATACAACCTATCTAATTTGAGAACTAACTATTTGTTGAAAATAGATTGATAAAAGTATGAGAATATGTTTCAATCATTGTTTTGTCACTGATGTAAAACCTGCTACTTGCTGTTAAGGAAACTACTTAGATGATTTGAGTACTATCATTTATTTGATTGATGAAGAGGATTTGATCAAATGAGGTAACAAGAGAACCTAGAGGAAAGGTTTAGTTATGATATTGAAAAGGAGTACAAAGATCAATAAAGATAGTGATATTATAATGCATTGATTATCTACTTAAGGTTGCAAAGGATGGATACACTAATTAAGTTTAGAAGAAAAAGGAAAATGAATTAAGTTTGCCAAGCTTAACAATCCACATAGTAGGTGCCAAGCAATGTTAGTTGGAGTCGAGAAAAAAATTAGTTAGAGCTGAGAAAAATCAAATTTCAATATATGTCAAGTGATACAGTGTAAGCTGAGTAAAGTTTAGTTGATGTTGAGCACCAGTAAACTTTAGTTTGTGCCAAGTGATTTGATAGCAGATGTTGAGTAATGCAGTTTGTGTTGAGTATTAGAAGAAAGTCAATGCTGAGTAACAACATTATGAGAAAGATCATGAATTCAATGAATTTGAGCTGATAAGTTTGATTTCTTAGATTGTGTGAACTATAGGGAGAATAAGCTTGATGAGCTAGTGGCACAAAATTCATGATGAATTTTTTTGAGACAAATTCAAAGAGGATTAAAGGAGAAGTTTCTAAAAGAGAATAAAATGAAAAGATGGGTAGATTCATTGAATTCTACCTAATGCTACCTAACCCTAAAATGGATGATAGAGGTTGAACGATAAAATATCTTAATTTTCCATTTATAGAGATCGCTAGTTAGAAGAAAAGGTTATCATGTGTAAGAACCTAAGAAAGACAAGCAGTCTAAGGTATTTCTTCATTTAGTGACCAAAAAGAAGAGACTGCTATTAGCAAGCAAAACAAGAAAGCTTGAGGGTATGAATGCTTGAAGAGTGAACAAGCTACCAAAGCTAAAGTGTGTGAAAGTCAAGTAGAATGGAGGACTGAAACAAAAATATTTAATCTACAAAGTGAGTTGTAAGTTGTTATCAGATCAAGCCTTACTATTACTTTCTAATCATTATATCACTCTAGGGTAAATCCTTTGGATTAAGGTTGACCTAATAGTCATTTGTAAATCATTTAACCAAGTGACATTCTAAGTGAATGATCTAAAGTCCTCTAAGAAGGTTCACTCCTAATAGGTGATTGAAATCCTCTAACTAGGTCACATTTAATAGTGTGCATTGTAACCTTTAACAAGGTTGGCCTTTCACAGGGCATCAATTCAAAAGAGCGAGAATGAGTAGCATGTTACTAGCGATTTTTCCCAAATTGGATTTCTACGTAAAATCATTATGTCAAATGTGTTATTGAATTTTTTACATTTCATGCTTACATTTCTACAAAGTTGATTTGATAGTAACCTACAAGTTTAAGTGATTATATTATCTAATGGATTCATGCATGATGAATATGTTTTATGGATATGGGTTCTCTAAGCTGTGAAAAGTTTTATTTGTACATCTGGATCTTGGATAACTGATTCACCCCCCTCTCAATTATTCTAAAGAATTTCAACAATTAGTATCAAATCCATCTGCTTAAGAGGACTAGTTTGAAGGTACTAGAAGCAAAAGATCAAGATGTCAAAAAGAGAGGTACCTAAGCTTACTAGAGATAACTTTAATACATGGAAAAGTTTGATGAATCTATACCTAGAAAGTCTTGGAGATCATGCAAAATCTATCATCATCACATAACATATTGATCCTCCTGGAGCCCTAACTACTAAGGATTCAAAAAAGAAGAAAGAACACAACTAGGCAATGTTTGAGATTGCATTTGCTCTAAGTTATACTGAGTTCAATGACATTAAGGATTGTTACAGTGCAAAGAAAATGTGGGATGCTCTTCATATCATTTATGGAGGAGACACAAATGTTCTAAGAGCCAAATCTGAAAGTCTTAGAGGTAAGTTTGATGATATGAGAATGCAAGAAGGTGAGAATGTTGCTCAATATTGCTCTAGGAAAAAAGATGTTGTTAATGCAATAAGAGGAGCTACTGGTAAGATAGATGACAATACTGTACTAAGAAATTTTTTGAAAACACTACTTCCCATCTATGCTATTAGAGTTTTTGCAATATAAGAACTGAAATGTATACTAGGTTCTAATATGACTCTTGAAGGTTCGGTAGGTAGGATCATTTCTTTTGAGCTATCTAATTTTGATAACTTCAAATATGACAATGATGAATCTTCTTTCAAAGCTAAGCTATCATTGAAGGAATATAATGAGAAGAAGAAAAAGGTAAAATATGTTTCTAGTGATAGTGATACAGATGAGGAGGATTTAGAACAACTTGAAGCACTACTAATAAGGAGATTTCATAGAGGTAAAGGAAAATTCAAAGCTAAGTTACCTATCATGTGTTTTAATTACAATGAGGTTGGTCATATTGTTGCTAGATGTCCAAAGAAGAAGAATTACAGAGGTGGAGATAAGTACACAATTAGAAGAGATGAAGACAACAAATATTACAAATACAAAGGCAAGAAGTCTTTCTACATTTTTGAAGAGGAAACTAAAGATGGATTTGACGATCATGATGATGAAGTGGTGTATGTTTCAATGAAGGATGAATCTGATGAGGATGAGACAATTGCATTATTGTCTTGTGTCAACAAGAATGAAAGATGGATCATTGACAATGGATGTTCACATCACATGAATGTAGATAAAAGTAAGTTTATTACCTTGAATTGTTATGATGGAAATAGTGTAAGGTTTGGTAATGATGCACCTTGTCTAATAAAAGGAAAAGGTTCTATCAAAATCACAAAAAAAAAAAATTATGTGATAAAGATTATTATGTTGAAGGACTTAATTATAATTTTTTGAGAGTGTCACAATTGAATAGTTTAGGTTGTAAGGTTGATTTTGAGAACAAGATTGCTAAGATATATGATACTGATGGAAAACTAATTGGAAAAGGTGATCAAACTAGAGATAATCTATTCTACCTTGATATGGATAATGCTACTTGTTTAGTTATAGAATTTGATGATGTGTGGCTATGGCACAAGAGGTCATGTCATTTTAATTTTGGTAACTTGGTTAGTATCAGTAATATGAGAAGAGTAAGCGGTTTTCCTAAGTTGCATAAACCTAACAATATAATTTGCAAATAATGTCTAAGGCAAAATGACAAAGTCTAGTTTTAAGAATAAGACACATACCTCTAAAGGAATATTTGATATTGTTCATACTGACTTGTGTGGACCATTTGATGTGAAAAGCTACAAAGGTGATACGCACATTATGCTATTTGTTAATGATTATTCTAGGATGATGACACTTATGTTTCTGAAATAGAAATTTGATGCTTTCCAAATGCTTAAGTGGTACTTAGAAAGAGTTGAAAAGGAAATAGGTAAACATATGAAATGTTTGAGATCTAACAGAGGAGGATGATTTACATCAAATGAGTTTGAGATGTTTTGCAATGATAGAGGAATCAAAAGACAAACATCTTCACCTAAGACCCCTCCACAAAATAGAATTGCTAAAAGGAGGAACAAATCTATAATGGACAATGCTAGGACACTCATGATGGAGAAGAATGTTGCTTTGAAATACTAGAGAGAGGTTGTAAGTACAACTATCTATACCTTGAACTGTGTGCAAGTCAAGAAATGTACTAACTCAACACCTTTTGAACTATGGTACGGATACTCATCCAATGTAAAATATTTTAATGCATTTGGAAGCAAGTGTTATATTCTCAAATATTTTTGGAATGGTAAACTAGATGCAAAAAGTGAAGAAGGTATATTCCTTGGCTATTCCACAAGAAGTAAATCTTATAAGTATTTAAATACTAATGCTAACAAGGTTGTGGAAAGTGCAAATGTGAAATTTGATGAATAAACAAAAGTACATGAGGCTGAACCTATGAAGGCACTAGAAGAATAAAATTCATTTGTATATTTTTATGAAGGTATGCCTACTGATGAAGATGTTGTAAATCAAGTTGCAAATCAACAACAAGTTTTAGTGATTGTCAAGTCACATACTATGAATGTCGAGTTGTGTTTAGGAATTGAGTTACAATTAGGTGCCAAGGTACAGAATGAAGTTGAGGCACATTTTGATTCTAAGATTAATGTACATGAAAGAGATGTTGAACTAGTTGATAGAGATGTGCATAGTGATTCAAAAGTTGAGATACCAAATGAGAAAAATAGAGCAGAACCAAGATTGTCAAAGTATGTCAAGAGACATCACCCTACAATACAAATAATTAGAGATAAAGATGCAAGACCAATGATAAAAAAACATATTAAGAAATGTTACATGTTTTCCTAGCATGCATGAACCTAAAATAATGAAAGGTGCCTTAGAAGATGTGGACTGGAGTAAAGCCATGAAAGAAGAGATTGAACAAATTGAGAAAAATAAGACATGGGATCTAGTTCCTAGACTAGAAGATACAAATGTGATTGGCACCAAGTGGGTGTACATAAACAAGTTAGATGAAAATGATGAAATCAAAAAGAAAAAGGAAAGATTAGTTTGCAAAGGATATGCACAAGAAGAAGGGATAGACCATGGAGAAACATTAAATCCTAGAAGATTGGAAGGAGTAAGAACTCTACTTGCTTACTCTGCATACAAAGGTGTCATAGTTTATCAAACAGATGTTAAATCTGTATTTCTGAATGACATATTGGAAGAAGAGGTTTATATAGAATAACCAGAAGGATTTGTTGATGCTAACAAAAAAAAATGGTATGTAGACTACACAAAGCTTTATATGGTTTGAAGCAAGCACCAAGAGCATGTTATGAAAGGCTTCATAATTATCTTGTGAAGATTGGATTTGAGAGGACTGATGATAACAAAAATCTATACTTGAAACTAGAGAAAGGCAGAAATATTTTACTATCTAATTTTGTTGTTGATGATATTAGATTTAGAGGTCAAGATACTTTATGTAAAGCTTTTGCAAATGAAATGAAGAAAGAATTTGAGATGTCTATGTTTGGAGAGATCAAGCTCTTTGTGGATTTGCAAGTACATCAAATGAAATATGGTATATATATCACTCAGTCAAAATATGTAAAGGAGATACCCAAAACTTTTGGATTGGAAGATTCCAACCCATGAAGCACACCTGTGATGATAGGACATAAATTTTCAAAGAATGATGATTTAGCTAAGGTAAATTAACAAGAATTGTATGGGTCTATGATTGGAAAATTACAATATGTAGTGCATAATAGACCTGATATTGCATTATCTATTAGGATAGTTGCAAGACTCTCTACTAATCCTAGGGAGAATCATTTGGTGGTTGTTAAGAGAATAATGAGATATCTGAAAGGAACAAAATACTATGGTTTATATTAGAAGAAAAATGAGAAATTTGAATTGAGAGCCTACATTGATGTTGATTGGGCTAGAAATATTGATGACAAAAAGAGCACTAGTGGAGGAGCATTTTTCTTAGAAAAAAAGTTGGTTGCATGGACTAGCAAGAAACAAAAAATTGTATATCTCAATCTACTACTGAAGATGAATATGTTGTTGTTGTAGTAAAAAAATACTCAAAGGTATGAAGGAGTAAATCATAAAACTAGTGATACTTTATTGTGATAATACAAGTTCTATACATATATCAAAGAATCATGTGATGCATAAAAAAGACTAAGTACATTGCAATCAAGTATCATTACTTGAGAGAGTTCAAGATAAAGAGGTGAAGATGGAATATGTTAACACAAAAGAGAAAATAGATGATATCTTCACAAAAGCATTATCTAAGGATGGTCATGAGTATCTAAGAGGTAAACTAGGGGTGAAACCCCTATCCAAGGCTATTTAAGAAGCATGAGAAGTCCCCTACATCAAACAGGATGCTTAACATATGTTACACATTGATGCAGTGGATCTTACTCTAGCAACTACCTAAAGTAATCAAATAGCTCGAGCTACAAATCAATCTCAAGCTATGTGATAGAGGGAGCTACTAGAAATGTTCATATCTACATATTAAAGATGACAAGTCTTTGGAATTGTTGTCAAAGAGGGAGAAAGACAAAGAAAGGGAGAAATTCAACAATCTAGAGAGGGATATTATAGAAGATATAGATAGAAGAAATATGAAATATCTACTTAGAGGGAAATAGTGTTGAGGGAGATATAAGAAGTGATCAAGAGGGATTCATAAGTATGAGTTGATTATCTATTGATCAAAATAAAATTTTGTAACCTATACAAAAGATGAAAGTTGTTGATCGAGGGAGAGGTTTCAATACAAGGACTTATCTTCTTTTTGGTATTTTTGTTGGTTGTACTGATTAAATTTGGTTTGCCATCAATCCCAAAAAAAGAGATTGTTGAAAATAGATTGATACAAGTATGAGAATGTATTTCAATCATTCTTTTTTCACTGATGTCAAACCTATTACTTGTTGGTAAGAAAACTTCTTAGATGATTTGAGTATTTTCATTTATTTGATTGATGAAGAGGATTTGATCAAATTAGGTTACAAGAGAACCTAGATGAAAAATTAGTTATGATATGGAAAAGGAGTACACGGATCAATTAAGACAACGATATTATAATGCATTGATTATCTACTTAAGATTGCAAAGGATGGATACACTAATTAAGTTAAGAAGAACAAGTAAAATGAATTAAGTCTACCAAGATTAATAATCTGCATAGTAGGTGCCGAGCAACGTTAATTGGAGCTAAGAAAAGTCAAATTTTAGTATACGTTGAGTGATACAGTGTAAGCTAAGTAAAGTTTAGTTGATGCTAAACAACAATACACTTTATTTCACCCACAGTGATTTGATAGTGGATGCTAAGCAATGCAGTTTGTACCAAGCATTAGAAGCAAGTTAATGTCGAGTGACAACATTATGAGAAAGATTGTGAATTCAATGAATCTGAGTTAGCAAGTTTGATTTCTTGGATTGTTT
This sequence comes from Cupressus sempervirens, assembly GCA_028749045.1. Taxonomy (NCBI): domain Eukaryota; kingdom Viridiplantae; phylum Streptophyta; class Pinopsida; order Cupressales; family Cupressaceae; genus Cupressus; species Cupressus sempervirens. Next base: position 357,452,198 of record CM053791.1, on the reverse strand, counting down.
AAACTACGTGGAAGATAAGCTTGATGAGCTAGTGGCATAGAATTCAAGATGTGTAATCACCTAAAAATGATCATCTAGACTATTAGCTCCCTTTTCAACATTTTGGCTAAATTAATTTAATCACTTACTTAAGCCAAATTGGAAATAATCAATTTATTTGATTATAACCTATAGTTTGACTATGCTATCCTAAGTTCATTATTTGATTAAAAGAACATGTCCCCTTTTAATTAAATAAAAGACCCCATTCTTCAAACCCACTTAAAGTGCACACATAAAGTCCTTTTTCTATTTTTCAATTAAAAGAAAAGGCTTTGTGACTTTTGTCTTATATGACAAGTCAACTTATATTCTATTGGTTGACTTGTGTGTGCACATGGATCACTCCTCTTTTTGAACTCCACCGTTGATCATCCACCATCTTCATCTTGATCTCTACCATCCATACATCTTTAAAAGGGAGAGAGCTTTCCCCCTCAATCAATCCATCATTTGAATATTGTTATGCTGCAAGTTTTCTAACAGGTTTCTTTGGAGCTTTGTGGAGAACTTCTATTTCTTGTCTACATTCTCTCATCCATGGAATCATGGCATTCTAGCTTAGGTTAGCTTTCATTTTTACATGTAGCTTAATCTCACATAGCTTAATAATGGTACTGTAACACTCTCATCCATGCTCAGAATAGCTGCATTTTGCATTCTCATCTTAGCTTAATCTTCATTTGCATTGCATTCTTGAGGAACTTCTTGGGATATTTGCATTCTTGCATCTTGTCTTTGGAACCTCCCATTGCATGGTTTACTAGCAAAAAGAGTATTTCTAAGGCTCATCTGAGAGCTTTCTTATTCTTGAAATATACTCTCTTGCACTCTGTGGATAGGGAGCTCTAAGCCGGCATCTGAACATTCTGAACTCATGGAATCGTTTGGGTAGAAGGGTTTAGAGTGTGACACAAATCGAGTGTACAAGATGAACCATTTTGAGATGAACTCAAAGAGGATTGAAGGAGAAGTTTCTAGAAGGGAATAAAATGAAAAGATGGGTAGATTCATTGAATCCTACCTAATCCTACCTAACCTTAAAATGGACAATAGAGGTTGAACAATAAAAGATCTAAATTTTCTATGTATAGAGATGGCTAGTTAGAAGAAAAGGTCATTATGTGTAGGAACCTAAGGAAGACAAGGAGTCTAAGATATTGCTTCATTCAGTGACCAAAGAGAAGAGACTACTATTAGCAAGCACAACAAGAAGGATTAAGAGTATGAATGCTTGAAGGGTGAACAAGATATCAAAGCTTAAGTGTATGAAAGCCAAGTAGAATAAGGACTGAAATAGAGATCTATAATTACAAATTGAGTTGTAAGTTGTTATTAGATCAAGCCTTATTGTTACTTTCTAATCAGTGTACTAGTCTAGGGTAAATCCTTTAGATTAAGGTTGACCTAATAGTCATTTGTAAATTTTTTATCCAGTGAAATTCCAAGTGAATGATCTAAAGTCCTCTAATAAGGCTCACTCCTAATAGGGTGATTTAAATCCTCTAACCAGGTCACATTTAACTGTGTGCATTGTAACCTTTAATAGGGTTGGCCTTTCATGGGACATTACTTTAGAGGAGTGAGAATGAGTAGCATGTTATTGGTGGTTTTAACTAACTTGGGTTCCCATGTAAAATCATTGTGTCAAATTTATTATTGAATCTATTATATTTCATGCTTAGATTTCTACAAAGTTGATTTGACAGTAACCTACAAGTTTAACTAATTGTATGATCTAATGGATACATGCATGATGAATATGTTTTGTGTGTCATGCCCTAAATTTATGAGGCTAACTAATTTTTAAACCCTAACCCCCTTAACCCCTTAGCACACAAATTATTTTAATGCTAGTCAAATCTAAACAAACTAAACAAAATCCAACAACTTACCAACCCTACCTATGTAATGTCCCTTTTTAGGATTTACCCCTAATTTGCTCTTAGTTTTGGTTAAGATCTTGTGAGTAACTTCAAATATGGTTCTATAGTGATATGTATATTGAATTTTTCCTTTAATAGTTAAAGGTTCCCAAATTCTTGAAGTATAGATATATTGATGAATTGTATGTAAGGTTAAAAATATGTCTATAAGTAGAAATCTATCCTAATTATATATTACCTTTATACTCCTCTCTTAAAAATAATTTTATTAACTCTAGTATACCATCAATTATCTTGAAGTAAGAATAATGGTAACTCTAATATTCCAATAATCTTGAAGCAATAATATAATGATGATCTTGATTATTGTATGGATAGGTGAAGGTACAGATATCAAAGAGGGATCATGTTCCACGTAGTCCAAGGCCTCACTCTGTCATGTCCCCATTTTTGGTGACAGTTCGATTTAATTAATTTAATTAATATGGTTGTCTAAAATAATGAATATTTTAAGGATGACTAATTAATTATTTTAATTAAATAAATAAATATTAAAAGATAACTTTATATTTAATAAAGTGACTTGGATTATAAAAATATTTAATAAAGTCACTTGAGGGATAAGATCAAAAATGTTCTAGAAGTCTCTGGAGAAGATGGAGAGAAAAGAATAAATAGGCACCCCGGGGCTCCATTCGAATCAGGCAGTTGTTTTATCTCTCTTTTGATTTCAGATTGTGATTCAATCACAGGTGCATTGTGGAACCTGGGGTTTCTGCAATTGTCACAACTGGCCATTGAGAACGATAACTCTCAATTGGTGCGCAATTTTGAGGATGTGAAATATCATCTGAATTATTGCAGATTGGAGGTGATATTCAGTCATTTCATCAGGGTGCTTATTTGCGGCTTAAGGCCAAATTGTGGTTCTTGCATCATTATTCCTCGAAGGATTTGATTCAGATCATCAGTGCAGGGGCAGAATTGAGGATTCGTTGCAAATATAATTTTTGGTGAAGCAATTATGAGCAATAATTGAGCCAGAAACATTCACTGCATCAGGGAATGAGTGTATTATTTAGATTTGAGGATAGTTTCGATTTCTCAGCTGACATTATGTGTTTTACTGTATCTTCCAAGCTAGGCATCTTCCTTTCTCCTCATGCATTTTCGTCATCGTTTGAAGATCAGTGAATATCGCAAGACTTGGGAAATTATGGGTGAATAACCTTTGCAGCAGCACTAAAAACTAGTGGGACTTCAAGCCATTGGTTACGATAGCACTCTCGCACTTGGTCAGGACTCCACACGGTGGCAGCAACAACACCGTTTGAGTGTTTACCTAATCGACAACAACTGTATTGCATAGATATCAAAGGACTCGTGCGGTTACAAGACACCACTCCAGTATTTGGGAATGCGACAGCAATCGACCGCTGTCACAGCGATACAAACTACTATCTTCGACTGCGGGTTCGTATGGGTTCCTCATTGTTGGCGGCATCAATCCAAGTCGATTATCCAAGGGTTGGTTGCAGAGTAGAGTCTCGCTGTTACCAAGTCGGCATTACTCATGGAGCATATTACTCACCGTCAAAAGTTTGATCTCACATATCACCCGACGGTACACACTAGGAAGTCTGAAGGAGCTCAATAATCGTACAAGGATTAGTCTCATCACGAAGGTGTTTGGGGTTCTCATATTAGCTATAAATCCCCTTGCGACCTGCAGGTCAAGAATTAATTCGCTGATTTTATTGGGGAAGATCGACTACAGAACCGGGCAGCATACAAACTGCAGAGCTCCAGAGCCGACCAGTAAAATGGCATGGGATAGAGGCTTGGCAGCAAGTTAGTAGCTTCGGTTTGGGATCAAGCAGATTCGATATAAAATCAACATGCCCTTCATAATAATTGACAAGCTGGCAATCTCAGGGAGGAATTAGTTTATTTCTAAAGCTGAAAGCATCTGCATTACAACTGTGGTCATTAAATATTGGGAGATGTCATATGTTTGAAATTTATTTGCATTATCATTGACTGTAGAGTTCAATCTGTGTGTGTGTGGACTGCTGAGAGAGGCCTTCATCTTGTAACTGTCTGATTTTTGAAGAGTGGAGGCTGTGATTATAATCTACAGGCCTACAAAAATTGCTCTGCATTTTAAAAGGACTACTATTATCACCTGTAGCAGTTTTTGGTCTTATTTCAGGCTCGTGATCATAAATCTGAGGCTTGTGTTCAATTTTGGAGGCCTGCAGTTATTTTTTTATAGGTCTGCTAACTCTTGTTTTTGAGGTCAGCAATCTCTTGCGTAAAGCAATATATTCAATTCCTTGTGGTCTATGAACAAATTTGGACAACTTGTGAAGGTAAAAGAAGTTATAACCTAACGGGGTTATCTCAGTGGTATCAGAGTGTGTTTGCAAATTATTTGACGAATTGCCACAGTACAATATTGGGATTTAGTGACCTTTATAGCTAGGGTCATTTCAGTGGTATCAGAGCAGTTTTCTTGCCATCCTGTGGGGTGAGAACTGACTTACATGAGTGATCAGCACTCTACTTCAACCAAGATGTACAGGTACAACACAAAGTATCCAAGGACACAATCTCGGACAAGTAATAGACACAGTATTCAGAGTCGGAATTGTGGAAAGGAGGACTATTCAGCCATTCAGGATGAGCTCAGAAAAATCAGACATAACATGTCTGAACTGTTGGATAAGCACCACCATATGATTGACAGGCTGTCTGTCCCAACTAAGGTGAATAAGTCAACTAGATTTCGATTCAGAAAATCTTCTCGCAAAGCACTAGCTGATACAGTGGGCGATGTTACTAGGAACCTAATGAGGAGTTCGAGAAACAAGTGTGCAATTGGTCAGAGGCTTCAGTTTGGTCACAGGATGAAGTGGTGAAGGATATTACGCTGATGGATAGTAACTGTCAACTTGATACTTTGATTGAGATAGTTGTATACAGGGTTCCCAAGGGTGATGTCTCAGATACTCAAGGTGGTTTGGTTCCGACAGTCAAGGATTACAGTGAAGTGAGTTCAGACGATGATAAGGATGTTGATGATGAGCTACCAGGTAGAGATGAGAAAACACTGAGTATCCATGATTTTGCTGAGAGAGAGTACCAGGCTCAGTTAGATGCTTCGGATGAAACTGGTAGTACTTCACATGATTTGTCCAGCCAGCTGAAGGTAAGCAAAGATAGTATTGTGGCTTCTTTATCTCATCATGACAGGATGTGGGAGATGTTAGAAGAATACATCCAGATGATTCAGTTACAAGGAAGACATAAGGGAGTTCAGGAAAAATCTTCTTGTTGTGACTTACATGCAATTGGTGAAGGAATGGGAATGACAAAGTTGAGCTATTTACATCTTCTATCAGATCGTGACCATCTTCTAAGCCTGGCCAAAGACTATTCAGATGCCTTGAGGAGGAAGGAGGAGGAAGTTGTCAAGTTTTCTTGCGAGCTTGAGGACACTCGAGCAACTTTGTCATTACAGGACTGGGAGAGACATGGGAATGAGCACGACATGGAGCTGAGCTTAAGTTCATCTTGCACTCAGTTTTTGAGAGAAGAGGGATCATGTGAGGTTGCTGATAATGCTACGAGTTCATCTTGCATTCACATCTAGGATACAAGGACAATGTCAAACCAATATGAGGAGTTAGTTGGTGTTGGTCACATTACTCAGGTAAGGAGTTTGCTCGAGTTACCAATTGTTCCTTGTTTATGGATATGGACTCAAGAATGTTTCAGGGGCATTTGGGGTTCAGTTAACTAGAGATCTTTAACACTTAATAGTAGCAATGTTTGTTTGAGTGCTATCATGGATTTGATTAGCAGAATACACGGTGTTATCTTTCCTTGTGCTAGCAGTTTGTCCAATGTTGGTATTAGTCTTTATACACCGTTGTTGGGTTTGGTTCATATTTCCAGTCAACCATTCTTGCTGGAAGGTGTTGAAGATTTTTCATATTTGGAAGCATGTACAGATGAGTCCCAGGATCGTTTTGGCCTTGATGACATCCGGGAGAATGAAGTGAACAGTTTTGAAGATTCAGCTTCCTTGACAGTTTCTTTAGGTACAGAAGAGCTTGACAGCAGAACTATAGATTTTGACACTCCAGATGAGGATATGAGTTTTGGAAAGGATTCACAAGATATGGATGACAATATTCTAGAAACCAGTAACCTTGAAGATACTCCTTTAGACAATGTGACAGAGAAGGTTTGTGAAAGACAGTTTAGCCAGAGCCATCATGTGATTAGCCAGTTGAAAGTTAGTGAGCAAGACATTACTATTGCTTGTGAGCACTTTGATACTGCTCGTTAGTTGTTGGCTGTTACTGGTTGGGGTTCTTCTATGACAGATGAGTCCAGCGATGGTTACTTTTCTTTGGCAGAGATTCATGCCTTGCGTGAAGCTATTCAGATTTTGAAGCAGGATTATTTACGATTGGTAGCCGACCGTGATCACTTGGTTGAGTGGGGAAGTACAGCCTATGAGGCACTCTTGGATCGTGAAGAAGAGGTGAGTGAGCTTTCCTAGGAGCTCATAGCGACTACTGAGGCTTTAGAGGACACACAGCGAGATCTACAAAAGTCACAGTTTCAGTTGAAGGAGGTGACCGTGGAGTTGGAGCATTTGCGGTCAAACCTAGCCCCAGACCCAGTTCATTTGACTATTGAGGTGGATGATGGTAAGTACACTTCCGCAGTTGCTACTAGGGAGCATATTGTTGAGGCTGACACACATATTCAGGATTCGGTAGTAGCCGATTCTAATGAGTTCGGGATATCGGTAGAGTCAAGTTTCCAGATTGATTCTTCCCAGATAGTTGATAGTGTGGTACAGTTGAATATGCCACCCTTATAGGAGGACCAGTTGTGGTGTAAAGGGGAGTATGTTAATGTTTCTTCATATAATTTTTACTGCACTGAACCATTCATGGAGTATTTACTAGATAGTGCATGTGTTCATTTGGACTCGCATAAAGTGACAGAAGGTGTTCTCATCCAAGATACTAGTGTTATTTGTAGACTGGTTGAGAAGATTATAGGGGTCCTTTCTACTATGCTACCTCAGAGGGATCTCGAGGAAGGGTTTGTTGAGCAGAATGCATGGGATCCTATCCAGCCTACAGTCACTCGGAGTCAGAAAATGGAGCCATCTGTTGATTCCCAGTTCAGTGATGATGAGCTAGCAGCAAAGTTTAGAGGTTCTTACCGGCATTATATGGTAGAGTACGCTCATCATTTTTCTTTTAACACAGAGATAGAAGATTTTATTTCACGCAGATGTAGATTGGCTCCAATTTCTTACCATCCATTAAGGGATGGATTGGCACCATCTTTTGAAAATAAAATTGGTAGTAGCAAGTTACTCAGCCTGCAGCATCAACACACCCGGAGTAGTTTTTCAGAGATTGGATTTGATGGCAATGATTCAGGTACCTATGGCTGTTGTCATATCTACAATGCAGTTGGGTACAAGTGTCTTTTTGACAGGGGCTTGAGTTTTGATAGAGTTGATGTTTCAGTTGGCTTGAGTTCCGCAGAATGTTTTCTTCCACCGGCCTCTACAGTTGGTTTTCAGATGATTTCATCAGAAGTGTCAGTTGTTTGGATGTTGAGTACAGTTTCTCAGTTACTGGTATTGATGATTTCTCCATGGGAGTATGATGCGGATTAGGATGATACACAGATTTACATTTGGGATCCAGGCAGACTGATTGGTTCATGGTTCAGTCATTGCTTGGGGACAAGCAATTTCAGGAAGGGCAGACTGTCATGTCCCCATTTTTGGTGACAGTTTGATTTAATTAATTTAATTAATCTGGTTGTCTAAAATAATGAATATTTTAAGGATGAATAATTAATTATTTTAATTAAATAAATAAATATTAAAAGATAACTTTATATTTAATAAAGTGACTTGGATTATAAAAATATTTAATAAAGTCACTTGAGGGATAAGATCAAAAATGTTCTAGAAGTCTCTGGAGAGGATGGAGAGAAAAGAATAAATAGGCACCCTGGGGCTCCATTCGAATCAGGCAGTTGTTTTATCTCTCTTTTGATTTCAAATTGTGATTCAATCACAGGTGCATTGTGGAACCTAGGGTTTCTGCAATTGTCACAACTGGCCATTGAGAACGATAACTCTCAATTGGTGTGCAATTTTGAGGATTTGAAATATCATCTGAATTATTGCAGATTGGAGGTGATATTCAGTCATTTCATCGGGGTCCTTATTTGTGGCTTAAGGCCAAATTGTGGTTCTTGCATCATTATTCCTCGAAGGATTTGATTCAGATCATCAGTGCAGGGGCAGAATTGAGGATTTGTTGCAAATATCATTTATGGTGAAGCAATTATGAGCAATAATTGAGCCAGAAACATTCGTTGCATTAGGGAACGAGTGTATTATTTAGATTTGAGGATAGTTTTGATTTCTCAGCTGACATTATGTGTTTTACTGTATCTTCTGAGCCAGGCATCTTCCTTTCTCCTCATGCATTTCTGTCATCGTTTGAAGATCAGTGAATATCGCAAGACTTGGGAAATTATGGGTGAATAACCTTCGCAGCAGCACTAAAAACTAGTGCGACTTCAAGCCATTGGTTACAACAGCACTCTCACACTTGGTCAAGACTCCACACGGCAGCAACAACAACACCGTTTGAGTGTTTACCTAATCGACGACAACTGTATTGCATAGATATCAAAGGACTCGTGCGGTTACAAGACACTGCTCCATTATTTGGGAATGCGACAGCAATCGACCGCTGTCACAGCGATACAAACTACTGTCTTCGACTGCGGGTTTGTACGGGTTCCTCACTGTTGGTGGCATCAGTCCAAGTCGATTATCCAAGGGTTGGTTGCAGAGTAGAGTCTCGCTGTTACCAAGTCGGCATTACTCACGGAGCATATTACTCACCCTCACAAGTTTGATCTCGCATATCACCCGACGGTACACACTAGGAAGTCTGAAGGAGCTCGGTAATCGCACAAGGATTAGTCTCATCACGGAGGTGTTTGGGGTTCTCATATCAGCTATAAATCCCCTTGCGACCCGCATGTCAAGAATTAATTCGCTGATTTTATTTGGGAAGATCGACTACAGAACGGGGCAGCATACAAACTGCAGAGCTCCAGAGCCGACCAGTAAAATGGCATGGGACAGAGGCTTGGCAGCAAGTTAGCAGCTTCGGTTTGGGATCAGGCAGATTTGATATAAAATCAACATGCCCTTCATAATAATTGACAAGCTGGCAATCTCAGGGAGGAATCAGTTTATTTCTAAAGCTGAAAGCATCTGCATTACAACTGTGGTCATTAAATATTGGGAGATGTCATATGTTTGAAATTTATTTGCATTATCATTGACTGAAGAGTTCAATCTGCGTGTGTGTGGACTGCTGAGAGAGGCCTTCATCTTGTAACTGTCTGATTTTTGAAGAGTGGAGGTTGCGATTATAATCTATAGGCCTACAAAAATTGCTCTGCATTTTAAAAGGACTACTATTATCACCTGTAGCAGCTTTTGGTCTTATTTCAGGCTCGTGATCATAAATTTGAGGCCTGTGTTCAATTTTGGAGGCCTGCAGTTATTTTTTTATAGGTCTGATAACTCTTGTTTTTGAGGTCAGCAATCTCTTGGGTAAAGCAATACGTTCAATTCCTTGTGGTCTATGAACAAATTTGGACAACTTGTGAAGGTAAAAGAAGTTATAACCTAACGGGGTTATCTCACACTCTACCATGTGAACTGATGCCACCTGTACTCGTACTGTCCAATGAGATTTAGATGCACGTTGACTTGCAAATTTATTCCTTTTTTGTTCTTTTCTTTTATTCCACCATCCTTCTTATGTCAGACCCAATGAAGGAAAGAGGGGCTAATAATATATAATCTGTGGTGAATTTTTGAATGAATCCGGTCAGTGCATTCAATGTCCTTGTTCCTTTTTACTTTTCTATATTTCTATCAATCCTTACTATCCATCCTGGTGGGTTCTGCGTAGTGTACTTGCTGACTTGGTACTCTTGGTTATTGCTTTTCTCCTTCGGTCTCCCTGTCTTCTTTTCTTTTTAATCCACCCTTACATTTATATCAATATGGATGCTGCCCTTGAATGGACATGTCCCTAGATATGTTCAATTATCAGTTTAATGATATATAGTTCATTGCATTAGTTATATATATATTTGTTAGTTTTTAGGTTAGTATATTTTGTATTTTGTTTATTAAATTTATATTTAAATGTCTACAATGTAAATCCCATCGATTTTATGACTAATAATGTTTTTAGCTCCATTTGCTTTTATTTTTCATCTTTGATTTTTTACAGCAGCATATTGGATCTAATCAAATACTTTTGTAGAATTATCACTTTGGTTTTAAGGCCAACCCATAAGTAGATTGGTTTGAAGGCCAAAAACTTAGTTGGTTTAAAGATTTGATCATATCTTTTAAACCGCTTGGATTTTGGTTCTGAAATTTTTTTTTCAAGTTGGGTATGTACTCAAAATATGTTAGTCTGATTTTTAGAGAATTTTGACGTGATTTTCGGGAGTTATGAGTTTTTCTTTTTTTTTCATAAAAAGCCATTTCTAATCGCAAATCAGTGCAGTTTTTGGAAAAACTTACATTTTAAGAAAGGTTTTTGAATTATAATGGGGGTTCTTTCTTTGTGTTTTGAATTTCTTCTTTTCATTTCTATTTTTGGATCCGAAATCATAGCAAACAAGTCCAATCTTGTTGACTAGGTCAAAATCAAAGAGTAAAAATGAGAGCATTTGTGATTAATTTGCATTTTCTTTGCATGCACTTGGTTGGAAGATAAATTGGATTTTTGAAGCAACTAACCACTTTTTATTGTAGATTTTTATGTTATTTTACACTAATTTGTGGTACTAACAAGTTGCAATTGTAGGTTGCCATCCTTATGAAAAAAATTGAAACATTGCATAAAAAGAACGCATGTCAAAGCTTCAAATGCGCAAGGGCTACTAACATTGTTTGCAGGGCTGCCCAAAGCATAAAAACCCAAAATTTCTTGCTTTTTTGTTTTCATGTGTGGCATTGACTAATTGTTCATTTTTCATAGGCACATAAAACTTGTGATTGGATTCTTTTGGTAATAGGAGAGTATGCTCTTCACCCTTGTGGTGAATCAAAAATCTTGACTTGCCATTTGGTTTCAAAAGCAAGGGGTAACTAAATCTTCTTGGCAAATTTGGGAGAAAATGATTGGAATAGGAGAGTATGCTCTTCACCCTTGTGGTGAACCAGAAATCTTGACTTCCAAAAGTTGATCCACTTTGTGTAGTTAGAATCCTTTAGAGGGCCTGCTCTCGGACAACCTGAGAGGAAGACCCAAGTGGGGACAAGCCAATTACCTGGCTCTTCCAACCCACTATAAACTCAAGGCTACCAAGGACACAAAACTTTGGTAGACGTAGTGTTTTTCTTCACCTAGTGTGATTGATTATGGGATTTTGACTATAGGGAGATCACTAGGAAAGAATGCTTAAGGTACTCTTGTGATCGTGAGATCGGTTACTCATCGCAAGGTGAGGTGTCCCGTAATTGGGAGCAAGAGGAACATTATGAACGGAAGCCCGATCTAAAAACTCTAAGTTAGTAACTACCTTTTTTTAGCCACTCAACTTCTTGGTGCAAGGATCGATCCTAGTGGACTACCTGGATCACCCCAAGATTTACACTCACCATATGTGTTCCTTTGGTTGTGCTTATGGCACTTCCATGACAAAGCCAATATCTCTTGTGGGAAACCACTTGGTGTGAGGCAAAGGAGCATCAAGCATGGGCCAAGTTGTTGAGTAATGAACCGTGACTCTAAGGTAGATTGCTTGGCTATTGTTTTTGATGTTTTGATCAGTGTTAATGTTCTTGCAACATAAAAATTCTGATAAAGAGTTGTTAGGAAGGTCGTCCTGATATCCCAAATGTGTATTAACAAGGTCGTTTTTACCCTTGATCAATTGTTTTGAGACATGTTACAACACTTACTATTTGCAAACCTTGTTGTTTACTGATACGAACTGAAATGAAACGCTGTCTGATTGAAACGACTATTTGATTGACAAATTGAAACGAACTTCAAACTAAAAATTGACTTTTTTTTGCACAAAACTGGCACTCTGTCGCACGCTTTCACAAGAAATATCGCACGACATTTTTTTCAAAAATTATGTCACATGTTAGTAGTAAGTTTCTGTCACACTCAGTTCAAATATCTGTCACTTAGACAAAAAGTGTCGTACCCTTGTTGAAATTCTGTCGCGCAACACTATTTTTGAACTTATGTCGCCCTCCTTTTGAGAAAGTATCGCCTAGAGTTATTTTGGGTCAAAATAGAATTTTCAGTTGGATTTATTTGGTCTAAGGAGTTTCACAATGGTCACCCTTGATCCTAGCTATGTATTAGTGTGTGAAGAATTCATCCTAGGTTGAAAAGATGGGTTTAGTCCGTCGAATGTAAGTCTTGAAACATCTTGATGAATCACTTGTCAAAATTCAACTATTATTTTATTCTAGCTATCCGCTATTGAGCTTCTTGCTCATCCGCTCGGCTCGAGTCACCCGTGTTGTAAGATCTTGAGCACTGTTTGACAAGCCATCTATCACATTTTGACAAGTGACTAGTCTTGGTCGTAAAAGCTTTAAATTTGGCTCGCTTTTCTTGTCCTACTAAACAAAGACAACTCTTTACATGCCGGTCACAACTAGATATCAAGTTGGTAATGGTAGCCACATGCCTTTTATTTTCAAGCAATTGGAAACACCACCCAAACGTCCTCACAAACAACCTTGTGATAAGAATCTCGAATTTGCTCAAACACAAACGGCCAACGTTCGACACAACCCACTTTATAGTTTTGAAAATCCATTTGGTACACCCTTTGAGACACCCCAGGATACGAGTGGTATAGTCACTATGGTGCACCTTTATGAAATTAAACGTCACTTAGAAGAACAAGCATGTGAAACTCAAAAGACTTTGGAGGCTATATACTCTAGGGAGAGAGAAAATCAACAAGTTGAAACTGACAATCAGGCACACTATGAAGAATACAAAGGAACTTGTCCTCAAAATCCTTTTGAGAACAATGATGGTAATCACATGCCTCCAAGGACTCCTAGAGCTACCGCTGGTGCATGTCCTTCACCTAAACCATCTCATCATGATAGTGATGAAGAAGTAACTAGCGAAGACGTGATCAAATTTCAACAAGATGGCTTCGCCCAAAAACTAATGCTCAGAGCTTTAGAGGAAAATGGAGACCAATACTTCCAATACATGGTAGCTAGGGGATGGAAACTCCCTCAAGGTTTTAATGTTGAACATATTATTCCAAGATGAGAGCCCACTAAGGCTGAAATCTTAAGGGAAGAAATACAGGAACTAAGGAAACAATTTGCACAACTGCAAACTTCAAAAGAGCCTCCTAAGACATCATTTGTTGAATCAATTTGTGCTCTTCCATTTGATAGGAGTCTATACATGCTGCCATTTCCTAAGGATATAGAGGTTCCTAAGTATGACAAATATGATGGAAATGGAGACCCTCACGACCATGTGAGACATTTCTATGCTATTAGCATGGACTTTATGCATGAAGACACCTTTCTTATGTGTTTGTTTCCTAGAAGTCTAAGAGGACAAGCTATGGAATGGTTCACTAAATTAAGTCCTCCTCTTAAAAAATTTGACAAACTTGCGCAATGCTTCATCCAGCAATATTCATACAACATTCAACATCCTGTGACTGTGCTAGACTTATGCAACATCAAACAAAAACCAGCAGAATCTTTTGCAATATACCTTCAACGATGGAGATCTTTATACTCTCGGTATCCTCGACAAGTGTCTGAGGCTGAAAAAATTGACATTTTTGTCAATACGCTTGTACCCGAATTATACTTTGATCTAAGAAAATAGTTATTCACATCCTTCAATGCCATGGTAGAAAGTGCATATCGCATTGAGGATGTTGCTATCAAAAGAGGTGACATTGCCATAAACAAGGATAGAGTTAACAATGGAAACGGTAAAGACAAAGGAAAACCTTGGAAAAAAAATAAGTATGTTGTCAATGATAGAGTAGTAGACACTCCTAAGACTAAGGAGCCTGTGTTTAACCTTTCTAATGCCATCTATGTAGCACAGCAACAAGAAGGTTCAAAACCACAACCCTTTGACAAAGGCTCTAAATTTGTGAAGAAGCGACGTGTTTACACACCTATGGTCGAACCTTATGAAGTGGTTTTAAAAACCTTAATTGCAAACAAATTGGTTACCTTACTAGACAACTCACATCCTTACAATCCACCCATTAGACCTCCATGGTGGAGAGAAGATCATACTTGTAGCTATCACCAAAGTAAAGGACATAACACAAAGAATTGCTTCAAACTCAAAGATGTAATTCAAGACCTCATCGAAGCTGGAAAAGTTGTTAGAGATGGCCTTGTTAAGAATACTGATCATAAGGCTTTCCAAAAACCATTACCTGAATATGAAAAGGGTGAGACCTCAAGGGTAGCTGCCAAAAAGAATCATGACGCCAAAATCAGTTATGCTTACGCTAACACTGATAATGTTATAAGCATGCTTGAGCCCGTTGAATACATATGTATGGAAAGCTCCAACAATGACAACTGGCCAAATTATGATGCTGAAGATGAACGACCAAGAGTGGTCTTAAGGACACAATCCACTCCTCAAGATCATACTGATACTAGACCCAAGGTGGTACTCCGAGTGCCTAAGTCTTCATCTTCTCAAGGTGAACCACTTAACGCTGTCACTAGGGGGCAATCTAAGGTTGTCCTAAAAGTTGCTAATGACCCTAAAAATGCTTCATCATCTAAGCAACCAATTACTTCAAAGATCTCCAACTATGATCTTGTTAGCCAACTGCAACACACACAAGCAAAAATCTCCATTTTTGAATTGCTAGAGTTATCTCCTTTGCATAGGGATATCCTTGAGAAAGCTTTACGTTCTGCCAATGTTCCCACCGATATTGATGTAGAACAATTCCAAGCTATGGTGAACCACATCTCCTTGCCCCACTATCTCACCTTTTTTGAAGAAGATGACCGAGCTCTCAGTCAGCCCCATAACCTTGCTCTTCATGTCAAAGTTCAAATCTTTCGTACCCGCGTCTGTTGAGTCTTGATAGACAATTGTGCAGGGTTAAATATCATTTCATTCAATATAATCCAAAAATTGGGCATGTCTGAATTTGCCATTAATCCTAAGTGCAAGATCACTATAAAGGCCTATGATGAGGTTGAAAGGCCTTCTAAAGGTCTAATTGTACTTCCAATCAGAGTTGGTCTAGTTGAGAAGAATGTCATTTTCCAAGTCTTAGACATACCACTTGCATACAACTTGTTGTTCGGACGGCCATGGATTCACGATATGCAAGCAGTGCCCTCTACATACCATCAGTGCATTAAGTTCCCTTTTAATGGTACTGAAGTAGTTGTCCCAAATGACAACTCTATGTCTATCAACACATTATCTGCTGCTGAAACGCTAGTCCCGCACAATCGCTCTTCTCATGAGCTAACACCATCTTTCATAGAATGTGAATAAAAACTGAAAATGATGAGCCTTGGTATGGGCGAGTACACTTTGGACTCTATTGTTGCCTTACCAATTTCCCCTCGGTCTTATGGGAAACCAACTATTGCAAAGAAGTCTTCTGCTTCTGCTATGACACTTTTTGGCGCTTTTGTGCAATCTTCTATACCACTAGAAGTAGAGAAGGAAGAACAACCCATTAGGGACTGGATCTACAAAGAAGAGGAAGATGAGGAGGTTACAATGACTACCCCTATTTCTCCCAAAAAATATGGAAAAGAATATAAATTTTTGACAAAAATGGGCTACCAGGGCCACGGGTCCTTAACTGGTTGTAAGAATGCTCTAGTTGAACATTTAAGTCACACTCAAGGTTGTGATGCTCGAGACACTACTGGTCTAGGCTTTGGGCTAGACAATAATACACCAAACTGTGATCGAAGATTGCTCATGTCTAGTGAATCGAAGGATGATGACTCTCCCGTAATTGCTACTACTACACAAGATGAAGACTTCATTCCTCTCACTTCCCTCCTTTGGGGAGAAGAAATAGAGATTGCTAATAATGAAGAAGCTTCTACCTCCCAACAACAAGAACAAGAAGGGTCTACTTATGAGGACATAAATAGAGGACGAATTAGGCAGAATATTGCTCATCTCATAGCTAGGGGTAAAAGTACAGATTCTCATGAGTATGAGTGGGAAAGCCTCTCTGATGCATCTTGCGAGCTAGGGGTGGATGTCATTCATGCCTATGCAACCCAACCCGATGTAGTCGAACGATCTAGTATGGGGTCAAATGAGTTTGACTCACAACATGTCTCAATGGATCATGCTAGTTCCTCCAGGACTATTCCTGAGCTGGATTCTTTTGCGACATTTTCTATAGGCTCAACTTCACAAGTCACCAGAGATGACTCCTTCCATATCAATCACATTGAAACTTCTCCCTCACTCTCATTAATTTACCCAAATCTCATAGATTGGTCTATCCAAAATCAAAGACCTAAAATACGATCTTTCCAAAATGACTATGAGATCGTGTGTTATCTAAACGCAATCGAACCTGTCATTTCTTCCACCAGCGAACTCGCGGTTAACATGACAGAATCAGATATCAAGTACCTTAGTCAAAAAATTAAAAGGAAAAATAAGCGATTAGATGGCGAAAACCACATTGTGGCGATGTCTGATCCTCAAAAAAGTAAAAATAAAGGCATATCTAATGGTGAAAACCTCTCTGAGGCACCTGCGGATGAGGTACTTGGTAGTCTGCCAAGCTATTTCCAGGATAGATCTTCGGTTCTAGTTGAACCTACACAGCCTATCAACATGGGAACAGAAGAATGTCCTCAGATTATCCATGTAGCTCAATCTTTGTTAGATGAAGAAAAGACACAGTTTTCTCAATTCTTTCAAGACAAGAAGGTCAATTTAGCATGGACATACTCTGACATGTCAGGGCTTGATACAGATCTCATCATGCATCACTTATCAATCTCACCAGATGTCAAGCCTGTCAAATAGAAGTTGAGAAAAATGCATCCACATGTGGCCCTACTGGTCAAGACAGAGTTAGAAAAACTATTGAATGCAAACTTCATTAGGGCCATTGATTATGCCGAGTGGATTTCCAACATTGTACCTATCTCCAAGCATGACAAATCCATATGAGTTTGTACTGATTTTAGAGATCTCAATAAAGCATGCCCCAAGGATGATTTTCCACTACCAAACATCGATATGATAGTGGACATGACTACGGGTTATGAGATGTACTCGCTCATGGATGGATTTTTTGGGTACAACCAAATAAAGATAGCTCCAACAGACCAAGAAAAGACAGCTTTTACATGTGCATGGGGTACCTTTTGCTTGAATGTCATGCCTTTTGGGCTCAAAAATGCTGGTGCTACATATCAAAGAGCAATGACAACCATCTTTCATGATATGATGCATAAAAACATGGAAGACTATGTTGATGACACATTGGCAAAATCAAAGAAATGAGACACACATCTCAAAGACCTTAGTTTGATATTGGACCGTATGGAACAATTCCAACTTAGGCTGAATCCAAAAAAATGTGCCTTTGGTGTCACTTCTGGAAAATTGCTAGGTTATATCATTTCAGCAAAAGGCATTGAGGTTGACCCTGAAAAGGTCCAAGCTATCATGGATATGCCACCACCAAAGACTATCAGTCAGTTTAGAGGTCTTCAAGGATGGCTACAATCCATAAGAAGATTTATCTCTCAATTAGCTGATAAGGCTCAACCTTTCAATAAAAATCTGCATAAAGGATATACCCATATTTGGAACAGTGACTGTCAATAAAGCTTAGATCAAATCAAAGGCGACTTGGCAAAACCGCCAGTTTTGATGCCACCCATTCTGGGAAAACCTTTGATTCTGTACATTTCAGCTACAGATTCTTCTCTAGGAGCACTCTTAGCCCAAAGTGATGAGACAGGAAAAGAAAGAGCCATATACTATATCAGTCAAACTTTGGTGGCTTATGAACTAAATTATACAAGTATAGAGAAGGCATGCCTTACTGTATTTTTTGCCTCCCAAAAACTTTGGCATTATATGTTGGCCCATACAGTTCACTTGATTGCCAAGATAGACCCTTTGAAATATTTATTAAGTAAAGCTGCACTTACTGGTCGCCTTGCTAAATGGATGATGATTCTTTTTGAATTTGACATTCAGTATGTTGAACGTAAGGCAATCAAAGGATAGGCCATAGCTGACCAGTTGGCTGACTTCCCACTTGAAGATGTAGCACCTATGCAAATTGAGTTTCCAGATGCCTCGATCATGAACATTACTGATAGAACATGGAAGATGTTTTTTGATGGATCCCATACACAGAATGGAGCAGGAGCAGGGGTGTTGTTTGTTTCCCCTCATGGTTATACGATCCCAAAGTCCTACAAATTATTGTTCCCATGTACAAAAAATATTGCAAAGTATGAAGCATTAACAAATGGGATCAAAATGGGCCTTGAATGGCAAATAATTGAGCTACACATCTATGGGGATTCTCAACTGGTTGTGAACCAAGTGAATAATGAATATCAAACAAAGGATGACAAGTTGATCCCTTATAAAAAGTTGATAGGTGCTCTAAGGAATTATTTTACCTTTGTAACATTCCAACAAATTCCTAGAGTAGAAAACAAGGTTGCTGATGCTATGGCCACCTTAGCATCTATCCTCCAATTACAAGAACATGAATCACGATTTGAGTTCCTGGTGGAAGAATTGCGTCATCCAGCCTATGATTCCTCAGATAACCAGGTGATCTACACTATTGTGGGTCACGATTCCTCCCGCTATGCAGCTATTTTCTCCTACCTACGTGATCAGGTTATTCTCAAAACCCTCACGCGCAACCAAAAATGCCAAATCCTTCGTAATGCCTCACACTGCACTTTGGTCTCTGGTAACTTGTATAGGAAGGGTCTAGACGGAACGTTGCTTAGGTGTTTAGAGCTAGAAGAGTCCGAGAAGGCACTTGCCGAAGTCCATGATGGCATTTGTGGGGCACATCCTAATGGACTTGCACTTGCCCGAAAACTGCTTAGGACAGGTTATTACTGGCCCACCATGCAAGCTGATGCTATGTGCTATGCAAAGTCCTGTCAAAAATGTCAGCTCCATGGCAACTTGATACATGCTCCTGGGCGAGAGTTAATCCCTTCTGTGACATATTGGCCATTTTAGCAATGGGCCTTTGACTTGGTAGGAAAGATTCATCCAAGCTCATCCAGCGTTCATAAATTCATCATCACAGCAATAGAGTATTTCACTAAATGGGTTGAAGCTGTACCATTATCTGCTGCTATAGGAAAACATGTTGCCCTGTTTATACTGAATCACATCATTTGCCGATATGGTATCCCATCCTCTATTGTTACGGATAATGGAGGGCAGTTCAAGAATAAGGACTTAAAACAGCTATGCAAAAAGTTTCGAATTAAACAACACTGGTCCTCCATTTACTATCCCCAAGGGAATGGCCAAGCTGAGGCCTGTAATAAAACACTGCTGAAAATCCTACACTGCACAGTTCACAACTCCGGGAAAGATTGGCACTTGCAAATAAATTCGGCACTTTAGACCTATAGAACCTCTATTCTTACTCCTACAGGAGCTACACCCTTTTCTCTAGTCTATGGCTCTGAGGCTGTTCTCCCATTAGAAGTTGAGATACCTTCTTTGTGCATCTCCTTACATGGGTTAATAACCGATGAAGATCATAGAGCTATGCGAGTACAGGAATTAGAGATTCTATATGAACGTTGCAAGGCTACTTTTGATCACATGAGAGCTTATCAAAAGTGCATGTCTATACAATATAACAAGAAGGTTCACCCTCGTGAGTTCCAGGTTGGTGAACTCGTGCTTAGGGAGAATCCAAAAAATCAGCAACATCGAGAGTAGAAAGGGAAATTTGAACCTAACTGGTTGGGTCCTTACATTATCACAGCAGCATTTGGGTCTGGTGCTTACCAGTTGTCTACATCAGAGGGTGAAGAACTTGCAGAGCCTATCAACATCCTACACTTGAAGAAGTTCTATACTTAGAGGCTTGCTGCTCAGCTATCTTGTATATATCTATGATCCTGAAAAAGTTCCTAAAAATTAGAAAATGTCCTAAAAAAAAATTTTTAAAAAAATTTGAAAATAGTCTTGAAAAAATCTGTCAAGTGGTGAAAACCTAGAAACAGGTGCTACTTGAAATCCTTGCACCTATGTCTATCAGTCCCAATCATCCACTTTGCTACACATTTCCTGGCTTGGAATTGTTTCTTGTCCTCATCTCGATGGCATAGCTACTTAGCCTATTGAGGTATTCTTGTGCATTAGGGTTTCTTTGACAACTCATAAAATAGTGTTTCTCAACACTTCCCCCACTTTCACATCAAGTGTTTTTCAACACTTTTCAAATAGTTTACCTACGGTCTTCGATGTCGTAATATTTCTCACTATCAAAATCAAGTCTTGAAGAAATGGCCAAGTAACTTGCACACACGCACTTTAACACTTAAACGACTGAGCTATGCTAATATTTATCTACTTTGTGTGTTGTCTATGATGATTTATTTGCCATGTGTTCCCTCCCTAATAGTCTTTCGAGGATGTCATTGACTAGAAGATTGGGGGCATGGGGCATGTCTTCTTGATTTCTACTTGTGGGTATACTTTGTTTGTCTATAGTGTTGTAAGCATTCGTGCTTGTCCTATTCAACACTTTGACTTAGGGAATCTAATCATGTAGTTATCTTGACTTACATGTCTCTGATGCTTAGATTGGATTTCCACATACCTATCTAATATCGATCATATTCATATCCTCATAGTTATACTAGTGATAGTTGTATGATCTCATGGTGTCCCTAATAAATGCTCAATGATGAAATTAAGAGTCTAGATGTTATGCACTTCTTTCTGGTAAACCACTTTGCATATTAGCTTTCATTTTAGGTTCATTTTCTAGCTTAGTCTTTCATTCTTGCATATGGGGAGAGCTCTCTCTTCATCTTTTTGTGGACATATCAGCTAACTCCTTTCATATATTTCTTTACTTTCTTCTTGTTCATGTCTTTTCACCTTCTTAATCTTTCGCTTCATCTCTTTTCTATCTTGTCACCACATTATATAAAGTTTTGACCTCTTAAATAATTTTGACGTCCTAGATTCATTTTCGAGATTGAAATCCAAATTCGAGTTCATCTTGATGGTCAAAATTGTCTTTTAAAATTCTACTTTCTTCTGAGTAGTTAGCTGACCTTTTGAGGTCTAATCTTTGAATCATCACTGGGGCATCTTCATCTCTTCATGTCTTCATCATTTCCATACTTCATATCTACTTAAATTCACTATTTCATGTCTAAAATCACCTTTCTACTCATTTCGACCTTATTTTTATGCTATATCCTTCAAGGTCAACTCTAGTCAAACTAGGGCATTTTATCAATTTTTTTATATAGTCATTCTTGGGTTCTAATCATCTATTTTTCATCTTGGACATTGCTATATTCTATTTTTTTCATTTCTAGCCAGTTTTTGCATCCCCTTACCTCATTTCAATTTCGACCCCGAGGGGGCAGAAATACTCTATCACTGCTTAGGAGCATTTGTTTGATCTTCTCACTTGCTCTCACTCTATCTACTTTTCTAAGTGTTAGAATTCTTCTTGAATTCTGACATCATCTTTTCCTAGTGTTCAGTACTACCACTATCAGGCTGTACATTCAGGACTTGCTATCTATTTGTGCATTTCACTCTTCGAAATCAGACATCTATATTTACCACTGCCTACTTGGCTTCGATTTTCTTTGACATAATGTGTTCCCAGATCGATCACGCATTAGTCAAAGAGGGGCAAATGTAATCACCTAAAAATGGTCATCTAGACTATTAACTCCTTTTTCAACATTTTGACTGAATTAATTTAATCACTTACTTAAGCCAAATTGCTAATAATCAATTTATTTGATTATAACCTATAGTTTGACTAATACTAAGTTCATTATTTGATTAAAAGAACATGTCCCCTTTTAATTAAATAAAAGACCCCATTCTTCTAACCCACTTAAAGTGCACACATAAAGTCCTTTTTCTATTTTGCAATTAAAAGAAAAGGCTTTGTGACTTTTTTCTTATATGACAAGTCAACTTATATTCTATTGGTTGACTTGTGTGTGCACATGGATCACTCCTCTTTTTGAACTCCACTGTTGATCATCCACCATCTTCATCTTGATCTCTACCATCCATACATCTTTAAAAGGGAGAGAGTTTTCCCCCTCAATCGATCCATCATTTGAATATTGTTATGCTGCAGGTTTTCTAACAGGTTTCTTTGGAGCTTTGTGGAGAACTTCTATTTCTTGTCTACATTCTCTCATCCATGGCATCATGGCATTCTAGCTTAGCTTAGCTTTCATTTTTACATGTAGCTTAATCTCACATAGCTTAATAATGGTACTGTAACACTCTCATCCATGCTTAGAATAGTTTCATTTTGCATTCTCATCTTAGCTTAATCTTCATTTGCATTGCATTCTTGAGGAACTTCTTGGGATATTTGCATTCTTGCATCTTGTCTTTGGAACCTCCCATTGCATGGTTTACTAGAAACAAGAGTATCTCTAAGGCTCATCTGAGAGCTTTCTTATTCTTGAAATATACTCTCTTGCACTCCGTGGATAGGGAGCTGTAAGCCGGCATCCGAACATTTCGAACTCATGGAATCGTTTGGATAGAAGGGTTTAGAGTGTGACACAAATCAAGTGTACAAGATGAACCATTTTGAGATGAACTCAAAGAGGATTGAAGGAGAAGTTTCTAGAAGGGAATAAAATGAAAAGATGGGTAGATTCATTGAATCCTACCTAATCCTACCTAACCCTAAAATGGACAATAGAGGTTGAACAATAAAAGATCTAAATTTTCTATTTATAGAGATGGCTAGTCAGAAGCAAAGGTCATTATGTGTAGGAACCTAAGGAAGACAAGGAGTCTAAGATATTGCTTCATTCAGTGACCAAAGAGAAGAGACTACTATTAGAAAGCACAACAAGAAGGATTAAGAGTATGAATGCTTGAAGGGTGAACAAGATATCAAAGCTTAAGTGTATGAAAGCCAAGTAGAATAAGGACTGAAATAGAGATCTATAATTACAAAGTGAGTTGTAAGTTATTATTAGATCAAGCCTTACTGTTACTTTCTAATCGGTGTACTAGTCTAGGGTAAATCCTTTAGATTAAGGTTGACTTAATAGTAATTTGTAAATTCTTTATCCAGTGAAATTCCAAGCGAATGATCTAAAGTCCTCTAATAAGGCTCACTCCTAATAGGGTGATTTAAATCCCCTAACCAGGTCACATTTAACTGTGTGCATTGTAACCTTTAATAGGGTTGGCCTTTCATGGGACATTACTTTAGAGGAGTGAGAATGAGTAGTATGTTATTGGTGGTTTTAACCGAATTGGGTTCCCATGTAAAATCATTGTGTCAAATTTATTATTGAATCTATTATATTTCATGCTTAGATTTCTACAAAGTTGATTTGACAGTAACCTACAAGTTTAACTAATTGTATGATCTAATGGATGCATGCATGATGAATATGTTTTGTGTGTCATGCCCTAAATTTATGAGGCAAAACATAACCAATTTTTTTTTTTAAAGTACACTAGAAGTATTATATATTGACCTGCACTAGTTTGAATGTTTCATCAACTGTGAGGTATGACATAGCAGCTAGGTAATGTTACCATATCAAAATTCACATCCTAACCTCAAAGGGGAGTTAGTACTTATGTGATTACACAACCCATATTCTATATGGATGTGGTTATAATCGTTCAATAGTTGTTTTAGGTGAGAATGTTTTGAAACAAAGTATTTCAAAAATGATCCTTAATTATTCACTCACCATATCCTATATAACAATACCCTCTAACAACCTGTCTATCTAAAGCTAACATTCCTACCTCATTTAACTATTATTATTTTGCCATTTTATCTTATTTTATACTTTTCATTTATTTTAATTAATCCTTTATTTACTTATTATTATTATGATTATCCTTTATTCAATCCAACCAATTCAATGTCCTTGGGCTATTTCAATCAACGAATAATTACTTATGCCCCAAAAAAATTTATTTAGTTTTACTTTCAATTAATGTAGGTATTTTAGCACACGCACACACACACACACACACACACACACACACACAGAGATATATATATATATATATATCATCGAAGGATATGCATCAATATTTTTTTCATGTTCAATCTTAACATATTATTATTCTTTTGTTATTATTTTCTTTATTTTTATATCATCTTTTACTTTTACCTATAATACGTAACACATATTTCTTAAAACATGCTACCATCTTTGTAAGAAGGATATAAATTTAACTTTACTATCTTAACACAAATATATATAGGTTGTTTAACACACACACACATTCTTTAAACCTAAGGCTTAACATATTACTATTAAGTGGTGAATACTAGGGCTCATAACTCAATTGCACTTCCCTATGTTAATTTTACCTAATATTCACAACTTGATATGGCTAACTAATTTTTAAACCCTAACCCCCTTAACCCCTTGGCACACAAAATCTAAACAAACTAAACAAAATCCAACAACTTACCAACCCTACCTATGTAATGTCCCTTTTTAGGATTTACCCCTAATTTGCTCTTAGTTTTGGTTAAGATCTTGTGAGTAACTTCAAATATGGTTCTATAGTGATATGTATATTGAATTTTTCCTTTAATAGTTAAAGGTTCCCAAATTCTTGAAGTATAGATATATTGATGAATTGTATGTAAGGTTAAAAATATGTCTATAAGTAGAAATCTATCCTAATTATATATTACCTTTATACTCCTCTCTTAAAAATAATTTTATTAACTCTAGTATACCATCAATTATCTTGAAGTAAGAATAACGGTAACTCTAATATTCCAATAATCTTGAAGCAATAATATAATGATGATCTTGATTATTGTATGGATAGGTGAAGGTACAGATATCAAAGAGGGATCATGTTCCACGTAGTCCAAGGCTTCACTCTGTCATGTCCCCATTTTTGGTGACAGTTCGATTTAATTAATTTAATTAATCTGGTTGTCTAAAATAATGAATATTTTAAGGACGACTAATTAATTATTTTAATTAAATAAATAAATATTAAAAGATAACTTTATATTTAATAAAGTGACTTGGATTATAAAAATATTATATAAAGTCACTTGAGGGATAAGATCAAAAATGTTCTAGAAGTCTCTGGAGAGGATGGAGAGAAAAGAATAAATAGGCACCCCGGGGCTCCATTCGAATCAGGCAGTTGTTTTATCTCTCTTTTGATTTCAGATTGTGATTCAATCACAGGTGCATTGTGGAACCTAGGGTTTCTGCAATTGTCACAACTGGCCATTGAGAACGATAACTCTCAATTGGTGCGCAATTTTGAGGATGTGAAATATCATCTGAATTATTGCAGATTGGAGGTGATATTCAGTCATTTCATCAGGGCGCTTATTTGTGGCTTAAGGCCAAATTGTGGTTCTTGCATCATTATTCCTCGAAGGATTTGATTCAGATCATCAGTGCAGGGGCAGAATTGAGGATTTGTTGCAAATATCATTTATGGTGAAGCAATTATGAGCAATAATTGAGCCAAAAACATTCGCTGCATCAGGGAACGAGTGTATTATTCAGATTTGAGGATAGTTTCGATTTCTCAGCTGACATTATGTGTTTTACTGTATCTTTCGAGCCAGGCGTCTTCCTTTCTCCTCATGCATTTTCGTCATCGTTTGAAGATCAGTGAATATCGCAAGACTTGGGAAATTATGGGTGAATAACCTTCGCAGTAGCACTAAAAACTAGTGGGACTTCAAGCCATTGGTTACGACAGCACTCTCGCACTTGGTCAGGACTCCACACGGCGGCAGCAACAACACCGTTTGAGTGTTTACCTAATCGATGACAACTGTATTGCATAGATATCAAAGGACTCGTGCGGTTACAAGACACTGCTCCAGTATTTGGGAATGCGACAGCAATTGACCGCTGTCAAAATGATACAAACTACTGTCTTCGACTGCGGGTTCATACGGGTTCCTCACTGTTGGCGGCGTCAATCCAAGTCGATTATCCAAGGGTTGGTTGCAGAGTAGAGTCTTGCTGTTACCAAGTCGGTGTTACTCATGGAGCATATTACTCACCCTCACAAGTTTGATCTCGCATATCACCCGACGGTACACACTAGGAAGTCTGAAGGAGCTCGATAATCGCACAAGGATTACTCTCATCACAGAGGTGTTTGGGGTTCTCATATCAGCTATAAATCCCCTTGCGACCCGCAGGTCAAGAATTAATTCGCTGATTTTATTGGGGAAGATCAACTACAGAACCGGGCATCATACAAACTGCAGAGCTCCAGAGCCGACCAGTAAAATGGCATGGGACAGAGGCTTGGCAGCAAGTTAGCAGCTTCGGTTCGGGATCAAGCAGATTCGATATAAAATCAACATGCCCTTCATAATAATTGACAAGCTGGCAATCTCAGGGAGGAATTAGTTTATTTCTAAAGCTGAAAGCATCTGCATTACAACTGTGGTCATTAAATATTGGGAGATGTCATATGTTTGAAATTTATTTGCATTATCATTGACTGAAGAGTTCAATCTGCGTGTGTGTGGACTGCTGAGAGAGGCCTTCATCTTGTAACTGTCTAATTTTTGAAGAGTGGAGGCTGCGATTATAATCTACAGGCCTACAAAAATTGCTCTGCATTTTAAAAGGACTACTATTATCACCTGTAGCAGTTTTTGGTCTTATTTCAGGCTCGTGATCATAAATCTGAGGCCTGTGTTCAATTTTGGAGGCCTGCAGTTATTTTTTTATAGGTCTGCTAACTCTTGTTTTTGAGGTCAGCAATCTCTTGCGTAAAGCAATACGTTCAATTCCTTGTGGTCTATGAACAAATTTGGACAACTTGTGAAGGTAAAAGAAGTTATAACCTAACGGGGTTATCTCAGTGGTATCAGAGCATGTTTGCAAATTATTTGATGAATTGCCGCAGTACAATATTGGGATTTAGTGACCTTTATAGCTAGGGTCATTTCAGTGGTATCAGAGCGGTTTTCTTGCCATCCTGTGGGGTGAGAACCGACTTACATGAGTGATCAGCACTCTACTTCAACCAAGATGTACAGGTACAACACAAAGTCTCCAAGGACACAATCTCGGACAAGTAATAGACACAGTATTCAGAGTCAGAATTTTGGAAAGGAGGACTATTCAGACATTCAGGATGAGCTCAGAAAAATCAGACATAACATGTCTGAACTGTTGGATAAGCACCACCGTATGATTGACAAGCTGTCTGTCCCAACTAAGGTGAATAAGTCAACTGGATTTCGATTTGGAAAATCTTCTCGCAAAGCACTAGCTGATACAGTGGGCGATGTTACTAGGAACCTAATGAGGAGTTTGAGAAACAAGTGTGCAATCGGTCAGAGGCTTCAGTTTAGTCACAGGATGAAGTGGTGAAGGATATTACGCTGATGGATAGTAACTGTCAACTTGATACTTTGATTGAGACAGTTGTATACAGGGTTCCCAAGGGTGATGTCTTAGATACTCAAGGTGGTTTGGTTCCGACAGTCAAGGATTACAGTGAAGTGAGTTCAGATGATGATAAGGATGTTGATGATGAGCTACCAGGTAGAGATGAGCAAACACTGAGTATCCATGATTTTGCTGAGAGAGAGTACCAGGCTCAGTTAGATGCTTCGGATGAAACTGGTAGTACTTCACATGATTTGTCTAGCCAGCTGAAGGTAAGCAAAGATAGTATTGTGGCTTCTTTATCTCATCATGACAGGATGCGGGAGATGTTAGAAGAATACATCCAAATGATTCAGTTACAAGGAAGACATAAGGGAGTTTAGAAAAAATCTTCTTGTTGTGACTTACATGCAATTGGTGAAGGAATGGGAATGATGAAGTTGAGCTATTTACATCTTCTATCAGATCGTGACCATCTTCTAAGCCTTGCCAAAGACTATTTAGATGCCTTGAGGAGGAAGGAGGAGGAAGTTGTCAAGCTTTCTTTCGAGCTTGAGGACACTCGAGCAACTTTGGCATTACAGGATTGGTAGAGACATGGGAATGAGCACGACATGGAGCTGAGCTTAAGTTCATCTTGCACTCAGTTTTTGAGAGAAGAGGGATCATGTGAGGTTGCTGATAATGCTACGAGTTCATCTTGCATTCACATCCAGGATACAAGGACAATGTAAAACCAATATGAGGAGTTAGTTGGTGTTGGTCACATTACTCAGGTAAGGAGTTTGCTCGAGTTACCAGCTATTCCTTATTTACGGATATGGACTCAAGAATGTTTCAGGGGCATTTGGGGTTCAGTTAACTGGAGATCTTTAACACTTAATAGTAGCAATGTTTGTTTGAGTGCTATCATGGATTTGATTAGCAGAATACACGGTGTTATCTTTCCTTGTGCTAGCAGTTTGTCCAATGTTGGTATTAGTCTTTATACATCGTTGTTGGGTTTGGTTCATATTTCCAGTCAACCATTCTTGCTGGAAGGTGTTGAAGATTTTTCATATTTGGAAGCATGTATAGATGAGTCCCAGGATCATTTTGGCCTTGATGAAATTCGGGAGAATGAAGTGAACAGTTTTGAAGATTCAGCTTCCTTGACAGTTTCTTTAGGTACAGAAGAGCTTGACAGCAGAACTATAGATTTTGACACTCCAGATGAGGATATGAGTTTTGGAAAGGATTCACAAGATATGGATGACAATATTCTAGAAACCAGTAACCTTGAAGATACTCCTTTAGACAATGTGACAGAGAAGGTTTGTGGAAGACAGTTCAGCCAGAGCCATCATGTGATTAGCCAGTTGAAAGTTAGTGAGCAAGACATTACTATTGCTTGTGAGCACTTTGATACTGCTCATCAGTTGTTGGCTGTTACTGGTTGGGGTTCTTCTATGACAGATGAGTCCAGTGGTGGTTACTTTTCTTTGGTGGTTACTTTTCTTTGGCAGAGATTCATGCCTTGCGTGAAGCTATTCAGATTTTGAAGCAGGATTATTTACGATTGGTAGCCGACCGTGATCACTTGGTTGAGTGGGGAAGTACAGCCTATGAGGCACTCTTGGATCGTGAAGAGGAGGTGAGTGAGCTTTCCCAGGAGCTCATAGCGACTACTGAGGCTTTAGAGGACACACAGCGAGATCTACAAAAGTCGTAGTTTCAGTTGAAGGAGGTGACCGTGGAGTTGGAGCATTTGCAGTCAAACCCAGCCCCAGACCTAGTTCATTTGACTATTGAGGTGGATGATGGTAAGTACACTTCCGTAGTTGCTACGAGGGAGCATATTGTTGAGGCTGACACACATATTCAGGATTCGGTAGTAGCCGGTATGCATTTGTTTTGAGGATGTATTGGTGATCCCTAATCTATGAATTTGCTAGGATTTGGAAGGCCAAAAGGATTGAATTTCCATACACATGAAATGGATTATGATATCTTCCTTTCATTAAAATGAATGCATAGCATATACATTTATTCTACAACCACTTATGTATTAAAACAAATTTTACAAAAAAATTTACAACTATTATGGAATATTCACAATAAAGGAATTGTGAGAAGAATTGTTTCCATTACATGATTTTCCATATTACATCAATCACCCAATGTAAGGACTTAGAATGAATATATCTTACAAAAAAAATTCCTATTCAATCCTTACACCCTGTTAGAAAATACAATATTGTGAAAATTTTCACTTTACATTACATTGATATAATAATAAAGACTTACAAAATCATAACACATTTAGGATGACATGAACATTGATCTTCCCTTACACACTTGAATCTCTTCCACTTTATCAAGGGTGAAACCCTAATATCTTCAAGGGATGCATCTTCACAAAACTTGCACATAACACACAAACTAGGAACCATGGAGGCTCATCTTCCATCCTAGGCTTCTATGAAGCCACCCACTAAGTAGGGGAAACAATACCCAAATGGGTTACATACATACATCACTTGCCATTGTATGAACACAAAGCAACTCCCTCCCATGGCTTGCACAATGATTCACCATTGGAATCATCTCACATTGGGTGAAGGTGGACTCTTCAAAGAGGTTATTCCATAACCAAACATAAACATCAGATTGCCATTGCATTTTGCATCGCAAGGCCATCATAAACATCTCCTCCTTGTGCACACAAAACGTCCCTTGTATCTCCCAAAAAAAAAGGTATATGGCTTCAATGGAGCCCATACTCCATGAAAAAAATAATTCCTCATCATGAGGTAACTTTATCAACTATAATGTTGAGCCCAACTAAGCCCTTCACCCAAGGCTTCTCTTCCCTCCCAAGGGTGAGTGAAGCCTTCACACCCGTGAACACATTCAACACTCACATTCAAAGAAGAAAATAAAGAGGAAACATAACCAAAAGAAAATCTTCAAGAACATATAGCACATTCACATTTCCACAACACAAGGCCAAATTCCACAATGCAAGATTCACAATACAAAGCATGCTCCATTGACAAATCCTCCACACTTGCAGATTTTTTTTGCCATACTAAAAGAAAGAAAGAAAAGATCATGTTTTGAGACACCAACCTTGGTTCAAGCTAGGCAATGATAGTTGTAGTAGAGGTCCCTTAATCTCCCTCCAAAACCCTAACTATCTCAAAACTTAAAGAGTGGGTGAACAACCCACTAATTTGACCAAGGCTCCCTAATAAGGCCTTCCCACTAACTATTTTAGCAAACAAACCTAGCCACTTCCTCTTACAAACTTGTCTCCTCTAAATTTTCTATATTTGACTTAGTGGGAACATGGGAGAAAACACATGTGACAACTCCAAATTCGAATTGATGGAAGAATGCATGGGTAGAGGGGCCCCCTAGGCTATCTAGGCACTCACATGGTCAAAATTAGATCCCTAACTTGATATATTAACATATGGGCAACTTATTTTATCATAAAAGACAGTTTGGGACCACCCAATGACCCCTCAAAACCCTAGTCAAGTCCAAACTCGAATTTCCTTTGATTGTGACCCATCCTACCCCTTGTCAAGTGAGTTTACTTACTCAATAATAGGGTAATTAATTTTTGGGTAAATTTCCACCATGATCAAAACCCTTAATGACATGTCAATTACACACAAAATCCACAAGTGTCAAGTGACACATAAAAATACATTCCATGTCACCATGATATGATCCTAATGCATCCTCATGATTAAACATTCCCACATGCAGGAAAACTCACATTTATGAAGAAAAATACTTTCACAATGAGGCTTTTTTAATCTTCCAAAGATTCGCCTTGGTTAAACTATGTACATAAAGGTTTGGGACTTGTTTCCCCTAAGAATTTCCATGGTTCCACTTGCTGCACATTAAACTCAAGCATCAATAGTCCAAGAAGGTTGTATAAAATACATATATCATAAATGCATATAATTTCATAATTCAAATTCAATTTCCTTCCCTAGTCATTTCAAATAGTTTGTTCAAAATATTAAAATATCACAATCTGCATATCATAAATCATCATTGTCAAATTAATATTTATTTGCATGTCATAATCATTCATCCTGAATATCATTAAGCATCATAATCAAATTAACATTTATCTACAAATCATAAATCATCATAATCAAATTAACATTTCACATTGCATCAAAATCTAATAGTATCATGTCATAAAACTACATCTATATGTGTGTTCAATCATTTTATACACAATAACAAGTTCTTAGTGCATATAATAATGTAAATCACTACTAAAGTTTCAAAATCACTAGATAATACAATCCACTATCCATCTAAGTCTTGAATAGCTATCAAAATATCAAGGTCTCGAATATCAAAATTTAAATAAAATATCTATGCTATGATGGGTCGGGGCGAGGCCTCACATTATGGATATGGGTTCACTAAGCTGTGAAAAAATTGATTTGTACATCTGAACCTTGGATAACTGATTCACCCCCTCTCAGTTATTCTAAAGAATTCTAACACTATTGAATGCACAATGCAAAAAAAAATTGATGAACAAAATCTCTTAGGTTACTAATCTTGAATCCACTATCGATCTGGGCTCATTGATTTTTTGAGATGTCTGGGCATCAAAAAAAGAAATCAAACATTCAAATACAAGTTCTTCACACATAATAAATGAACCCATCTCATGATAGAATCCAAATTCTTCGTAAATATTTTTCAACAACTAACAAAACAAGGGATTATATGAGAATGGTTGGTTGATGCAAACATGTTTCACCTTCTTGTTGTCCACTTATTTGAATTTAGTAGTGACATTTGGTAATGGTTGGCATGCATCACTTTATCTTCCTAATGTCACATGTATTTACACGCAATTGAGAATATATTTATTTCCCTCCTTTATATTTATGTGTGAGTTTGCAGTAGTATATTTATAACATGTTCTTATTGACAAATCAAGATACATGAAAAACCCACATTGTATGTTATCTCAATACAATATTACAATAGTGAAAAAAGATCCATCACTCATATCATGAGGTAAGCTCGTTCTTCCTGACTTTTTTTTGCCTTTAAAAAAAATTGAAATTGTGAGTTAGCAGTAGAATACACAGTGTTTCTTTTTTCTTGTGTAATTATTAACGACCTCTTATAAGGGGTTGGGTTCCCCTATAGGGTTACTAGCTAATATATACTCTATATTTAATATGCATTGAGATGCATCAAGGCATTAAATTTTTCTTTTTATTAATGCTGAATGATGAAAATAGTTCAATGCCTCAATGTATCTCGACATATTTTAAATATAGAGGTTATATTAGCTAGTGTATAAAAATCTGAATATTTTCAATTAATTTAGTTTAGTAATTTGGTGCATGATTTTGGCATCATTTAAAGAATCTACTTTTGAAATATTTTTATTTAATTCAGTTGATTGTAGGAAACTCTCCTTGATCAATAATATTCACACACACAGAGCCCATTTTAGAATTAAAGTCATTTTCTTCTTTGAAAGTTTTATAGTACTTGTAGGCCAGGATATAATAACATATGTGCATATTGTCCATTTCTAGATGTTACATCAAATATCATTTGAAGGCCAAACAATTTGGCATAGGAAAGTGAAAATTGATACAGGCAAAAACTCAATGTTAGAGAGATGGAGAGGAAAGGGCTTATAACGACATTCATAGAAGAAATGAATATTGGTAAGAAATTTAGCATTTTAAGGAAATCTAGAAAAGTTTCAATATTTAATCATCATTGTTGCATTAATCAATAAACGAATGTGTGAGCATTTTTTATAAATCCATATCTATATCTACTCTAGTACTAGAAAACTATTTATGATTTTTGAATATAAATGAAAATATTGAAAGATTCTATGTAAATTTAGCTTTTACTTTGAAACTAATGAATGATTCAATTTTTAAAAAATAAAAACAATAATTTTAATTTCATATTTTGAATTGATTTTCATGTAAAGGAAATATTATCTAAATATTTTTAAAAATAGAAAGGATATATTAATACATAGATTTCAAGTTCAAATTTATTTTTAAGATTACTAGGGACTTATTTAAAACTAATAAATTTTTTGAATTAGTTTAATTTTAATTTTTTTACAGATTTGCATGCAAAACAAAAATAAAATTAGAATCGAAATGTTATTTATACATGTAGGAATTTATTCAAACTAGTTGTTGATTCATTTTATTAAATTTTATAATTTCTTTTAACTTAGTATTTGAATTGGTTTTTATGAGAAAGAAAAATGGAATAGTAATTATGTTTCAATTTTTTCTTCCAATGTTACAACTAAAAAGATATTCAACCTATTTTTGTAATGCCTCTATTTTTATAGATGATTGTCATATATAAGTATAATCATAAATAGGAATTTCATATAGAATAAGAAAAGTAGTATATGAAGAAACTCAATGGCTCTACAACTTCTTGAAGCTTCCACAGACATAATTTGAGGCCTCACCCACTCATAGGTGCTCTTCCTCTCAGTACATATGTGGTTAATTTCATTTACTACACTCCTTTACACTACCGATAATGAGTTAGGGAACCCATGGCCTTGAGAACACAAAAGAGATTCAAATGAAAGAGGAAACCAATGGGAATCATAGGGCATGGACCTTCAAACATGTTATAAGCTTTGGTGATTCCAAAAGGTACAAAATTTTGAGATCAAACATTGCTCGCTCGATGCAAAGGATGGATTTGATAGATGTAAGGATTTTGTAGATTGTCATTTATCTTTATGTCAAATGCCCAAATGGCCATGACTATTGGTGATAAGAAGAATAGGCTACAAACCTATTTTATTTTCTTGTGGCTCTTATATGTAACAAAATTCCTTCCCAATATGAACAAATAAGCCCACAATTTTTTGTGAAAGAAACTAAGTTCCACTTTTATTATCTCACAATGTTGCAAAAGTGTTAATTTTGTGTTATCCCTTGGACTTCAAAGGCCATACACATTGAAATCTTGGCACTTTTGTGCCTTGTGTGGCTCATAATAAAAAATATTCATTATTCTTATGGAACTTCTTGCCACAAGCCTCGGACCCCATCAAAAATGTGAAAAGAATAGATAAATATAATTCCTTCTACCCCATATTGATGCTATGGTACTCATTTTAATTAATTTTGGTATCTATCTTACAAGAGAAATTAATTTCAAACTCAAAAAAACTTGCATTTAATGTGCCTTCACATTATTTATTGGCATAAATGTGTGCTTTTTGTGTAGAAAGGAGGGTCATCTAAGAAATAATTGCCCTATCATTAAGAAGAATACATAATAAATCTTCTCACCCCAAATCTGATGTTTAAGCCACTCTACACCTAATTGACCCTAACTCTTCAACCTCTATACCCCTTGGAAAATCCTCTCGCCCATCCCTATGGTTAAACCCCCTCATTTGATCCCCCATCTAGTGCTTTTTAGCCTTCATATATCATGAGTTCTTTTATAAACCTAATGGATTATCTCCACCATGTTGAAACCCCAAAGACTAGTGTGAACAACTCTGAAGACTCTCTTCATGTTGTCAACAAGATTGATAAAATCAAATCCTTTTATTTTGGTTAAATCTAAAATTTTCAAATAAAAATCCTAAAGATTGAATACACAACACATTTCTCTACAAAGAAATAAGAGAAATTCTATGTCTATGTAGAAAAATAAGATCAATTTCAACTCCCATATTGTTATGAAGGATGATTTTTTCATAAGCATAAATAAACATAGTATAGCCCACCCCCCACTAATAATAATGAGGTCACTTCTAACTCTGAGGTTTCAGATCATGATAGTGTGGTGGAGGTGTCTTAGATCCCTAACAAGGATGTAGAGATTCATTGTTTGACTATTTTTTATGCCTCCTCTATGGTTGGGAATCCCCTGTCTGACTTTTCCATTGTTTTCATACCTCCACACCCTCCTAGACACCATCCTTGTATGATTATGGATGATGTGCCCATTTATCCAAGTTGTCTCTTGTCCATAAGAGAGAAGATGATGAGTGGATCAAAATGGATGTTATTACATAGAAGGAACCCCATGATCAAAGGGATCAATGCAGTGTCATTGTACCTTATGAAGGAAAGTCCTATATATGTTTTGGTGCACATCAAAAGAAGATGAAACTTAAGGTCAAGAGGAAACCAATTATGAAATAAATAGTAAAATGTGGAGGATCTGATCTAATATCACCATAGGTCAAAGTTAAAAGGAAGAGAGGTATAACAACTAGATCTAATAGAAAAAAGAAGGAATCTAAAAATCTTGAGAGATAATTACCAAATTGGTATAAGAGATTTTGAGCTCCCATGAACACCAACCACTATATTTTCCCATGAATATCAAACCTACATCATGGAATGTCAAAAGACATAAATATGTTGATAGAAAGTACATTAATAAAATATTACTTTTAATGAATCATAACATTAACATCCTTGTGCTCCAAGAAATAAAATATGTAGAGTTCAACTTGGATATATACATTTTAAATTCATTTGAAAAGAGGCAAAATAATATACCACCTCTCATGATAAGGGGAAAGGTGGAACTCCCATCTTGACTGGTCCCAAGTGGTATATATCTGTCGATGGATGGGCATGATCACCTTGCAATAAATTAGTGTGGTTTAGCATCAAAGTGGGAGAGATGATTTTGGACTTTTCTCTGAATAGGGAGAGGATAGACCTATCTAAATGGATTTTCTAGATGGATTCTATTTCCTAGATATTTGGAGAATTTTTTTTAAAATTAGTAAGAGGATGCAAGATAGATTGTGGGTATACGACTATGAATGGGGATGTTGTGAAAATTTCTATTGGTCCAAAATTTTAAACAAATATAGGCTCATAGATCCCTTTATGGGACACAAGATGGAGAATAAATGGATGTAATACACTCACACAACTACCAACAAGGAAATAAAAGGTTATGAAATAGATTAGACATAAATATGTTGATAGAAAGTACATTAATAAAATATTCCTTTTAATGAATCATAACATTGACATCCTTGTGCTCCAAGAAATAAAATATGTAGAGTTCAACTTGGATATATAAATTTTAAATTCATTTAAAAAGAGGAAAAATAATATACCACCTCTCATGATAAGGGGAAAGGTGGAACTCCCATCTTAACTGGTCCCAAGTGGAATATATTTGTAGATGGATGGGCATGATCACCTTGTAATAAATTAGTGTGGTTAAGAATCAAAGTGGGAGAGATGATTTTGGACTTTCCTCAATCTATGTGCCTAATGAATAGGGAGAGGATAGACCTATCTAAATGGATTTTCTAGATGGATTCTATTTCATAGATATTTGGAGAATTTTTTTAAAATTAGTAAGAGGATGCAAGATAGATTGTGGGTATACGACTATGAATGGAGAGGTTGTGAAAATTTCTATTGGTCCAAAATTTTAAACAAATATAGGCTCATGGATCCCTTTGTGGGACACAAGATGGATAATAAATGGATGTAATACACTCACACAACTACCAACAAGGAAATAAAAGGTTATGCAATAGATTAGACATATTTATGCACACAAAGACATCTTTGGTTTTAGTACTGATACCAATGAATCCTTTGCAAATATCACCCTAGAAAAATTACTTGATCACCACCTGATAATTGCTAATGTTTTTGTAAAGGAAAAACCTATATTTCAGTCGAATAAAGAAAGATGCATTTTATCTAAATGTATATTTTTTAAGTGATGAAGATGCATATATTTCCATTAACTTTATTAGACTCTTTAACAAGCACTAGTAAATTTGGACCCAATTTTCAACCAATTTTGTTCAAATTTTGACCAAGGTTCATCACTATTTTTCTTGTCAAAAATTTGACCAAATTGCAAGTTGGTCAAAATTTTGATGAATAAATTGCAGGTTGGTCATAATTTTGACAAAAAAATAGCGATGAACCTTGGTCAAAAATTGGGTTTCAAATGTACTAGTGAAGGGTTAGATTAAGAAGAAATGTGTCTTTACATGATGGACACAATGTAAAGAAGTTAGAAAAATATTTTCTAGGTGGTGGGGGATAAGAAGATTAGATGGGTTGCTAGTGGAATTTAATAACCATGATATATAATGGATAACACATGAACTCTTGTAGGTGTACTCTAAAGCTATTGATCACAAATCCCTAGGGTGTGCTATTGATAGTGGTCTTATGTACCAAAATATGATGATGGGTCTCTAATAAGAATTAAAGATTTCTTATGTTTCTTAATGTATCCTACAAGATCTTAGCTAAATTGTGATGAAGGATGCTCCCCTTAATACCATTAACCATCACAAAAAATAAAGAAACAACAAAAAATGTGAGAACAAAATATGGATTTCTTATTTGTATCGCAAATGCGAAATTATAGAATTCATAAGTACAATATGCTAACCCACATGGGCACCTGAGAAAATGTGAGAACAAAATATGGACTTCTTATTTGCACCGCAAATTTAGAGTTATAGAATTCACAAGTACAATATGCTAACCCAAATGGGCATCTTCATTATAGTAATCTGCAAGACAAGCTGTGAACTATCACCCACAATTGTCCTAGACAATGTTCGGGCCTTTCTTAAATAGGCAATTTTATGCTTCCTGAGAAGGTTCTAGATGCTCAAACTTAATACCTAGGGTTGACAGACCCTAACAATACATATAGAGTCAGCTAAATGCATTTTTGACAAGTTATTTTAGAAATTTCAATAGCCCAACTTTTGAAGGCCATGACTCTCAAACCATTGCTCTGATTGGCTGTTATAACCACTTTTTAGAAATGCCATCTCCTGATCCACAGGCTTGAAATCATACAAGTGCCCTTTTGTCAAGTTTTCAAACCTCATCCGGGCACTCTAAGACCTCCAATGGTGAGCTTGAAGATTTTTTTGCAAATTTTTCCATCGAAAATCCATAATAACTTATCTGATACTTATGCTTGAGAAATGAGATTTTATGGTAGGCTTGCAACTCTAAAATGAACCTTCCTATAGGAGAACATTCTTAGCTCATATAAGAAACTTACTAAAAATAGCAAGTTACCATGAATAGTAACCACCCTGTCTACTAGTCCTTTTTAAAATGGAAAAGATTGAAATGAAAATATTTTTGGGTGATGCAAGATTACTCTTACACCCAGGATGCTCTTGCATCAGATTACTAACTAAAATATTGGAAAATATCTTCCCTTAAATTGTCTCTCCTATATAAAATGGCTTTGTCAAGAATGTATTACGCTGGAAAAATTGCTTACCAATTTGGAAGCAATGACAATGCAAAATGGTGTTATGCTAAGATTTTGATAGTTAAAGGAATAAGAAGCTTATTTGATATCATTAAGGACAATAATTTAATAGCCGGAGTGAGTTGGTGTAGAAATTCAATATCCCATAAACACATTTGAGAAACTATTAAGTTATCAAGAAAGATTTCTCCTCTTTATCCCTTCCTAGGAATATAGTAATGGCTCTAGATTGACTTCATACAAACGGACAAAATAATCACTTCTCTATCGATAAACAATAATTAACATACTCATGCTGAAATTTCAAAAGTATGTTAGTCTTACTATGACATATTGTATCTCACTTGTAATTTTAATGTCAGAGATATCTGTTTTTCTTTGATAATTTTATCCATCTTCTTTGTTGATCTAGATTATGAAAGTCTCTATTTTAGCTAGAATATTATGTTACAGTGACCAATTGTTCTTCATAGGGGTATTGTTTCTCTATTGAAAAACTAATAAACCTTTGTAAAACTCCAAGTCCTTGGAAAATACCCCAAGTCTTCCTTAAGGTTTCTAATTTTTTGTTACCTTTTTTATTCACTTAAATATGAGTCTTTAAGTCGTCGATGGGGCCCTATTATTTATTTCCTAGAAAATACACCTTGAATTTATTTGGTCATCCACCTTAATATTTCCCAATTATAATTCTCCACTTATTATAGTAATATTTTAATTCCTTTTACCTATCTAATTGGCCCATGTTACATGCCATTTTAACATATTCTCACAATTGCATCAACCACCATCACTATTTCTTTTTTATGATGAGAGAAGATGCCACCTATTTGATATGCTAAAGGTTTTTGTTTTCTCATGCTAATATTAAATTCTTACATAATCCAATAGATCTTCTAATCTTGCATTTAAAAGTGATTGATAATTGATCTATGTAAGAATATAAGATGTATCTACGTGTCCTAAAAGCTTATAAATGGTGTACATGCCCAATATAATTGTTTCTTGTGATCTCATTTGTTGAGCTTCCTAATAGATGTATCCAAAGTGTTCCATGTGGAGAATATCAATGATAATTATGGATTCTATCAATGGGCTTGAACCTGAGAGGGATATTATTTTCTAGATGAGATCAACAGTTACCATATTCTCGCATTGAAATTTAATCAAAGTTTAATTAATGTGAGAATGTGAGATGCAACCATATAGATTTGAGGGTCAAGTTGATTGAGCATGCCTAGTTAATTTTCTTATTGGCTAAGCATAATTATAAGGATTTTATGATGTTTCCACATGGAAGATTAACAAGTGTCTTTGTTTGTCTTAGTGGGACTGGATGAGAGAGACTACCTAGGGATCCATTATCTTTCTATTGAGAATCTATAACTCTCATGTTATCATAATCAAAAGAAATCAAAAGTTATCCATTGCAAGAATGTGAGATCTTGTCACATCTCCTTGGTCGTTAGTGATTGAAGAAAGGTGGGAACCATCATGCAGAGGCTTCAAAGTTATCTTATTAGTCCATTTAATCTTGTTGTCTTAAAATTAGATGCTGACAAAACCAAAATAAATAAAAATATTTGAACTAAGGGCCCATTTGGTTGTTGGAATAGGACTGAAATATGAAGAGAAAATTAGAATATGTTTTATATTCATTTTTTGGTATGTTCAATTAGAATTGAGAATAGGAAGACATATTCCAATTTTGCCCCTAAAATGAGCATATATCTATGCCAAAAAATATATGTTATTGGAATAGGCCATTCCTATTCCCAATCTGATTTTTTCAAATTACATAATTTTTTCAAATTCGTTGTGATTACTCGCATGTAATTTTTTCATGTATTATCATGGAGAAATTTTTTTGTGTGTTTTCATATATAAATGAACATACCTTAGTAGTTTAATGAGTTTTTTTAATAATTTTTAAAAACTTTTTATTATTATTTCTATTTGTTTAAAAAATGAAATAAATTCTATTTCTCATTAACTTAAATGAATAAAATAAAAATGAAAATAA
Source organism: Cupressus sempervirens (assembly GCA_028749045.1). Classification (NCBI taxonomy): domain Eukaryota; kingdom Viridiplantae; phylum Streptophyta; class Pinopsida; order Cupressales; family Cupressaceae; genus Cupressus; species Cupressus sempervirens. The sequence continues at coordinate 357,411,169 of CM053791.1, read as the reverse complement.
ATTTTCCTTTTTACCATTATTAAAAAAATTAACCAAAAATAAATAAATTAAAACACAAAAATTTAACGGATAAATTTTTAAAAATACAAAACTTAACCTTATTTCTATTCCATTTTTGTACAACCAAACAATGGATTAATATATTCCCAATCAAATTCCATGTGAACCAAATAGGATTGGAATTGCCCTTTTCTATTCCCATTCCCATTCCATTTTTCTATTTTGATTTTCAATTCCTATGCCAGCAACCAAACGAGCCCTAATGGTTCTATAGTTTTTTACGTGTCTTTTTCAAAGAATATATTTTAATTATGTGATGAGAAGTTTCTTGATAGATAATAGTATAAAGGATGTTCAACCAATTAAACTACAAACAAAAATCAATGACTATCATATTCTCACATTCAAAAGTGATTGATTGTTAATTCATGTGAATATAAGATGATTCCATGTAGATTAGGTTATCCAAGTTTTCTTGTGGTGATTTTTTATAGTCATCAATTCTCCAAGATGATGCACTCATTATCGGTTGACTATTGGTGTTCCCAAGAAATGATTAAGAGAGTCAAATTAAGTTAGAAATAATCTTAGTCATAAGATCAAATGGGTTGATAAAGATCGATGATCAAAAAATACAAATTAGTGACATCCATATTGTAAAAATGACTACTTTCTTTACTATTTTGAGGACTTTTAAGCATAAATTATCATGTTTCAAAGCTACTTGGGTGATTCTTCTTGTTGTCATCAGCTGGTGATGTTGTGTTCATGTTGAATTGAGCCTAATTTTAACAAGAAAAAATGTGTAAGTGTTGTTCCCTAATTTTGCAATTTCATATCTCTAGAATTCTCACTACAAAGAGTTTATAAGAAAATATTATTTTTGCATGCGTTGTTGTTTATTACTATTTTGTTGTGAGGAGTTAAGGATTATGAAACTTTGTAAACATAAACCCTACCCTAATAAATTGTCTTAGAGAAAAACCCCAACATTGAAAGATTCCACCAATTCAAGATAAGGAAAAATGTATAAACCTTTTTCAGTTGTGGAAAGATGAGTCATTGACTAAGGTGAATACAGATGTTGATGCCATTTGTCAAATATCAAATGGACTTCTTTGGGATTTGCATTGACAAGTTGATTTCTTCCTAGTTCTACTATGACAACTTTGCAAGGGAAATTAATTACTATGTTATCAAATATAATCCTTATAGATAGATGTGTAATGTCCCCTTCTTAGTGCTAACATTAATGGCACCTAGTTGGTCTATCTTTCCATCTGGATAGGCTAACAACATGTGATTTGGGATGCTAGCCAATCACAAGAGTTTTGGTTTCAATTGAGGAGATTTTTTAATGAGAAAGCCTAAGGTTAAAGTCACTTTATTTTATTGAGTTGAAATATAAAGTACTTTATTGTTTAAAGTCACTTCATGACAAAATGACTTAAGTGAATAAAATAAGAAATAATATTTTATCCCATATTTCTAAGTGGTTTGTTTCTCCCCACACTTTGAGGTTATAAAAGAAATCTTTTACATTGGGATTAGCACCATGAGATATTATGTTATTCAAAATCCTAAAAGGTTTCTTTAATGTGACTTGGTATTTTCTTGAGGATGAAACCCCTTGAGAAAAGAGTGAGAACTGAACACAAACCCAAGAACTCATACTTCATTCTAGACTACTATTTAGTTAGTTATATTGGATATCTAAAGGTTAAAGATTGAAGTTCAAACATAGGAGGAAGGAAATATGTTCTAGGAGATGACAGTCTGTGGTAACCATATGCAGATCATAGTAGGAGACTACGACTATTGAAAAGCAAGGAAGTGATCACTTCATAATTGAAACAAGGTATTTTCAATGTCATCTTGCTTTCTTTGTTCAGGGGTTGGTCTTTCTTAGTTGGCTTTCACTAGCAAACTACACAACAGGGATCAGTATAGAAGTTAAGGATAGTAGCTGGTATCATAACTTGTCCCATAGTAGATATTCATCACAACACTCCTCAGGTCAAGATAACAAGCAAGAAATAATAGCAAGGGTAGTTTATGTGATCTAGAAGTGACAACATAAAGGTCCATCAACAACAATAGTGGCCTCTCATGTCAACACCACACTCTTATCCATTTGTCAGTAGCTTCTAGAAATTAGATCTGTATGCAAGCACAACTTCTACTAGTAGATACTAGTAACATGTCCTCTCATGTCAACATCACAATCTTCTATAGTGGTCAAAAATTTCCAATAATGCAAATTGAGACTATGTATAGGTACATCTTCTACTAGCAGACATGTATGTATTCTGCAATCCTCTAATGCATAGTCATTTTCCAATTGCATCAATATATAGTATTGGGTAGTTTTCTCCACATCTAGTTATATTGCAATCTACCACTATGTATGCAACAACAAATATGATTTTTTGAAATGTCTAAATCTCCTCCATGAATGGCCATCATCTTGTAAAACTTGGTTAAAATTGGTACTACATCTTTTCTTCTAATTCTTAGCAGTTGGGTGTCTATCAACTATTCGTTAAAATGTCTGGTTAAATGAATCCATTTCTTTAAGGAAGTAAAAGTTGAATATTGCAATAGTATAATAATAATATCGTGCTCAAGACCTTTTTTTGTAAGACAGTCATTTGACAGAATTCCTACCAGTCAAAGTAATATTTTTTGATCAAATCTAGTAGAGGATATTACAATAGTATTAGAGCCTAGTTCCTATCATCTTGTGGGAAAATTTACTGCATAATAGGTTGGAATAAACAAGAAAAATGATAGCTAGGTATGAGGAATTTTTTTATAAGTTTATTCATCTCCAACCAGAATAGGTAGTCTTCAAATTAGATTGACATTGAAGAAAATTATTTAGTTGACGAAGAGTTAACTTTTGGAATAGGTGAGCAGGTTGAACAAGCTACATAGTTCAAACATATTGAACAAGCTGAAAAGGTAAACAATGTTCATATGGCTCATAATGAGATTAAACATGAACAAAAAGGGAAACATTGCAGGCTATTAGGGATGGGCAGAATAACATTGTTAATGTGCTTCAACAACTTGCAGGTACTATGCAACAGTTAGCTCTAGTTAATAGGAGAGCCCTGGGCCATCATAGTGGAGGTGCTAGTGTGGTAGGATCACCCTGAGCTATTAGGGCCCCCACACAAAACAAAAACAAGCCTTTGATTCCCATGTATAATACAGAGGAGGAGGTAGCACAACTAGCGACACCAAACTTACTGCCAGAAAATGTTATGGTGATGTATGATGAATGAGATTTGTTTCCTAATCCAATTAAACACTATATGTCCTTTATCCAATACCTAAATCATAAAAGGGAGATAGAAAGACAACAATAGGATATGAGACCTAGAGCACCAAACAAAGACTTAAAGCATGCTATGAACAAACTATCTCTCCCTACTTATGATGGCAACAGTAAGACATTCACAAGAGCTTGGATTCACAAGATAGACACTTATCTAACACTTAAACCTATGTCAAAAATAGAAGCTATTAGATTTTCTATGATGTATTTAGAGGGAGTGGCATATGATTGGTGGCATCACAGGTTGGTTACCTAGAATCATTGTCTCATCACATCCTATGAGACTTGTAGCTCTAAGCTAATCTCTCACTTTGATAGGAAGGATATAGAGGTCTATTACAAGGATTTGGCATAGTCATGACAGGGTACATCTTTAGATGATTTCATTGACGAGTTTTAGAGGATCTCAATGATGGTTCCAGATATGCTAGAACAATGTAAGATAATATTGTTCACTGAGGGTTTATAGGATAGATATAGAGGTTTGGTTAAGGTACTTAAGCTAGACCCTCTGGATGATGCTATTAAGATCATACACAATCTAGAGTCTCCCTCTTTTATTTTACAACCTCCTAAGAAAATGTATAAGAGGACCACTTCATTCCAAAAGAAAAAAAACCACCATCCAGGATGGATTTTGAGACACAAAATGAACTCAAGAGGAAGAAGCTATGCTTCACTAGCATAGAGCCATGGATATTGAATCAAAAATGCCTTGGAAAAGACAAGATACATTATGTAGAGGTACTCTCAAAGGAGGAGAATGAGTAGTAGGATGACAGTGATGTTGATGGCAGTGATGAGGAAGAGAATGAGGATCGACCACCTAGAGAGAGGAAGAAGGAAGGTGCTCAAGGATATCCTCCTATCATAGCATCATTTTCTAGAGTTCCCATCAGACAACCCTTTTGCTTGAGAGGAATTATTAGAGGAAATCATATTATATGTCTCTTGGATACAAGTGCCTTGCATAACTTCATAAGTTCATGATGAGTTACTAAGAGGATGTTATAGATTGATACCATACTCAAGTTTGAGGTTAGAGTGGCAAGAGGTGAGAGATTGAGATGCAGAAGGAAGGTGTCAAGACTTCAAATTCATTGTGATGATTTCCTTCTTGAGGAAAAATTTTATGTGGTTGATTTGGATGGCTTAGATGCCATGCTGGGTAGGCAGTGGTTGCATACTATCAATAGGTACACAATTGATCATGATAAGATGCAAGTGGAATTCTTATAGGATGGCAGATAGGTGATCCTCAAGGCTATGTCAGAGGGAGAACCTAGGTTGATTTCAGCCCACAGGATGGAGGCAATCATGAGGCATGATGACATGGAATGGGTAGACCATTATTTTATTTCTTCTAAGGCCACCTTAGATTCAGGATAACAAATTCAAGTTGACATTCAATCGATGCTTGATAAGCACAAGAGGATTTTTGAGTTTATACCTCTAGTGATTCTCCCAGATAGAAGGTTTAAGCATATCATTAAGTTTGAGGAGGGTACCAAACCCATCATCATGACACCTTATCATCATCCCAGGAATTATAAGGAAGAGATAGAAAAGATGATTAAGGAACTTTTAAACATGGCCCACATCAAACCTAGCTCCAACCCCTTTGCTTCTTCAGTTGTATTGGTGAAGAAGAAGGATGGCACTCTACTCATGTATATTGATTACTATGCTCTCAACAAGAGGAACATCAAGAATAGATACCCAATCCCTCATATTGATGAGCTACTGGATCAATTACATGTATAGTTTACTTCTCAAAGATATATCTTAGATCAGGGTATCATCACATATGGGTTCGGAAGGAGGATGTGTATAAGACAACCTTCTAATGTCACTATGGTCACTATGAGTTCTTGTTATGCCATTTGAACTCACTAATGTGCCATATATATTTCAGTCATGTATGAACCACATCTTTTGAAAGAAACTATTAAAGAACGTATTAGTATTTTTTGATGACATATTGATTTTTAGTAGAACTTGGGAGGAGCACTTGTAACATCTAGATGAGGTACTCAGTATCATTGAGGAGCACTCATTGTTTTCTAAGGAGTCAAAGTGTGAGTTGGGTTGACCAAGATTCTTTACCTAGGTCACATGATTGGAATAGATGGGGTGAAGGTACACCAAGAAAAGATTCATGCAATTCTAGATTGGCTACCACCAAGGAACATATCATATTTGAGAGGATTTATGGATATTTTCTCTTACTATAGGAGGTTCTCTAGAGGATTCTCTTAGATAGCAGCCCCCCTTACTAACCTCACACAGAAAGGGGCTTTCAGATGGATAGTTTTTTGGAAATATAAGAGGAGTAATTGAGAGGGGAGGGGTGAATTAGTTACTACAAAAATAAATCCTAGATCCCTTAGATGTCAGTACAAAATGCGAACAAATAACTGAATACTGCTAAAGCTTGGTAAACACACAGAATGCTATAACTTGGTAATAACTAGATTAGCTCAGTAAATGATTAAAAAATAATACTTTAGATTTTATTTGTGATTATTATTAATTTAACTTAGTTGCAAACACATAAAAGAGAAAATAACATGAACACATTTGACACCAGGATTTAACGTAGAAACCCAATTTGGGAAAAACCACCAATTTACAACTAGTTACTATTTTTCACTCTTCTAAAGTGAGCCCTATTAGGAGCCAACCCTACTAAAGGTTAAAAAACATGCTGTTAGGTGTGAACCTTTTAGAGGATTTAATCAACTTGTTAGGAGTGGCCTTGTTAGAAGTCTTTAAAATAATTCAAAGGAATTTCCACCTTGTTAGAGGATTTACAAATAAATGTTAAGCCAACTTTGTTAGGAGATTTAGATCACTGCTACAATGGTTAGAGAGTAACAATGAGATGACTAATTTGAATGCAACTGATTTGCTGATTAAAGATCTCTATTTTGGCTTGTACTTGATCCTTCTTGATCAAATATATCGTTGTTGCTCCACAAGGATATTCTGCTTATCCTTCAAATTTGCTTCCTCTTCTCGTCATTAGATCTTCAATCATATCATCATCTCTTTCACTTTCACACACTTTGAAATCATAACTTGACCTTATACTTATATCTTCCACTTTGTCAAGTCAGCTCAAATACAACTTAGAATAATCAATATTCATCACCTTAGTCAATTGGAATCAATAGATGAATCAATTAAGCTTAATACAACAAAATAAGAAAATCCTTCATTAGCTAACCCAACTTAGTAGAAACTAACTCAAAAATAATTTCCTTTGTTAACCAACAAAAGCTCAGTTAACACTGCAAACTTGTGAAAATCCTTTGGCAACCGAATGAGCTCAGTTAACACTGGTTCCATCCAACTTTCCTTCATTAACCGAGTGAGCTTGGTTAACACTTACTTTCTAAAACTTTTCCTTTGATGCCTAAGTGAATTTTTTAGACACTACCTTCTAAACTAAACAAACACAAGAATGTTTGGTAGACATTGAGAACTATCTTCACTGCCCAAGTGAGTGCAACATATAATGAGTGATAATGATATGACATTTGTGTAACACCAAAGACAACACATAATTAATCAATTGTATCCAACATAGTTGAGGTAGAGGAGACCCTTGATAGGCTCAAATAGGTGATGAGCACATGCCCAGTCCTGGCACTACCCAATTTCTCTTGATTGTTTGTTCTTGAGTGTGATGCTTCAAGGAGTGGTATTGGCACCATTCTCATGGAGGATAGGCATCCAATTGCTTATGAGAGAAGGAAGCTCAATGATGGTGAGAGACTGTACTCCACTTATGATAAGGAGATGTTGGCTATTATGCATGCTTTAGCCAAGTTCAGATAGTACTTAGTGGGGGGCAAATTCATAGTTAGGACAGATTACAATAGTTTGTGCTACTTCCTAGAATAAAAAGATCTTAATGAGAGATAGCAACAATGGATCAACAAGATTTAGGCCTATGATTTTGACATTGAGTATGTCAAAGGTAAGAACAATGTAGTTGTTGATGCACTTTCTAGGAGACCCTATGTAGTGGAATATTGTGTTATATCTAAAATTTCAGTTGATTGGAAGTCTTGGTTGTTGCTTGAGTATTCTAAGAATACTCAAGCATGTCAGATTATGGATGGACAACTTTAGGACAATAGGTACAAGGTAATAGATGATGTGATTTTCTATAAAGATTGTATTTACCTCGTACTAGGATCTAAACTCAAAGGTAAGATTATGGAAAACCTACATGATGCAACATCATCAAGACACCTAGGATTCTTCAAAACCTATAGACTGGCCAAGGAAATATTTTCATGGAAAGGCCTCAAGGATGATGTCCTCCAGCATATTAGGGAGTGTCAGGCATTTTAACAAAAGAAGTTAGAGCATGAGTTTCAAGTCAAGTTATTATAGCCTCTCGCCATTCTAACATAGAAATGGGAGAGTATTTCCATGGATTTTATTATAGGGTTACCTAGGGTGCAGTGTAAGGATTCTATTTTTGTGGTGGTAGATAGATTAATGAAGTTCACTCACTTCTTTGCCATAGCAAAAAATTGGTTAGCCTCTTAGGTAGCTGAGTTATTCTTTCAGGGGGTTTTTCATTTACATGGTCTTTCGCAAACCATTGTGAGCAATGGGGATAGCAAGTTCCTTTGCACTTTTTGGTAGGAACTATTGAGATTGATTAGTATGAAGTCGATTCCTAGTATGAGTTATCAACCCCAAACAAATGGACAGATTGAGATAGTTAACAAATGGATGGAAGGTTATATCCAGAGCTATGTAGCAAGACAACAAAGGGTCTAGATTAAGTGGTTGTATCTAGGAGAGTATTGTTACAACTCTTCCTATCACATGTCCATTAAGATGTCTCCATTTTGTGCTCTCTATGGTAGCGAGCCTCTATCATTAATAGACCTATCTTTGTAGGACAATAGGGCACCACTAGCAGGGGATTGGATATAGGATCAACACAATATCCTTAGATCTCTTCAAGAGAACATTCTATGGCCCCAAAATTAGTAGAAGATGCATGTTGATTACTGGTGGACTAAGTAGATTTTTGAGTTGGGTGACATGATTTATCTCCATCTCCAAGCATATAGAAAAAGTTCCTTGAAGAAGAGTGCATCTCAAAAACTTCAACCAAATTTTTTAGCATGTATTGCATTACTAGGAACGTTGGTGAGGTTGCCTATGAGATGGATTTACCTGATGATAGCATAATTAATAATGTGTTCCATGTTTCATGTCTCAAGAAAGTCATTGGCCAACATACTGTACCTTCCATAGAGTTGTCCCTGCTTGATGAGGAAGGGAAGCTTCTACTTGTTCTAGGAGAGGTGATAGAGGTTAGAGAGAGGAAATTGCAAAATAGGCTCATGACTATCTAATTCACTAGAAGGATTTACCTAATGAGGATACCACTTGGGAAAGTGAGTCAATCCTACAACATCTAGCTTTGAGATTACTTGAGGGAAAATAATCCTGGGAAGGGAGGACTATAATGTCCCCTTCTCCACCCTAGCATTAATGGCACCTAGTTGGTCTATCTTTCCATCCAGATAGGCTAACAACATGTAATTTAGGATGCCAACCAATTACAAGAGTTTTAGTTTCAGTTGAGGAGATTTTGAAATGGGAAAGCCTAAGGTTAAAGTCACTTTATTTTATTGAGTTGAAATATAAAGTACTTTATTGTTTAAAGTCACTTCAGGACAAAATGACTTAAGTGACTAAAAGATGAAATAGTCTTTTATCCCATATTGCTAAGTGGTTTGTTTCTCCCCACATTTTGAGGTTATAAAAGAAAGATTTTACATTGGGATTGGCACCATGAGATATTATTTTATTTAAAATCCTAAAAAATTTCTCTAATGTGAAACCCCTTGAGAACAAAGTGAGAACTAGATGCAAACCCAAGAACTCACACTTCATTTTGGACTAATATTTAGTTAGTTATATTGGATATCTGAAGTTTAAAGATTGAAGTTCAAACATAAGAGGAAGGAAATGCATTTTGGGAAATGACAGTCTATGGTAACCATATGTAGACCATAGCAATAGACATAAGCTATTGACAAGCAAGGAAGTGATCACTTCATAATCAAAACAAGGTAAATCTCAGTGTGATCTTGTTTTCTTTTTTCATGGGTTGGTCTTTCTTAGTTGGCTTCCACTAACGACACAACAGGGATCAGTGTAGAAGTTAAGGATAGTAGCTGGTATCATAACTTGTCCCATAGTAGATATTCATCACAACACTCCTCAGGTAAAGGTAACAAGCAAGAAAGAATAGTAGGGGTATTTTCTGTGATCTAGCGGTGACAACAAGAAGGTCCATGAGCAGCAATAGTGGCCTCTCATGTCAATACCACACTCTTATCCAGATGTCAGCAACTTCAAGAAATTGGGTTTATATGCAAGCACTACTTCTACTAGCAGATACTAGTAATGTGGCCTCTCACGTCAACGTCATAGTCTTCTATAGTGGTCAAAAATTTCTAGTAATGCAAATTAAGACTATGTGCAAGTACATCTTCTACTAGCAAACACGTATGTATTATGTAATCCTCTAACGCATAGTCATTTTCCAGTTGCATCAATATATAATAGTATTGGGTAGTTTTCTCCACACCTAGTTGTATTGCAATCTACCACTATGTATGCAACAACGAATATGATTTTTTGAAATGTTTGAATCTCCTCCATGAATTGCCATCATCTTGTAAAACTTTGTTAAAATTGGTACTACATCTTTACTTCTAATTCTCAATAGTCGGGTGTCTGTCAATTGTTCATTAAAATGTCTAGTTAAAAAAATCCATTTCTTTAAGGAAGTAAAAGTTGAATATTGCAATAGTGTAATAACAGTACCGTGCTCAAGACCTTTTTTTGTAAGATAGTCATTTGATAGAATTCCTGCCAGTTAGAGTAATATTTTTCGATCAAATATAGCAGAGGATATTATAAGATGGAAGATAAGTTCATGAGCTTTTATTGGTGAGGTGAGGAGGAATATGTTGAATGGGTATAGTTGTACACTTTAATTGAGGAGCCATCATCCTCATCTCAATAACCAAAACAATAGAGTTACATCTTCTTGGGATGCATGCCTATTATTTAAAGTAAAGAAGTCACAAGTTGCAAGATGTAAACATTATTAGAACAAATATAATCAACTTAAATCATGCATATTTTGGATTCTCTTGTAACTTTCATTGTCATGTTTTTAAATATTCTAATCAAATAAAAAGTTGATTAATCTACCACCTCTAATTTTGAATCTTATTGCAATTCTTGTCTATAAAGGGATTTCCAAGACTATATGTGAGGATATAAATTTTAAACAAATTAGTATTTTTCTTTAAAGCTATTTGTACCTATGAATATTTTTTATTTTATTTTTAATAATAATTGTTATGAACTAGGGTTTTAATATATAAATTGTCAATGTCATTCCTTTTGCAAGTTATGAGCCTAGCTTTGCACCCATTGATGTATTGAAATTATATCATATAAATGAAAATTCAAAGCATTGTTTTTGAGTTATTTTCCTCTCCAAATTTTGTTCTTATATGTCTCAAGATAATTCAAAACAACAAGTTTTGAATTATTTCCTTGCATTTTTTAGAATACATATCATCTATACCATTGCTTTCAATTTAATGAATTGAGTAATTTGTTGAGTTGTTTTATAGAAATATTTCATATGGGTTTGGATTTGATTGTACCGTCTTAAAATGGACACATTTCATTTTGAGACATTTTAGCCCTCCTTAGCATAGTTAGTATAGTTTCATACTCTTTCTCTCCTCTCCCCTTTCATCTCATGTGTATTCATCATCTCTCACTTTTTGACATGGTCTTCTAGCTGTCACTTTGCTACTCTTTTAACCATATCTCCTAATCAACTTATTATCTTCCAGTTTCACCTACACCTTGTAGGGTAAAGTTGTGGTCTATTTTTTTGGTTAGTTTTATGATAGAAATACCCTAAGAATGTCAATTTGGGACTCATAAGATAATAAGAGATATAGTGGCTATTTCCTCAAGGTATGAAGATAGTATGTTGAGTGTTTATGGATGCATTCTAAATCACACATTTAATAATTAAATTGAAAGATTTTAACTAATGAATTACAATTTGCATCTAAAAGAATCAAACTCTATTTCATAAAAGAACTTACACTCATGAAAATAAATATACAATCCACACTTCACTTTATCAATCACTAAAATATTGGGCTTCTATTTAGATCACACAATATCATCACACTTAATAAATCAATCAAATAGCACACTGAAAATCACAATGAATTAATCAATCAATACTCAAAATTAAATCTAATTAATGCTCTTAAATATATATTAAACACAAGGAGTGGGATTGACTCAGTTTGTGATAGGACATTTGGTTGAGATAAGAAATCTAAGATAGTAGTTGATAGATAAGGAAATGAAGAGTGAATAGAGAATTATGGGTTGTAAAAGAAATGGATGATTGCAATAGGAGGTTGATGGCTCAATGACAATAACAAAAAATTGGCAACAAGATATTCACTAATCTACAATAAAGTATATGATTTAGAATAGAGGATATAAGTTTGTAACAAAGGATAATGGACTATAATTGAATATGAATGAATATAATAGTGAATTTAGCCAAAATTATTGAGAAGGAAGTCTGAGGTCTAGCTACTCATTAAAACATTACTTTGGGATTGTTCTATTATTAAGTTGTAAAATAATAAATCTTCACGGAACTACAATTTTGATTACTAACAATCCATCTAATGTTCAAAGTCAATTACTTCACACTAAATATAGATTATTTAGAAACACATATTCAAAGTGAAATCACACAACAAAAATTCAAAAGTAATTAAAACAATCTCACCTAGGTTCCAAGAAGGGGTCCTTCCTCTGATTCTCGAGCTGAGTGAAAAATCAAACAAACAAGCTACTTTAGTTATGCATAAATAATTGCATTCTTAGAACCATAGATTTTATCAATTTCAATATTGCATATATATATATATATATATATATATATATAATGTTTTTAAGTCTTTCACACACACACACACACACACACACACATAAGTGCTATAGAGTATCTCATCCATAAAACATAAGTTCTAAATAGAGATTTGGTTTTACCCGATCAAAACTATTCTAATAAAACTAGGAATATGGCTTTGGGCATAGGCCACAAGCCATTTTTTTAATAAACAAAGTAAATCACTTCTCTAGGTTTTAAACTAATTTCATAATGGGACAAAGAATTTGGATCAACGACAATCCTTGGACCATCTAAATCTTTCAACCATCATGCACTCTAGAATATTTAGAGTAATTCCATAAAACAATTAATATAATTTGTCATATGAGAAACAAAACACAAGGAATAATACTATTTTCCAATTAATAAATCAAGCATATTTCTTGCAATCCTACTAGTTAATTGGCAACTTAGGAACTAAAATTGTATGACAAATAAAGGACATTTGATCACAAATAAAGACACTTTGAACTCCTATCACACCTCCTTCTAGACCTTTTGAGGCCTTCATGTCCCCTTCCTTGGGACTAGGTTAACTAGGTCAAGTTAGCCCTATCTAGGACGAGGTCAACCATGTTGACCTAGTCCCTGGTAGTTGCAGAGTTTAGGGCCCAAAAGTCCTTGAGTTTTCCAATTGATTTAATTTACTTCTAGATTAGATTGAGTTATTTTACTTCCTCAAAACTAGAGTAAAATGAGGCTTGGAGGATTCATTTTCATAGCTCATCTCATCTTCACAAGCTAAGGCATCCACAAGAAGGAAATCAATGCATTCTTCTTCAAGCATTCAAGTCTAAGCATCTCTTTCTTGCATCAAGTTTCTTCCTTCAAGGTGGTGATGGAGTTTGGCTCTAAGGAGAAGATATATCATTTTAATCCATTCGTATTCTTCTATTATTCATCATGGCATGTGACATATATTTTGATACATGAGGTTTTGGTTTCTTTGATTTACTTATGGTTCCTTTGAGTCAAGGCTATTACACTTACATACTTGTGTTGAAAATAATTGGTTAATTGTGTAATGTCTTTGATTTTACACAAAATATCATATCATTTCTAGTCAATGTATGTTGAGCTCACCCGGGCAATGAAGATGGTTTCCTATGTCTACTAAGCATTCCAGAGTTTGCTAAGTTTAGAAGTTAGTATCTAATGAGTTCACTCGGTCATCGAAGGAAAGTTTGTAGAAGTTGAGTGCTAATCAAGCTCACTCAGTTAATGAAAAAAATGTTGGATGGAACCAGTGTTAACTTGGTTACTAAAGGAACTTTGTGAATATGCAGTATTAACCGATTCACTTGGTTAACATAGGAAAATCATTTCAGTGATAGTGTCTACTAAGAAGGGTCAACTAACAAAGGATTTTCTTGTTTCAGCATATTGAATTTGATTGATTTGTTTATTAGTTCTAGCCAATTGAGAAGATGAGTACTAAGTATTCTAAGTTGTATTCAAGCTGACTTGACAATGTGTAAGATATAAATATAAGGTCAAGTTGAGGATTGAATGTGAAGAACATAATAGAAGATTTGAGGATGATTAGAGGAAGCGAATTAGAAGAATAAGAAGAGTATACTTGTTAAGCTGTAAAGATACATTTGATCATAAAGGATCAAGTATACAAGCCAAAATTGAGATCTATAATCAACAATTTAATCAAGTCATCTCATTGTTACTCTCTAACCATTGTAGCATTGATTTAAATCTCTTAACAGAGTTAGCTTAACAACTATTTGTAAATCCCCTAACAAAGTGGCATTTCTATTTGAAGTGTCTTAAAGACCTCTAACAAGGCCACTCCTAATAGGTTGATCAAATCCTCTAACAAGGTCACACCCAATACTATTTTTTATAACTTTTAACAAGGTTGGCTCCTAAGAAGGCTCATTTCAGAAGAGTGAAAATCAGTAACTAGTTGCAATTGTTGGTTTTTCCCAAATTAGGTTTCCACGTTAAATCTTGGTGTCACTTGTGTTCATGTTATTTCTTTTATGTGTATGAAACTGAGTTAAACTTAAGGTTAATCAAATTAAGATCAATATATTTAGTTATTGCCAAGTTAAAGTTGATTCTTAGTATTTGTAGAGTTGCAACATTTGCTAGTGTAAATCCAATGCATGTGTGTTTGCCAAGTAACAATTGAATACAACTTAATCAAAGTTTATGTTTTGATTTGTATTAACATCTAAGGGATCTAGAATTATTTTGTAGTAACTGGTTCACCCCTCCTCTCTCAGTTACTCCTCTTATATTTCCAACAACCTAGTCACATATAAAATGTAATTTCATCTTCAAAGGTAATTATATATCTCCTTTAATATTATTCAGATTTACTACAAGTTAAATTTTCCTTTATCAATTAAATTTCAATTCAAGGTTGATTACTCAATCTAGGGATTTACTAGGACAAAACCTCATCCAACAAACAACAAAAACCCTTCATTTTCTATGTGTAGGAATAGGATAAAAAGAAATTGTACACAGATTTGGAATAATTCCTCAAGAAATTTCTAAAGAGGTTGGGTTGACTTTGGTGTAGTTTCATTGGACCATGTCAAGCCCACAGGAATCAATCCTTCTAGGTCAACCTAGTCGTTACTACTTTTTTGGATGAATAATTTCTAGTTGTTGTTCCTTTTGTCATTTCATTTGGGAGTTCACAGCCAGATATTAAAAAATAGGCTTGGATATGTGACTTTTGGAGCTATAATACATCTTCCTCTATATATTTCAAGGTGGGTATTTTATATTTTATTTATTTTCATATCCATATCTTAGATCTACATCTTAATTGGGTTGATTAGGTATACATTGTCTAAATAATTGGGTCAATTTTGCATACACGTTATCCTATAAGGGTCAAAGAGTTTATTTCCTTGTATTTCATTCTCCTTTATAATCTGAATTGGGTATTGATGCCCTTTCTCTTTTGGTCTTAGCTAATCTAATTTGGGTTATAGAGAGGAATCATATTCAGAGATTTTCTCTTTCCCTCACATACATATTTCAACGGCTTAGTGGCCCAAAAAAAAGGA
The DNA here is from genome assembly GCA_028749045.1 of Cupressus sempervirens. Classification (NCBI taxonomy): domain Eukaryota; kingdom Viridiplantae; phylum Streptophyta; class Pinopsida; order Cupressales; family Cupressaceae; genus Cupressus; species Cupressus sempervirens. Next base: position 357,395,727 of record CM053791.1, on the reverse strand, counting down.
GATCTACAATCCTATTAAAGAGTCTCCCTCTTTCTCCTAAACACTAATAAGTACGAAAAAATCATAGATTACTTGACACATTTTGTCCACAAGGTAGTAGAATAGATTTTTCATGTATGTCATTATGTTTTAAGGTAAAGATTGACTATATTTTCCAATGGATTAGGTACTGGTATTTTATCTAAATATGTTAGATTTTGGATATAAAATCTTAAATAATCAAATCCTTAAATATTTTTGTCTTGTGTTGTGAAAGAGTTAATTGAAATCTTAGGATTTCTTGTTGAATTGTGATAGGATGATACCTAGCTATTACTCATCTCCCTTTTAACAAATAGAGAAGATTGAAGAGAATATTTCCTATTTTTATACCTAATTTGAAGAAATAATTTGAGTTTATGTCATTGGTTAAAAGCGTATACCCGTCCAAGTTTTTCAAAGCTGAATATGTAGGTGGTTTTATTAGAGAAACACTTTCATTTGGCCCAAGTCCATTTTGATTTAGTTAATATATGAATTAGATATACCTTAGGTGGTGTTTATAGAAAACTTGGTATTTTTCAAACATATCAAATCAGGAGCTAACAAAATGGTGACTTTGCCAGGGAAGGAATGAAAAATATTTTTTTATAGAAATTGGAATCTGTGGTATTATTTGTGCAATTTCAATTATGTATTTAATCCATGTTTTTTCCATCCAAGTCACTAATAAAATGACAACTTTGTTGGGGACTAGTGCTTTGAATTGTTATTTTCACCTTTACTAAGAGTCTTGTTCATATGTGTGAAATGGTAAGAGGTAATAGCCTCCTTCTTTGGGTATTTGCAGAGGAATAAAGATATTTTGTATTTCCATATTGTGAGTGGGTTTTATAGGTGTGGTCATGTGTGTGTTTTAGTTGGTATTTGTGCCTTGTTACTCTTATTAAAGCCCTATTTTTAGATTCTCAAGGTTTTTTTAAAAGGATAATTTTCCCAAGTCATTTTAGATGGTGACTCAATGGTTATACCAATATTTTTATTCATAAGTAGGAGATAATTTCCATGGCAAGTCAAATTGTGATATTGTTATCAAGATTTAATTGTGTGATTTTGAGTCAACCTCATTGACCCATGTTTCATGAGTAGTGATTCAACATGAATCCATCTCTCATGAGAATAAATGGAACACTTAAAACTCATTAGATCTAGGTGATGCTCATAGGGGTGAAGCACTGGGATTTCTTGGGAGGTCACCCATCCCAGTACTACTCCAGCCTAAGCGCGCTTAACTATGGAGTTTCCTCCATGGTTAAACCCAAAGCTTGCAACCCCATTTGCAAAACCTTCACCAAGTATTGTGCCTTATGAACCATTCATTAGAAAGCCCCTTAAGCTTATCAATTAATAAGTAGGAGATAATTTCCACAAGTCAAATTGTGATATTGCTATCAAGATTTAACTGTGTGATTTTGAGTCAAACTCATTGACCAATGCTTCATTAGTAGTGATTCAACATGAATCCATGTCTCATGAGAATAAATGGAACACTTAACACTCATTGGATCTAAGTGATGCTCATAGGGGTGAAGCACTAGGACTTCCTGGGAGGTCACCCATCCCAGTACTACTCCAGCCTGAGCGCACTTAAGTATGGAGTTTCCTCCATGGTTAAACCCAAAGCTTGCAACCCCATTTACAAAACCTTCACTAAGTGTTGTGCCCTATGAACCATTCATTAGAAAGCCCCTTAAGCTCATTGATTGATAAGTAGGAGATAATTTCCATAACAAGTCAAATTGTGATATTGCTATTAGGATTTAACTGTGTGATTTTGAGTCAGACTCATTGACACATGTTTCATGAGTAGTGATTCAACATGAATCTATCTCTCATGAGAGTAAATGGAATACTTAGCACTCATTAGATCTAGGTGATTCCCACAAGGGTGAAGCATTGGGACTTCCTAGGAGGTCACCCATCCCAGTACTACTCTAGCCTGAGTGCACCTAACTATGGAGTTTCCTCCATGGTTAAACCCAAAGCTTGCAACCCCATTTGAAAAACCTTCACCAAGTGTTGTGCCTTATGAAACATTCATTAGAAAGCCCCTTAAGCTTATCAATTGATAAGTAGGAGATAATTTCCACAGCAAGTCAAATTGTGATATTGCTATCAGGATTTAACTATGTGATTTTGAGTCAAACTCATTGACCCATGTTTCATGAGTAGTGATTCAACATGAATCCATCTCTCATGAGAATAAATGGAACACTTAGCACTCATTGGATCTAGGTGATGCTCACAAGGGTGAAGCACTGAGACTTTATTGTCATTTTGAGAGTAAAGATGGATAAAAGGGAGAATACAAAACCCTTTGTAAAATAACACCTTAAAATAACTTTGGAGAGTCACATTTCTAAAGGAAATAAGAAGATCTAGATGAAGAAATATGGAAAGTCCAATAATGATACTACTACCTAGAGACAAAGGAATGCTTATATGAACAATGCATTGCATCATGTTCCTGAGGATAATGCTACATCTTGTAAGAGCTCCAAATTTGATAGTATGGGGTTATTTTATAGTCTTTTTTATACCCCTTCACAATGAGAAGATCTTGAATAGGACAAAGGTTTTACCAAGGTGCAATAAAGTGAAAATACTAAAGGGAAAGGTGATGGCTGAGGGAAACAATATGAAAGTATGTCTAATGTGCAACCCTCTACATCCTAGTGTATAAATTATCCTTATAGCATGTTAACTAACCATAATAATGTAGATATAATTGATCTTGAGGATACTTATAATTCTGAGATTACTCTTCTAGATCTTGATGAACTTTTTGAGTATATAAATGCATCGAGGATGCAGTGTCAAGAATAAGTGGTAATAAATAGGTGGCTTGAAAAGGAAAGAGAAGTGGAAGTCTGCAATGCATTGTCTAGGAGAGGAAATTTCCTAAGGAGGAAAACAAAATTGAAATAAAGAGAGGTAATGCCTTTTACAAGTATTTCCTAAGGAGGTGATCTAAATGCATTAAGAAATGAGAGAGGTAATACCTTTTGCAAGTAAATAAGTTTAAAAGAGAGAGTCATGTGTCAAGACAATTATACTATATTGCATTTTCTAATGGATATGGTAATGTTAGAAGTGTAGTGCCAACTACTTGGTTTGTAGGGACAAAAATTGATAAAGAAAAATAACAGGTTACTAGGATTAAGATTAATGGATTTGTTACAGTGTGAAATGTATCATAAACAATGTCTAGGGCTAATATAGAGTTAGAAAAGGCTAGGATATAAAGAGAGGAATTTATAAAATAATTGGAGAGGGTCAAGAATAAAGCTACGTCTGTAGAGATGATAAAGAAGATCCATTGTTGAAATCTTCCACAATGGATACTATAGGTCAAGGCACTTCTTCAATGGGAATGTCTAGTGGATTAAATGTAAATATAGGATATACAAATTTGGGGATTCCTAGATCTTCTCAGGAAGGAAGCAAAATCTTGTAGGGAAACACAATGGTCTTATCACCAATGATGGTTGTAAGGGAAATAGTGGATGAAATTTTCAAAGAAGACCTATCCATTTAGAAAGGTATAGATGTTTTTTTAATGGGATCCATGGATATAAAAATGCTATTCCAAATGAGCTAAGAAACAAGACTAGCAAGTTCATTAAGATATGGCAAAGTAATCTTAGAACTAGAAGTATCCTCAAGATCAATTAGATCTATATTATGATGGTCAATTAACCAACTATAAGGATAATATATACATTAGGATGTAGAGGGTTGCATATTAGACACAATTTCATATTGTTTCCCTCAACCATCACATTTCCCTTTAGTATTTTCACTATATTGCACCTTTTTAAAACCTTTATTTAGTCTAAATTCACTATCATCTTCATTCACATTCGATTATAGTCCATTGTCATGTGTTACAGACTTACATCATCTATTCTAATTTATATACTCTTTTATAGATTAATGAATCTCTTGTTACCAATTTTCGGTAATGATCAACATCCCGTCGCAATTTCCCATTTCTTTGACAACTCATAAATTTCATGTCACTCTTCATTGCCTTGTTTGTCAACTATTATCTCAGATCTCCTGTCACAATAGAATGTTATGTCACAAACTGAGTCCATCCAACTCCTTGTTAATATATATTCTAGAGCATTTAATTATGTATGATTTTGGGTGTTGATTGATTAATTGTCATTACATCCTTAGTGTATTTATATGATCAAAAAGTTCATCAAGATCTGGAAGAGTAAACAAGGAGTTAGACAAGAATGTAAGAAGGAAAAAGGTAGAAAGTTATACAAGGTGTTAAAATGCTCTAAAACATTTTAAAATGGTAACTTTAGGAATGATAGGAATTCTACAACTAATAAACCTCAATGGATATATTAATATATGTACATGTTTCTTCAATTATAATTATAAGATTCAAATCCAAGATGACATTTTTTAAAGAGATATATTACTTGGTAATATTTAACCCTAATTTGAATTTGTTGTGATTATGATTCTAAGATAAATTCTAAGACAAGTTCTAGGGAAAATTTAGATACAACATTATCCATTTTGTTAACTTTGTTATCTTATATATAGACACTTTTCATAATAAAATAGATCAAATAAACTTTAATGTAATTTTCTAAAATATTAATAATATTACATAAACAAATTTTCATGAAAAGACTACAAATAAAATGTTCCTCTTATGAGTTTTGATAATTTATCTTTAAATAGATTAGAGCACCTATTTAATATTTCAATATAATTAATAATAATTTATTTATATAAATACTATCTATATTTTATTTTAAAATATCATGTCTATATTTATAATCAATATGTGCTTTTACCTATAAATCAATTACTCTCGATTTTCCATATTTATAATAAAATGTCAAAAAATTCTCAGATAGAAATTAAACTATTTTCAGTTTTATGGAGAGCGAAGTACGAGGATATATCGTAAGCTTGGCAAGAATATTCTAAGTTTGAAATGGAATTGAAACGTGGAAAAAAAAATTAATAGAAAGGAATTCAAATGTTTGAGAAAATATTCTTGTGTTTACTCAACCCAACGGCTGAGAGGAACAAATATCTCTCGTCAAACCCTTGGCTATGAATGGAAAAAGGAGAGGAATAGAAGAAGCAAAGAGGAATGGGAGAGGTCTAGTTGAAGTAGGCAATTATCTTGCTCCAAGTTTCTGCAGTAATCTAATTTTACTCTTTGGAGCTAAAGATGTTGTTTGTTTTCCTCAATTTTATGACTATGTCCATCACCATTCATGAGCTCACTTCAATATTATCCATTTGTTCTATGTTTCTCCTTCATATCTCTTTGTTAAAATATGTCATTCATGTCTATTTGATGATTAGGAATCTTTCAATTTAGTGGTTCTATGTAATTATCACCACTTGTAATACCTTTGAGCAAGTTACACAAATTCTTCTAATTTTTTTCAGATGTCCATCGATACTTAAAATTTGAACAAAAAGGGCCAACAAAGTCTTGATTTCGCATGCAGAAGCTTTCATTGTTTAAATCCTAAACCTGCAAATGCCCAATGTGTCTGTGTTGATGTTATTATATTTTGTTGTTGTTTTTTTGTTATGAATAGTCCTTTTCAATTAATAAAATTTACTAAGATTAAAATTTACAAAAAAGGGGTCGGGGGATATAGGATCACCCCGTGAACGAGTTCAAATGGTCAAAGCCAGAATAAACGACATGGCCTCAGCCAAAAACTATAAACTATTCATTAAAAAAAAACACTTTTAACAACCTCAAGCTGCCAAGGCAGTACTAGTAGAGGGAGGAGGATCATCTTTATCAAGAAATCCCCATGCATCAGTGGGATTGTGAGGCAGACTGGGAACAGTCTAGTCGTCAGCAGCATCTGGGGTAGTCGCAGTCTTCGCATCCTTATTGTTTGGCCACAGAGGAGAAATTGCCAAGGCTAGCCGAGGAAACTTGCCAGAGTGTGCCCATCCAGGGGGAGGAGCCGGAGACTGGCTAGAAGCCCACCCAGGGGGGGAACCGAGGACCAGCCAGAACCACCACGCGGTGGGCAAGCGGAGTGGTGCCTCCAACCACCATGACCACCACTGGGAGAGCGGTGGCGAGGACCTTGGGAGTGCAGCGTGTGTGAATGGTGGCCAGAGGACTGGCGTCGGCAACAGTGATCGCGAGACGAGGAGGCATTGGTCGAGCCATTTGAAGGCACTCTAGCAATGGTGCAAGGAGCATTGCCCCAATGATTTAATAATTCCTGTAAGTGTGCAACCTCCAGGGAAACTTTATTAGCTTGCACTTGTATCTGCATAATGACATTGTTACAAATGCATGCCTTAGTGTACATTGCAATGTTAACATCCAAAAAATAGTGAGTGAATAAAACTACATTCCTATCTTTCCATAGAGTAAACAAAATTTCCATCCTCAAAGTATGCCAAATCTGGGAGAACTTTTGAGGAAATCTGGGGGAATCACCCAGCAGGATCATGTGCCATGAAAAAGGTTCGGGCCTGAAAGGATTGAAAAAATCATAAATCCAGTGCCAATAATTCTAAGCACACTTGCAAAACCAAAAAATATGCAAAAAGGACTCAGGTTGGCCACAGAAGGGGCATCTGGGATCAGGAACCCCAATGTACTTGAGCTGAGGCCCCAGGGGAAGACCTTGGAAGGCAAGGCACCAAGCAAAGTGTGCAATCTTAGGTTCTGTAATGGCACTCCAAATGGTGTCGAACCGTTTTCTCCATTGAGAAAGTGAAGAATGCAAATGCCACCGTTGATTAAGAGTGTCCACCATCGGAAGGTGGGGCGAAAGCCATCTGTATCCCATATTGGGCTTATAATTGGTAAATGGAGTGGCAGGAAACCACTTCCAATCATACCACCAAGGATGAACGGACTAAATCCCCACTTTATGAAGTAAGTACACAGGGATGGAAGACAACAGAAGGTCATAAGTCTAGTGATCAGCACGAACAAGGTAGTATTGAACTTGCATATCCTCCCATGATCTGAAATTCATGGTGACTCTTGAAAAAATGTCCTTGGTAGTGCGGATGCCACGTTTAAAGAAACGCAGAGCACTAGAACCTTGAGTCTTGGCAAGAGGAGTACCCTGGAAGGCAAACAGGGGAGACCACCAAATGTTTTGTTGATTTAAGGATAGCCCATTGCGAAACTCATCACCAGCCCAACGAAGCCAAGGTTTAACAACTTCCCAGGCTTTCTAGATGCTCTTTATAACAAAAGAGCCCTGTATGACCACTGGTTCATGCATAGTGAGAAGGGTCTGAAAACCAATCCCCTTCCATGCCGGTCTATTAGCAGGGACGCCTGAAGAGATGCAATGCCTAACAAGAATTTTCTAGGCTTCATCTCTAGAAATAGCTCTGATAATCCATTTATCACAGAGGGCAAGGCCCTACTTCCGAGTGGAAAGCAGGCTGAGACCCCTAGATTCCCTTGGGAGACAACAGAAATCCCAAGCAACTCTGTGAAAACCATGATGGTCAGAACCAGAGGCCCAAAGAAAATCTCTGAGAAAATGTTCTAATTTGAGATAGGAAGCTTTGGAGGGAGCCCAACAAGAAGAATAATACACATGGGTGGCAGCCAAAATCTTAGAACAAATCTGGAATTTACCAGCAAGAGAAAGCGGCTTAGTGATCCAATAATCAAGCTTTTTGCTAATCTTTGTAAACACAACATTCCAAAGTTCCACAGGGGAAGCTTGGAAAGCAAAGGGAATGCCAAGAAAGTGAAAGATTTCTCCATGAGTAACCCATTTCCATTGGAATTGGCTGAGCCAAGGTGGAGCTGGCAAAAAAGACTGTCGATAGTAGAGCATTTTATGCCATTGAATGGTAGAGCCAGAGGCTTGACAAAAAGTGTACAAACAATTTAAAGCATTTTTTATGTTTTCTTCATATTCAAGAAGAGTAAGAAAAGAATCATCAGCAAAATGACCATTGACTAACTGGGAGGAAGAATCAGGCAAGGAAATGCCATGGACTAGTCCTGAAGACACAAAGTGAGCAAGTAAATAACCAAAACCTTCAACAGCAAGGACATAAAGCGTTGGAGCTAGCAGACAACCTTGTCTGATAGAACGAAAAAGTCCAACAGCTTTAGATTTCAAATTAGTGATGGTGATGCAAGCATTAGCGTCACCAAAGAGCATCTCCATGGACTGAAGGAAATTGGGACCAAAACCTAGCATAGCCAAAATGAAAGGCCATTCAATGCGATCATAGGCTTTAGCAAAATCTATCTTTAAAAAGATAGCCTGCTGCTTGGACTTACAGGACCATTCCATACCTTCCCAGATATCAATGATGTTGTCAAGAATATACCTAGATTTGATGAAGCCAGTTTGTTCAGGCTGCACAATTAGAGGAAGCATATGGCAGATTTTGAGAGAGAGTGCCTTAACAATGATCTTATAAGACACATTCAGGAGGGTGATGGGCCTCCAGTTGCAGATGTCGTTAGGATCACCAGCTTTAGGTGTGAATTTATTATTGCCTTTATTTATGATCGCTCCTAAGCTTTTAGAATGGTATGCTTCAAGATAGACTTTGTGCAGATCAAGACCAATTTGCTCCCAAAGATGTTTGTAAAATTCACAGGGAAATCCATCACATCTAGGGGATTTGTCATCTGCCATGGAATAAACTTCCTCTTTAAGGTCTCGGAGGGAAAGAAGTTGCTCATAGAAAGCACGTTGCTCAACTGTGAGGCGATTTGGAGTAACAGTAATACACTTTCTGAGAGCGTCCTCTTGACCAACCGAATGGCCCTACAAAGCAAAGACGTTCTCATAGTGAAGAACAAAAGCTTGCAAGATGTCAGGAAAACTAGAAAGAACATAAGTTTCCTATTTGATCTTTTTAATCCCAACATTGGTATGACGGGCTCGGAGAGCCTGGAAGAACTCCTTTGAGGCTTTTTCGCCAACCTCCAACCAGTGGAGACGGGCTTTGATTTGAGCTCCTCGAGCAAAATAGTTATCAACAATTTTCTTTTCATGGTGAAGCTTGGCAAGCTAAATTTGGAGATCCACATCAAAGGGGTTGAAGGTGAGAGCTTCAGAGGCTTTTTTGAGGGCAAGGGTGTTGGCTTCATAAGACCATTTTCTGAAAATTGTCAGCTGATGCCTGTAGATGCGCAAAAATTGAGCTACTTAGGTAATCGTGTCATTCCACCATTGAATCCAACCTCAATGGGAATGTGGACTTGGTTCCAAATTCTAGACACGTTGTATGTGAGAGATGGTGGAAGCATGCAACGGCACAGACATGTTGAGGAAGAATTGAGACTCGGCCACTTTGGGGATAGCTGTTTGCCAAAAAATGCCAAAATAAATGGGATAGTGGTCTGACAACATCACATCTGTCAGGGGAATGACAAGTAGATCACGATCTTCAGAAAATGAAAAAAAAGATTGCGTCAAGCTCATAGCACAATCAAGACGTTTCAATATGTGGTCAGGACCAGCTCAAAAATTGGACCAAGTGTGCCAGGCCCCACTATCATGGTGGCGGCTAGTATTGGGATCAAAAAGGCCCAATTTATGACGCATGTAAAACCAAGCTTCTCTTTCCCCAGCTGTCCAACGAAAAGGCAGAATGCCATCTTTGTTAGAGGCCACTTCAACCATATTGAAGTCCCCACATAGGACCCAAGTAGCTGGCAACAAGTTGTCAACAAGCCAAACCCTCATTTGTGCCCTTTCCACAACACCATTAGAGGCATAAACATTAATGACTCCAAAAGAATGATTGTTAATGGAAAGCAAAAGCCAAATAATACGATGTGTGGGGTCAGAACTGTGCAAGATAATAGTAGAATGAAGGCGAGGTGACAGGAGAGTAACTACACCACCTCGGCCAGCTTCATGCTGAGAAGAAAACATGATGTGGCATGCAGAAAGCAGCAGAAAGCATGAAACCAGAAATCTTAACTTCTTGCAGGCAAAGAAAATCTAAATTCCCAAGTCTATGATGGGTATCCTGGACATAGAACTTTCTGGGGAGGTCTGTAAGACCTTGAACATTCTAAGAGAGGAATTTCATGAGAACTCTTCCATATCAGCCTCGTCCTTCAGAGAGGAGTAACTATTCTGCAAAAAGGTAAAAATTGGGTGGAAGTTAGACAAGAAATCCTCTAGACTTATAGCCTGTCATTTTACCCCTGATATCTCCACACATCCAAGAGGACTGTGAGAACGCCTTATTGTTGGTGGTACTATGGAAGAGACTGCAAGAGGAGAACAAGCCCCAGCCAAGGACGAGGCCCTGGCGGCCGCCTTAATCCCCTGCAAACTAGCAAGGTTTGAAACCTACGAAACCGAAACAAGTGCAATGGAAGCCGCTGGCGTCTCCATGCTAGCAGGCATTGACACTTTAGTGGAAGCAGGAGGAATCATGGTAACTACTGCATAGGATGGCTTGGGGGCCAAAGGATTCAAGGCAGGCTTGACCTTGTGCCCAACAGTAACCCATTCTTCTCTTTTTCCTTCAACTTGTTTAACAGGCATCGGTTTAGGCTGGGGTTTGACCCTAGGTGTAGCCAAAGGGAAATCCCTGATCTTGTTTTTCGTAGACTGGCATCTATACCAGGTGTTAGGTAGGTTCAAGTAAAGCACCTTCTGTGAGAAGGTTTGAGCGCCAATTTGAATTTCCACAGAATCCTTGAGATCTTTAGAAAGATCAACTTTAATGCAAACATGCCACTGAGGGTGAGCATTAAAAAATTTCTCTGGCTCCTTGGTAACAACTTTTCCAAGGGCTTGGGTAATAGACTCAATAAAAGGCCAGTAGGGCAAGGGTAGACCTGGGAATTCAACCCAAACAGGAACCCTAAGCTTTTTATCATCCAAGACAGAAAATTCTCAGGACCATTTTTGAAAAACAAGCAGAGAGGAATGCACAGACCAAGGGCCATTGGTAAAAACCACGTCTGCTTGCGACGGGTTAGCAAAGCGAAAAAAAAAAAAACCTTTGGTAAGGTTTTGCATAGCATCAAGGCGGACTCCATGAGGAGTCTAGCTTTTGTTGACCCATTCTCTGAGCATAGCTTCAAAGGGAGTCCTACCAACAAAATACCCTATCAAGGTATGTTGTTCTAACTAGTCACATGCAACATCAAATTCTTGCAAAGGAAGGACAATATCAAGATTACCTCATGAAAAACCTTCGGGACAAACTTGCGTGGGCGTTTGTTCGGTGGCGATGCCATGGCAGTCTGAAGTAGCAGTGTGAACACTAGAAACAACTGGTTCATCGCTGGTCAAAGCCATTAAATCCTAACCTAAAACTCTTGCAGTAAATGCGGTATGACAAGTATCGACAGAAGGGGAGTGCAAGCGAAGGGTTGTACGCAAAAAAAATTGAAAGTTTGAATGAAGCAAGAAAACCCTAGCAGAGCAAAAAAAACTCCTCGAGTTGTTTTGTTGTTGTTTTTTACATTTGGGTGTTTGGGTTTTTTTTAAATGCTTGTTGAATTTCTGGGTTACTTGGATTATTTAAGCATTTTGTTAAGACATGTCGAATGAAATCAAACGATATGAGATTGGGTATGCCTTGGCACCCAAGAAGAAGAACAGTTGTATTCAACATTCAGTAGTTGATCTAATTTGTATTGATAATTGAAAGCCCTGAATAGATCAAGGTATCTTCGATTGTATTCTGCATAAACTTTTTGGTGAGGATTGGAAAAAATAGTTGAAATACTATGCGTTGAGATGCTCGGATGTGTCCATTAAAACAAGCATGGTGCCTCTTGTATTCAATTCTGAAGCCTCCACTTGTGTTGCAGGAGTTTGTTAACTGTGGAGGGGCTATCTTTAAGGTGTATGTTGTGGGAGATTATGTGAAGAGGAAATCCCTGCCTAATATGCTAGAGGAGAAATTGGGGAGCTCAGAAGGCCCCATGCCATTTGGTCATGTGTCTAATGTGAACTAAGATCATACAAATGAGATGTATGATAAGCTTATGCAGTTGGAGGATGTTGAATTGCCACTCATAAGGTTTGTTGCACTTTATTGGATTTTTTACTATGCATTTTTGGAAGATGCTAAATGAGACCAAATCTTCTACAGGGATAGACTTGGATAAAAAATAGAAAGTCTATTGTTTGGGTTTTATTCTTTTTGCTTTGTTTTTTGTTGCAAGAGTTGTGCATAAAGAAAGTTTCCAAATAAGTTGTAAATACATTAAATGCAGACACTTTGGAAACTATTTCTTTTTGTATGTAAACACCACACATACAATGAGTTGCTAAAGAGAGAGAGAGAGAGAGAGAGAGAGAGAGAGAGAGATCAGAAGTTCGTTGTGTAGGGTTATGTTGTCCAATTTTCTCTAGGATGGAGTAAGATGTAAATCTCCATATGAAGGCTGAAAATGTATTGTAACTTATTGTTGAATAATACATTAACTTGATGTTTCAGAGGGTGGGGGGTTTTTACCTAGAAAGATGTTCCCCATGTATATCTATCTTTTTTTATTAAGTCTCTCTGTCTTGTAGTTTCATTATTATTGAATATTAAATCTTTAAATTGTAATGTTGCTGAAATTTTTAAGTTGATAAACTATAATAATTTTTCTTTAAGATTTTATTCTGGGAAATCAACTATGTCTATTTCCTCTTTTATGACATAGTAATGTGTACTTTTATTTTCTTATTAGAAGCGATTCAATAAATCTTTAGATATTAGATGTGCATACTAATCTCTTTTCCCTTCAAGATTGTTGGGAGCTTAAGAAAGGCACTAGGATTAAATTTTTTAATTTTGATGTTATCAGGGACACCATGGTTGGGAATCATTTTCTTGTGATTGATATTAATTATTTTCCTGGTTATGCAAAGATGTCTGCTTATGAGTTAGTGTTGACATATTTCTTCTTGAATATTTTTCATGAGAAGAAGAGGTTGGATTTTAAAATGGTAATTCGGATTGTACATTGTCTGTTGGTGGCAATGATAGAAATGATGTTGACCAATGTACCGGTGGATGACTTTCTTCTGTTGTTATTGTTAAAGATAGAAATTTTTATGACAAGTTAGACATACCAGAGGCAAGTTCACCTGTAACCTTGGGTAAAGAGAGGGAGGGAACCTTGACAAACGTTGGGTGAAACCCGTGATAAAGCTGGATACACTCTAGGTAGAAAATGAATCTTCAAAAGAAGCAAAAAATACATCAAACATTGGTGACATTGATGTTGCCTCTTCTTGATAAGGATCATTGTACATCTACTATCGCTAGGTAAAAAGAAGAAACTCATCTCAGCTTCAAGAATGTTGTGCACCTTATGACTTGATCATACGCACAATACATGTGGGAATCATTTGTCTATTTATATCATTACCATCGATTCTATTTGAGAAATTATTATTCATTGTTTGAGAGCTTTGAAGGTTATTTATCAACTTCCAATGCCTAAAAGAAGTGGGAATCATTTGTCTATTTATATCATTACCATTGATGCTATTTGAGAAATTATTATTCATTGTTTGAGAGCTTTGAAGGTTATTTATCAACTTCCAATGCCTAGAAGAAGAAATAAGCAAGTATTTCTTCCTTGTAAACAATATTTTTCTGTGGTGATGGATGTAAAAATGTGTTGAACTCAAAGGATTTCTTGCCATTTTTGTCCATTTTATTGTATCCAGCTGTATGTACACATTCCTATATGTTCTCACTTAATTTATTTTCTTAACAAAGAAATAAAAGCCATTAAATTGGAATTTATTTTAGGACTATCAAATATGTGGTGTTTGTGCTTTGCATCATTTAGGTGAAGTATTTTGGGTGCCACATAGAGTTTTAGAGACTTTTCTAATGCTTTTTAGAATTATTCTTAATAGAAGTTTGTATTGTACATTGCTTGGAAATTGAGCTTGAGATTCACTACTTATGTATTATGAACCTAGCTATTCATCTTTTCACGTGTCGCTTTGAATTTGAGCTTGATATTTACTATCTATATCATGAACTTAGTTACACATGCTTTTTCCACACATCTGACCATATATGATCTAATAGTCCATGTCAAAAAGCACAAATCAATAGTTGTTAAAGTGAAAAATTTCTTCCTTGATCTATGAGAAGAGAATGATCTTGCGAGTGCATACAAAAAATCATTACACTTCTATAAACCCTTATTCTTAAAGAATCCCATGGACAGAGAGAGACTTTAGAGGTGACTTATAGTTTCCTATCTATGATGTACAAGAGCTATGAGAGTGGCTCTCAAATGAACCTAGTATGAAACCCTTTCAAGGTGTACTATGGAACAGAAGATTCAAATGAAAATGCAAGCTAAATAAGATGCAAACTAATCTAGAATGAGAGATGCAATACAAGGAAAGAAAAGTCTAATCTACTTGCAAGAAATTAAAGATCTAAGCTAACAATGCATGAGCTATTGATGAAGACTATGCTATGATGAGATGCAAAATGCTCCAACAATGAAAGAATACCAAGAGTGTGGTGAGTGCTCCAAGTGCTCCAAAAGCTATATGGAAACCTACAACATAATGTTACCATAAACTAGATTGCTGATGAGAGAGTGAGGAGAGAGCCTCCTTTCAAAGAGAAATAGACAATAGAGATTAAGAGAAAAAATCCAAGTTGGAGAATGAACCTTGAATGATTCATGTGCACAAAAATCTCACCTAATCAAGATCAATAGTTATGTAAATCAGTTTCTGGATTAGATTGTGTGGAGATTTTTACCATCGACATTTTGAATCACACTACATGATCCATCATCAGGATGAGAGAGCACGACATATCTTGCTCTCTCATCCTAATGATGGATCACGTAGTTTGATTTGAAACGTTGATGGTAAAAATCTCCACACAATCTAATTCAAAAATTGATTTACATAACTATGATGGATTGTGGAAATCTGATCGCATTAATTAAAAGATCAATAGTGATGTTTAAAGAGGCAAAATATGTGTGGAGAAGAATAAAGATTCTACCCACCTTGGAAAGTGTGCACTATTGAAAATTTTCTCAATGCTCCCCTCGAGATTTGTGACAAGGGCTTAACCACCTCTTTTGTACTATAAGTTGAGTGGTTGCATCGGGCATTGACAGATCAGTATTTTGGTGCAACGACAATCCCACTCTAACAAGTGGTATTAGAGCTTGGTCACAGGTTTGAATCCTCAGACCCTTGGGTAACATTGAGGGGGAGATTGTTGGAAATTTGTTTAGTGCTCCCCTCGGGATTCATGACAAGGTCTTAACTGCCTCTTATGTACTATAAGTTGAGTGGTTGTATCAAGCATTGATAAATCAGTCTCTTGGTGTAACAACAACCCCACTCTAGCATGCACCTCATGTGAGACAAAAATATCTTTTATTTTATTTTTAAAATAGGAATAATTTTTTTCATGTGCACACTTAGGATAAGTGGGATTTGTGAATTTTATTTAATTAGTAGAGAGAAAATTCTTTCAATTAAATAAAAGACTTCGGATAAAGTGGTCAAACCATAGGTTATAATCAAATAAATAGAAAATCAATGATTTGATCAAGAATAAGCAATGGATAAATTAAGAAAAAAAATCTAGAATGGGGGGCTCATAGTTTAGATGACCATTTTTGAGTGATTACATTTGCTCCTCTTTGACTAATGTGTGATTGATATGGGAACACATTAAGCCAAAGAATGATGACAACAAGATGATAGATGATAGAGAGATCTAACTCCAAAGAATGAAGTACTGAAAGATAGCAAATCCTAAATGCACAGTCGATAAGCAACCATATTGAACATTAGGAGAGAAATAGATGTAGAGAAAATGAAAAGGTCAAGCATATGCCATAGAGAGATATGTAGATCAAGAGAAAATGGAAAGGTCAAGCATATGCTTCTGAAAATAGATATAGCATAATTAATTGTAGCAATGGAAAAACAATGATAGAGTATTCCTACTCCCTCGGGATTGAAATCAAAATGAGGTAGACGAGATGCAAGATTAAGATAAATTTGATCAAATTGAGATAAGAAAAGGTCCATGATGACAAATAATAGATTAAGACCAAAGGTAGACTACTAAGTAGTGAAGATATGCCCTAGCATGACTAGTTTTAACCAAAAAGGGTAAAGCATTAGAATTAGGGCAGAATAAGAAGAAATGTAAAATGAAATGAAGTTAAATGAACAAGAGAAGTGGAAGAGAGTAGAAAAAATGAATAAATGATGAATGACTCATAAATATTTGAAATTTTAGCCTCAAAAGGTCAATCCACTACGCAAAAGAAAGAAAAAAATTAAAATGTGACTTTGACAAATAAGATGGACTTGGATTTTGATTTTGATCCTGAAAATGGATCTAAGTAGTCAAAATTAGGTAAGGGTATAATTTTTTGGGTAAATCTGAGGAGTGCAAAAATTAGGTCAAAAGGTTATATAAGGGGCCTAAGGGCATAGATTAGATATGACGATAAGATTAACACCTTGTGATGATAGGAAAATAAGAGAAATAGTGAGATGACAAGATCAAAAGGAGCTAAAGACATGGTTGAGAAGAATCGAGAAGATAGATGCAATTGACTGACACATCCATGAAAGATAAAGAAGAATCTCTCAACACACAAAATGTAGCTAAGCTAGAATGAACCCTAAAATGCAAACTAGTATGAAAAGGTAAAATTGCAAGGGTTATATAAGTAGGCCCTAGTTTTTATCATCAAGACTTATTAGGGACATCAAAAAATCTTACAATTATCTCTAGTGTAAACTATGAGGATATGAATATGATCTATATTAGATAAGAATGTGGGAACCCAACCTATGCATCAAAGACATAAAGGTCAAGATGATGGTGCAGTTAGATTCACTAGGTTTAGTGCAACAAGATTATTCTTGCATCAAGACACAAAATTTTGTGATGGCCATAAGAATTATCTTGCAAAAAATGACCAATGATGAACATTCTAAGTGTTAAGTAGGCCAAGCAAAATGCTCAAGACACTCAAGATCTAACAAAGTACATCCACAAATAGAAATCAAAGGAAAATATGCCCCATGCCCCCAGTCCTCTAGTTTATGACATCCTCAAGAGACTATTAGGGAGGGAACACTCAGTAATGAAATCATCATAGACAAAATTTAAAGTAAAATAAGCCAACAAGTCTCAGCCAGTTTTAGTGTTTAAGTGTGTGTGTACAAGTCGCACAATCATCTTCTTGAGGCTCAATTATGCCAATAAGAAATACCATAACATCCTAAACTATATCCAAAGTATTAGACAAGTGTTGAGAAACACTTAATGTCAATAAGAAAGTGTTAAAAAACACTCCTTGAGAGCTACCAAAGAAATCATGATGCAACTAAGAGACCTTGATAAGCGTAATAGTTCATGCCCCCTAGACATAGAGGAAAGTTAGTTCCAAGCTAGGCAAGGCAAAACAATGTGAAGTGAAAGGTTCATGAGTGCAAAGAAAGACATTGATATGCATAGATGCAAGGGTCTCAAGTAGTATTTGTTTCTAAGTTTTCACCATTTGGTAGGATTAACTACCTCTTAAGAAAGATCACATCATTTTTTATAGTGTCTAGCAAGGTGTAGGACATGATGGATTAGTGATGGAAATAAGATGGATAGACAAAGATGCATGAAGCAAGTGAAAGTGATCCTCAAGGACTAAATTCTTAAGAGTACCCAAGCTAGGGAAAGAGGTAAGATAGCCATATGAAGTAGGTTTTGAATAAGTAATAGAATCTGATAATCGAGGTAGCACATAGGATAAATGACTTGATGTCATGAACTCATGTAGCCCAAAAGAGTGGATACGTCAAGAGGCCTATGAGAACCATGTTTTAGCCTTGATTATGATCAAGACCAAGGAGTTAAAGATGGGGATAAAGTAATAAGGATGAAGCTCAATATGGAGGCTAGAAGTGAATAACTTAGAATAAGAAAAGATCATGAAAGGGAAGTAAATGGATAAGATAGCCAATGCTAATGAATAACTCAACATTGTCAAGATCAAAGAGAGAAGAGGGAATGTATGGATTATGAAAGAATTATGCATGACCTATGTTGCCAATTTTTCATTATAGTACTTATCTAAGGTGCCACAAGAAGTGGTTTTCACCATAGGATGGATTTATTTCTCTTTACTTTTTTTACCAAGGCACCTATTTACAGGTTTTCACCAAGGTACATTTTTCTTTTTTCTTTTTTGAATTTTTTTTCTATTTCAATTTTCAGAAATAATTCAATCTTTTTCAATTTGGACAATGCTTATATTGGAAGGATAAGTCATGGTAAGCCAAGACCATAGAAAGGTATACTCAAAGATTCTAATAGGGTGATGGAAGGGAGATGGTAGAAAAGGCATACGAAGGATAAGGTTATATGCTTTGGAACGATATGAGGATGGATATAAGGTAAGTGTAGGTTTGAAAAGATTGCATAAGGTTAGGTGAAAAAGTGGGAAAGAGAAACAATGACACACATTAAAGGGTGGTGGAATGATGAAGGAATCATGGATGAAATAGCTTTTGGTTTTGATGTATGGTATGGCAAGAGACTTTTGGAGGAAGATGGAGTGGAATATTTTAGAAGTTTTTGAGGAAGATGTTTGGAATAAGATGGAATGGAAGCCTTTGGAAGCTTGAATGTCAACTTTGATTTATTTTCAATATTCAAGTCTTTCAAAAGAGACTTGGGATTCCATATAGCTTTTGATTTTTCTTTTCCTTTGGATTCTTTAGAATGCATTTATCCAATGATGGATTTAGGAATGCATATTTTATTTTATTTTACTTTTTGGTTAGTGGACCTTTGTGGTTTCTTGAGTATTTGTTATTTATTTGCATTCCAATGTCGATTAGATGGGGCATAGTGATCTTTATTTGTAAGTGGATTCTTGTGTTTATTCTTAAGTTGATCATATCCAAAATTTTTCCAAAAGACTTGGGACTTGTGGATGAAGAAGGCTTATATGGCTGGTTTAAATGGAAAGGTGGATGAATAATTGTCAAGGATGGGTGTCATTTTTGAACTTGAGGTACAAAAAGAGAGCTAGGTGTGGAAAATGTAGGAGATGAAGGAACATAATTTCCTAATATGGAAGGATAGTTTGAAGGATTTAGTTTTGATGGATAAGGACCAAGAATAGACTTGGGAGATGCAAATAGACAATGGATAAGGATATCAACATCTTTAGAGTGAGTAACATGGCCAAGACCATCAATAGACTCATGAGTAGCTTTGATAGGAGCATTTGAAGCTCAGTCATAGTTTTGAAGTGGATATGAAGTAACAAAAGGATGAGGGAATACATTGATCTTGACAAGCTTCTTTAGATAGCGTACGCATAGCGACTTTTTCTTGATCTTCAATAATCTCATTAGAAGTATTAGAAGTGGTTTCTTCATCATACTTTGGAGATGGAAAAGACATAGGATATGGAGGAGTGACATCTCGAAGGAGATGAGGGGGTTCTTGATCTTGATCTTTCTTTACATTTACATATTCCCTTTGAGAGTCCTCTTCACATGGAGCCACTTCTAAGGAAAAGAGAATGTGAGGTTTGCATGGTATGATCTTGAAGAGATAGTGAAGGACTAGTTAAAGTGGGCATAGTAAGTATAGCATCGCATGAAGGTTGAGGATCTTTAGTCTTGGTAGTATGAAAAAGGTTTGTAGCCAAGTGCATATTAGCTTGGGTTTCTTTTGGAGGCATCCCTAAAGGGTACACATAGTAAATGTAGAAAGAATTAGGTTATATATTTAATGGAGGTATGTTGGAGAGCTTTGAATTTTTGGGAGATACATGAGTGTTGGAAGAAATAGAGGTTTCAAGAAAACTATCACTAGACACAAGTTCATTAGTATGATCTTTCTCAAGAGAATTATCCTCATCACATGATTCATTAGGGATTTGAAAATCAATGATCCCATCATCAATAAGATCTTGGACTTTATGTTTCAACTTAATGCAATCTTTAATTTTATGACCTTTGTTTCTATGGTAGCCACAATAGTGATCATTATTCCACCATGGAGGTTTTACCTCAAGTTCATAATGTCTATATTTATATAGTAAAGTGATGATCTAGTTTCTTGTAACTAAGGTCTTGAGTACCACATCATATAAGTTCCCCAAAGGGATAAAGTCACATTTAGGTCTAGGTGCCCAAAATCTTCCTCTAGAGTCATTTGATTTGTTGTTGGGTGATGCGATGCGCTCCCCTGCCCACAGGTGGTTAATTATGTGGTGTTCCATGTTCACTAATAGTCATGGCTTTTGGTGCAACGGCAAATGGGCCTAACAATTGGTATCAGAGCCTGGTTTTGTCCTGGTCATGGGTTCAAATCTCCCCGGTGCCTTCCCGATCGGCGTAAGCACCTGGTATGCGCGTCGAGGGGGAGATTTTTGGGTGATGCGATGCGCTCCCCTACCCACAGGTGGTTAATTATGTGGTGTTCCATGTTCACTAACAGTCATGGCTTTTAGTGCAACGACAAATGGGCCTAACATTTGTTTGAGTCATAGATAGAGTATGTACACCTAGAAGAAGAGGATGAATGTGATATTGAAGAATATGAACCATGTGCATGTAAAGGACTTGAGGAAAACTCATGTGATGATGCCATTATTTATCTTATTCACTTTATATATGTGTCATTTTCCTAATGAGTCTATGGTAAGAAGGATTAAATGTCTTTCTAGTTTTACATATTCAACATATAAGTATTGAAATTTTTGAAGGAGTTTAAGGTCAATAGGACCTAATTGAAGTTCAGCAGAATAATATTCAAACCAATATTGGTAGATAGAAAATCAAGGATGAAGGATACTAGAGAAAGCTAATAAGGTGACACAAGATAACTTGCACTAGAGAGGTAAAGTGTTCACTTGCCAATATAGTAGAGAGAGATTAGAGTGACTTGTCAAGCAAAGTGTCCAAGCAATTTATGAAACTTGCTACTTAAGTCAAGAGATAACTAATAAGCCAAATAACCAAGTAGATAGATAAGCTAGAACAAGTGAACAACTCTCCCAATCATGAAGTGTTGTGAAGAGATCATGAAGATGGAAAATACCAAGAGTGCTAAGACCAAATATCCATTTTAAGAAATTTCAAACAATAGAGACATAACAAAGCAAAATCAAATGAGGAAACTTCCCCTAGCAAAAAATACAAGGAAAATATTTAGAGTTGATGTTTTTTGACTTGGAGGAAAATGTTTTGGACTTCTATTTTTTTTTGTTTTTTTTATTTTTTTTGTTTTTTTGAAGTTTTATGATTTTTTTGGATTTTTAAAATAAAAATACACAATGAAACCATGAAAAGGGAATAAAGAATCCTATGGCTCAATTTGATGGATTTGTCAGCTTTTTTGCAAGTGGGGAAGGTTTTAAAGATTCAATCACATCAAACACATGACCAAAAACCTACTAAAGTTTCTACTAGGATGTTGAAGCTCAATTAGGGGAAGTCCTCTATATATGCAAGGTACATGAGGTCCAAGTCTGAAGATGAAAGAGAATGTTGTCAAATAGTCTGGAGGAAATAATAACCCAATCTCCACCTTTATTTCTCAAAAGTATAAAGTTCTTTTGGGCTTAGCCAAGATTGTTAATATTTCTAATTCCAAGAGGCTCGTCTTTAGATTCAAGACACACTATTTATACTCCAATGGAACATAAGAGTTAAGGTCATCCCCTAGAGTGATCACTTTTCTAGGCAAGCCCACTAAAAATAAAAGGAAAGTTCCCTTATTTATGTTCCCCTCAAACACCTTAACAAGGATTCAAGAAAGAAATATAGTTTAGAAAACCTTGGGGTTTAAAAGATAAATGAATTTATTTTAAGCCCAAATCCAAGTGTGAATGATTTATTTTAAGTCTTTTTTTTTCAATGTTGGGAAGACACACCAAATAAGTTGACCAAAAGAAAGAAATGATTTTAAAATTAAAGAGAATACAATGATCACTTTTTACAGTTCAAATAAGGAGGTTTGGAATGTGTGCACCTTGATTTCATGCTTTCCAAAAAAAATCCATTTTTTTCTCTTTTGACCTCCAAGTTGCCTTCACAAACTTCAATCAATTGCATGGAATCATGAAGAAGTATGATAATTCAAAGGAAATACATTTAAATAGTTGATTCCAAAATAAGTTTCAACTCATATCATGTATTGAACCATGTGCAAATAAAGTCAAAGCTAATCACTAAATGCTTTTTGTTTTGTTTTTTGCTTTTTGACCTAGTCAACAAGAGTGGATCTTTATGCCATGATTTTGGCCCCAAAAATGAAAATGCAAAGAATAGACCTATAATAAAAAATAAGATAGTTCCAAAAGTTCAATAATTTTAGCAATATCTTTTAATTTGTGCCCTAGGGACCCATTCTTATCAAAATAGAGTAGTTTTTCCAAATCAAATTTTTGAGCCATTTTATTGCATCTAAATTCACAACACAAAGAACTAACCCCCTGTATAATTTAGAGACCTTTCCAAAAATGTTAAGTTATCTAAAAAATTCACTGATTTGTGATTATAAACAATTTTCCATGAAAATAAAGAAAAATATATATAACTCACACAAATCTAACTAGAAAAATCTAAATCTTGGATGAAATCATCTATTATCCATCTCTAACTAGCAATAAAAATTTTAGATCTGAATACCTAGCCGTTTGCAAGATATGATCAAATCTTTCAAACTTCAACTTGACCTACACAAGGGTTAGCCTTAAAAATCAAAGTGAAAACCCTAGAAAACCACTTGATTAGATCCAATAAGTGGCTGTGGAAAATAAAAAATGAGAAATGGAACTAAAATGTAAGCAAATTACACTAGTAAGCTCAAAACAATGCAAGAAAATGAAGCTAGAAACTTGGTTCTAGCCCCACGGTGAGCACCAAAAGTGTATGCCAAAAATTAGTGCACTTCTATAAACCCTTATTCCCAAACAATCCCTTGTAGAGGGAGACTTGAGAGTCATCTTATAGCTTCCTATGTATGACGTGTAAGAGCTATGAGAGTGGATTTCAAATGAACCTAGTATGCAACCCTCACAAGGTACACCATAGAATGGAAGATTCAAATGAAATAAAATAGTGCTTTGTTTCATGAGTAATGATTCATACTTGAATCCATATCTCATGAGAATAAATGGAACACTTAGCATTCATTAGATCTAGGTGATGCTCATAGAGGTGAAGCACTAGGACTTCCTAGAAGATCATCCATCCTAGTACTATGAATAGAATGGGATATTTCTTCTTGTACCTAGTTTCTTGTAATATTTCCTCTATTTTTTCTTCCAATTATTTTTCCAATAGGGTGATTCTTTGTCAAATTTGTAGTAGGCGTCACCACTTTAAGCCTGATTTTAGCTCTGGGTTCAAATATAGGTTATTCTCTTGAATTTCATTCTGCAAATCAACATCAATCTCATAAAATAGTTCACACTCAACATTTTCTCTATTAAATCTCGAATTAGTTTCTTCATTAGAATTATAATCAATTATCCTTTCCTGAATTCTAAACTTTTCATCAACTCTCACATTTGTGCTTTCAACAATAGTCTTAGTTCTTTGATTAAAACATCTATATGCCTTACTTTTCAATGAATATCCAAGAAGCATACCTTCATCACTCCTTGAATTAAAATTTTCAATATAATCATCTCTTTTAATATACAATTTACTTACAAAGATTCTAAAATATTTAATAGATGATGTATGTCCAAACCAAAGTTCATAAGGTGTCTTACCATTGCCTTGTCTAATTTGTACTAAGTTCATAGTGTATACTATTGTATTTACTACTTCTCTCCAAAAGATCTTAGATACATTATTTTCAAGCATCATTTCTCTTGCTACTTTTGTCACTATATTACTTCTTATTTTCTCTATCCCATTATGTTCAAGTGTCTTAGGGGCTAAATTTTTTCTCTCTATACCATTATCTTCACAAAAATTGTTAAACTTATTTGAAGTCAACTACCCTCCTCCATCATATCTCAAACATCTAATCTTCAAACCAGATTCATTCTCAACTCTACTCTTAAATATTTTGAATTTCAAAAAAGTTTTAGATTTTTCTCTAAAAAATGCTACCCACATCATTCTATAAAAATCATCAACAAGAATCATAAAAGACCTTTCACCATAGAATGCTCTTGTCTTTGTAGGACCACTCATCTCCAACTTCGCAGATGAAGTAAATTTCTTCTTTTGAAATGATTTTTTTTGTTGTTGTTGCTATTATTCATTCCTTACATACCATGTTCTAGGGTGTCACAATCTTAGGAAAATATCTAACTCTAAATGTAGTACTAACCTTCACAATGTAATCAAAGTTGATATGAAAAAATCTCTTCTGTCATAACCAACTATCATCCACCATAGTAGCTAAACATGTCATCTCTTTAGGATTCAATTAAAATACATTTCCTCTTATCCTTGTACCAATACCAATCAATGTTTCATAAAAGTCTTCTCTATAAACTGTAACTGATATCCCTTCTCCTCTAGATGTCCAACACTCAAAAGATTATGTTTCAAACCATCCACAAAATAAACGTCATTAGCTTTAGTTTTTTGATCAAGTGTAATAGATTATTTTCCTTTTATGTGATAGGTTTCATTATTTCCAAATCTAACTATTCCTCCATCATAGCTTTTGAATTTAACAAACTTATTCATATCTCCAGTCATGTCATGGGAACAACCACTATCAATAATACAATTATATTTCTTATTTTCAACTTGTGATACCAATGTTTTAGATTAAGGTAAAAACAAGTTTTGAAGGGACCCAAAACCCTTTAACAAAAGCAAAAGATCAGCATTAAGAGCAAGCTAGGATTTACAAGGACTTGAAACCTAGAGTAAAGCAAAAAACACAAAAAACTATGTTTTACAAGGACCTATAACCACAAGTTTAAACCAAACATACCCAAGTTTTACAAGGACCTAGAACCTACAGTTTTAAATAGAAAGTTGGAAAATAAAAAAATAGAACCAACGAAACCACTCGAACCAGCAACAAGTACACCAACGACCAACACCTATAATAGTTCCTTGATGCTCTTCTCCACCTCCTTGCCTACTTCTGTAGTACTTTAGATAACATAAATCATGGTAGAAATATGAACCTCAGGAGCACCAATGATATTTTTCCTCATACTTGACCTTGTTATCTTACTAGGACCTCCTGGACTCCTCAGGGATGTTACCAACTTGTTTCTATAGGTGGGCTCTCATAATACATTTGTGGTCCATTTCAATTTGAATGACTCCAACTTTTTTCTTGAGCACCATGATTTCATTGTATAGCCATGAGTCCACTTGTAGGGATGCCTCCACTTTTAGTTTGGCAGTATGAAGAAAAGAGAGATTTGCATGGTGAGTCTCATCCCTGTTACCTTATTTAGTCCTAATCACAACATCAATGGTAATATTATTGGCCTAGATATCAGTGTTAGCATCTTGCTTCTCCTTAAACTTCTCTTCCTTATCCTTACTTGGGCTATGTTCTTTCATAACAAGGACATTTCCCTCATTTTTCTTTTCTCTGTCAATGTCCATTTTCTCCTCATTGGATTTGGTATTAGGGTGAGGAAAAAGAACATTATCTTTCCCCTCATCATGCTCTAAAGCTTTAGACCCAACATTTGATTCAGTTTTTTGTCTTTACTTTCTAGAATAACCTTCCCACTAGTTGACATGCCCTTACTAGTCTTTGATTAGTCCTTAGTAGTTGACATGCCCTTACTTCTTGAATAACCTTCCAGGTTTGAGCTAAGTTCTCACATTTTGGTCTTATTGTCATCCTCAGTAGAATTCTCAAAATCTATCACTTCCTCAACATTCTTCTTTTTAATCTCCTGCTTGTGACCCTTTTTAGTGCTCTTACTATCACTAGTGCCTTCCTCACTTTCAACATTTTTCTTTGAGGGTTCATTACCAGACACTTTCCTTTTTTTCTCCAAAATCGGAGAGGGTTTAATAGCCTTACTTTTACAATACTAATCAATAAGAAAGATTAAGCCCATATGGAGCATAGGATGAGAATTCTTCTTCCTATGTGCTTGGAGGCTTTGTATCAGAGAGTACTTTAAGTAGAATGGGAAAGAAATTTTTTCTTCATACCTAAAATGATTTAGGAACACAAAATGAAACTTATGGACTCTCTTAGCTCTACCATCAAGGATAAAATACTCACGGACACATGATAAAACATCCCTCCATATTACCTTAATTTGGCTTAGATCATAAAAATCACCATTCTTCTCCATCTTTTTATCCTCATTAGTTTTAGGGAATTTTTTGAAGGCCGCATTCGAGATACTAGTTTTCTTGTTGAATTTGAGACCCTCTATTGGATGACCCATAATTTCAGCAATGAACTCCTTCAATAACTTCATAGTGACCCCATGCAGCATTGCCCTATTTCAATCCAATTTTTGAAGGACTTTGTAATGTGTGGCTTAAACCTTTGAAGTTTCCCTATATAATCCATGACTTTCCCTTTTTTTAGTATATCCCAAACATCTAAATTCTCCCTCCACTCTTTATAGTTATTTGGCTCTTTCTGTATTGCCTAACCCTAGTTCACATTTAGTTATTATTGTTGAACTCTTTTAAGCATGTTTATGTTTATGCTTGATGATTAGTAGTAGTGTTTTTCTAGATTATTGGAGATTGTTTTCATACTCAGTTGATTTTATGATGAGACTATTTTGGTACTAGTTACTTCATGTATGCATGATTATACTTTGATGATGATTATTTACAATGATTTCAATTATTTGATTATGCTAGTTAGATGGATTATTTGTACATGTTTTATATGGATACTTACCCCATACTACATGTGTATGTTGTGCGTATATGTTTTCTTTATATGTGTGATGTTTATGATGTGGTTAGGGAAGGGAGTCGTAGTCACCTGCTAGTCGGGATCTACATGATGTACAACTTCTTGCCATTGCCTATTTAGTTTAGAATATATGTGTTTTTACATGCATGGATTTTATGAAGATTGCAGGTACTAGGTATCGACTTACCTGAATTGCCAAGATGAGCATACCCTATTGGAATATCTCAATGGTAAGAGAGGGGAGATAAATTCTTGAGCCCAAATCCCAACCTTTAAACCAATTGTCCCAGAAAATTAGGACAAGTATACTGAGATGATTACCCTTCTAAATTCATTGTATGATATAAATTCTTGATTATAACCCTTGAGTTTGATCTTGTATGTGGTATTTTATGTTGGGTTTTCATATTTCATCTTGTAGGTCTTTGGTGATTTTTATGTTAATTAAGTCGAATTAAAAGATTAATGTTACTCAAATTTTGCACATGTGTAAAATTTAAGTATGAAGACAAAGAAAGTACATAAGTGTCATTCATTTCACAAAAAAATAGAAATGTCCTTGTATTATTCATTTTTCAAATATACAATTGATATTTACAAGAGAGTGAAATGGATTACTATGTTGAAAGGAGAAAACCTCACACAAGCCGTGAGTCTGACTACTACTTTTATACATATTGAAAATAAGAAAAATATTGCACATGGAGGTAGAATTAGAGGTAACCAGTCATTGCCTTTCAACCTTTGAATGGTTAAATGATCTTTGTTGCCGCTCCTGGTCTAGCTCTCGATCTGATAGTTTCGGGTTTTCATCCTCCTACACAGGGAAGAAGTGGGGTTAGGTCTTTTAAGATCTAAGCAATGGCTGATTCTCTGTAACTATTTTACCCACACATGCAACATCTTTCTTATTTTGAATACATATAAAAGCAGTAATGCTCAAATGACAAAATCAGACAATATAATGTTAAAGGGACATATTATTCCTGATATGAAACCTTTTGTTATAATCAAAGACAAGGATATTAAATGTAGATCACAAAAAGGTACTTTATGAGAGTCACGAGCCCATGCTCGAACCTCATAAAGCATTCTTTTAAATGTCATAGAATGGGATAGTTCAGCACTTAGTCAGTTACTCCAGAATATGATGAAGAGTCTACATAACTTGTTGCAGGAAGGTAAAAAATAGAGCTTTACTTATGAGTGAAAAAGGAGATCAAGTATTATCAATTGCCTGATTTCAATGCAACAAATGCAGCAACTGTGAAAGATTTTAATAAAAATCTAAGAAAAAAAAAAAAAAAAGGCTAAAGTGCTTCGTAAAGAAAAAATCTAGCATAGTAAATTCTAATACTGGGAGATGTTGATTAGAGTTGGTTGTTATAAAAGAAGATTACAGGGCATTGCGGATGAACCACAAGTTGCATCTTATATATGACTGTCATAGCTACATGCTACTACATCAGCTTCTTGTCACATTACTTCTTTGTAATGCTACAACCATGAAGGCTCTACCAATACATTTGGATAAGTTGTTGTAGTGATTCTCTCTGTTACCATTTTCTTCACATTTGGCGAGGTTTTCCCACAAGAAATATGCTCACAAAGGGCACAATTAAAAGCTCAAATCAATTCATGGGGAAGATGTTGGCAAAGGCAAAGAGTTTAAGCATAACAACAACAATAATAAGTGGGGCACTTAATCCAATTGAGAAGACTGCCCAGAAGGCCATGACACCGATTGAATCAACTTTTCCTTGGATGTCAATTCTAAGTTGGATTGGGAGGTAATGGGGAAGATCTTGACTCGGGGTCACAGTTGGGTTCATGTATACTTTGGAGACCCTAAAAATATAATAGGACTTCTTTTGGTTAAAAGTTTCCCAACAGTACATGCTAAAATAGAAAAATTCTTGTCTGTGCTATGTCAATAAATAGAATACCCTAGATTCTAGCAAATATGCCACTTTATGATGGTTGTTTTTATCAAGGCTAGAAAACATAAGCCTTAACTTTATGTTAGTGACAAGTCTCAGGAAAATCTTTACAAGAAGAATATAGTAGACTCTGATTTGAATAAGCCACATCATTTGCTAGGCCAAAATGCCATTAGAAGCATTATGATATTGGAAGATTCAACAATTGAAAACAAAAAACTTTCAAAGTACTAAAGTTAAAAACCCAAATCATAGTTGGAACCAACAAACCCAATGGTTGTATCGGCACAAAAAGGTATCTTTAAAGGAAAACCCTCAAGTTTATAATGTCAGTGATGAGAACATGCCTTTAAGAGTGCAAATGCACATTCCTTGGCTACATTTGCTTCACTTTTAACAGAGTTTACAACAATGTTTGATAACTTAGTCAAATCATTTAATGGGCTGGGTGATAAAGTTAAATTCAAGGAGCCTACTTCTTGCTCTTCAAATGAAGCCAACAAAGCAAAAATCCAAATGAAAAAACAACAAACTAAAATGTATAGATCCCTTGCAGTAACAAAATAGTTTTTTTCCATGGCACTTCATCTTGTAGCTCTAGCAAACATTTCATGGCACCTTGAACTTCTAGACAGTAAGAGAATGTGGAGAGTGATCAACAAAACCTTCCATGGTGGCATTAAAAGATTACCAACAGCAAGAAAACTAACAAATTCATGTTTCCAGCAAGATTCAGCAAGTTTTCCTCATGAGAAAATCATCTTCAAACTTCCAGCAAATATGAAAGAGCCAACAAGAAATTCTTCATGAAATTGCACAGGAGAACTTGAGTTTTTTGTATACAAAATGCAGAATAACTTCAAAAAATGGAAACCCGAATAGCAGATTCAAAGAAGACAAAACCCTCATGTAAAAGTTATGAATGCTGAAGTATATGTTATAAAACATACAAAGCATACCTCCAATCATCAAAACCCGAACAACAGATTCAAAGGAAGAAAAAGAAACTCTAGACGCTGAAAAATACAAAGATTCCATGCTGAAAAATACAGAGATTTCCAATAGTATCAAGCAACAATGGTGGCTATCACATAATATTCTTCAGCAAATCTCTCACAATGGCAGCATTTAAAGGACTAGCAAATATCTTTCTAATGGCGACCAGTAAAACCCTCATCTCTTCTTCACCACAAATCCAGAAACTTCCAATGTAAATGTGAAAATACAAAAATGAGAAGTGCCTTAGGGTATTCAAGCTTTTCTCATGCCCTTTTCTATTTTTGTATAAAATTTGAAGTCCACAGGTAAAGATATGGGATTTTAATCCCTTTTTAAAAATTTATTTATTTTATTGTGAAAAAGGGGTTTATGTTTTTGCCTTGGGATTTTTTGTGAGAAGGGTTTTATATTTGCATATGTTCTTATTTTAAAAACAAAATATTGGAATGATTAATCATTTTAATGTTTTGTTAATTTTAATGCAAATATAAGAAGGTTTTTTTTGTTTTCTTTTTGCAATAGTCTAACATTATAAAAGGGATCTTTAAATGATGAAACTATAAACCATTTAAAGTATTTTCCTATTTTAAAATGCAAAAAAGAAAATGAGTCATTCTATTCATATGTCATGGTCTATCTGAGAGAAACCAGTTTAGAAACATGTGGAGGGAATATAGGCTTATCTACAGTCGAATTTGATTTTGCTAAGGCAGTTGAGAGGTCTTTATTGACTGTTGGAGACTTTTGGGGGTGGTTTTATGTGAGTCATAGGGTTCCTAATGACTTAATGGAACTTTTTCAGGGACAGGTCATTATTTTAGAAGTTTTTGAATCCTCTTTTGGAGGCTTTCTTTCTGCATTCAACCCAAGTGTTGGGTTTGTACTTAATGAGTTTTGCAACTCATTTTTGAGAGAATTCTAATTTTATGTATAGAGGTTTTGTGACTACTTTTCTGAGTCTTGGACTGTATTTGAAAAATTTGCAATTCATTTTTGGAGATACTATACAAGTGACACCAAGTGTGATTATGCTATTTTGTGTTAACCATTAAGCCTTCTTTCTTCCTACATTTATGAGTGTGTATCTAAGTGATTTGATAGAATAACTTGTGAAATTTCATTATTCCTTGTCATTCATCTCATTCCAGCACCTAATTGTACGAGAGTAAGTTTATTTGCAGGTTATAATTTGTGTCTTTAAAAGTGAAATTGGTTAAAGAAAGGTATCTATGTTCCTCCTTTTACTAATTCATTCTTAAAACCTTATTATAAATTATTTATGTAAATCTTTATAGGAAGATGTGTTTTGCTTGCACTTCAAATAGTTGTGTAATCCTCTCCATCAAGTGTATCTAAATTTCCATCATCACTTTTGGTGCATCACCTTTTTCTTAATTTTGGCTATAGGTGTTAGGTTTACTTTTAGCATTTTCTCTCCTTTTCCCTGCAAGTTTAAATTAAGTTCGTGGAGATTTCACTCAAATATTGATTAGGAGTTGGCCTAAAACCTGAAGGTTTCACTTTATTTGCATGTCCCATATAGTGAAGTGATCCCCATGTTAAGTCAAGATTGTTGAACTCTTTCAGTTCAGTAATGGGTACAAATTATGATACCTAACAATTAATTAATGATTTAATTTAAAGAAAAATTATTAAGATAATTTCAATATTTAATTATATTTAATTAATTGGAAATTAATTAAATAAAAAAGAATTAAATTTAAAGAGAGAATTATAGTCTAATTTTATTATTTAATTTAATAATAATATATTTAGGAGATCAATTTTAAATAAATGCTAAATATTATTATTACTTAAGTTAATAAATATTATATTAAAAATACTTTGAAAAATAATAAGAGAGAAAGTAATTATTTAATAAAGTTTATTTTAATTGCATAAAGCTTATGCATAAAATTAAAATATAATAAATTAATTAAAAAAGAGAAAGCAAATAAATTTTATAAAGATATTTTATATTGCAAAAGGCATGTATGAAAACGTAAAAGATAAGTAAATAAAGAGTTAAAAGATTGTGATCAACGAGTTCCCTCATGCCCCAAATTTAGGAGGGAACTTCATATCAGAGATTGAGAGTTCATTTTGAAGGGATTAGGATTTTTGGAGAAGGGAATTTTTAGAGAGAAGGTTTTGAAAGAAAAGAGAATTCTCTCGTTGGTCTCATAATGGCTTTGAAAATTGAGTTTCAGCACACTTAACCAATTCTTAAGTTGATGTCGAGTATAATACAAATGTCGAGCTATAGTATGTGTCAAGCCAGAGGTTCAATAGGTGCCGAGTGAACTTCAAATGCTGAGCAAGTAACAAGTGTCGAATGATAAGTGATGCTGAGTCACTATAGGTGTCGAGCAAAGTATAGATGCCGAGCAAAATAGAATTACTATAGGAGCTGAGTGAGACAAAATTCCTATATGTGTCGAGCATCAACAACCAGTAGGTGTTGAGTAACACAGAATCTGCATATGAGTTTGTATCTTCACAAACTCATATGTAAACCATTTTTGAGCTGACTTAGGATGAATCTCAAAGGATCTTGAAGATAGGATCAAATCTTTTGCATTACCTATGTAATCAGCATGTAGCCAATAAGAAAAATAGAGAAAGCTTGCAACCAATAGGAAAGTGAAGGAATTGAGCAGGAAAAGAAGAATGAATATTGGTCGTAGATTCATACCTAACCCTAAGTCTTCAAAGCCTTTAAAAGGAGGATGAAACCCCATTATTTGTGAGCATATGTGTAAGAATTGAAGGGAGAATGCTAGCAAAGTGCAGAGGGATGTAAAGATTTAGAAAAAGCGAAATAACATTGTAGAATTCAATTGATCAAGAACAGAGTATTGGAATTTCGAGGAGAGACATCAAATCAAGCAAGGATCATAATAGGCAGAGAAAAACAAGGATCTAGAATTAGCAATTGAAGATTGCAAGTCATCAGGTCAAGACTTTCTAATAATCTCTAGCCATTGTATTAGGAATGAAAATCCTATGATGATAGGTTGGTTTAATAGCCATGTTGTAAGCCTTTAAACAAGGTGCTAAATCCTTTAACAGGGTAACATTTCAAGTGAGTGTTTGTAAATCCTTTAACCAGGTTGCTTTTAGCAAAGTGTAAAGTCTTTAACAGGACAGGCCTTTCACAGGGAAGATCATCAGAAGTGGTCAAATTTTGTAACCTTAAATAGTTACATATTGTTGCAGTGATACTTTGTGGGTGTCATTCCCACCCCAATTTTACCTTTTCATTTTGGAGGGTTTTGGGGTTACCAAAATCTTGTGTTATCTATTCTCATGCATGTCTTTACTTTCATGTTTATTAGATGAATTAGATGCATGTGAATTATTTCAGCTAAAAGGTTTTGAAAAGGTTAAAGTTAGTTACTTCTGATCCACCCCCCACCCCACAAGAAGTAAATCTTCCCACTTGTAAATTCTAACATCTCTCACAATCTTCAAGTGATTACGTATTAGCATCATACTAAGGTAGGGTCTTGTGTTTTGTTTGCTTAATGAATTATGTAATTCGATATTCCTATCTACATCATGTTTGTGGAATCTATTTTCCAAATTTCATTTATGATGAATCTCTCATGGTGAATTATTGGTATTCATATTGATTCCTTCTATATATGTGAGGATTGAAAATTAGTAAAACCCTCGTTCTGTAGATTTAAAAGTTTTTAATTAAATCGGGAAGGGTTTTGAAAAAAAGTGGAAATTTTAGATTGAAAATTTGACTGGTTTGTCATATTTTCCCTATCAGGGTATTGTTAGAAATTTTATTATATATATATATATATATATATATATATATATATTTGGGGAGTGTGGGGGGGCATTGTTTTGAAAACAAATATTATTGAAATATAAATAATATAAAATAAAATAAAATGTAATATATTTTATTGAGGTGGGGGCAGGGCCATTAATTCCCCACACCCCAACCTCCCTATCCATGGCCATTATCAGTTGTGCACGACAAGTGGTACTGATGCCTGTGGCAGCAGTAACACCTACGGCCACAGGGAATTACTAGTCAGCGAGCCTAATACCCATTTATTATATGTGATTTTTTAAGGATTGTTTTATTAATTATAAATGTTATTAGATTTAATTATTAATTTATTAATAAACTTTTTTAATTAATTAATTAATTTTTAATATATTTTGTTTTAATTAGTTATTAATAATTGTTATTAATAGTTTTGTTAA
The DNA here is from genome assembly GCA_028749045.1 of Cupressus sempervirens. Taxonomy (NCBI): domain Eukaryota; kingdom Viridiplantae; phylum Streptophyta; class Pinopsida; order Cupressales; family Cupressaceae; genus Cupressus; species Cupressus sempervirens. The sequence continues at coordinate 357,361,651 of CM053791.1, read as the reverse complement.
TTATTAAGTAATTAATAATTAATAATATATTAATATAGCTTATTTTATAGTTATTAGTTGAATTTAATTAAATGAAGTTTAATTAAATTCTATTAATGATAAATATTATTGAATAACGTTTAAATCTATTCGTTATTTAAAATAATTTATTTATGAAATTATTAAAATAATGAATTATTGATTATCTCGTAAGATAAGGGCATTTGTGCATTATGTTCAAATACAAGAATGGGTTAAGTTGTAATGGTAAAACTATAAATCTCATTTACTGGAAAACCTACATTGAAATGAAAACTTAACCTTATTTTTAACTTAGACTATGTGTCTTCAAAATCAAACAAAACTTTGAAACTGCATTGTTAACTATATGTTGTCTTATGTTTTGCGTTTGGGTTGACTAGAGTGTGACCAGTCTTAGGATGTTTACCAGAGGCTCGGGAGTTATGTGTTTGTGATGTCTTTTATGGTGATTTGATCTTGATCTTTTAAACTTAACCATGGTAATGTGTCTGGTATGCTTTATGATGAGTTTGGATCTATTGTTCATTATCTTTTCTAGTGTTCTTGTGTGAAACAAAGGTGAATGATATGACGTATTTGACTTAATCTTTGAGTCATCGGTTAGTTATTTTTGGATGCTTTCCAATTGCTTGTAAAGGACTGAGCTATTATTGTGAATTAACTTTTGATGCTTTCTAGTCACTTGCATAGGGATGAGGTGAAAATTGTGATTCTTTGATTTGTACTTTTATGAGCCTAGGGTAGGTAATATGTATGTTAAGTTGGGAAGTGGCTTGCAGTGGAGGCCAAGGCCCTAAAGAGGCTGACAGGTAACCCATTGTAAGTAGTTAATAAGTGAAAACACTACACTAAATGAGAATAAAATGAACCTATTAAGAGTCTTTGTCTTTCCTCATCCATGCCTTGAGTGCTAGTATAGAGTAGGATGGGAGTAGAGAGGATGCTTGGTTGTGACCATGCATTGTTAGTATGCCTTGTCAGTATGAAAGGATACTAGTGCCACATAGAGTCACTAGAGGACCAAAGGATTAAAAGACTATCCAGGTAACCCTAGAGTTGCTTCATGCGATGACACTTGTCCACTAGCAGTGTAGATTTCCTAGGTGTCTTTATTTGCCTCTGGATCTAGATGTTGATTTATCTTGGTACCTTTGAGTTAGACTACTTTTAGGGTTTTCCTTGACTTAGTTATTACTTTTGATTTTTGGGATTGATAACTTGTTTGGGACTTGAGACTATCTCCTCAGCATAGTGGGAGTGGACCTTTTTGGGTTACCATGAGGTCGAGTAGTAGCGCTTTTTACTTTTACCATTGAGATATGGCTAGAGTTCCTTATTCTACATTTCCTTTCATTCTATCTTTGTGTATTATGATGGATGATTGTATCTATATGATGGATGATTTTACTTATTGTATTATACTTTATTTCATGGATCCGAAAGGAATGATGTAATCTATTTTATAAATGTATATTCTTTCAGCCTTTCATACCCTGTGACATGTACAATGAATGATTGTGCATTCTAAATTTATTGCCAAGTGGCATTCGAAACAAATGTATATTATTTAAATGTATTTGACTTGTAGTTATTCTTTTATGTAGATGTGTTATTTATTGGACTTAGTATTATTTATATTTAAATGTGACTCAATGTCTTGGGATCCTTAAGGAATGTAATATGTTATGTTTGTTTATGTATGATTGTATGTTATTGCTTCTGCTACTTTATGATTGTTGTACATGTCATTCTTTAAAAAAAAAATGTTTGGCAAACTTAGTAAAACTTTAGGTTAGTTCTTTTGGATCCCTCAGTGGGGCATTACACTTGCTTTCTTTGGTTCCCCGCCCATCTTGTATTTGACTCTACACATGCAACTAGACTGAAAAATAGTCACCAAAAAGGAAAGTAAGGTGTTAATGGTTTCCAAGAAACCTTTAACCTTGCATGTGTGCTAAGTACAATCCATAGTTATACAAAAGTACCACCTAAGAATACTCAAAAAATTTGTCGCAAACTCATTACTTCCCTTAATAAATTCTTTGATCTTGCATGATCTTTCCTTCATTAGCATGTGTCATATCATAATTAATAGTTTTTGACAGCTCCACTTCCTTTCTTATGTCATCTTGCCAACTCAACTTAATTTCTCTATAGACCGCTTGATTTTTAATCTAGTTAGGAACTTTTTTTCCCTCCCAAAAAATATGAGAGATATATACATTATCAAATTTATTCATAAGGTCTTTTATTTCCATTATACTTCCTTCAGTACTTCAAGTAATCAAACTCTTGTTGTTCAACATGTTAATGATGTTAAGAGAGTCTCCTTCCAACCAAATATTTTGAAAACTAGATTCCATTGCCATCCTTATAGTGAACATAATAGTCATTGCCTCTACTTTATGACTAGTACACTTCCCTATAGGGATAGCAATAGCATCCACAACCCTACTATAATGGTCTCTCAAAACACCTCCACATCCAGCTTTTCCTAGGTTCCCTTTAGCAAACCCATTAAAATTACCTTTAATCCAACCCATAGGTGGAGATCTCCACTTAACATTCTATCTCTGATCCTTTTGTTTTGTTATATTACCTTTAGTATTCATAGGATTACTTATTTGAATCTTATTAGACATTTTTCTCTAAGATTTGAAATTCTCTTTTATAGATCTGATAATATTTTGACCTAAAAGCCAATCAAGGGTCTCCTTATTTCTAAAAATTATATTATTCCTTTCCTTTCGGATAACCCACTAGAGAAGAGGTAGAGAAATCTTCCAAAGAAAATCGATATCATCATCCTTAGTAGGACATTTCTAGACCTAAAAACATTGATCAAGTTCATTGTGTTGAACCCAATCTAAATTCTAGTATTTGAAGAAATAGCTCCAAACATTGTGGCTAAAACAACGGTTTAAAAAAGGTAGTTCCTATCTTCAAATTCCTTCTTACAGAGACAACATCTGTTCACCAAGTAGACTCCTCTCTTTTGCAAGTTATTCAGAGTTAAGATTTTGTTTTGAAGAAAAGTCCAAAAAAAGACTTCAATTTTTGGAGTAAGTCCTTTAATCCATGCTTTAGCCCACAAAGGAGTATTTCCTCTGTCCTCCGATTTGAAAACAAAAAAGACCTTGAAGCATCCTCTTGGTTCAATCCCCAAAACCAAAATATCTACTTTTTGAGGGTAGAGGCTTACTAAATTCAAGGTCAACTAGATGCTACAAAAATCCTGATTAATGACATCAATATTGACCCATTTACTCTGAACCTAGTAATTCTCCACATATTCACCAAAATCTTATTTATCTATCTACAAAATTCTCTAATCAAAATCCTCAATTAGAGGATGATCCAATAGCCATTCATCATCCCAAAACCTGATCTTGCTCCCATTTCCTACTTTCCATTTGCATCCTTTGTTTAAAATATGTTTTTCTCCCTGAACCGCATTCCAGATTGCAGAAGAAGAAGGAACAATAGGGTACAAAAGAAAATCAAAAAAGGAAGGAGCCTCATAAAGGTCAATGTTTCTTCTTCTCTAACTTCTTCTTTTTCAGGGCTTTCTTCCTTAATATCAAGAAATATTACTTCATCACCACTTTCACTCAAGAATACTTCCACTTTAGCATGTAATTATTCCTCATTAGCAAAAAGACAATCCTTAGGCATTCTTAATTTATAGGTCTTTCTAGTCTTTCTTACTATCTAGGAAATTTATAAGAATAATGACCATATTCATTACAAGTCCAACATTAAAAGATTTTTTTGTCTTTAGGTTCTCTCTTCATAAGTAGGGCAAGTCCTTCCTCAATCTTATTTTCTTCTTCAACTCTTGTTTAGCTACTACTAGCATAATCGCCACTTATACTTGTACTCAATGTCAACATAGGTTAAACACTTAATGTGCTAAAAGTAGTTTCAACTCTAGAAAATTCTCTACTCTATCTCATCCACATTTTTCTTGATTGTAATCTTTCAATAAGAGTCTCTCTCAGTTGTTAAGGGAATAATTTATTTAATCATTTGTATTGTAATCTTTCAATAAGAGTCTCTCTCTTCATAAGTAGGGCAAGTCCTTCCTCAATCTTATTTTCTTCTTCAACTCTTGTTTAGCTACTACTAGCATAATCGCCACTTATACTTGTACTCAATGTCAACATAGGTTAAACACTTAATGTGCTAAAAGTAGTTTCAACTCTAGAAAATTCTCTACTCTATCTCATCCACATTTTTCCTGATTGTAATCTTTCAATAAGAGTCTCTCTCAGTTGTTAAGGGAATAATTTATTTAATCATTTGTATTGTTTGCCTGTAGGTAGGTATCAAAGTCTTACATGTCTTCCATATAACTTCATCTTTAGATTTCTCTCTTCCACATGTCTTAATTCTTACAACAATCTCTCTATTATTCTACCAAAGTGACTTCTTAGAAAATAACCTTCCATCATTTTAGCATCTTGAAATAAGCATATCGAATTTTGTAATCTAACCTTCTGAGCATGATTATTACCTTCAAATGTAATTTGCAAAGCTTTCCAAATTTTATGAGAAATTCTTAAAGATTTTACCTTCAACAAATTTAGTTTGTAGAAGAGCTGATAACAATGCTTCTCTAGAAGCCTCCCAACACATAGGAAGAAGGATTCTCATCATGTGCTCCATGAGGGATTAATCTAACTTATTGATAAGTATTGTAAAAGTAAGGTTGTTAAACCCTCTCTATATTTGGAGAAAAAAATAGAAAGTGTTTGGTAATGAACCTCTCTCAAAGAAAAAGATTAAAAGTGAGGAAGGCACTAGTGACAACAAGAGTACCAAAAAGGGTCACAAACGGGAGATTAAAAAGAAAAATGTTGAGGAAGTGATAGAATCTAAGAATTCTGCTGAGGGTGATAATAAAATCAAAATGGGAGACCTTAGCTTGAACTTGGAAGGTTATTTTGAGAGCAAGGGCATGTCAATTGGTAAGGATCATGTGGTGGAAAGTAAAGACAAAAAAATTGAATCAAATGTAGGGTCTAAAGCTTTAAGGGATGATGAGGGGAAACAAAGTGTTCACTTTTCTCCTCCCAATACAAAATCTAGTGAGGAGAAAATGGACATGGACATAGAAAAGAATAATGAGGGTAATGTCCTTGTCATGAAAGAGCACAACCCGAGTAAGGAGAAGAAAGAGGAGCTTAGTGAGAAGTAGGGCACAAATACTAACATCTAGGTCAATAAATCTATCATTGATGTTGCAATTAGGACTAAAGAAGGTAGCAGGGATGAGTCTTACCATACGAAGCTATCTTTCCTTCATACTGCCAAGCTAAAAGAAAAGGCATCCCTACAAGTAGATGCATGGCTATACAAGGAAATCATGGTGCTCAAGAAAAAAGTTGTGGTCATTCAGAAAGAGTTGGACCATGAACATGCTATGAGAGCTCACAACCTCTTTACTTTAGTAATCAATTAGTAACCTGGATCCATGCATATTAGAGGTGTCTTCATCTCTTCATTCCAACTGTCGTAGTTAACTCAATTAATTTCAAACTTTCTTTTCTGAACTATGCCATAGATCTCCTTAAGTTGTTAAGATTTTCCTTCAAGGACTTGATGCTCTAATACCAATAATTATTAAGTATAGTCCACCAAGATAGTTGAGGAAGGTGGAGGGGTGAACCAGTTATGAAATTAAGTCAACTCTCAATATCCTTATTAATTCTAAAACATATAAGTAGTAGATACCATAACCATAGAAAGATAACCATACCCAATAACACCATTTTTTTATCTATGGAAACCCTTGATTAGAGTGAAAACCCTTGTGGAGATGGTACCCATAAGATGATGTACTGATATAAATGTTCTTTGTGAAAGGATGGACCCTGTTAGGAGTAAATTAAATACATTTAGTACATATGATTCATTGTTAGGAGACTTTGAATCTTTGTTAGGAGATTCCAACCCTATTAGGAGTTGAAAGGAAGATAGAAGGACCCACTGTCCAAAAAAATTCAATACTATCCCCACTGAATAATACAAGTGTACATCAACAACTATCTAACAAGAACTTATCTTTCCAAATATAGTTCCTTGTAATCTCATCATGCCTCAACTGCACTAATCACTTCTTTTATCCAAAAGATACTCATATTCAAGTTTGCACAATACATCAAATATATGTGACCACATGTCACACTCTACCTCAAGGAAATAATATCTCCTTTATACCAAGTCGTAAATATTTTTATTAAGTCAGCCTTAACGCTTTCCCAATTTACAATAATAATATAGGACCAACTTAAGATATTACATTTACATGTTACATAACAACATTACATCTTTTTCACAATTAGAAGCAATATGCCAGCTCATAGTGTTCATAGCCTCACATTCATTGATCATCTAGTAGATATGCACAATTAAGCATGAAAACTTCAACATGTCTTATAACTCTATCTAAGATCTCTTTACAAGATTCCATCTTTGTTAGGTGATACAATCCAAACATCAGTACCCACTTTCTAGAAACATTGTCTAAAAGCCGCCTTCACCAAATCCATCATAACTTTGTCGACTCTTCATATTTCAATATGGGATCTTAACTATATCATCTAGACATACTATAGATCATAATATCACGTGTCCATAAGATGATCTTCAATCCTCAAATTGTGGGAAGCCAAACTATATCTATTGCACTACCACAGTCTTCATAGAATAACTAGTATGTTGACATCGATGAAAAACTATGTCATGAATGCGACACACAAGATTTGAATTATGTTTCCAAAAATGCTAGGATACTCTCCCATACAAATATCATCAACATTAATGCTAAAAATTTCCCTATGAATATAGTGAGATTCTAATTATCTCTAAAGAAATAGACTATGTACCAATCTTTAATCATATTATTTCTTATATGAGAACTTCATGTTAGATAAATGAGAAGGGGGGTAAGTCAATTATGTCTAGTTATTTCAAAACCCCTTCAAATAATTTCAGCACCAATGGATTATCATAAACATTAACTTCAATTACTCAATGTAGTCATTCAACTTAATACTCAGCCCATTCATTCACTTTCTTACAAATTATTATCAACTTGTTCCTTACATTACCAACTAACAATAAATTTCCAATTATTGCCTAGTTATTACTGAGTTGTAGTATATTGTAAAATCATGTAAAATAACTTTCAACACAACCCCAATACTTTATTGCAAAAACCTTGTGAAGGGAAAAACCACCTAGGACCAACAACTGAAACATTTCAATCTTTTAAAGTGAGCTCTGCTATGAGAAAGCCTTGTTTTAGGTCATAAACACTTTGTTAAGGTGACCTTGTTAGAGGATTTATCTAGACCTTATCACTCCCTATACTTGAATTAAAAGAGCAGTCCAATTTGACAGATTTACAACACCACTAATCGATGTTACCATATAGGTTTTCACAGAATTTTTAGGTCCACTCTTTTCCTTTGAGATTTTTTGCTACAATGGTTAAATAGTAATAGTACAAAGTGATTTGTTAAGAATGAAAACTACCTTTGCTTGTTCAGATCTTTGTTCTTGCTCTTTCAATGTTTGATCTCATTGTTGGATCTTCTTGCACTCTATACTTTGACTTGGCTTCTTAACATCTTCCTCTCCTTTCACTGCTCAGTTCTCCTAGCTTGATAATCATCTTTCACTTTCTTGAACTTCACACTTTGATCTCTTATTAGTAACTATTGTCAATTAGGATTGCACCTTTAGCAAGATGAAATATCTATCTATCTTGTTGAAACATGGAAATTCTTTAGGGTGCTGAATTGTCCTAAAATGAGGGATGAATCTTTGGATCTAGCTGGTTCCTAAATAGTGATCACCTAAAAACTTAATTGTATGTGGGAAAAGGGATGATAAGTGAATAAAAAAAATGAATACTAAACCTAAATGAGGTGATACACCAATGATTTGTATGTAACTTTTATTGAATCAACATAAATTACCCACAATACAAATGATTCACAATACTCAAACAAGCATGCAACTACAAAAGTGTTTCTAAGCAAGGACCTATAATCTTTTTCTTTGAAAGGAAAACTTAGGCTTTACCAATTTTTTGCAGAAAAGAAAAGGACACAATGTAATGTCCCCTTCTCTACTCTAGCTTAATAGCACCTATTTGGTCTATCTTCCCATCCAAATAGACTAATGACATGTGATTTAGGATGCTAGCTAGTCATAGGATTTTAGGTTTCAATTGAGGAGATTTTAATTGGGAAATCCTAAGGGTTAAGTCACTTTATTTTACTAAGTTGAAATATAAAGGACTTTATTATTTAAAGTCACTTTAGGAGAAAATGACTTAAGTGACTAAAAGATAAAATAGTATTTTATCCTACATTGCTAAGATGTTTGTATCTCCCCATACTTCAAGGTGATATAAGGAAGCTTTTACATTGGGATTAACCAAAAATATATATTATTTTATAAATTTGAATGGTTGCTTAGATGTGACTAGATTTTCCTAAGGATGAAACCCCTTGAGGAATAGTGTGAGATTAGATGCAAACCTAGTGCCTTACAGTTTACTATCAGATTGGAGCTCGACTTGGTATTTTGAGGTTAGATAAGAAGTTGGAATTATTGAGTAATAGTAAGAGAAACTAGTTGGTGGATGGTGTAACTCTATAAGATACCAATTTGAAGTGAGTTGGGGTTCAAGCTGGCAATCATTCCCAGATTGAAAATTTTGGATGAGATTTTGGAGTAAGTGTAATCTTCTTTATCTCAATTTTGCATATTGACAATGTACTGTCCATTTAGAGTAATTCATAGGTTAGTTGGATAGACATCTCCCACATTGAGCCACTTTTACATTGTTACCCTACACATGGATATCATTCTTCAGGATTGGATACCCGGCATCATAACATGAATATTGGTGTCACTGGTGGTAATCACAACATGGGATATATACTACAATCAATAGTTGTGAGAACATGATAGATTATTGAGAAGTGATCATGGGAGGATCTTTGTGTATTGCATAGCTTAGGCATTAGCAAAAACGTTGATATTAACTCTCCTCCCTATAGCACAAACTGGCTTCCCTCAAAACATGGATAGGTAGGATAAATTCTAGTCTCAAGCGGTAGATTGGTTAGGCATCTAGAGGAAGTGACGAATTAGATGTTTACTACAGATTCAAACCTATTTTTGATACTCACCTCTATTACGCGTATGTCTATCTTCTACTCATCCTGCACTATTTATAATACATACCAAATAATAGTGTAGAGGTTGTAACCACATTCTCAGATCACATATTAAGGATCATTGATTTACTATCATGAACATAAGGTGTTATTATTAAATTCTAAATTGGTTCTTATTCATTTTTTCTTGAAGTAATGGTATCTTTGATTGGCATATCCATCTCTTAGCATTAGTTTTTAGTGAAATAGAAAGTGTTGATAATAGTAATAAGTTTTCTCAAGAAATGGGTTACATAACATCTGTTTGAAGAAGTTCTCATTAGACCAAGATCAATATTTTTTTATCCAATTGAGCAGAGATCATTACAATGGTATTAGAGCTATAGGTCCTACCATCATGTGGGATAAACATGAAATAAAATAATAGTAGGGTTTGAGGAAGAAACCTTATAATTTTAGTCACCTCCAACAAGAACAAGCAGGGTCTTCCAAACAGATTGATATTGAGGATAGTTATTCAGTGGATGAGGAATTGATTTTTAGAATAGGTGAACAAGCTAAACAGACTAAATAGGTTGATTAGATTGAACAGGTAGAACATGAAAATAACATTCAAATGGCACATAATGAACCTGAACTGGATTGAGAAGTAAGGATAATAATGTGAGCTATTAGAGATGAGAAAAATAACATAGCTAATGCACTTCAACAACTTGAAGCTAGTATACAACAATTAACCCTTGTTAATAGGAGAGCTCTGAGCCATCACCGTGGAGGTAGTAGTGTAGTAGGATCACTTTGAGCTATTAGGGCTCCCACACAAAAAATTGATAGGCCTTTGATGCTAGTTTTTAATGCAGAGGAAGAGGTAGCACCACCAGTGGCACCAAACTTACTACCTGACGATGTTATGACAATGCATGATAAGTGGGATTTTTTTCTTGATCCAATTATAAAAAATATGTCCTTTTTCCAATATCTAAATAAAAAAAGGGAGTCAGATAAACAACAACAAGATAGGAGACCTAGAGCACCAAACAGAGACTTAAAGCATGCTATGAAAAAATTATCTCTCCCTACTTTTGATGGTAGTAGTAAGACATCTGTGAGAGCTTGGATTTACAAGATAGATACTTACCTAACACTTAAACCTATGTAAGAGATAGAAGCCATCAGGTTTGATGTGATGCACTTAGAGGGGGCCAAATATGATTGGTGGCATCATGGGTTGGTTATCTAGGATCATGGTCTCATTACATCCTATCAGACCTTCAGCTCTAAGTTGATTACTCACTTTTACAAGAAAGATATTAAGGTTTGTTATAGGGATCTGGCATAGTTACAACAGGGTTGATCTCTAGATGATTTCATTGATGAGTTTCAATAGATCTCAATGATTGTCGCAAACAAGTTAGAATAGTGTAAGGTAATGTTTTTCACTAAGGGTTTATAGGATAGATATAGATGTTTGGTTAAGGTACTTAAACCAAACACTCTGGATGATGCTATTAAGATCGCACATGATCTAGAGTCACCCTCTTCGATATTACTACCCCTAAAGAAAACATATAAGGGATCCACTTTATTCCAAAAGAATAAAAGCTAGCATAAGGCTATACCTCCCAGGATGGACTTTGAGACATGAAATGAACTCAGGAGGAAGAAGTAATGCTTCACTTGTAGAGAGCCATGGAAATCGAATCATAGATGCCTTGGCAAAGGCAAGATACACTATGTAGAGTTGCTTTCAGAGGAGGAGGATGAGCAGCAGGAGGGAAACAATGTTGATGGAAATGATGAGGAGGAGAACAAGGATTGACCACCTAGAGGGAGGAAGAAAGAAGGTTCCCAGAGGTAGCCTCCTATCATAGCATCACTTAATAGGGATCCTGTTGGACACCTCTTTTGTTTGAAAGGAATTGTTAGAGGACAACGTATTATATGTCTCTTGGATATAAGTGCCTCGTATAACTTCATAAGCTCACGATGGGTTACCAAGAGGAAGTTAGAGGTTGATGACATACTTGAGTTTGAGGTTACGGTGGTAGGAGGCAAGAGATTGAGATGCGTAGAGAAGGTGTCAAGACTTCTGATTCATTTTGATGATTTCCTTCTTGAGGCAGATTTTTATGTCATGGATTTAGATGGACTAGATGCCATGTTGGGGAGATAGTGGTCATAGACCATAGGTAAATTTTTATGTGGTGGATTTAGATGGATTGAATTCCATGTTTTGGAGACAGTGATCATAGACCATAGTTAGATATACAGTTGATCACAAGAAGATGCAATTGGAGTTCTTATAGGATGGTCGACAAGTGATCCTTAAGGCTATGCCAAAGGGTGAACCCAAGTTGATTTTAGCCCATAGGATGGAGGCCACTATGAGGCACGATGATATGGAGTGGGCAACACAATATTTTATTTCCTCTAAGGCTATCTTAAAGTTAGGACAACAACTTCATATTGACTTTCAACCTATGCTTGATAAGCACAAGAGGGTTTTTGAGGACATATCTCCAGGTATTCCCCCAAATAGAGGATTTGAGCATATCATAGAGGTTGAGGAGGGTGCCAAACCCATCATTACAACACCATATCATCATCCTAGGAATTTTTAAGAGGAGATAGAAAAGATAATTAAGGAGCTTCTAGACATAGGGCACATCAAGCCTAGCTCCAGTCCCTTTGCTTCTTTAGTTGTATTGGTGAAGAAGAAGGATTAAACTCTACACATGTGTATTAATTATCATGCTCTCAACAAGAAGACCATGAAGAATAGGTACCCAATCCCTCACATTGGTGAGCAACTAGATGAGTTACATGGGGTAGTTTATTTCTCAAAGATAGATCTCAAGTCGAGGTACCATCAGATACGAGTTCATGAGAAGGATGTGCATAAGACAACCTTTTGATGTCACTATGGTCACTACAACTTCTTGGTTATGCCATTTGGACTCACTAATGCACTAGCTACATTTTAGTCATGTATGAACCACATCTTTTGTAAGTAGCTGCAAAAGAGCATATTAGTATTTTTTGATGACATATTAATTTTTAGAAGAACTTGGAGGACTGCTTGCAACATCTAGATGAGGTACTCAGTATCATGGAGGAGCACTCATTATTTGCTAAGGAATCCAAGTGTGAGTTCAGATTGATTGAGATTCTTTGTCTTGGTCATATGATTGGTGCAGATGGGGTGAAGCTACATCAAGAAAAGATTCAAGCGATCCTAGATTGACTACCACTAAGGAATATATCAGACTTGAGAGGTTTCATGGGTCTTTTCTCTTACTACAAGAGGTTCGCTAGAGGTTTCTCTCACATAGAAGCTCCCCTCACCAACCTCACATGGAAAGAGCCTTTCAGATGGATAGTTGAGGTAGAGGATACCTTTGATAGGCTCAAATAGGTGATGAGCACATGCCCAGTCTTGGCACTACCAAATATCTCTCGATCATTTATTCTTAAGTGTGATGCTTTAGGAAGTGGTATTAGTGTGGTGTTCATGTAGGATAGACATCTAATTGCTTATGAGAGTAGGAAGATCAAGAATGGTGAGAGATTGTACTTCACTTATGATAAGGAGATTTTGGCTATTATGCATGCTCTAGCCAAGTTCAGACAATACCTAATAGGGGCAAATTCACAATTAGGATAGATCACAATAGTTTGCGCTACTTCCTAGAATAGAAGGATCTTAATGAGAGACAACAAAAGTGGGTCAACAAGATTTAGGCTTATGATTTTGACATTGAGTACGTCAAAGGTAAGAACAATGTAGTTATTGATGCACTTTCCAAGAGGCCCTCAGTAGTGGAATGTTGTGCTATATATGTGATTTCAGCAGATTGGAAGTCTTAGTTGTTGGTTGAGTATTCTAAGAATACTCAAGCTTGTCAGATTATGGATGGATAGCTTCAAGACAATATGTATAAGGTAATAGATGATGTGATTTTCTATAAGGATCATATTTACCTCATACTAGGATCTAAACTCAAAAGTAAGATTATGGAAACTCTACATGATGCACAATCAGCAAGACACTCACGATTCTTCAAAACCTATAGACAAATTAGGAAAATATTCTCATGGAAGGGCCTCAAGGACAATGTCCTCCAACATATTAGGGAGTGTTAGACTTGTCAGTAGAACAAGTTAGAGCACGAGTTTCTAGCTAGGTTATTATAGCCTCTCCCCATTCTAGCACAGAAATAGGAGAGTATTTCCTTGGATTTTATTATAGGGTTGCGTAAGGTGCAGGGCAAGGATTCCATTTTGTGGTGGTGGATAGGTTAATGAAGTTCACTCACTTCTTCTCCATAGCAGTTGATTGGCTAGCCTCTTAGGTAGCTGAGTTATTCTTTTAGGAGGTTTTTTGCTTACATGGTCTTCCTTGCACCATTGTGAGCGACAAGGATAGCAAGTTCCTTAGCACTTTTTGGTAGGAAATGTTCAGATTGACCGGTATGGAGTTGACTCCTAGCACAAGTTTTCACCCCTAGACAGATGGATAGACAGAGATGGTTAACAAATGGGTGGAAGGTTATCTCCAGAGCTATGTAGCAGGATAGTAGAGAGCCTGGGTTAAGTGGTTGTATCTTAGAGAGTATTATTACAACTCCTCCTACCACATATCCATTCAGATGTCTCCATTTTGTGCTCTTTATGGAAGTGAGCCCATATCATTCATAAACTAGGCTTTGCAAGACAACAAGGTGCCGCTAGCAAGGGATTGGATATAGAATCAATAGGATATCCTTAGATCTCTTAAGGAGAACATTCTACAGGCCCAGAATCAATAGAAGATGTGTGCTAATTGCCAACAAACTGAGTGGAGTTTTGAGTTGGGGGATGAAGTTTATCTTTGCCTCCAACCATACAAACAGAGTTCCTTGAAGAAGTGTGGGTCTCAAAAGCTTCAACACAATTTTTTTGGTTCATATCACATTACTAGGAAGCTTGGCAAGGTCTCCTATGACTTGGATTTACCTGATGATAATAGAATTCATAATGTGTTCCACATTTCATGTCTTAATAAAGACATTGGCTAGTATATACTACCTTCCATAGCATTCCGCTCACTTAATGAGGAAGGGATGCTTGTATTAGTTCTAACAAAGGTGATAGAGGTTAGAGAGAGGAAACTATAGAATAGGTCCATAGAGGAATATCTAATTCACTGGAAGGATTTACCTTATTAGGATGCTACTTGGGAGAGCTAGTCAATCTTATAGCAATCGACATTGAGATTTCTTGAGGGCAAGCAATCCCAAGGAGGGCTGTAATGTCCCATTCTCCACACTAGCCTTAATGGTGCCTAGTTGGTCTATCTTCCCATCTGGATAGGCTAACGACATGTGATTTAGAATTCCAGCTAGTCACAGAATTTTAGGTTTTAGTTGAGGAGATTTTAACTAGGAAATCCTAAGGGTTAAGTCACTTTATTTTACTGAGTTGAAATATAAATGACTTAATTATTTAAAATCACTTTAGGAGAAAATGACTTAAGTAAATAAAAGACAAAATAATATTTTATCCCACATTTCTAAGATGCTTGTATCTCCCCACACTTTGAAGTGATATAAGGAAGCATTTACAATGGGATTAACAATGAATATTTATTATTTTATAAATCTGAATGGTTGCTTAGATGTGACTACATTTTCCTAAGGACAAAACACCTTGAAGAAAAATATGAGACTAGACACAAACCTGGAGCCTCACAGTTTAGTATTAGATTGGAGCTCGAGTTGGTATTTGAGTCAGGGTTCAAGTAGGCAGTCATTCCCAGAATGAAAGTTTTGGATGAGGTTTTGGAGTAAGTGTAATCTTCTTTATCTTAGTTTTACATACTAACAACATACTTTCCATTCAAAGGAATTCACTAGTTAGTTTTGATAGACATCTCCCACACTAGACCACTCCAACATGAATAATATATATATATGTCATTCTTTGAGATTGGATATCAGGTGTCATAGCATGAATAATGACATTACTGGTGGTAATCACAACATAGGATATATACTACAGTTGATAGTTGTGATAACATGGTAGATTATTGAGAAGTGATCACAGGAGGATCTTTGTGTATTGCACAACCTAGGCATTAGCAATAGCATTGATATTAACTCTCCTCCCCATAGCATGAATCAGCTTCGCTCAACACAAAGATGAGTAGGATCAAGTCCAGTCTCAGGCAGTAGACTAGTTAGGCATCTGGAGGAGGTGACGGATTGGATGTTTGTTGTGGGTTTAGACCTATTTTCAGTACTAACCTCTATTATGAGTTTTTCCATCTTCTACTCATCCTGTACTATTCATAATATATGCCAAATAATAGTGTAAAGGTTTTAACTACATTCTTAGATCATATATTAAGGATCATTGACTTGTCATGAACATAAGATGTTATTATTAAATTATAAATTAGTTCTAATTCAATTTTTCTTGAAGTACTGATATCTTTGATTGGCATATCCATCTCTTAGCATTAGTTTTCAATGAAATAGAAAGTGTTGATAACAGTAATAAGTTTTCTCAAGAAATGGGTTACATAACATCTGTTTGACAAAATTCTCGTTAGACCAAGCTCAATGTTTTTTTATCCAATTTAGCAGAGATCACTACACACAAACAAAGTCCTGCAATTACAAGTATCAAGATTCTAACATGCAATAAGGAATACAACTTGAATGAAGGATGAACACAACATAAAAGAAAAGAAACCACAATATTGAAAAAAAGAACCAATGAGAAGGAACCACTAAATCTCTATAATCAATGTTGAAAACATCTGTGCTACAAAGTGCTCCTACACTCAACTCAAAAATTTTGCAATGTACAAAAAATCTGAGCAAGAAAGAAGAGACCTCATAATTCTTAAGTCCTTGGCTAAAAAATGCAAATGGTCTTTCAAAACCTTCATCATTTTGTTGTACTAACATAGCAATAATACTATCAATGTTCCCATAGGAATATAAAGTGAAGTCTTTTGAAAAATCAAGATTCAACAATGTAAGAACAACAACTAACGCTTCTTTTATCAGCTCAAAATTACATTTACCTTCATTTTTCCAATTGGAAACCATACCTTTTCTTAACATAGTTGTTAATGGCATTAATAATTCAATAATAATTGGAATGGATCTTCTCACAAATTTAATCCTACCAAAAAAACTTTGAAGTCCCTTTTTATGAGTTGGTAATGGTAAATCAAGAATAGCACTAACTATTTCAAGTTCAATGGTAATACCTTCTTTAGAACCAATAAATCTAAGCAATTTTCCCTCATGAACAACAAACACACTTTTCTTTGGAATTAAAGAAATACCATATTTCCTGCATCTTTCGAATATCACTCTTAAGTGTTGAAACTGATTTGTTGCATTTTTAAAAAAAATAGTAATATCATCAAGATAAACAAGTACAAACTTGTATATCAAGTTTAGGAAAGCCTTATCCATTTCTTTTTGAAAGATTGCATCTACATTTGACAATCCAAATGGCATCTTCTGATAAACCATAGTTCCACATTTGGTAGTAAATGTTATTTTATATCTATCCTCTTCCTTCACCAAAATTTGGTTATAACCAAAGAAACCATACAGCAAAGAAAACCATTCTGAACCTGAAACAACTTGTAAAATTTATTCTACTAAAGGCAAAGGATATGTATCCTTCATTGCAACTCTATTTAAATCACAGAACTCAACACACAATCTAATTCATCCATTCTTTTTCGTAACTAGAACCATATTTGACATGCATGAAATATGCCTAATAAGGAATATAATATTTCTCTCAATGAGTTTATTTAATTCTTTGATCATCAAAGGTTCTAACTTTGGATTTATTGGCCTTTATTTTTGTCTAATTGGTTTTGCACCAGGTTCTAGTTCAATGTATGCTAAGAAATACTAGGATCAAACCCTTTTAAATATGAATAATTCCAAGCAATTATATCATGAAACTAATTGTACAAGTTAACAAAAGTTTGATGCTCTTCAGGATTACATACCTTTCCAAGTTTTAGCATCTTATCTTTTGCAACTTCAATCTCTTCATAATACTCTTCTTTAATCTGCAAAGTAGATTTATCCTTTTTAAGTTGATCATCAATATTAAAAATAGATCATAATGTAACCAAACCTATGGGTAGCTTGTTTGACCTTAATTGAATGATATGATCATCATATTGTACTTGCAATTTATGTTGGGTTGGCTGAGAAAATTCAACTTCTTCTCTTAAATAGTTAACAATATGCTCATCAGATTCAAAAAATTGCCAACTTTCAGCATTATTTGGTACAACAGGTCTTACAATAACTTTTACATGATTTTTTCCTTTATCTTTATTGATTTCATTTGGAATATCATATTGTACATCAATTGCTACAAGTCTATCAACATCATTATTCTGATATCTAGGGATAGATTTCAAATTAAAAGATTCCAGTCATTCAATTAAATCCCACACAACATGCTTATAACTTTTCAATAGATCATTGATTAGCAATCAATTCAACATTACCAAAAAATTGTAAACAACTAATACCTCTTTTTACTGCCCATTTTAATCCATGCATAAGAGCTTCATATTCAACAACATTATTAGTATAGCTGAAAGTAAATCTAAAAGATGCATAATACTTTTCATTTGTTGGTGAAATCAACATGCAACCTCCTCTTGCACCTATTTTGTTGCGCGAACCATCAAATAACAATTTTCAAATGACATTATCTTATTGTTGTGAACTTAAATATGCACTTTCATGACATTTTATGAGAAATCAGTAGTTTCATGAATCACATAATTTCCCAGACTTGTTCCTCTATAATATCATTATTTTCAGTAGCCCATACAATAGTATATATTTGTTTTTTGAGATCATGAACAACAATAATTTCCTCTTGATCAAATTAAATAGTCATCGTGTCATTTTTAGTATTGACAATATGATGTTCAATGCAATCCTTTGTAATAGGTTTAGATGGAATTGTGACTTTAGTGCCATACTTAGTGAAAAAAAGCATATGAGACCAATTTACAGATAAATAACCTCCTATTTTGGTAGTGAAATCTCTTGATAAACATATGGAAAAATAGAGAGGCAAGTCAATAATGTAAACATCTGTAGGTACTTAAAAATTGGGAAAAGAATGCAAGGTCAAGTCTAGGTTTCTTATAACTCTAACAATCTCAATAGTTGTCCCAGCTAGTTGAGTTGCCCCTTTCTCAAGTGGCTTCTATTTGAGGCCTAGCTGGTCTACAATTTTCTTTGGCATAACTAAGCTAGTAGCACCTAAATCTATCATGCAATTATGAACAAGGTACTTGCCTATTACAATAGTAACATAAAAAGGTGTTGGTTTAACTGGCTTGGATGGTTGTCAAGTTGAATTGGCATTTTCAACCATTAGAAATTTAGGAATTTGTTGTGTTAAATCATCATCACACAAGGTAAGTGACTATAATGCTTCCTGTAGCATATCTTTTTGACCTAGGAGTGCTAAAACATCCCACATAGAAATAGGAACATGAGTCTTCTTCAAATGCTCAACAACATTGAAAATTTATGTACTAACCTTGAGATGATGTTTTGGTGGAGCAAGCTCCTTATGCTATTGTGATGGTTGTAAAATTATCTTTTGAGCTTGCATTTGTTGTCAAACTTTTCCTTTAGGTACATATTGCATCCTTTTAAGTATTTAAAGTTCCTGGTTGGATATTACCAACTTTAACTATTGTCATTTTCACTTATCACTTTGTTGTTATGGCTTAATAGGTGTTTGTACTTTATCAGTTTGTTGTTGGTCATTTGAAGCCTAGACCTTTGACCTTATGCTTGCTGCTCTAGGTCTCCAAACTTGGTTTGGATCAAAATTCACTGCTATAACAACTTCATCTTCATTAAGATTCATTAGAGTAGCATCAGGGGTACCTTTTTGCTGCATTTGATCATGATGAACTTCTCCTTAAATAGTTACTTGTTGTCCTTTAAGAACATCTTGTCTTCTTGCCTCAAGAACATGTGGAGAATCAAGCCAAAAATGACCAACATTACAAGTATTTCACCACTCCTTTTCATGCACATAGTTGTTTTGAGGAAAAATTACCAACTCTTTAGAAGTACTAGGATTTGCATAATTATGGGGATGACTAGCTCTTTGACCATAGTTTCTTTGTTGTCCTTGCCTGATTTGAACCTGAAGTTTAATTTTATTGCATATTTCATTGATAGGAAGCTTGAGAAGGCCTATTATATTGGCCTTGTTTCCTCTTTAAGTTTGTTATTCCATTTTGATAACTTTTCAAAGTTTGCATCATACTCTCACTTTTCTCCATTAACTCCAAATTGTGCTTGTTTAACTCTCTGATAAGAGTTGTAGCAGCATGTTCCTTTGTTGTAACTTTCATGTTAAATGTTGGTAATAGTGGAATAGGTAGAACAACAACCAATGGTGGTAAAATAGTTGGTACAACTAGCTGTATTTTTACAAAATAAGACATTGGAGGCCTAAGAGGTAACTTACCAAGTTGTACTAATATATTTTCAGCTCAAACTGCAATGTCAAATGCATCAAGAAAAGTACACTCTCCCATAGATTGTATCATAACTAAAATATCATTGTTAAAAGCCTTCAAATAAAATAAGAATGTATAATCGTTAGATGGTTTAACAAATGCTAGAATTCTATCCCAAGTTCACTTAAAACAAAAATTAAAATTAGAAATATGCCTATTAGGGTGCCTTCTTATAGGAGTCAGTTGCTAAACCAATGAAAGATTATCATATTTATCCTCAAACTTCTTGATCAAAAGGGTTCCCAACATATCCCATGTGGCAATTGAATTTACCACTAAACTTCAAAACCAAATTAATGCTTTACATTTGAGAGAAGTTGCCAATAGCTTTAAGGCTACATCCTCATGTTGAACTTGATGCAATCCATAAAGAGTAGCTATATCTCTAATTTTTTCAACCGTTGAAACATGATTTTCTTGACCTTATGGTCAAATTATTTTTCAGTTAATAACTAAATACTTAATCAAATTGTCTATGTTGCTACTAAGCTTTATAGTTCTTACCAAGTGTATCATACAACTAGTAGTATATACTGAGTGTTTCAGTTGTTACTGAGTGTATGATACAACTAGCAATGTATACTAAGTGTTTCAATTGCTATCGAGCCTCACATTTTGACAATAGTGTTTGCCAAGCTTCGTAGTGTTTGTCAAGCTTCACAGAGTCTGTCAAGCCTCATAGAGTCTATTGAGCTCTTCAGTACAAATAGTGAAGGATATAGTGTTGACTGAGCTTATCAGTGTCTATCAATCTTGCAATGTTAATGAAGCAAATGGAGTTAGTATTGACCAAGCCATGCATTATCAACCGAGTTCTTCAGTATTCACTAAGTCACCAAGTGCTAATCAAGTTCCTATTACTCTTGAGTGATCAATATGAACTGTGTAACCAATGTCAACTTAGTGCTAGAGTTTGTTGAGTGTTGATAGTGTTGCAGAGTACCAAAACATCACCCAAGTGGTCTTCAAAACTCGAGTTCCAATAGTGAGCTAACTTAGTGAAGATTATTGAATTTGTTATTGTAGTCAACCCTAGAAGGTAATTAATTGGATTGGTACATATGTAATAAATTTTTTCATATCCAAAAGAGATGTATGTGAAGAAATAAGATACAGATGAGTGCAAATTAAGAACTCAAGGCTACAAGTAGTATAAGGAAAAGAAGAGTCTTATCTATCATAGTAAGGTGATCAGTTTACATCAAAGGAATCTCATACAACAAACCAAGTTGTAGATGAGAGAGCAACTATTGATCCATCCTAATAGGTGCATCAATCAAATCCTTTAACAAGGTGGACTTAACAGTCTTTTGTGGAATCTCTTAATAAAGTGCATACTTAACTATATTGTATAAATCCTTTCACAAGGTAGACCTAACTATCCTTATTACTCCTAATAAGGCAGATCACTAGAAGTGATCAATTGTAAGCTTTAATAGGCTAACTTTATACTGCAATAATAAAGCTTGTGGAAGGTTTATTACTTTCTATTTGGAAGGTTTTTAGGTTACCAAATATTGTGTCAAGTGTTATGAATATTTTATTGATTTCATTCAATCTTTCACACATGCAATTAGATCAGATTATATGGTGATGGTTTAATTGGTGAACTAAAGTATAAGTTTTATTGGTTTCTAGTTCACCCTCCCCTCTCAATCACCTAGTCTATACTACATTTCCAACAATTGGTATTATAGTTCTTGGTTCTCACATCAGAAGTTTAACAACTTGAGAAAAGATCAGAGGCAATAAAGATTTATAGATTGGATAAAGATATTGACAATCAAAAGTTGGATCTACAATTGGCCATGAATCAATTCAAGAAAGTGAAGGAGAAACTCTCTCAATCTTTGAAAAGAAGAAAAGAACTTGCAACACAACTAAATGACAATCTTTATATTGAAGAAAGATTTGAAGACATTTCCCAAGATAGAAGCTTAAGCTAATACAATAATCAAAGACCTACTTGAGAAGAATCTCACTCTTCATGAAGAAGTCAGAAAGATGAAAAGAGAGCAATAAATTCAATCAGTCAGCATGTGTACAAATATGGAACAAATGGACAAAGCCAAAGAAGAGAAGAGATTGCTAACCAAAAAGATAGAAGAAAAGGAAAATGAAATCCATCAGCTATCCCTTAAGCAAGAAAATTTTATTGATCACCTCAATGATATAAATCAAGAGCTTATCAACTTGAGAATAGAGAATGAAAGATTGCAAAATGATATTAGCATAGAAAAGCAACCCAATGAGAGGATGATTAAATCTTAGGAAAGAATGAATCATTTGAATGAGCAAAATCAATTTAGAGATAAAGGAAAAGTTGGATTAAGATACACAAAAGAAGGTGAATAATCTCAGTGAGGAGCTCAAAATAATAAAAGACCTAATTGTAATCATTATGGAAAGATAGGGCATACATCAAACAAGTGTTAGAGCAATGGTAACTCAAAGTTCAATGGAAAGTGTTATAGTTGCAACAAACCAGGACATAGAGCAAGTGAATGCAAAGAGAAAACCAAGTTTGAAGGATATTGTTTTAATTGCAATAAACAAGGGCACAAATCCTCATAATGCAAGACCAAGAAATGGAATCTAGAAGAAGAAATTATAAAAGCTATATTTGGTTGGGATTACAACACATGGTGCAGATGCCACTATTGTGGTGAGTATGGGCACAATGGAGTAAATTACATAAAACATCACACAAGGAAGAGAGACACTAAAAAGAGATCTTTTGTATGTATAGAACTTGGACATCTTGCCAAGAACTGTATGAACCAAGGAAGATTTGAAGATGAAAAGAAAGTAAAGGTTGATAATATTAGAAATCAAATGAGGTAGCAATGGATAAGGAAATCTCCTGAGGATGCAAGTTAGAGTCTTGAAGTTGTTGACACCGAAGTCAATGAGTTGGGTGACTCAACCACTTCAACATAATTATTTATGGAGATTACTAGAATAGTGATTCTAAGGAGGCATCTCATGCCAGTTCTAGTCAACAAGAAAAAGGTCCAAATCAACATTTCATATGCACTAGGATCTTCAAGTTTGATAACAATTATAGTGATATCATAGAGCTTATCTAGCTAGGTCGGGTCGCAAGACCTTATTGAGAAAGGTCGAGTTGCAAAACCTTACTGACCTTTGATGTAGATGGCAAGATCAGAGTTCTTGCCAAGTCAAAGACCTTATCGAGTTGATGGCTCTGCCAAGTTAAAGATTCTGTCGAGTTGAAGACCCTGCGAAGTTGAAGGTATCTTCTGAGTTTGAAGGAATACACTGAGTTGGACAACCTTTCACCAAGCTAACTAGTGTAGGATGCATTAATGGAAAATTGAAGACAAATTTTCATTAAAAAGAAGAAATCAAAGATCATTATTTCACTACAAATTTTCAAAGAAAAAAGTGAAGAATATCTTTGAGCCCCTGAGCAATTTCAAAGCAATTTCATTGAAGTTTATTTCTGCATTTAAAGCATTAGTAAGTAGTATGGCATCTTCCAACAGAAAAGTGAAGAAGAGTTCCAAAATGTTGATTCAAGGCATTGATTGCAAAGCCCCAACGTTCAAATTAAGTCCAACAATTGCAAAAGAGCTTGACCCAGTTGGAGCGCAATCCAAAATTCCTCCTAAGGTACTCATAATTCATGATATTTAGTCATTTTATCACTATTTTATCTAAGAATTGGGAACCCTAGAAATGAACCAGACATTCAAAGTATTGTATGTGGATGGGAGTTTAAAACTTGAGCACAAGCATTTGTAAATGAAGGGTTTAACGCATATCCTACACATGCCAAGATATTTTCAAGGGAAATGGATTAGGTTTATCTTAAGCCAAATTCATGAAATACCTTTATGCTTAGATTAACCAATTGAGATCACTAAGAAGATGATTCATAGAATCACAATGTTACCTATGATAAACAAAGCTAAAACCACTAAAACCCTAGGTTAGGTCAAACTTGTAAACAAGACTCTTGCCGATTGGGATGATCAAGACATGAATTTGAATGGAGTTACTAACATGAAGATCAAGTTTGGAATTCATGTGATTGCTCACAAGATTTATAGCTCAAGTCATTTGAACAATATTTTTTGTGAAGTTGTTGATCTACCTTATAAAGTTGAGAAGAATAACCCATCTTTCAACCTTACCGAGTTATAGCTCAATCAACTTAGCAAAAACATGGAAAGCATCTGAGTGCCAAAGAATAATCTGTGTAAGTTTGGATCTCTTTTAACTTTCTTATTCTTGTATGTTCAAAAATTTTTCCCTTCCAAAGGCACTATGGCATGGAAGAAGGATACACCTATAGTGTATCAGATTAATGAGTTCATAGCAGAAATGGGTGATCATTTTGAAAGCATCATGGATGCCTACATTGAACCTTTTAAGGAGAAAACAAAGAGTAGATATAAAATTCCCAAGAAACTAGTCAAAGACTATGAGAAAGATATATGTTTCCTTGTGTATTGTGATAAAGTGCATATACAAGCAGTAAGGCCAAGGGTTAAGCCTCTTGGATATGAGGTTAACATTGATGATACAAGGGATATAATTGAAGCTCTTATAAATGAGCTAGTGGATCCTAAGGCACCATAATTTTGTACCTATGAAGAAGCCAAGGCCAGGGTTTCCTTGGAAATCAAGCTCCCTTAGGCCATGAAGAGATTAAGAAAGAAAGTGGAGAAAATTCTTAAAGACATAAAAGCATCTAGCTTCCCTCTTTTGTTAATAGAAGGAAAAGGAGAAGAAGAGAAGGAAGAGGAATGAAAAGAAGAAGATCCTCCCAAGAAGAAAGGAAAGGTTATCATAACCAAACCTACAAAGTCCTCCCCTACTATATTCACGAGAAGAACTACAAAGTCTAGGAAGAAACTCAGAGTAGGTGATGATGAAGATGAAGAAGAGCAACAAATTGTGTTTCAGGATACTTCCCTTACCTTGGAAGAAATATTGAAAAGACTAATAGAAGGAGGAGGTATGTCATATTTTAAGTCTCTTAAGTATGAAACTAGGAGCTAAGAGGAGAAGAAACAAATTGAAGATGTCCTAGTGGCTAAAATGGCAAAGTGGAAGTACTCTCCAAAGGAACTGACCAAGAAAGTTCCTAATGTCATTCTAAAAGTAGTTGCACCTTAATGGGAGAATGCACTAAAAGTTGCCAAGGACATTAAAGAACAAACTTTGAGGCAACTTATGCATAATTTGTCTAACAAGGAAGTGAAGGAATTATTGGAGAAGAATGAGAAAAAGTTGACACCCAAATTTAATGCATTCCTAATCTTGTCAAAGGATATTGAGTCAGTTGTGAAGTATAACATAACTGTATGGAAAATCATCAATAATCTGCACAAGCCCAATGAAGTGGTTGTACATATAGATGATGATGAAAAAGAGGATGATGAAGAGAATGTTGACAAGGATGATGAGGAGAAAGAGGATAAGAAAGAAGAGGTCAATAATGAAGAGGATGAAGAGAATCAAACAACAAGTGGAGATTTTCCTAACATCCAAAGCATTCAAGATTCAGATCTAGAGAGTATAGAAACATAGGTAATGGCCTAGCTCCCACTCTCTTCAAGCAAAGCCTTAGTGCCATCTATCTTAGAGGTCATCACTGCAGAGTCAGTTGAGGTAAACACTATCTTATCAAGCACCCAATTGACTTTTGGAGCTACTCTACCGAGTGTAATGGTGACCACTTCATTCACTGAGTTGAAAACTCTAGTTGTTACAATAGTAGATCAAATTGAGTCTCAACTAGAAATAATAAGTTTTCCTACTATTATTTCTTCATTGAGTAATGGTTTTTCTTCTATTGCAAGTGCAATGATAGTTCAGGTTAAGTCTCAACCAAATACTAAAGTCTTGAAGAAAGGAAATGAAATTATTGCTTCTATTGTACATAAAGAAAAGGGTAAAGAGGTAGAGGCCTATAATGAGGAAATTGATCTAGAGGAAGATCTTGTAATACCAAATTGGGATCTTTCCAATCTAACCCCAAATCAAATTGATACCCTTGGTGAGCTATGGAAGAAAATGGCCAGACAACAAAAGCTTAGAGAGGAGCCAAAAAAAGAAAAATCAAGTACATGAAGATATTAAGGGCATATTTATTGATGCATTAAGTATTGAGGTTGATGATACACAACCAATTTTGGATCAGCTTGTTGAAATTGTACATAAGTTCAATGAGGAAATGAATGGTCAAGACAAACTTTCATAGAGGACCAAAAGGAAATTTTAAGATCAATTTTTGGAGAAGGTAGCTCAGAAGATTTCTATTAATCAAGTGGAATTGTCCACTATTCTTTCAAATTTTGAAAATTCTATAAATAGTGTTGTCTCTTTATTTGTCAAGTTGGGTTATACACCCAATTTCACTAAAGAGATAAGTAAAATTTGTTTAAGATAGATACTGATCTAAAGATAAGTGCACATCAATTATCACTTGACCCTAGCTCTAGCTCTGCACATTCATTAAAGATTAGGTATCTAATAGATTTGAAAGCAGAATTGTTGAGAAAAGAAGCCAGGATAAGGGCTACACTATCAGAAATTTAGAGTATGTTAGTTCCCCGCATGGATATAATGCAAAAACATAGTGTTCATTCCATAACATTAATCCATGACAACAATTTCTCAATTATTGATCATATGATGGAACTTTCAGCAGAAGTGTGGATAGCATTGCACATCTCAAAAGTTTTGCAAGAGAATTGGGACAAGTTTGAAAATATGCATACAAAAGAAATTTTGAAAATTGAAAAAATAGAGTCAAAGTTTACCAAGCAATGACACTAGTCACTAGTCAAAAATGAGTTACATACCCAGACATGCTGATAGCGAGAGCTTTGACTTATATTTTGAAGTAATTAGTATTTCCATATGATAAGTATTTTGTCACTAATGCCAAAGGGGGGGATTTTTGACCTTATGGTCAAATCATTTATCAATTAGGGACTAAATACTTAATCAGATTGTCTACATTGCTACCAAGCTCTACAATTGCTACCCAACATATCATACAACTAGCAATGTATACTGAGTGTTTGAGTTGCTACCAAGCCTCACATTCAGATAGTAGTTTTTGCTGAGCTTGGTAGTGTTTTTCAAGCTTCACAAAGTTTTTCAAGCCTCACAGAGTCTTACGAGCTCTTCAGTGCAAACAATGAAGGATATAGTGTTAACCGAGCTCTAACTGTTAACTGAGCTTATCAGTATCTATCAAGCTTGTAATTCTAACAAAGCAAATGGAGGTAGTATTGAGCAAGCCATGCAGTTTCAATTGAATTCTTTAGTATTCACCAAGTCACCAAGTGTTAATTGAGTTCTTATTACTACCGAGTGATCAATGTGGATTGTGTAACCAATGTCAACCAAGTGCCAGAGTTTTTTGAGTGTTGACAGTGTTGTCGAGTATAAGAACATCACCTGAGTGGTCTTCAGAACTAGAGTTCCAGTAGTTGGCTGACTTAGTGAAGATTATTGAATTTGGTATTGTAGCCGACTCCAGAAGGTAATTAATTGGAATGGTATATATGTAATACATTTTGTTGTATCCAAAAGAGATGTATGTGAAGAAATAAGATGTGTATGAGTGTGAATTAAGAAGTCAAGACTACAAGCAATATAAGGAAAAGCAGAGTCTTATCCATCATAGAAGGTGATTAGTTTACATCAAAGAAATCTCATACAACAAACCAAGTTGCAGATCAAAGATCAACTATTGATTCATCCTAACATGTGTATTAGTCAAATCCTTTATCAAGGTGGACTTAACAATTTTTTGTTGAATCTCTTAAAAGAGTGCATACTCAAATATTGTATAAATCCTTTCACAAGGTGGACCTAATAGTCCTTATCAATCCTAATAGGGCAGATCTCCAAAAGTGATCAATTGTAAGCTTTAACAGGCTCACTTTATAGTGTGGTAATAAAGCTTATGGGTATTATCCCCACCACATTTTACTTTCTTTTGGAAGGTTTTTGGGTTACTAAATATTGTGTCAAGTGTTATGAATGTTTTATTGCTTTTAGTCTTTCATGCATGTAATTAGATCAGATTATATGGTGATAGTTTAATTGGTGAATTAAAGTATAAGTTTTATTGGTTCCTGATTTGCGCCTTCCCTCCGCCCCCCCCCCCCCCCCCCCCACCCCCCTCTCAATCACCTAGTCTAGACTACATTTCCAACAGATGTTGACAAGTAAAATATGGTAGAATTTTTAAAATTGTTGGTGGAATATCATGATGAGTAGCAATTTGTAAAGGACTCCTAGCATTAAAAGCTACAAATGGAAAATTTTGGGTCATTTGATGAATTGGTGGTACTTGTTGTTTCACTAAAAGTGGTAATAAAGGTTGGTTAGGTTGATTTATCTTTTGCTAATATGTTTTTAGACCTTGAACAACAGTTGGAGTACCCCTTGTAGATGGTACTAAAGAAAATTGATCCCTTAGTGGTTCCTAAAAAATGGGTAATTCTGATCAAGAATTGTCAAGAACACTCAAATCATCAGGAAAACTAATATCTTCAATAATTACCTCAGGTTCCTTAGAATTTGTGGACTAATCCTCAAATATAGGATTTTCAAATGTAGAGAAATCTGATTAAAATAATGAAGCAAACCTTCCTCTTGCAGCCCATGGTGTTCTTCCTCCTCTTGTTGATTGGTTTTCTTTTCTACATGGTTGAAATTCTTGATATATAAATCCTTCTATAATTGATCTTGTGGGAGTTCTTCTCATTAAAAGAATCAATAAAACTACAACTATATCTACGATAAACATTCAAAATAGAGTCACTAGAAGCTAATAAAATACCTTCAAAGAGGCTAGAATACTGCCATTCACACCAAAACAATGATAAATCTAGTAATTTAGATAACTATGAAGTAGTTTGAGTCCCACTACGTGTGCCAAAAAACTATTTTCAATCAAGATTACACCTTTAGCAAGATGAAATATAGCGCTATCCTATTGAAACATGGAAACTCTCTCGGGTGGTGGGTTTTCCTAAAATGAGAGATGAATCTCCAGATCCAGTCGGTAACTAAATAGTGATCACCTAAAACCTTAATTGTATGTGGGAAAAGGGATGAGAAGTGAATAACATTAATGAATACTAAACCGAAATGAGGTGACACACCAAAAATTTGTATGTAACTTTAATTGAATCAATAAGAATTACCCACATTACAAATGATTCACAATACCTAGACAAGGATGCAACTATAAAAGTATTTCTATGCAAGGACCCAAAATATTTTTCTTTGAAAGGAAAACTTAGGCTTTACCAATTTTTTGAAAAAATAATAAGGACACAAACAAAGACCTACAAATACAAGTATCAAGATTCTAACATGCAACAAGGAATATAGCTTGAATGAAGGATGAACACAACATAAAGCAAAGAACTCACAATATTGCAAACAAGAATCAATGAGGAGGAACCATTGAATCTCTATAATCAATGCTAAAAAAATATTTTCTATAAAGTGCTCCTACAATCTCAGAAATTTGCAATGTGAAAAAAAATCTGAGCAAGAAAGAAGAGACCTCATAAGTCCTTAAGTCCTTGGCTAAAAAATGCTAATGGTTGTTCAAAACTTTCATCAATTTTTTGTACTAACATAGGAGCAATACTATCAATGTTTCCATAAGCGTAAAAAATGAAATCTTTTGAAAAATCAAGATTTAACAATGTAGGAGTAATAACTAACACTTCTTTTATCAGCTCAAAACTACATTTACCTTCTTTTGTCTAGCTGAAAACCATACCCTTTCTTAACATAGTTGTTAATGGCATTAATAATTCAACAATACTTGGAATGAATCTTCTCACAAACTTAATCCCACAAAGAAAACTTTGAAGTCCCTTTTTGTGAGTTGGTAATGGTAAATAGAGAATAACACTTCCCCTTTCAGGTTCAATAGTAATACCTTCTTTAGAAACAATAAACTCGAACAAGTTACCCTCATGAACAACAAACACATTTTTCTTTGGATTCATATAAATACCATATTCCCTACATCTTTTGAATATAACTCCTAAGTTCTAAAAATGATCTACTGCATTCTTTGAAAAAATAGTAATATCATCAAGATAAACAAGTACAAACCTGTACTTGAATCTCTTCATAATACTCTTCTTTAATCTGCAAAATGGATTTATCCTTTTTAAGCTAACCATCGATATTAAAAATATTTTTTAATTTAACCAAACCTTTGGGTAGCTTGTTTGACCTTAATTGAATGATTTGGTCATCACATTGATCCTGTAATTTCTACTGGTTTGGCAGAGAAAATTCAATTTCTTATTTTAAAAAGTTAACTATATGTTGGTCAGATTCAAAAACTTGCCAACATTCAGCATTATTTAGTACAATAGGTCTTACAATAAATTTTTACATAATTTTTTCCTTTATCTTTGTTGATTTCATTTGGAATATCATATTGTGCACCAATTGCTACAAGTCTATCGCATGTTTATTTTGATTTCTAGGAACAAATTGCAAATTAAATGCTACCAGCCCTTCAATAAAATCCCAAACAACATGCTTATAACTTTTCAATAGATCATTTTGGGTTAATTGAATGCCTCTAACTTGGTTAAAAATCAATTCAAAATCACCAAAAAATTGTAAACAACTTATCACTATTTTTATTGCCCATTTTAATCCATACACAAGAGCTTCATATTCAACAACATTATTAGTACAATTAAAAGTAAATCGGAAAGATGAATAATACTTTTCATTTGCTGGTGAAATCAGCATACAACCTCCTCCTACACCTCTTTTGTTGTGCGATCCATCAAACAACATAACAACATAATCTTATTTTTCTAAACTTAAATCTATACTTTTCATGACATTTGGCAAGAAATAAATAGTTTCATTAATAACATAATTTCCCAAGCTTAATTCCTCAACTTGTTCCTTTGTAATATCAATATTTTCAGTAGCCCATACATCTAGTAATATTTCAAGAACATTATCTTTTTTTTTTTTTTAACCTCATGAACAACAATAATTTTCTCTTGATCAAATAAAACAATTGTCATGTCATTTTGAGTATTGACAATATGATGTTCAATGCAATCCTTTACAATAAGTTTAGATGGAATTGTGACTTTCGTGCCATACCTAGTGCAAAAAAGTGTATGAGACCAATCTACAAATAAATAACAACCTATTTTGGTAGTGGAATCTCCTTATAAACATATGAAAAATAAGGAGGCAAGTCAATAATGTAAACATCCATAGGTACTGAAAAACTGGGACAAGAATGCAAGGTCAAGTCTAGGTTTCTTATAACTCCAGCAGTCTCAACAACTATCCCATCTAGTTGAACTACCCCTTTCTCAAGTGGCTTGTATTTGAGGCCTAGCTGGTCTACAATCTTCTTTGGCATAATTGAGCTAGTAGAACCTAAATCTATCATGCAATTATTTACAAGGTACTTGCCTATTATAATAGTAACATAAAAAGGCAGTGGTTTAACTAGCTTGGATGGTTGTTGGGTTGAATTAGCATTTGTAACCATTAGGACTTTAGGAATTTGTTGTGATAAACCATCATCACATAAGGTAAGTTACTACAATGCTTCCTATAGCATGTTTTTTGACCTGAGAGTGCTGAAACATCCCACATAGAAAAAGAAACACAAGTCTTCTTCAAATGCTCAACAATATTGAAATTTTGTATACTAACCTTGAGTTGATGTTTTGGTTCAACAAGCTCCTTATGCTATTGTGATGGTTGTCAAATTGTCTTTTGAGCTTGCATTTGTTGTCCAACTTTTCCTTTAGGTACATATTGCATCCTTTGAGTATTTAAAGGTCCTGGTTGAGTATTAATAGCTTTAACTTGTTGTTATTTTCAATTATCACTTTTTTTTTGTGGCTTAATAGAAGGTTTTTGTACCTTATCAATTTTTTGTTGATCATTTGCAACTTGGGCCTTTGACCTTGTGATTGTTGCTACTGGTCTCCATACTCAGTTTGGATCAAAATTTATTGCTATAACAACTTCATCTTCATTACAATTCATTAGAGTAGCATTAGGGGTACCTTGTTGCTACATTTGATCATGATGAACTTCTCCTTGAATATTTACTACTTGTCATTTAAGAACATCTTGTCTTCTTGCCTCGAGTACATGTGGGAAATCAAGCCAAAATTTACCATCATTACAAGTATTGCATCACTGCTTGTCATGTGCATAGTTATTTTAAGGAACATTTACAAACTCTTTAGAAGTATTAGGAGTTGCATAATTATAGGGTTGACCAACTCTTTGACCATAGTTTATTTGTTGTTCTTAGCTAATTTGAACTTAAAGTTTGATTTGATTGCTTATTTTGCTAATAGGAAGCTTGAGGAGGCCTATTATGTTTTCCTTGTTTCCTCTTCAAGTTTGTTATTTCATTTCCATAGTTTTGCAAAGTTTGCATCATACTCTCACTTTTCTCCATTAACTCTGAATTTTGCTCATTTAACTATCTTATAGGAGTTCTAGCAACATGTTCCTTTGCTGTAACTTGCATGTTAAATGTTGTTAATGCTTGAACATGTGTAACAATAGCCAATGGTGGTACAAAAGTCGGTATAGCTAGTTGTATTTCTACAAAATAAGGCATTGGAGGCCTAGGAGGTAACTTACCTACTTGTATTAATATGTTTTTAGCTCTAACTACGATGTCAAATGCATTAGACAAAGTACACTCTCCCATATATTGTATCATAACTAAAATATCACTATTAAAAGCCTTCAAATAAAATAAGAATGCATAATCATTAGAAGGTTTAATAGATGTTCGAATTTTGTCCCAAGTTTGTTGAAAATTAAAATCAGAAATATGCTCATTAGGATGCCTTTTTATAGTACTTAGATGCTCAACCAATGAAAGATTATCATATTTATCCTCAAACTTACTTATCAAATGGGTTCCCAACATATCCCATGTGGCAATTGAATTTATTGCTAAAATTCAGAACCAAATTAATGCTTTACATTTGAGAGAAGCTGCCAATAACTTTAAGGCTATATCCTCATGTTAAACTTGATGCAATCCACAAAGAGTGGTTATATCTTTAATATGTTCATCTTCTGAAACATGATTTTCACCAGTAAAATATGGTAGACTTTTTAAAGCTACTAACAGAGTATCATGATGAATAGTAATTTGTAAAGTGCTCCTAGCATTAAAATATACAAATGGAAAATTTTGGGCCATTTGATGAACTGGTGGTACTTGTTGCTACACTAAAAGTGGTACTAAAGGTTAGTTAGGTTGATTCATCTTTCATTGATATGTTTTCAGATGTTGAATAGTAGTTGGAGTACCACTTGTAGATGCTACTGAAAAAAATTGATCTCTTAGTGGTTCCTAAAAAAAATGGGTAATTCAGATCCCAAATTATTAGGAACACTCAAATCTTTGGGAAAACTAATATCTTCAATAATTACCCTAGGTTCCTTAGAATTTGTAGACTAATCCTCAAATATAGGATTTCCAAATGTAGAGAAATCTTATTCAAATAATGAAGTAGACCTTCCTCTTGCAGCTCGTGGTGTTCTTCCTCCTCCTACTGATCGATTTCTTCTTCTACTCAGCTTCAAATCTTGATATATAAATCCTTCTATGTTTGATCTTGTGGGAGTCCTTCTCATTAAAAGAACCACTAAAATTGCAATTGTATCTATGATAAACTTTCAAATCAGAGTTGTAAGGTGCTGATAAAATACCTTCAAAAAGGCTAGAATATTGTTGTTCACACCAAAACAATGGTAAAATATGGTAATTTAAAGAACTGTGAAGTTGTTTGAGTCAAACCATGCGTGCCAAAAAATTGTTGTCAACCAGGATTGTGCCTTTAGCAAGATGAAATATCTAGCTATCTTGTTGAAACATGGAAACTCTCCCGGGTGGTGGGTCATCGTAAAATGAGAGATGAATCTCCATATCCAATTGGTTCCTAAAAAAATGAGCTAAAAACTTAATTATATGCAAGAAAAGGGATGAGAAGTGAATGAAAATAATGAATACTAAACCTAAATGAGGTGATACACCCATGATTTTTATGTAATTTTAATTGAAGCAACACAAATTACCCACAATACAAATGTTTCAAAATACCTAGAAAAGCATGTAATTACAAAAGTATTTCTATGCATGGACTAAGAATCTTTGCTTTGAAAGGAAAACCTAGGCTTTACTGATTTTCTGTGAAAAAAAATAAGGACACAAACAAAGTCCTATAATTACAAGTATTGAGATTCTAATATGAATAAGAAATATATCTTTAATGAAGGATGAACACAACATAAAAGAAAAGAAACTACAATATTACACACAAGAATCAATGAGAAGTAACCATTGAATCTTTATAATCAATGCTGAAAAAATCTCTGCTACAAAGTGCTCCTACAATAAACTCAAAAATTTGCAATGTGCAAAAAATCTGAGTAAGAAAGAAGAGACCTAAAAATTACATATGCCTCCCTTCCTCATGCCTAACAATTACATGCTATATGATGTCCACCTAACTAGATAGGCTTACATACTAGGGATATGCATGCATGAATCATACATAGATATGCCTTGGTGTGTGAGACCCTTAAATATAATTGCTATTTTTCAACACTATCCCCAACCTTGGTTTGTGAAAGGTGAACTATATTTTAGTTGTGGTCAGAGGAAGCCCTATCTCCTATTTTTTCCTCTCTAGATATATATAGTCATTCCCTGGTTTCATTAATACATATTCATTTACTTGAGAGAGGAGGAATATCCTCTATTGTGCTTCTCGATTATATAAATAATAAAAAATAATGGGCCTAGAAATTGCATATAAACTACCATACATTGGTGTTCAAAACAATTAAATTGATGGCATAGGAAAAGGATGACACAGGTATGGACATGCAGGACCACAAGTTGCTCTTCAAGTTCCTTGTTGATGACTGGGCCTAGATCCTATTGGACTCGAAGGAGAAGGGGAAAAAAGAAAATTAAGTTTCTTAGTTTATTGGGATCCTTGGATCCAAGACTTTTTTATGTTTTAGTGTTGCTTAAGGTTTTTCTGGTTTACATATGTAATTATGACTCGGGTTGGCCTGTTATGCCAATTTCAGTTAGGTTGAATTTCATAGTTTTCTAGTTTTCTCGGCTTGGTTTTAGCTTAGTTTCTATTAAACTCTATTGGTGTTTGCAGACATTTCAAACTATGTTGATGTTTAGTTAGTCTTTTGTCTGCTGGTGGTTTCTATTGGTGGTTTCTGCTGGTAGTGTGCTGGTTACTAGCTTTTTTCTTGTATGGGTCGACCCCCTTGTTTTGGTCACTTTTAATTTCCAAAATAATTAAATTTATTTGACACGGCTCTTGTTGCACTCATTTAAGCCCTTGTGTGCATGTGAATCCACAATGCTTCCCATTTATCTCTACAATTAGAAATGGGAAACATATCATATAATGATAAAAGCTATATGCTATTGTTTATGATTACAGTGACTCTACGAACAATAGTGGCAAAATCACAAGTACTAAGCTATGATTATGGAAAAGATGATGATTGTGAGTTTGGCTTTGTTTGTTGCATGCTTGAAACTTGCAATTTTAATCATAGCTTTATATTTATCTGCTCTCTCTCTCTCTCTCTCTCTCTCTCTCTCTCTCTCTCTCTCTCTCTCTCTCTCTCTCTCTATATATATATATATATATATATATATATATATATATATATATATATATATATATATATATATATATATATATATATATATATATATATATATATATAGTTGATTGATGTTGTATATATTGTATATTGCAATGCCATGCAGTATGATATGTAAGAATTTTAATCCAATATTTATTTGTGAAATATTAGTAAATTTTCTTCTTTTTATCATATCTACTACCCAATTTTTCCAAAGTTTAAACAATTCATTTGATTTATTTCTTTATAACTTATACATGGATTGACTTAATGGATTACTCGTAGAGATTTGACAAAATGGTGAGAGGTGCCTAGATGAATTGTTATATTTTTACAAGATTCTTTAATAGATAATCAAAACAATGCATTAAAAGGGGAGAATTCAAACAATAAATTTATTACCTTTTAATTATTGCTTCGACATATGACATGTCATGGATGATGGACAACTTCTTATCTTCGAGCTACTCATTATATGTGGTTTGTTTATATACTCCTAAATTATGTGATAAATACGTGTATATGTTGTTAATTAGAAATATGTATTTTATGAGCAACATTAAAACTTTTTTTTTGCACATAGATGTAAAGATGCAATTTGTAAATTGTGTTTAAGCTGGGTGAATTTTATGTACTATAATAGAAGTTCAAATTAGATAAATACTTAATTAATTTGTAATGATATTCTAATTTATTGTTTTTGAAACTCTATGGAGTGATAAAATAAATAGTTTTTGGCATGTTATCAACAATCAAAAAGTTATATGGTGGTATTTGAGTTATGTACCATTCAAAAGGCTCATTTTGGATAGAAACATAGTTTAAAATTGTTAATTATTTTATGTGGTGTGATCTTTTGATAAAGTGACAATATAGAAATGAACATTATTATGATTAATAATGATGAATGTAGAATTATATGACTATGCCACAATGGCTCATTATTTATTATAATTATAGTTGGAACATTCTATATTTAAAAAATCATTTTTTTCCATATTGAAAAAATCAATTAGAACATTTGTTTTGAAATTGGATAATTTGATTGTTACAAATGCATTCAAGATGGAATATTTCATTTTCTACTCTTTTAATTTAGTTGATTTGAAAAGAATCTATTTTATTAATCTGCTATTTTTTAAGAATGTAACAATTAAAATTATATAGTTATATATTAAGGAAAATATTATGATGATATTATCCCATCAAATATTTTGATGTATAACAAACAAATATTTCATTTTTTTTTACATAAAAAATATAACAACGTCCTTTAATATAATTAACATTATCAACTTAACTCGTGCACCCTTCAAAGGTGTGAGTGTTAGTTTAGCTTACATTTCAAACTTTTATGAGGTTCTCATCATAATGCAAGATGATTATGGTGATGTCATTCTTTTTATATGTTGGTTATATGAAGATATTATCAATGGTTATTTGATTGTATGATTTTGTGATTTGAATTTTTTGTTGGGGAGGGTTTTTCAAGAGCAACACTAGGGGAATGGCTCACAATGGGGGTCAAGGCCTTAAGGGGATTTTGTATTAACCCATTATGGATTTGTAGTCAATTAGTAACATACTAAATTTACCAAGTTGGGTTACACGTTAATCACAATAATTTATATGTTTCTTTGTGTATGGTCTTGAGTGATTGTATAGACTAAGGATGGGATGAAGAAGGCTTGATCGTTATGGGGACATTGATTTAACAAATTCACTTCATTGTTGTCATGAAAGATTTTTGGTTCTACATGAGTTCCACCCCAAGGCTATGGTATAGAGAGACAAGTAGAGTAACTCTTGAGATAATGGAAACTATGTGATGACACTCTTTGATTTGCATCTTTGCATTCCCTTAGTCATCCTTTTGGTTTTCCTTTGGTAGCTCTTATGTATTCTATATGTTATCTTAATTTGTATCCCTTGGGTATATTTTATGTCATGCTTAGGTTTTCTTATGTTTTCTTGATATATGTTATAGCCTTGTTTTGTTTTCTTATGTGTGGGCCTTGTGTCTATCTCCTAACTCAAAGGGGTGACCCTTATGGTTCTACTTGGTTGGGTGGTCAATATATTTTACATCAATATTTGTTGATTGGTTTGCGAACACACTAGATGGATTCTACATCACTTTTGCATATTTATTTTAGTCTCATTATATATAATTATTATTGTACCTTTGTATCATATGTTATATTATGGATCTTAACATTGTAAATGTATACTCTTTGAACTTATGAATATAAATGTATTGTAAACATGTATTGATGATTTATTGAGATGTAATGCTAAAAGTTGGATACTGTTATGTTGGTATTGACTATCATATTGTACATGTGTATTATCTTATTATGAAATAAGCACATATGGATTTTTCACTTAAAATAAGGTTAGTTAATGTTGTAATCTTATGCATTAATCCTCATGGTTCAATTGGTTTAGTTATATGATTATTTGTATCTCAGCAGTGACATGAATGAACCTAAGAGAACATGGTGTTACGGTTGTGATGTTTTAGCATGTTGCATCATTATGTTAAAATGTGATGGTTAATGTAATTGGAAAAAATCATGCTACATTTTTTAGTAAGTCTATATTGTCCTTTTGAGTTCCTAAACATGATATTAGAAAAAAAAGTAGAATACAAAATGTATACATTTTCTTATTTGACAATGAATATAATATATTTTCAAAATTTGAGTTAAGAAAAAGTAAATAAGTTTTACAAGAATGAAATCAAATTTAAAATATTTTATTATTATTATATCATATTCATCATGTAGTAAAATATCCCTTTTATATAATTTAAATCTTGAAATAAGAAAAGTAACACACACACAGACACACACACAAGTTAAGAGGTTGAAGTCAAGATTAATTATTAGTTCGTCTCATAGGTAGGAAACTATTGCATTCATGGAAAAAACTATTCAATTTAATTGAGCAATCACAATGTTGAAGTTTTCAAAAAAAAATTCTATATAGTTTTACTATATCTTGTAATTTTTTAAATTTGAACTGGAAACATTTTATCTCTAATTT
Source organism: Cupressus sempervirens (assembly GCA_028749045.1). Lineage (NCBI taxonomy): Eukaryota > Viridiplantae > Streptophyta > Pinopsida > Cupressales > Cupressaceae > Cupressus > Cupressus sempervirens. The sequence goes on along the minus strand of CM053791.1, from coordinate 357,323,050 downwards.
TATTAGTGGAAGTGTGCTATAGTCACAAGTTTAGCTTTTATCTTTTGTCCAATTTCTAAACTTTATCTCTCCCTATTTATTATTATGAACTTTGAAACAAATATGTATTGTGACCTTTGGCATTATCTATATTTGTGAGCCTATCTGGATGACACAATTGTCAAATCATAGTTCCATCGATAATTAAAAGGATATTTTTTCATTATTTATGGTCTATATGAATTATATCATGTAATGTTCCCAAGATGATCTTGGACGTTGTAGGCGAGCTTTGTCCAAAGGCAATCTCAGTCTGAAGGGAATCTCAATCCGATATGAAGGGAATCTTGATCTGAAGGAAATCTTGACCCAAAGGGGAACTCGATCTGAAGGGGAAATCTAATAGGATTAACCACGAACATAAATAACAATTGCATGCAAATATAACTAATATCAAAAAATTAAAAAAATCACACATAAGAGAACACAAGACACAATAAAATGCGGTTCAACCAATCCTTGGGCTAGATCCACAAATAGTAAGTCCAATATTATTATCCAGTGATTACAATCTGCAATCCCTTATAGCTTAATACTGACGCAAGAAGCTACAATCTCAACATACATTATGAAATCCCTAATCCTAAGCCATTTTATACAAGCCTTTTATTGCTTACAAAATTAGGGCTAGAATAAGTCATCCAATAGAAAATAAATAGTCTACACCTTTTACAATAATAAAGTTAGTTGAGCTTTTAGGGATGCTTCCCCTGAAAATCTCCATGAGGGCATTTCCCCTCGACCCCACCCTTAATGCAACAAGGAGTGCACTTGAGGATTTTCCATAGGACTTGGCAAGGGGAGTTGCCCCTTGACCCTATCTTGGGGGAGCTACCCCTAAATCCTTGTAGTAAAATCTCGGGGGAAACTGCACCGAATATAAGTGGGGAAAAATTAACCTCTGAGTCTGATTAGGACCCACATCACAAAAAGTAGGTTCTCAAAGGGATCTCATTCTGAAAGGGAACTCAATACATATTGAATATCATTCTAAAGGGAATCCTGATCTAAAGGGGAACTTGGTTTGAAGGGGATCTTCACCTGAAGGGGAACTCAATCCAAAGGGGATCTTGATTTGAAGGGGAACTCAGTATGAGGGGGAACTTGATTCAAAGGGGAGCTCGATCCCAAGGTAATGGATATCATACAATGGCAGGAATATGGTTCAACATGGATGTTGTATGAGGTTATTAGCCATACGGGCAAAAGGGACTGGTGGTGCATGAACTATTGGATGTATGGTATGGAGGGTTGATGGTGTACGAAAGTGAAAACTTTGTGGAATGATGATTGCCAAAGGGTGATACTACGAGTACAAAGAAATGAATGGAAATAGGCCCAAGGAATTAATTTGCTTCCTTTAATGACAATGCAGTTGATTGAATACATATATCAATACAAATATAGAGTGCATACACATTATTTGAAATTATATATATATATATATATATATATATATATATATATCCAAGAAATAATGATAATTGAAATAACACTTTGATTCATTATATCCAAGCCAAGATATAGAATGGAATAGGGTGAGGGTTGAGTCCCACTAAAACCATGTGATCCAAATAGGGAAGATCTTCACTTCTGAAATAGAAAGAAGAGAAGAACTCCAATTCAAATTTGTAGTACAAATTAAAATAATCCAAATTCACATACCTACAACAACTAATTTGACAGACATATATACTCTGTCAGAGGAAAACTCTTGAGGGAGAAACAACATGCTGACACATGAAACAACAAACTCCTACACCTATGAAAAATTAAAGATGGACTTGAGATATACAAAAATTAATTGGGACCCCAAATAAAGTTATTAATTAATTTTATTTAATGAATAGAAAATTATAGTCCACCTGTCCCAAAAGTTTATTGTCTTCAAGAAATTGTAAATATGATTCTTGAGAACCTTTTGTAATCAAGTTCTTTAGTTTGGATTCAAGCACCAAGTAGATCTTATCATCATAGTAAATGATATCATCAATCACTTTGTATTTTCATCATGTATATAGCCATCTATCAGCTGACATGCAAAAGTGTTCATGAAGTACTCGACCAACAGATGGGCCTACCAATCATCCAAGGAATGGGGTAAAGTGTTGACTGTCATATTTTTACTTGCTGACACAACATCCGAGTAAAATTTTGGGATCATATCATGTTTTAAAATAGCCTCCATCTTCTTGATTGTGATTTCCCCTAGTCCTCTAGTTGACATTCCTCTTAGAAACACCTTCTCGCCATCTATCTTGAATGAAAAGTCCATCCTCTTGAAGCTTTGGGTGTATTGATCAAGGGTCTCTATCCACTAGATGGACAATATGATATTAGTGTCAACCAAATCTATGATAAAGAAATCATTTATCAAAGTATAGTTTCCCATGTTAATGTTGAGCTGTGGGATCACTTGAGTAGAGTGTAACAAGGTTCCTTTGGCAACCCTAACCTTGGATCCTTTATGCTCTACTGCGTGCAAGCCTTTACTAGTGACCAATGATGAATTGATGAAATTAAGTGTGGCATCACTATCAATCATGATTGTGAATTATTTTCTATGAAATGTATCTTGAACCTTGAAGATACTACTTCCAACCATTGTAGTGAGGGTAGCAATGGAACCCCCTTTTTGTATGAGGGCATTTATTCTCTCTTCCAAGTTAATTTATTTTCTAGTTATTTTAGATTCTTATCCTTCGTCATCATTGGGAAACACCTCAATGTAATGAATGTTTCCCTTAACAAGGCAACGGTTACTCGGGCCCCATGGCTCCTTTCATGTGAAACAAATATTTTTCCTCCTAAGCTCTTGTCAAGAGTCTTCATCCAACAGATTTTTTTTTTTTTTTTCTAAGTTGGCTCCTTGTCTTTGTCTTCTTATGGGTAAGAAGTTGGCGTAGCTATGTGGATTTTGGGGGAAGATGCAACCATGTCGCACACCTTCTTAATAGCTTTGTTGAGTGTGCACGGGTTGAACCCTTTGATCTAACCTCTCAAGAGCTCCCTCACCCCATCCATGAATAACATGATTCAATGTCTCTCAAAGATGCCTGTGACTAGTAATGATAGCCTTTGAAACTCTCTGCTTTAATTGTCTACCATCCTATTTGCCTTAGTTGTGCCAAATATTTGAATTTTAGTTCATGATCCTTCCCATCAAAATAGTTGACGAGTTTTTTAGTAAACTCAATGTAAGAGGTCACTTGGTCATGACCGAGAGTGATCAATTAGTGGTGCCACCACTCTTGTGCCACTCCTTCTAGATGGAGTGTTGCAAACTTGATTGCTTTCTCTTCAAGCATTAGGTTGAGCTGAAAATAGGTGTTTTCCTTCAAAATCCATGCATGTATAGTGATGGCTCTAGATCCATCAAATGGTGATAAATTTACCTTTTCAATCTTTCTCCTGAGATCATCATTAAAATAACCACGATTTTCCCTTGCCTGAACGTGTCATTCTTAGCTCAACATAGTCTTTGTAGCATATATCACCTTCCATATTCATGTTCCTCCAATCTTCTCAAAGTTGTTCTTGCATTTCCAAAAAAGTGGGCTTTCTTTCTTTGCGTGGTGCTTTCATCCTTGGAAGAAAAATGAGTACTAAAGGTCAAGAGCAAGAGGGTTGAGGGTTTTTCCTTCCCGTAATAGAGTTGTCACTATGCCCATTTTGTTCTCCTGTTGTCTTTCCCTCAACCAATTTTTGTAATGTTTCCTGTATAAGTCTTTGCATTTCGTTGATATGCTTTTGGTTTCCTATTGAAATCTCTTATAAGATTCATGAGTTCTTTCATAGGATCCTAGGAATCTGCCATTCTACCAACAAGGTGATCTTGTCTTTTCCTTCGAGTATAAACTTGCATTCACTTCCATAGGCTGGTAGAATCACTGGCTCTGATACGTGGTCACTGTAAAGTTCCCAAGATGATCCTAGGCATAGGCTATCTTTGTCAGAAAGGAATCTTGATCTAAAGGGGATCTTTATTCGAAGGGAATTTAGATCCAAAAGGAAATTTGATTCAAAGGGGATTTCGATCCGATGAGGAACTTGGTCCAAATTGAATGCCAACTCAAAGGGGAACTCGATCCGAAGGGGATCACATTTTGAGGGGGAACTTGATCCAAAGGGGAACTTGATCTAAAGGGAATCTTGGTCCAAAGGGAATGTTGATCCAAAGTGGAACTCGGTCCAAAAGAGATTTCAACCTGAAGGGGAATTTGATTTGAAGTGGATCTTGATCCAAAGGGGAACTCGGTCTGAGAGGGAACTTTATTCAAAGGGGAACTTGATCTGAAGGGAATGGATTTCTTACGATGATAGGGATATGGTCCAACAAGGATGTAGTACAAGGTTATTGGGCATATGAGTGGAAGGGACTGGTGGCGTACAAACTATTGGCCTTATGAGCTAGTGGGATGATGACATACATAAGTGTCGACTATGTGAAATGATGATTGCTAAAGGGTGATACTACGAGCACAAATAAATGAATGGAAATAGGCCTGAATAATTTGGCTCTCTTCAATGATGATGCAGTTGATTGAATACAAAGATATCAATACAAATATAGAATGTACATGCATCATCTAAATATATATTTCTAAGAAACAATGTTAACGAAAATAATGCTCCAATTTGCCAGATCCAAGCCAAGAATACATAATGGAATAGGGTGAGGGTTGAGTCCCATCAAAACTATGTGAGCCAAATAGGAAAGGTCTTTCACTTCTGAAATGGCAAGAAGATCATAACTCTAATCAACATTCATTGTACAAATTAAATAATCCAAAATCACATACCTAAAACAACTAATCCAACAGACATATATATATATATATATATATAAAATGTTGGAGGAAAAACTATCGAGGGAGAAACAACGTGCCAACACATCATGATACGACAAACACCTACACCTAAGAAAAATTAGAGATGGGCCCGAGATATGCAAAAATCAATCGAGACCGCAAGTAAATTTATCATTTAAATTTATTTAATGATGAGAATATTACATATCATTTATATTTTATTTAACATATTTAAGTGAATGTTCTTAAAGTTATATTATATGTTGAATTCATTTTCTCAAATATTTTAAACTTCAAATCATACATATAATTCTTACTTCAATATATGCATATTACCAGTCAATTAAGAACAAAAACTATTTTCAAATGTTTGATTTCTTTTAATTTCGTGTAGGAAATCTACATCATAGTTAGGTTCTTTTGTTTTATTTTAATTTGACATTTTCTTTAACTATGCTTAGCACATTGACTACAACCTACTTATACATGGACAAGAGCTTTGACGTTATGCATGGTTGTTTTGTTTTGTGATTAATTATTATTATTTATTAATCTTGAGTAGACTCGGACATAAGACCTCCCAAATAAGAGGCTCACAATTTACCATGTTATAAACTCTTGCCTTTAATATGTTATATATTACTCATGTAGTAATAAACATATTTTATATTTCATACAATTGAAAATTAGAAATAAAATTTACAACTTTATTTCATTGTATTAATAATATAACAAAACAATTAATCTATATAATTCAAGAATAACAAGCAAATTCTTTTTATCATATTAGAATATTCAGGTTCTCAAGATTCTTTATATACATATACATATATATATATATATGTATGTATATATATGTACGTGTATTTATGTATGTATATATGTATATATATGTACATGCATATATATACATATATATACATACATATATGTGTATATATACACATATACGGACGTGCATATATATATATATATACATATAACATATGTGTACATATACACATATATATGGACGCACATATATATAAATATATACATATATACGTTCGTGCATATATATATACATGTATATATACATACATATATATATACGTGCATATATATACATACATATATGCATGCACGTGTGTGTGTGTGTGTATTACATGTATACATGTAATACACACCCACATTTAATACACACACACATATATATTGTATGCATGTAATAGACACACACATACACACATCTATACATGTAACACACACACACACATATACATATATACACACATGTGTGTGTGTGTATTACATGTATATATGTATTACATATATATATGTAATACACACACACACATGCATACATGTAATACACACACATGCATATACACACACACAAACATGTGTGTGTGTGTGTGTATTACATATATACATGTATATATGTAATACATATATACATGTATACATAAATGTTTGTGGGTATTACATCTATATATGTAACACATATATACATGTATACAACACACACACGTACGTATACATAATACATGTATCCATATATAGACGTATATATTGTATATATATATAGATGTATACATCTATATATGTAAATACATATATATATACACATATACATGTGCATATATATGTGTGTATATATACATGTGTGTGTATATATAGATGTGTATATATACATATACACAGAGACACACATGCATATATATAAGTTATGGATGCTTGAATAAACTATATGTGTGTGTGTGTGTATTACATGTATATATGTATTACATATATGTGTGTGTGTGTGTAATACATGTGTATATGTATTACATATATGTGTGTGTGTGTATTACATGTATATATGTATTATATGTGTGTGTGTGTATTACATGTGTATATGTAATACATATATACATGTAACACACACACACATATGTGTGTGTATTACATGTATATATGTATATGTGTGTGTGTGTATTACACGTATATATGTATTACATATATATATGTAATACACACACACACACACACACATACACACACACACACACACAAACGTGTGTGTATTACATATATACATGTATATATGTAATACATATATACATGTATACATATATGTTTGTGGGTATTACATCTATATATGTAACACATATATACATGTATACAACACACACACACACGTGTGTGTGTGTATATATATATATATATATATATATACATGTGCATATACATGTGTGTGTATATACATGTGTGTGTATATATAGATGTGTATATATACGTATACACAGACACACATGCATATATCTAAGTTATGCATGCTTGCATAAACTACATACACACACACACACACATATAAGTTATGCATGCTTGCATAAACTACACACACCTCTTCCTCTCCTCCTCCATTTATATAGCTATCATTCTCTCCCTCTCACCTTATTACAAACATAACATGAGTCTGTTGGTAATGAAGTCTATTTATCGTTCTAATCCAAAGGCTTGTTTTGGTTGTGCTTTGATTCCTATTAATAAATGTACAATTGATGTGAATTATCACATTTCTATTGGGACCTTTGTTGCATGAACTAAATCATAACCAAATGACACAAGAATTGACCTCATGTACCAAATATTTCCTTGATTAACATTCTACACCTCTTGGATAAATTGAATTAGTTACTTAAAGAGGGTTGAAAACATGCATAACCAATGCTCGCTGAAACTAGTGAAAGGAGAGGATCTTAATCGTAGAAAGAAAACTTTGATGAACTAAAATAAAACGTGGTTGAATAAATGAAATATTAAGCTACATGAGTGTCCTAATACAAATGTGGACATAAAAGAGTTTGTCATGAAGAAGTTTCAGAGGGTCACGTGGACAAATAACTTTGGTAGAAAAAAGACTTATTACAATTAATAATTCACCTAAATGATAAGCACGGACAAAAAGTGTAATTAAGAGTTGCTATTAAAGGGAAAACAAAAGTGTTAGTGGCACAACAGAAGACATGATCACATTATCTCAAATGTGTAATGAGTAGATGGAAGATTCCCAAAGAGACTTGCGAAAGCATTTGCAGGGGTTGCTATAAAAGGAAAATCAAGAGTGTTAGTGGCACAACTGAAGACATGATCACATTATCTCATATGTGACATGAGTAGATGGAAGATGTTCAACAAGACTTTTGGAGGAGAGAATTTGTATGTTTTGAAGGGATGGCACAATTGAAATTGAATGACCTTTTTTTTTATAGAATACATAACATGTCATAGTCACGCTCTTTATAAAATCATCTTGAAAGGAGACAATATACACAATTTATTTGTAGAAGGTAAGATCAGCCAAATTACTATTCTTTTAATTAATATCTATAATAAAAAATTTAAAAAAAAAAAAAAAAAAAAATTATTTAAAACTACACTATCTTTGGTTCCTTAAATTGTTTAATCTCATGACCATCCTTAAAATCATTTGTTCATCCATTGTACCAGGGTGGTGCATTTTCCACACCAAAACACATTTTTTTAGATGATAGATGTGTGCTATTTTCACCATTGGTAAGGTAGGGGTCCCAAGGGAGGGGCTTGGGCTCTATTTTTGTGGAGTGGGTGGCTCTATGGTAATATTTTAGAGGGAGCTAGAGCATTATTTGGAATATTTTCCTACAAAATAAGAGTTCCAAATTTTTAGCCCTCTCAATTTGAGCAGGTGAAAATAGGGTGGGGCTGGATTTAGCCCCACCAGCTTAGGAAAGATTTCTGCCATTTGTCACTCCTACTCTTCATTTTCTCACCAAAATGAAATAATCCCACTAAACAAATTTATGAAGAAATATATTTTTGTATTTTCAAAATTCATGAGGCCATCATCTTCACAGAAATTAGTAGCTAATTTTTAAAGCGGATTCACATATAAATTCATAAGACCGCTTCCTTTTTTAAATATGCCTAAAAAATCTCAGCGACACCGGCTCTACTTTTAAGAAAGCGGGTGCCCATGGGACCCAACGTAAGGTCATTGCCTAAATAAATAGGAAGTTAGGTGAATAGCACAGGTATGGATATAGCTTTGAGTTGGGTCTAAATTGCAGTGGCATGCCTGTGGTGGTTTGTATTCCCATTGGCTGAAAGGATGCCACGAGTGATTCCTATCGGGAGGACATAAATTGTTAGATGAATCGCGTGTGAGATTCTTGTATTTGCACTTTCAGCATGCTGGCTAACGTGAGGTTGCTGTATTTGCAGTATGCCCGGCCACCTGCGCACACCGTACGTTATGATTGCAATTGCCAACGCTCCGTCCCTCATTCCCTCGCCGCTTTTTCTCGGAAAGGAAAGGGAGTCGGTTTTCCAGTTGGGAAGAAGAAGAAGAATGGAGAGGAAGGGGGAAAGGTGGAATGTCAAGTGGAGGTGATATCATGGAGAGAGAGACGGGTGAGCGCGGCGGTGGTGATCGAGGCAGAGGAGCAGAGTGTGTGGGAGGTGCTCACGGACTATGAAAGGCTCGCGGAGTTCATTCCAAACCTGGTCTTGAGTGAAGTCATACAAGGCAGGGAGGAAGGGAGAGTACGGCTGAGGCAGAGAGGCATGCAGCGCAACATGTATTGGCATATCGAAGCTCAAGTTGTTTTGGACCTCCAAGAACTTCCCCATTTGGTTTCTACTCGACCTCTAACTCAATTTTGCGCTTGCCTGCTTCTATTTATGTTTAAGAAAACTGTCTATGCTCTGGCTCCTGTCCTCTACAATTGTAATTTTAATTCATCTTGACAAATCGAAACACTTTTTAATTCTTCATTCGATACAAACCACTGTGTCCATTCCCCGGTTTTGACATTTTGGACAAGTGCTTGCCAGGACACAAGAAGCAACGATGACATGTATACAAATGCAGCATTCTTATGGCGAGGAAATGTGATATCAGAGTTGCTTGTCGGTTTGTGCATCTATCCATTCATATGCAAACTAGCGTGAGAAAGAAATGTACTGCCAGAAAGATCCATTAGTGATATCATCCTTAGGCCGGGGTTCACAGTTGCAACATGCAAGCCTCCAATTAGAATCCAACCACATAGGAAGAGACACCCATTTTTCTTCAACAGGAGTCCTTATATAATTATCATCCTTTTGGACCTTATATCCCTTATCCTCGAGGTCCTTGAGATGTTTTCAGCATAAGGATGGATGGTGCTGCCTATTGGCCCCTTTCAAGGTAATTAAAGGTCTCTTTCAACTACAATATTTGCAAAGAGCTGATGCTGCATTTTCACGACTCCTTCCATTAGAGTAGCTAGAACATGCTATTTAATATGAAGGTAATGCGTGCGCGAGGAATGTAAACTACAATTGGACTAGTATTCAGCGTATGCTTTGACAAGTTTTTTTTAATGCTTCTTGCTGCATAAAAAAACTGTTATCTAGTACATCGTGCATGCACTTGCAAAAGATAGTGATCCCTTTTATAACAATGATGAAGGGGTAAGTCCCACAACACACACCAGTACAGATTATTCACAGACAAATATGAATGTTCTTTTAGGGCCCGTTTGGTTGCAAGTGTAGGAATTGAGAATTAGAATAGAAAATTTGAATGAGAATGGAGAATGAAGAATAGGAACGGAAAACTGCAATCCAATCTTGTTTATCCCTTGTTTGGTTATGCAAGCTTAAATTGGAATAGGGTTAACTTGCAATCGGCGCCATTTGAAAATATTTCTAAAGATGCAATCGGCGCCATTTGAAAATATTTCTAAAGATGCAATCGGCGCCATTGGAAAATCACTGAAATATTTGAAAATATTGAAAACAGAGTTCCAGCGCTCACCCCAGGTTAAAGTGGATTTGAAAATTTAATCAAATTTGAGAAAGTTAAAATGAAAGCAAGAATAGCAATTCTAATTACAGGGATTTTTTGGAATGGACAAAAGCTCATTTTGGGGCTAAAATGAGAATACGTATTCCTATTCGACGCACCAAACAAAGAATACAAATCATATTCTAATTTCCTATTCCTATTCCGGTTGTATTCCAGCAACTAAACGGGCCCGTATTGAACTGGGAACAAATTACATTATAGAAATTGGAACCAAAATAGAGGACAAAATCCTCAAACGGGTGCTACATATTATAGCTTTTCTCCTCAAGTTTCTGCAGCCTTATGCCTTACCACATCTTCAACTGTGTGAGGGAATCAGTGGAACAACTTTTTTTACCAATTTAAACTATATCAAGTATAATAATATTATTTATGAAATTTCAACAATCATACAGATAAGAACACAATAACACAATCTTGTACATGGAAACCCAGGAGAAAACCAGGGCAAATCAATGCTTTTACAAAATTCTTCTCTTATGAAGTTTGCAGGCACCAAGCTAATAGAGACACCAAACCTTTAACTTAGTTTGTGAGCACCAACCCATTAGAAGCACCAACTCCCACATTTGAATTTGTAGGCACCACTCCCATATGTTGAGAGTACAAATCTATTGGAAGCTCAAATGTCCCACTTTTTAATGTGTAGGCGCCAAAAGCATCAAGCCTTCATTAAATTTTGTGAGTGCTTGATTTACTAGAGGCTTTGATGCCTCATTCTATTTTCCGTCTTCTCAATGTCGCTTCTCCTATAGATGATGGATAATCTGTTCTCCACAATCCCTCTTCCTCAAATTCCTATTATGATGACAACAAATTTGCCACCAAACTTATTTCAAGTTTCCTTATAAAACTTCCATAGAAACTTCTCACAATACTCTCTTCAAAATGCTTTGTAAATTTGCACAGTCCTCTATATACTCATAAATCTGTCCATAGAAGCCTACATAAATCTGCACTTTAGCTTTGCTGATAGATCCGCATTAATCCTGTGTGTGCTTGATTCTTTTCCTTATTCACCACTCATGCTCTTCCCAAGATCACAATCTCTTTTATATCTTGACACCTTCTTGAAAGAATGCAAAATTTTTATCAATAAAGGGCTATAACTGGTGTTTTTATTATATAACTAGGAAAAAAATGATAATTACAAGGATGAAATACAGTCTATATGAGTAGAACATCGTTTTAAGCATCTCTGGAGAATACTTATCTAACCTTATCTTTGGAATCTTTCGAAAACATGCTATGAACCTTACATCTCCACTTGTAGGATGCAGAGAGACTTCAATTACAACTACTAGAATCTATAAATCTCTAACTATTGTTGTCATAGCTTAATCTTTGAATCCTTTCAAACACAGCAAAATTTTGTATCTACACATCCAATAAACTAATTGATTATCAAGTGTCTACTAAAGCCATAGTATTAAACTGTTTCATATCATAAAGTGCTAGCTGAGAAAACCAGTATGAATCTCAAAAGTCTTTAACGAAATACATTAAAATAGATTCAGGGTAACTAAATCCCTGGCAGCCAATGAGTCTTGTATAAGGAGTAGTTAAACACTGATTTTTCCCAGGCGTTTCATGCTGAATCTGATAACATGACTGAGCAATAATGTGAATGAGGCCGGAAGCACTTGTGAAGCCAGAAGGGAAATCATTTCATCTGTGCACAGATGGGCCAACAATCTCTCCCCTAAAAGAGGGGCCTGAATCCTCCTCTCCCTTTGCCTTTCCTTTGCTGCTTTCTTCTTTGTTCCTTCTTCATTCCCAGAATTCTCTTCTACAGAGGAGAAGCTGAGATCAGTGCCTAGTGTTACATCCCAATTTTTGACCTAATTTAAAATATAGCTGTTGAGGTTCATATGAAGTCAGTTGACAGTTAGATTGGTTATAATCCCATGAAATGATAAGATGGTTAATCGTCATAATTTCATGTGAAGATAACATGCTAGTTGATTATTTATTACAAATTTATGGAATTGAAAAGGTAGCTAGCCATTATGAATATTTATAACTTGTTATGATAATATGATTTAATTACGAAAAATTTCCTTGCAGGAAATATGTTGAAGGGGCAGAAGCATTGTCAGAAAAGAATTAGGCACAGGAGCATCACCATCACTAGGCAGATGGGTTGAGGACCTAGCAACTTGAAACAAGATACATCTGTGAGACCCACATGAGCTATTTAAATAAATAATTTGAAAAATATAAAATAATTGAGTGAAGACATAAAACATACCTCAAGGGATTTTAATTGATCTTCATCATATTATTATAATAAATATTTATATGTGCATATAAGATAAAAATGAAATGACACCATTATATTATAATAACTTAATATAATGATGACACCCCATTGATATACTTACATGAACGTATGCAAGTATATAATTATAATAATAATATTTAAGATATAATAATATTCGAATTATAATCTTCCAACTCTATTCTTTCCATTTTAATATTCCTTGCTTTTAACCGATTTAACACTTGGCGTTTTTAATTGCGAAGATATTCTTTATGTTTTAGAAGCCAAAGAGTCTCCTTAGACCTTTTTATATCTTGAGCCAGGTGGAGACAAAAGAAGAACTCTCATACCTGATTTATATTTTCATGGCAACCGACTGCCTTCCTCTCAATTCTGACTCTCTCTCCCTTTATTTCTGACTCTCTTGCTTAAGTCGATAACCTGCAACTTCAATTGGAAAATCACTGCCGCCATAGCAATCCAAGTTTTATTTATTATCTTGTTTTCAGAATACGTGATTCATATAAACTTTGGTTATTGGTGCCTGAAGAACGATTATGTGAGGCTGAATCATAGCGGCCGACTAGGCACATACTACTTTGTTCCTTTTAATGGAAGCCAAGAGGAGAAGGCGGATATCATATTCAAACACCCGATTTCATATTTTTCTTGTGCCGATTCTCTGCTGTTACCAATCCTCATTTTCCTTCCTACGAATTTGTACCTTTTAGACATTCTGTTGGAGATTTGTGAGTACTTTTGGTGGAAGCTGAGTTAGTTATTGCAAGTAAAGTGTGATGAAATATCTGGGTGCTAGCAAGACAATACCTTCGACTTGTTCAAGTTATGTGAAATAGCCGAACACAATTCTTTTCAATTTGAAATCCCTTTTCAAAAAAAAATATCGAATTTCATAGCAGCAAGTTTTAGCATTTAACATGATGATATCTTGTTTGACTTTTACAGATTGAACTTCTATTAATTTAGCCTTGGGCAAGGGATAGCCAAGTAACCATAGTATGGTTTCATAAATCATTATGCTAAGGGCTATTAGAACTAAACAATCATTTCTGCAATCATTAAAGAATATAATCTCTCAAATCACAAGTTGTAAAAGCTGGAAGTACATAATCAATCATGTTCCAAGCATAGCTATATACTTATTAACATTTCTTATTGGTTTCTGATTTCCATAACAGCTAAACTGTAGTTATAATTATCGGATAGAATCCTCTTGAGAAAGAGTTATTGAAGATGCAATAAAATCATGATTTAAATATACAATTTGGAAAAATGAATCAATGATATTTTTGCTAGTTTTAAAGAATATCTTTTTCAAATCATAGATTGTGATAAGTTGAAAAATTTATATATTTTATAATTTAGTTGAGGATCAACAGACAGAGCCAATTGCTCTGAGATCCGAGCACTTAGGATTCACCAGCTGTATAGCCATGGAAAGGTTGAAGAGGTGAGATGGAGTCTGCAATGACTTAGAAAATAAAAGTCAAATATGATACATCAATTCTAGAATAATATCATTTAATAGCTCATGCATGATCATGTTATTATCTCCTGCTGTCAAGTTGAGTGGTGTGGTTAGATATCAGGATGCTCAATAGATGACAGATGTTCCAAGTCCAATTCCGAGTAAGGAGGGCCTTTCTCATTGGAGATTGTGTGGGGAATAAGTTAAGGTCTGAGGTTGAGTGGTTAAGCCCTTGACAATGTTTCACCTCTCCCCAAGTTGTTGGACGTACCACAGACAAAGATAAGCTTTACATTCAATTGTTTGTCAGAAACAGGTATTTTTACTTTTATGATGTAAATGCAAGATTAAGGTAAGATTAATTGAGTTTTATCATCGATTTAGTTACTTCACATTTAGTTGCGAGAGAAAGATTTATCTGATGGATTGTTATATCAATCTTTCATTTATATGAATAATAAATATGAAGATATCTTTTAATCTTATGTTATTGCCACAATTAAGCAATCGGAAGGAAATGAATGATACAGTGGTATTTGAAGCCCTAATTGATTCAGTAGTATCTGAAGCCCTAAATGATACAGTGGTATTTGAGGCCCTAATTGATCCAATGGTATTTGAAGCCCTAATTGATATAGTGGTATCTGACGCCCTAAATAATTTAGTGGTAACCGAAGCCCTAAGTGATATAGTGGTATCTGAAGCCCTAAGTGATCCAATGGTAATTAATGCCCTAATTGATACAGTGGTATGTGATGCACTAATTTTACATAGTGGTATTTAATGGTAATCGTCATTTGATTTTGATATAGCAGTATTCGATGGTAGTTGTTATTGTTAGGAAAGCTAGTAGCAGAAATGCCTTCCAAATGTCAATTTATCGAGGAAATTATATAAAGATCAAATCTATTGAGATGAATAGAGAAAATAAATGCACACATAAGATAAAACACATGAGACAGAGATTTACGTGGGAAACCCTTTCGGGAAAAATCCAACAGCCAAGAAGCAGATGTCACCATGTGTATTATAGTAACCAATACATTACATACAAATAATAGACAAGCTCAGATTGCCTTTACAATCAACCCCACTTCTACCACTATGACACTATTCTTCAGGCCCACAGCTTCAGCCCTCATAGCCTCTACAACAATACAATCATCACAGTTAATGCAGACTTAGCACACTCCATCAATGATTCCTGCATACATTTATACACTATGCAATTCGTTATGGAGTACCACAAACGGTTACAGGCAAAACGGTTTGCTAATCGTTTGTCACACATGGATGCTTCAGTCACTTTTTCGGTGACACAGATGCTCTACACGATGGACTCTACTTACTCATCTTGCACACTGTACTGTCCGTCAGACAACATCATTTACCATGTCTGGCACCACCGTACTATCCGACACCATCATACTATCTAGCACCACGACACCACTAGATTGTTACACCATTGTACTGTCCAGCACTCATGGCACATATATTTGTCACCGTACGACTCAACACAATACGACTCATCCACCGTACATTTAAAAAAATAAAAAATAAAAAATAAAATAAATGTGTGTGTCACTGTACGGTGACTTACCTCCACTGTACGGTGAGGCTGCGCCATACGGTGCACTTCCTCACCTCTACAATCTCCCACTTGACGAAGTAGCATCAACCATTCCAACAAACTCATCTCTAATCACAAGAGATAACACCATCATCTATATTTCTAAGTTTCCATGAGCACCTGCAACTGATCAATCCATGCCAACTCCGAATGCAACATGAAGTATCCAACAAATGATCAATGTACTCAAAACAAAGAAACTAAACCAAGATCAATGTCAAAGTTCTAATCATGGCCTAGGGAACATAAACATGACAACATGATCTAAACAATCTCAACCAGAGAGATTACATGCTTCATTTATTAAATGAAAAAATAAACCACACCTTTATCAAAGACTCCGTTGAGCCCTCAAGATGTTAACATTTTTAGTCATTCGAAGATTAACATCTCTATACAATACTTCAACAAATGTGAAAAGATCCTTCTGCAACATCAAAATCTTAGGCCTTTAACATCTACAGTACCAATGAAGATCAGTTACTAGGTCGTTTTCAACAACTCCCACTAAATCGTAGTGTTGAGTTACACATGACATCTACATCATTGCCAACCACTCTCACTGTACGGTGGTGCCGAGTCACACATGGCATCGTGACAAACATCTTCCACACAAAGATTGAATCACTTTAACCAATCATCATCAGATGATTGATTAGCCAAAGCAACATTGCTTGCATCTTCATCATCACTCTGAGAAGACCCGGAATCGGAAGAACTCTCCATTTTATTCTTCTTCTCTTTGCAATCCTTTTGGATATGACCAGTTTGCTCACAATTCCAACACTTCGCTTTGGACTTTTACCCAGAAGATTTAGGCTTCATTTCCTTCTTGCTTTTGTCCTTCGCTCTGCCTTGAGCGATGAGAGCCTCCTTAGCCACCTTAGAAGATTTTCTCTGCATCTCCTCTGACAGAAGTGCAGCAACCACTTCATCCATTTTTAATTGGGTGGTAGTACTTCCAATGGCCATCACAAGATGATCCCATGAATCAGGCAATGGGCACAACAGTAGCATGCAACGCTCTTCTTCACTAAGAGACACACCAACAGATGTTAGTTGTGTAATCACCATATTGAATGCGTTTAAATGATCCATCACAAGCGTTCTTTCATCCATCTTCAAAGAGTACAACTTCTTTCTCAGGAAGAGCTTGTTTACCAAGGGTTTTCCTTGATAAATATCTCCCAACTTCTTCCACAAAGAACCCACAGTTTTCTCCTCATGAACATTTAAGAGAACAGAATCTGCAAGACAGCCTTATCAGTCCTTTGGCCTTTTGATTTGTTAAAACCCAATCTTCTTGCTTCATGCCTGAAGGCTTGTTTCCAAACACAACAGTCCATAGATCTCGGTCTACCAACATATCCTCCACTTTAAGTTTCCATAACTCAAAGTTTGTGCCATCAATTTTTTCAATCTCTATTCTCCCTAATGTACTCGCCATCTCAATTTCCAAATGAACACTTTATAAACTCCCATTGGAACCAAATTGACACCAAACGACCAACCCTACCCAATACAACCAATTCTACCAACAAGATAATGGTAATGGGTAATGGCTCTGATACCACTTGTTAGGAAAGCTATTAGCCGAAACGCCTTCCAAATGTCAATTTACCGGGGAAATTATATAAAGATAAAATCTATTGAGATGCATAGGAAAAATAAGAATAGAGAAAATAAATGCACACGCAAGATAAAACACGAGACAGAGATTTACGTGGGAAACCCTTTCGGGAAAAACCCACCAGCCAAGAACTAGATGTCAACCTATGTATTACAGTAACCAATACATTACATACAAATAATAGACAGGCTTAGATTGCGTTTACAATCAACCCCACTTCTACCACTATGACACTATTCTTCAGGCTCACAGCTTTAGCCCTCGCAGCCTCTACAACAATACAATCATCATAGTCAACTGTAGACTTAGTACACTCCATCAACGAATCCCGCATACATTTATACACTATGCAATTCGTTATGGAGTACCACAAACGGTTACAAGCAAAACGGTCTGCCAACCACTTGTCACACACGGATGCCTTCGGTGAACACGGATGTTTCAGTCACTTTTTTGGTGATGCAAATGCTCTACACGATGGTCTCTACTTATCGTGCTCATCTCGCACACTGTATTGTCCGTTAGACAACATCATTCACCATATTTGGCACCACTGTACTGTCCAGCACCATCGTACTATCCAGCACCATGACACCACTATACTATTACACCACTGTATTGTCTAGCACTTATGGCATAGATATCTGTCACAATACGGCTCAACACAATATGGCTCATCCATCGTACATTTAAAAAATATATGTGTGTGTGTGTGTGTCATCGTACGGTGAGGCTGCACCGTACGGTCCACTATGTCACCCCAATAGTTATTTGATATTGTTATAGTGGAATTTGTGGACTAACCTGGGTGGTTGCAGAAGCATCCCTACAATGATTTCTTGGTTCAAATTCCATGGTATGTGGATTTTAATATCTATAGTAAATTCCTTGATGGTGTTTTAAGTTCTTAGTTAAGAAATTTTGTTTAACTGATTTTAACCATCAATCTCTTTCATATGAACGAAACTGATTTAACTGTCTTCCTATGAAAATGAAGTAATATCTGTATTTCTTTGAGTATGTTAGTTGTTAATTAAGACCTAGGAAAACTGGTTGTTACACCTAGGCCATACAATCTTTCCTCATATTTGTATTTCATGACCTAGTCTTCGGATTCATCCATTGCCACCCCAATCAAATCTCCTAAAACTTCTGTTATCCCCATGGCTCTTTAAAGAAAATTATGACCTCTTCTAATTTTTACCTTCCAGAACACCCTTCACTCATATTCCCATCATGTCAAGATTGGAGTCTCCTAATTGGGCCTGGATATTCTTGCCAACAATGACATGGAACAATGGGATGCCTTGACCAGCTGCATTACTAGAGCTATCTTTTCTGAAGAAAGTACAATCTTAAAGATACAATCTTTTGAATGGTCATGTCTCTTACTATAAAATTTGCACATTAACTTAATTGCTACCTTTATTCTCTTAACATATATTCTTCATAAAGATTTTTCCTTTTATTCCTCATACACATCTTGCTCTCCTTAAAGTTCTTTTGTGTTACTCACTCACTAACTCCATACACACCTTCCACACAATCTTCAACATCCTCTAATTATACTTCAAAATCTCTTTAAATACCTCGATATTCCTTTCAAGGCATACCATGCTTCCCAAATGATACACCTTCCTCAAACAAATTGCACCTCTTAGATATTGTAAAAGGTTTGTACATTAGTTTTTCTTTTACATAAGTAATAACCGCCACTCTAAATAATACTCAAAGATTAACAATTGCACCGTTTCATAACATTTTTCACTTTAATTTTTCTAAAAGATAAATATCTTTGAATGTGATCACTGTCTTTTTAATACAAGTGTTGTCTTTTTATGACAAGCCTATGCATGAGGTAGCAACCCTTCCATGTGTGAAAGATGGGTTACATGGAGTTTCCTAGTGATGACGCTTTATGATACAAGTGTTAGAAATGATTTATGTGTTGTAGATGGGGGCCAAATAAAATCTGATTTCATAAATCAGACATGGGAAAATGAATTAGAAAATTCATCAATTGGTAATAGGTCCTAGGATCAAGACTTACAGGGACTTGTAGTTGCATGGGAAGTGGGAGTGTGCGAGGAGACTATTGCAGCAACAATTTCCACTTTATTAGATGAGCCATTTGTTGAGGTGCTTAGTAGCAATTTCTTGGTTGTTGATGTGTGTGGAGATAATAGTGCACATGACGCTACTTGTCATGAGATAGGTGACGTTGATACAACTTCATATCATAGTGTGGATTGTAGGTCAGAGAGCTTGCATGGGGGCCTTGAATATCATAGACATCATTTGGTTGGGCAACTAAATGTGAGTGACAATCATATTGCCACAACCATTGAGCATTTTGATGCTACTCATAGATGTTGGCTGCCTATAGTAGGGACACTCCTATGGAAGAGGAGCAATGTGATGGTAGCCTTTCCCTTGCAGAGTTTCATACACTTCTAGAAACCATCGAAATTTTGAAGCAAAATTATTTGCAGTTATTGGGTAACAAAGACTATCTATCCTCTTGAGTGGGGTTGTGTCATGTTCCCTCTTTAACTCTGTTTAGCAGAGACTTGTGAGTCAGCTTATTATGGGGTCTTGTAGGCTGACAGGGTTGGATAGAGACCCAGTATGGTTATACAGTTTTGGGAATTTGGTGTTTTGGCAGTTGTTCAGTTTGGAGACGTTCTTTGTTTTTAGGAGGTAGTTCCTAAAATTATGGGGTTATTCCTACTTTTTAGGAGGGATGATCATGCCCAGGGTTGGATCTCCATGAGATGATTCCTTGAGTTTAGTTTCAGAGGAATAGGGTTTGTTTCCTAAGTTTTAGGAGCATCCCTAGATTTTAGGGATGAGATTGCCAGTGGATCCTTGATTTCCGATTTCAATCATAGATAGGTGACAGGATGATTTCATGGTTTGTGGTGTCATCAGGGCATTTTCTAGCTACTTGGGTTATATTTTTAATATTTATTAAGTTAGCGTTTAATAATTAAATAAGGCTAAGTTATAGCCATTTTGGAGTAATAAGGGGTGTTTGGCCTCGTCTGGATGCATATCCCTTGGTGTAATAGCTTGTTGGAAAGGTCTTGAACTTTTCTAAATATTTCTTTTGACTCAGAGCATTTCGGTGAATGGATTGCTTTCTATTGGGAAAAAAGATCATTTTCTGGATACTTGACCACTTAAAAAATGAGAAATATATTATTTTATAACCCAATGCCACATGGAGACACTTTTAGGGTTCGAACTAAGTATGGTGGGTTATAAGGAGGTAAAAACAAAGTTCTCAGGCATTATTGACATATTGCATCTTTGATTTGTGATTTGGGCTTTGATTGAGCTTTTAGCACTTGGGATGCCAACCCCATTTGTTTTGCTTGTTTGGGATGTAGCCCCCAAAACAGTGGTTTGGATTTGTTGTATCAGAAGCATCTAGGAGATTATGCATTGTTTCTTTTGGGGAACGCAATATTGAGTCAGAGTTTTAGCTGGGGTTTGGGCATTCTATCCACGTGTGGGCACTTTGCAGCTGTACAACAACATTTGGCAGCCATATTCTTTCCCATGTGCAGCATTTGAGAGCTGGAACCTGGCCGTAGCTTCCTTCTGGGCTCATATTTCCCCTTCATGCCTTCAAGTTGGGTTTATCCTTGGTTGTAAACATTTGGATACTATTGTAAATCTTCATCTGGTTACAAATTAGGCTTTATATTCAAAAATCTGCTTGAAGTGAAATTGCTTTGGTTGTATTTGGAATACATTTTCAGAATTGGTTCATGTTATTGTACTTCTGTTATTACTTATTGCAAAATTATAAAAAACATAAAACAATCAAACTCTTCTGCAACTTTCGTCTAGCTTTGCAAGAAAATTTTTATAAACAGGGAAAACAAATTTAAAAATAATAAAATTACAGCAGATGAGATCCATCTGGGATCTTTCAGGTTGCACCTATCATGATGCACTCATGGGGAAGGAAGATGAGATGGATGAACTCACTCATGAGCTTGAGGTGACTACAAATTTATTAGAGAGCATCCAGTTGGCTCTTCAAGAGGCACAATCATAGTTAGAGGAGGTTATCATGGAGTTGAGCTAAGAACAATATTGACCATTTGCAGTTGCAATACTGTTTCCTATAATGATAGTTGGTGATGATTTGATATCCACAAGCTATGGTTGTGAGTAGGTTAAGGATGTGGCCACACCTATTACTGTTATAGGTGTAGTTTAGTTGATATTGTTGGGATGAGTGCATCTATCGAGAGCTATGGAAAACCACTTGTTGCATAAGGTTCTTGCTTGGTTACATCTATTGCTGATATTGTTGGTAATGAGTCAAATGACAGATGTTATATTTAGAGCTATGACAATTAACAGTTGACTGAGGTGGGATCTTTTTATCAAGATTGCATAGGGAAGAGAACTCATCACTACTTTTTTGATCCACACATAGGGAGATTTGATGGCGCATAAGTGTGGACTAATTCAAAGGTTATACCATCCTTTGCAGGATGTTATTTTTCATCTGCCATAGATGAGATCGGTGATTGTGAGTTGTATTACTTACGAAGTCAGCAAATCCATAGGAGCCTAGTAAAAGTTGAAGATAGTGGTAGTGTTACAGGTTTCCTTAGATGCTCTTAGCTCCATAGTAGGAATGGATGTGAGTTCAACGTGCTTTGAGATCCAAGGGATGACAGGGTTAGTACTGCAGTTCAAGAGGGTCTCATTGATTGGCTTCACCACTTTGGGCACAGTGAAGTTGAGTTCGGTGTTGAGAAAAAAAGTTTGACAATGTGCTTCTTGGAAGGCTTTTCAAAGTTTGGGATCCTTCTCATCCATCAGGATCTCAGACATATCTCATTGAGTAGTTTACAGGAATTTACAGAGTGAGGAGTATTTCCACCTTTCCTTTTGATCCTCTCGTGTTGGACTCCATTCTGATGCACAATTCAGTTTCACATGTGTTGGATTGTGTGTTTGTTGGCTCACTTGCGCAGTTTTAGGAAGTAAGCTACTTTTTCAGCCTTCGGAGTTGCTTCCCTATGAGATGTTTAGTCCCGTGACATCTATTGTTGGACTTGTTTCAGTTTGGTAGGTTTTGTCAATCAGGTTGGTGATGATGTTACAAGAGCTAGGTGGTGAACATAGGGACATTACATAGTTCTACCCTTGGGATCTAGGTGGACTAATTTGTTTTTGTTTTTGAGATTGCTTGGGGATGAGAAAGGTTAGATTGTAATGCCCCCTTTTTTTGTGACTGTCATCTTTTAAAGAATTAGCCTATTTCTTGACCATCATAGGCTGATGGAGTTGTTCAAACGGTCCAGTTAGTAGAGCTGGAGGCCAATTCCCGCACTAGAGGAAAGGGATGTTTAGGATTGCTCTTCGTTTGAGCCAGAGCGAAACACTTGCTATTTATAGTTCGTGTCTATTTTAGGAAATTCAGCATTTTCTATTGTTAGTAGAGTGCCTAAACATGTTCAATTGCAATATT
The DNA here is from genome assembly GCA_028749045.1 of Cupressus sempervirens. NCBI lineage: Eukaryota > Viridiplantae > Streptophyta > Pinopsida > Cupressales > Cupressaceae > Cupressus > Cupressus sempervirens. Next base: position 357,299,834 of record CM053791.1, on the reverse strand, counting down.
GAGATTTGGCATCCTGGGATCAAGCAATTATTTAGGGACTTACTATTTATAGTAAGTTAGTTTTGCATAGTTTCTATATTTGGCAAGGCACTTGATCCGGCCTCAATTCTAGTATCGACCCTTGGCATCTTGGTTGATTAGGTATCCAAGTATTTACGAACTATAGCGGGTCAAAGGTTGATAGAGATGGATCCTTACTACATTTAGTAAGGCATTAGATTCTGGCATCTTGGTTTAGTTTTGCATAGTTTCTATATTTGGCAAGGCACTTGATCCGGCCTCAATTCTAGTATCGACCCTTGGCATCTTGGTTGATTAGGTATCCAAGTATTTACGAACTATAGCGGGTCAAAGGTTGATAGAGATGGATCCTTACTACATTTAGTAAGGCATTAGATTCTGGCATCTTGGTTTAGTTTTGCATAGTTTCTATATTTGGCAAGGCACTTGATCCGGCCTCAATTCTAGTATCGACCCTTGGCATCTTGGTTGATTAGGTATCCAAGTATTTACGAACTATAGCGGGTCAAAGGTTGATAGAGATGGATCCTTACTACATTTAGTAAGGCATTAGGGTGCATAGCGGATACAATGGTTAACTCCCAAGTTCAGATGGATTTGAGAAATAATGATTATTTGTGGAGTTATGTTATTTAATTATTAATAAAAAATACTTTATTAGTAATTATTTATAAAGTTAAAAAGTCACTTTATATTCAATGAGGCCATGACCCTTCATTTATGCAACTTAAAGTTCTATTAATGGATTATATTTTGGAGGCCAAAATATTAAAGTAATACTAATGTCAATGTCCACACAAGTTATATTATTTCAAATGATATTTTATGAAAATATTTGAGCATCTAAGCTCATATAAAAATCTTGAATTTTCAATGCAATTTCAGTTTTAAGTTGGAATTCAAATATCTTTTATTTGCTGCATTATATTGTCATATCAAACATTGCAAATTTACCACATTCATTCACCAAAACAAACACAAACAAGGCAGATAAATTGTATTTACAAGAAACTGCTTGGAGAGGGTTCTTACAATTTGGTATCAGCAGTAACTCAGTCTTCAACCAATACTTGGTGCCATAAGTGTGCTAGAATGCAAAAGAGATGATCAGACTTTGATTCATGACCTTAGATTTGGCATTTAATTCTTAGTATCTTCTGTTCACATTTTCCCTAGTAAACTCTTCCGCTTTCAAGCATGCGTTGGCACAAAGAGTACTCTCGACTCAAAGTAACAAGGCATGGGTCAGTCACAAAGAAAAATTTGGAATGCACTGGGGAAGAATTGAAAGCTTGCATTGAAGAATATTCTCTTCTAATGACTTGGCACTTCTTAAATGGCCTCTTGTCAACACCAAAGGAATTGAGCATGTAAGAAATAGGAACAAAAATACACATTGCTATAATAATCCCAAAAGCAAATAAAATAGTCAACCAATCAACAGCTATGGTTCATGCCAAAGAAATAAGATATTAAAAACTCCATTTGACTTTCTCCTTTGACCATACGTCCCAACAATGTTATAGTGATGTTTGAAATCCCAAATATAATATTTGGCATAATAGATGCTTGCCAATATTAAGTCTTGTGCTAGAGAATAAGTACCTAAGTCATTGAAAAACCATTTCAATACTAGGAAATTGCTGCCTAGAAACACCAAACTATATTCATTAAATAGGAGTCATGATGTTTGTGTTTTATTTTCCATTCAGCGAATAATATTTGCCATCAAAAAAGGAAATGTATCCCTTTGTCTCAATGCACAAGTATAATTGCCAGGTGAAGGGAAACAACGATTATTATTTCTTTTAAAGCTTTGTTGACCATCAAAACACTATTCTAGGTAGCAAATATTGTTTAGCAAGTATCTTCTAATGCCATTATAAGAGGTGCATACTGTATTATCAACAAGCAATATCAATGTGTTCAACGTATGAATTCATTTTCAATGCTTACAGCCCAGACTCCCATTATAAATATGAATGCCCCTAAAAGAATATCGACTTATATTAGAAGTGAGGAATCTAAATGGCCAAATGTTGGTATTTTAAAAAAAATTTCTTTGATTTACCATTTAAACTATTTAAACACCAAGGAAAATCAGCAATGAGGATATGTTTACCTCTTAAAGAAAAGGCTGCAGCACATTGGTGGATGACCAAAATACACACCCCCATGATTCACTTACTCTATAATTAACGATTTTTAACATGTTGGGTGGATATTTTGCAACTAATAGTTTGTGCAAATCTAGTTGCAAAGTAGGTAGAATAGCCGCAGTGCATGAGACCAAGTCTCTCCTACCTTTAAGGGAAGGCTCCCCCTTCTCCTTGTTCCTTGGATCAACTCAAAGTAAGCAAAAAGTTGAGAGATTTTGTAAGGGGTGTTACCAATATTCTTCCTCTTATCTTTCAAGAAAGAACCCATTTACCCGTGGAGCGAGTAATGGACAAGATTAAATCTCTAAACTATACTTCTATCTAATAGCTGGAAACAGTGATATTGATAAACCAACACCAACTCAAAGGTTGATTGAAAATGTACCAGTTTGGCTCTAAGTCCTGTTTTAATCTATTTTTTAAAGAAAAACCTCTACCATTGGGGTGCAAAGACTTCCAAAAGTAGGAAAATTCTAACTATATTTGTGAATTTGAGACGATAACACATGCTACAGCCAAAGCTTCTAGTCTATGTTCACAATTGCTCTTAATCAAAGCTTTGACTCTGATTGTTTCTTAACTCACTATGCTCTATTATTAAACACACAATAATAACAGGAATCAAAGACAATAGACACAAATTACAGTCAAAGCTTCTAATTTGCACTATTACAATTGCTCTCAATCATAGTTTTAGCTTCAATTGTTTCGTTGTATTCACTTTTCTTCCAAATTAATACTACAAAATCCAAGTTATGCTTGCACAATTTTGTTAGAACTTTCTTACATAATATAAAGATGATTTTTACAATGAGGGGGGGCACTACTTATATAGGAAAAAGGAGCGAGAGAAAGGAGAAAAATGTGGGAGAAGCTCAATCACCTTGACTTAGTCAAATTAGGAAGGAAGATTTATTGGATTACATGCACTGAAGGTTTGTGTAATCGAATTACATGCAATCAGATTACACATAATCTATCTTCTGCAACTACAAAGCTGAAAATGCTCTTGAAGAAAAAGTTGAAACTGCTGAATTAATCCTGTAGATTATTAGCAAAGCCTTTGTACTTGGTGATGCAATTGTGGATGATCGCCAGATCCAAAGTCCCTATAATTCACGCCACTGTATTCTCTTTGATGAATTGCTACTTGCCATTTAAAAACTTGATGTAATCAAGCTTTTCCTCATTCCAAATTTGTTGTGAATTCTTCTTTGTCAAATTCGCAAATTCTAGAGTTTTCGACACTTAAAAAACCTTCTCAATGATGTTTGGATGTAAACCCAGAACAACTTTCCCATCAACATGTTCAAACGATTCTTCTCTTCTTTTCATTTTCATTTTTTTTACAAATCAAAGTGCTTTGGTGCATTCCCACATGAACTCATGTTTTGGGCCAGTTACTGGGAAAGTGGAGACCAAATGAATTATTGCTTCCTTGGATTCGAAGCACGTCTTCTTCATGGGATGTCTCTATTCTTTGAAGAAATTCTGATATATATTAAAGAGTGCATCCCAACATGAAGATGAAAACATCTTCCAATGAGATCAGATCCTGAAAAACTTTAGGATTTGAATAACAATGAGGATCCATGAGAGATGGGTGTTCGAAGCATGGATTAGATACTTATTAAACACTTTTGAAGGCTGGGAATGAACGAAACAAATTGTATTTTGGGCAAAAATGGCCAAAATCGGGTTTAGGATGATGAAATACATGTAGGCAAAAATAGGGCTTTTGTTGGGATGTTCAAGAATGCATGTTGGAAGCATTTGGGTATGTGCAAGATGAGAGTTTGGGTGCTTTAAACTGCGAGTTTTCACCCAAATCAGGTTCTCTAGATGTCATTACATTTGATAAAAACTCCTCATTTTACGTGTGTAAAATATGCAATTGGGTGTGGAGAGTGCGATTACATGTATGAGAAAGTGGAAAACAAGTGAGTTTGGAAAATGTATTGAACATGGAAGATGGAAGAATAGAAATGCACTTGCATTCTTGAGGGAAGATCTCCAACTTTTCTCCAAATACAAACAAAAAACAAGCAACAAAACAAGAACAAAAACTGAAAAACAAAAGAAAAACACACCTCTTGCTTTGACTCGAACTTTGTCAAACTCCAAAATCTCTCTTTACATGCAATTTAATTTTTTAAGTTGAAGAGCTTTTGCATTTGCAACATGAAGATTTCAAACTTATTTAAAACCTTAAAGCAAAAAACTAGGGCTGCATTTGAACAAATAGATAAAAATGAGCCAAGGAATGCAAGCAAAGTTGAACCCACACATTTACTTGGAGAGCAATGATCAAAATCTGGAAGAAAGAGAAGTTAGGATGATTTGTCTTATGCAAAATTGGGTTCTCCAAGTGCATTTTCCTATGGAAACCAAAGATCTTTGAAAAATTTAACATTTATTGGCAAATAGTGGTCTCCAAGGGCAAACGCTTGTGCATGTATGAGCAAGATGTTGCAACTTTCTTTTCTCTCCAAGTGTTGGATGCAAATCGGACTTAGAAGGCCCTATAACAGGGGCATTTTTGCCTGAAGATGCAAAACATGGTCTCTGAAGTTATGTGCATGCAACTTTTTTTTTATGTTATTGCATGTATTGGGTGTTTTTGGTGCAAATTACACTCTAGGGCTACATATACATGAAACATTTTTGAGATCCAAGAGGAAAAACATGGATTTGAGAAGTATTTGTAGGGACTTAAAGCCAAAATCGCACCCTAGAGATGCAAACACATGTTTTAAAAATACATGCATTTGTGGATTTTAGAGTAAATCACACTCTTGGACTGCCATTGCATTTAATGTTTTGTATGTATTTGGAGAAAAATGCCCTTTAAAAGTTTTTACATATGGCTATTTTGAAAACAAGAGGCAAATCATGCACTTAAGGGCTCATTGCATATTTAAAATAGCTTGAAAACAAGTATTTGGTTCCTTAGTGCAAATTGCACTCTAGAAGCTCAAACACATGTAGCATATGCATATAAAAGAGAACTTGTAGTGCAAATCACACACTAGAAGGCTCATAACATGTTACGCTTGGGTTGGAAAAGGTGTTTTCATGCAAATCAGATGCTTGACATGCAAATGCATGTTTTAAAATTTGCAAAAAATTTGTCAAGTCCAATGTTTTCTCCTTAAGAGAAAAATCACTCTCTCCAAGTGCAATAACATTTTTTTATTTATGCCTTCACATGTAAATCGTACTCTCCAGATGTGTTTGCATGTTAAAAAATATATCTTGACTTATCATGCATTGGGTTGGACAAGCTAAAATTGCATTCTAGAGAAGCATTTGCATATTTTGGTCATTTGCATTTTTGCATGCAAGAAGAAAATCACATTCTCTAGATGTATTTGCATGTGACATTAAAAAAAAATGTTATTGAGTTGCATAACTTAAATTTTCTATTTAGCACATATCTAATTGATTATTGAGCAAATATTTCTGAAAGGGGTCAAATAGAATATTTACACTATATAATTTACATATTATGTGGAAATATTTTCAAAAAGTAACATTTTACTTAAATTTTTTAAACAAAACATTAAAGTAAATCTTAACATTAAATTAGACTATATACTGCACTATAGTCACTTAAGTGAAAAATAAAAAAGCAACTCAACATCAAAATATAACATAAAGTGCACTATAATGGCTTAAGTGATAAATTTAAGTCATAAAGTAACTTAAAAACATAACATAAAGTGAATTTAAGTTATATTTTTCAAAAAGGGCAACTCAACATTAGAGATCCATTTTTTAAATATGCAGTCGAGCTTGGAGAGTCCACTTTTTGACACTTAATAGGTCATATCTTTTGACTAACAAGCCCAATTAAACCCTGAGATACATCGAATTTAAGGGAAAACTGAAAGCAAGAGATTGAAGGAAACCAAAATATTAAAAAAAAGCTAAACGAATGCTTGAAAATACAAAAAGAGACTTTGAAGGCCTCAAAAATTAAGTATAGGCTAACAAATTGAAAAAATGAAAAAGACTTGAGGATAGCCTTCAATAAAAGGATTCATTATGTATATTGGGAATTATCAGTTTGTAGCAACTGGTTTTCTTCTAACTAACTTCATGATTAAACTAACTGAATTATATTTCATATTCACATGACATAGGACTCAATAACGGTTTAAAAACTGAATATTTAAGTCTACATTGCTTTTCTATTCTATCAAGATTATCATTAGCTAATAATTTATAAAATCAGTTGAAAATAAATACTGAACTATTTGTAGTTGACTGAAATGGAAATGTAGATTTAAATGCACATGATCAACTAACTAATTTTAAGAAAGTATTTGACTTTATAGTAAATGATTCTTGAAGCTTGAAAAGAAAATACTAAACTTACAGGTTAAATATAACGTACAGTCTTTATTTATGAATTTTCCATAATTGGTTGTCTAAGCTCTAGCTTTGGTGAGAGGAGAAGCATTATCATAGGCTTAACCTCCCCAGCCGTGGACCTTTTTACTTATTTCCACAGGTTCAAAATTAATAGAACGACCCTCCCTACCCCGAGATTGGGCTTGGGACATTCATTTATCTAGCCATCAGAGTAATCAGGTGGGTTGAGGTCCCAACAGTTATTCGAAGGAATAACTGAAGCGTCTGGACAACAACACGATCAATTTGTTGTGGCAAGTCTGCCTATTACCACCCTGGCCAAGGATTTTGAAATGTGGGTTTATAAACCGATCTCCACTACTCAGCTTGACAACTAATTTCTAAAGTGGAACTTGCATGAGCTTAACATATATTAGTTTGTCTATGTATGAATGAATTGGTTACTAATTTCATTCTTGTATTTCTTTTTAACAGGTTCATCTACACCTCCTCACCATAATCAGGCCATCAGGTCGGTGACTCCTTGGTGCCTGAACAATTAACTTTTACTAATACATCTTGTACCTATTCACAAGATTCTAGCTCTTCAGCGTGTGAATTCCTTGGTACTTGGATTCATCTCAGATTTGATCATTATTCCATATTGTATAACATCTTTTATCAAGAAGTAAAAAGAAACATTCAAGGAAGCTTGGCAAAGTAAAAACATGTTCAGATATTATGATTAAGACATTCTTTATATTCGAATTAGTGTTGTGGCAGTCGACTAATCTTGAAGATTTATTAAACTGGATTATTGACTATAGTCGACTTCATCTATGAAATATAAACTTTTATGAGATGACTAAATGTGTACATTTGACAATAATACAGTCGGGTTCTCTTCCAAATAGGAAAACAACAAACTTAAAATGAATATTTGGAAAGTAACGGATTCTAATTTGGTTTTTAACAAAAACGACTCAGCATATTAAAAGGTATGAATGAAAAAGAAGGATCACAGCTTACGTGACACACTGTCACCGTAACAAAGGAGACTCCCGCTTGGCACAATTCGTCTCTCTATTCTGAATTTGCAACGTGACTTGGAAATAATAGCAGGAGTGAGATGCTATAGGCTTCGATGTTAAGTTGCAGTAATATGGAGGCAGTGTCAAGTTCGAGTATGAAAGGTAATTGATTCACTATCAGTGATGCCCAAAACACAACAAAGATGAATTAATAAGTCTGAGCCGACCTTATGGCTACCCAATAGTTACAAAGGTTATGCTCGATTCTTTATTTCAATCGACTTAGAAGGAAAATAAAAGAGTAGGGAAAAGTTATAAAAAAAGGAAGATGAAGAGTTTTATTAAAATAATTATATCATTTATATTATCTTATCATCTTGATTAAGTTTATAGGTACATATTTGCAAGGTGGCATTATTGGATTAATGATTTTAATGTAATGGTGCCACCTTGTAATATTTATCTATGATCTTAATTGAGATAATAAAATAATATTAAGTGATTATTATTTGATAAATTTATTAAAGGTAAGAACTTTGTTTATTTTTAATATTTATATTGTTTTTACTTATAACTCATGCGATTCCACCAAGAAATATATTGTCAAGTCCTAATAATCTTGCGAGGGCGGTTTGTAAGACAAACCTGTCATTTCTGATGACTAAACCTTATGACCATCCCCTTTCGTTGACCTCGTTTCGTAATGCTTCCCCTCTCTCTCTGGTCTTCATCTTGCAACCTTTAAAACAACATTCTCGCCAAAACATCAATTCAAGATTCATAATTTGTTAAATAAAATCATCAAGTGATCGTTAGGAAATTTCATTATAATAACTAACTCATTCATCATAAATGTACCATGGCTAAAATTAATTGACTCCATTTCACATGAACACAACGGCTAGATTTAACTGACTCAGTTTCATATGATAATTAGATCGATGCAACCGCTAAAATTAACTGCTTCAATTTCACATGAACATGAAGAAATAAATAATGGCTATAACTACCATGATATAACAACGGCTATAATGAACTAACTCAATTTCACATGAACATGAAAAGTTAATTTGGTTCAACGGCTATATTTAGTTAAAAAATTTTATGGCAAAAATTGGGATGTAACATGGTTGATCAATCTTAGCCAATCAAATAGTGAATTATCTCAGAGAAATGCGAAACTCTATTGTAATTTCATACTGTTACCTACGTTTTGTACTGACATAATGCAGGACAACAATTGGCTCTGTTTGGGGAATGTTACTTGTTTATTCTTGGAAACAATGAGTTACACAGAATTTAGTTCTCTAAGTGCCTTCATCCACTGCATTGGGTTATGAGTTGAGTGACCAGCGAAAATAAAACAAAAAACAAAAAAATGTGATTAATGCAAAGTAAACCTAGTTACAAATAGAACAACAACGTGCAAGCACATTTTTTAAAAACAAAGAAAATCCTATGTCATTAAAACTAGCCAACAATGCAAATTTTTAGATGAACAAAATAGCTACCTTTTTCAGCAGCTTGTGGTACCATGCATGTTCACAAGCAACTTCATATAGAAAGAACATGAACAACTGGAACAATGACTTCAATGCCTGATGTAACACCTCTTGGAAGAGATGGAAAAATTCTCCATTTTGAGATGAATCATGTGTATTGCTGCTCCAAGGTAGATCCATGAATTGAAATTGCTCCTCCAGAATTGAATATGCTTCTTTTGCTTCTTCTTCAATAGTATTTTTCAGGTTCAGGTACATGTGGAATGTCCAACTTTCCATTGGCCTCCAACCAAGCAAGATTTTGAATTGGACATCCCCTTAAACGTACAAATTCTATACTCTTCTTGCCAACCCAACTTGTTTTACTAGTTCCTCAATCACCAATGCCTCAGGATGATCAAGAAGATCTTGCTCATGTGATTTTAGTAATGATATGCCTGCTCACAAACTTCTGACTTGGGAAAGTCTTTATTATTTATGAGAAATTCCTTTTTGAGCTCTGGGATAGAACATCTATGCACAATGTACTCAAGTTCATGATCTTGAGACACAAATACACCATCTTCAGCTTGATTAGAACTTGCTTGCATGTCTACTTTTATGACATGATTATTGGAAGATTTTTTTTCCGTCGTCTTCTATTCATCTTTGGCCTTCTGAGATTGCGTGCACCATATATGAGAGTGGCCAGCTATGTCTTCTTCCTTTTATCAGAAGAGAATAACAAGATCGCTAGCATCGGATACGAGATGGTTTACCGTTGTCTTTGTTGATGGTGCCTCAATAGAAAACTTCTTAGATGGTGAAGTTAACTTTTGTTGATGCCGAACACTAGAACTACAAGCAACAATTGGAAGAGGCCTCCTTTGTCCATCTTCGTGAGAAAAGAAGAACATGGCTTAAGCTATTTTCTTTTTGAAAGCAAGTAACTCATTTGCTAACCTCTACACTATAGGATCTGTCCTTGTGCTAGAAGAAGATGAATTGGAAGAATGATGACTTTCTTTAAACTCGCTTCAATTCTTATCTTTCCAGTAATAATAAGATCATCTTCAATTTTAATCGCCAATATTTGTGCAGCTGCAAGAGACATTGGGGCTGCTCTCCTTAATGGAAAACTTTTCAGGAATTTGAGCAATGACAAAGAAACACTTCAAATTTGCAGTTGTAGGTTGAGCAACAATTAGAATCTTCATGTCAATTTGTTGAAATGATGAATAAATTCACGCATAGGCATGTGAGATGATTTCTTTAGTTGAGCAAGTTGGGCCAACAATGCATGAGCATCTTTAGGAGGCTTGAGCCTTTCCTCAAACTTGGCTATTAGAGTAGCCCAATTTGTGATAGTACGTGGTGGTAAATGGTAAAACCAATCAACAGCCACACCTTGGAGAGTTTCTATGAACAACCTTACAGACACGTCCTCATTTTCAATAGCATGAACACCGCAGGCAATGTGGAGAGCAGCAATATGTTCATCACTAAAATTTTTGGGAAAAACCTTTCGCGAGCCTTCAGGAAGATCATGTAGAGGTGGAGCTAGATTCAATGGTTCAAAAGCATTTCCCCAAGGACCTTGGGCCATTACATGTCCTTGGTAAACACTTGAAACAATTACAATGAATATTTAAAATGAAAAAGAACATGGGTATGCTTCAAATAAAAGCATGAGGCTCTTGAATGGACGTCATATCGCTAGTAGAGTTGCCAAAAATTGTTGGGTGGATATTTTGCAACTGACAATTTGTTTAAATCTAGTTGCAATTAGTAAGACCATCCACACCATATGAGACAAAGTCTCTCTGATGTTAAAGAGAACATCCCCCTTCTCATTCCTTGGATCAACTCAAGGTAAGCAAGAAGTTGAGATATTTGTAAGGCGTGTTACCAATATTCTTTCCTCTTAACTTTCAAGAAAGAATCTAGTTACCTGTGTAGCAAGTAATGGGCAAGATTAAATCTCGAACTACACTTCTATCTAATAGCTAGAAATGGTGATACCGATAAACCAACACCAACTCAAAGGCTGATTGAAAGCATATCGGTTTGGCTTTGAGTCCTATTTTAATCTATTCTATAAGAATAACCTCTACCATTGGAGTGCAAAGACTTCCAGATGTAGGGAATTCTAACTCTTATTGGTGAATTTGAGATATCAATACAAGCTGCAGGCAAAACTTCTAGTCTATGTATCACCACAATCGCTCCCAATCAAAGCTTTGGCTTCGATTGCTTCTTAATTCGCTATGCTGTACTATTAAACACACAATAACAACATGAATCAAGGATAGTAGACACCAATTACAATCAAAGCTTCTAATTTGCACTCTCACACTTGCTCGCAATCAAATCAACTTCAATTGTTTCTTTCTATTCACTTTTCTTCAAAATAGTACTACACAATCGAAGTTATGCTTGCACAATTTTATCAGAGCTATCTTGCATACAATAAGAGATGATTTTTACAATGAGGGGGTGTAGTGTCCCTTGTTCTTGGTTTCCAAATTTCTAGGCTGACAACTTGCAATTGTATTAATTCTCAATACTCATAAGGATAATTATAACATGTTATTCTCATTAAGTTTTTAAAATATAGATTCTATTTCATAAATTAATATATCTTTCTTAATGAGAGTTTGCAATCAGACACTTAGCTCCTGGGGGAGAGCTTCTTGTGGCTTCCGAAATGGGAACAACTCTCCACTAAGTGTCTTCATTTTACAATCCTCTCAATAAGCCTTATGGATGCTTGATCAAGGCATCCATCCTTCTTAGGAGAGAGAATTCCCCTCCTAAGCTTGGTGATCTAACAAAAGTAGATTCACCTTATTCTTCAATCATTACTGATTTTCAAGGACTGTTACCTTGCCTTCCTTTTTGGTTTTGATGTTGTTTTGTGTGGGCTTTATAATGCTATGAATCTTGGTGCACAGTTGTGGACTCTTGTTACCCGTCTACCTACAATTCCTGCCCTTCTGGTCTTGAGTGATTGTTTTGCTTGGACTTCCCACGGGATTCAATTTCTCACTTGTTACTTGCTCTTGCTCGTTAGTTTTAGATGGTATCTGATGTACTTGGTTATGCTTTGTCCTTGGCTCCCTTGTGGCGTCTTAAGTCTTGCGTGAAAGACATTTCACGGGTGTAGTTTATTGTTGTAAATCTCTATTGTGCTTGCTGTGTGCTCGCCCTCCTACGTTGAGGACCTCTTCTGTTTAATGCTTAATAGCTTTGCCGTTGCTTCTCCTTTTCTCCTTCCTTTGATCCCTCCCTTCTCCCTTTGCTTGGCTTGATATGTGTATTGTTCTTTACTAGTCGCGTCGTTTGGTTTGCATAGGATTTGATCATTTTAGATGTTTAAGTGTCGGGTTATGTTTGCATGGATTACGTTGATAAAGGGTCAGTAATAATATTAGTATTTATTCCTTTATTAATTTATATTGTTTCAAAGTATTCATATGTTTGTTATTTGAATTTATATATATAATAAATATAGATATTAATAATGAATTTCAATAAATAAATGTAGATATTAATAATGAATTTCAATTACAGATATGCATAATGATTATCTATTGAAATTAATAAATATAGATATTAATAATGAATTTTAATAAATATAGATATTAACAATGAATTTCAATACAAATATTAATAATGATTATTTATTGAAATGCTTGTTTTATTTACAAATATTTGCCTTATTTTCTTGGGGTCACGATAGTCCCCTCCGCTTAATTTTGCTTGTCCTCAAGCAATTTAATACTCTCTTCTCTTTCCCAAGTGGCATCTTCTTTAGGTAAATTTTCCCATTGGATCAAATACTTGGTGATAGTTCGATTTCTCAACTTCCTCTTCCATGTGTCTAGAATAATCTCAGCTTCTAGAACAAGATGGCCTTCGTCATCCAACGGTGGTAATTCTGTACGAGGTTCTATCAATCTCCCCAATACCTTTTTAAGCCTCGAGACATGAAATATATTATGGATTCTGCTACCCTCGGGTAGTTGGAGTTCATATGCTACATTTCCAAGTTTCCTGATTATCTGATATGGTCCATAAAATCGTTTTTAACTTCTCGACTCCATTTTTCTTAATTGAAGTTTGCTTGTATGGTTGTAGTCTTAGAAACACAAAATCTCCGATTTCAAATGTTCTTTCAATGCACTTCCTATCAACATAGATCTTTTTTGATTTTGGCCTGTTGTAGAATTTCTTTGAGAGTTTTCAAGATATTTGTGCTTTGTTGAACGAAGTCCTGTGCGCTTGGTACCCTGCTCCCTTATTAGGTTCGCAAATGTGAGTGCCTCATACCCATATAGAACTTTGAAGGGGGTCATTCCAATGGACATGTGGTGGATTGTATTATAGCAAAATTCACCTAAGTGTAGCCATCTGATCCATGCTTTCTGCTGTCCTATTACATAATTCTTCAAATATCCTTCTAACCACTTACTTACAATTTCCGTTTGTCCATCTATCTGTGGTTGGTAACTTGTGCTGGGGGTTAAATTGGTCCTTGCTAGTTTGAATAGCTCTTGCCAGAACTGACTGATGAATTTGTTGTCTCGATCACTGATTATGTTTTGGGGAAGTCCATGGAGTCTGAATACTTCTCCGAAAAATAGTTGATCTATCTGATGTGCCAATGACTCGGTACTGATGGGCAAGAAATGGGCATATTTGGTGAGTCTATCCACTACTAATTAATACTATTCTTCCCTTGAAATTTGGTTAAGCCGGTTATGAATCCATCAAAATGCTTTCCCATTTTTGATTAGGAATGGGTAATGGTTGTAGTAAACTTGCAGAGTGTGTGTGTTCTACCTTATTTTGCTGACAGATCATGCATTCTTGTACATATTTCTGGACATCCTTTTTTAGACATGTCCACAAGAATTTCTCCCTTATTTGTTTATATGTTTTGAAATACCTTGGATGGATGGACAAGGGATTATCATGAAACTCTTGTAAAACAATATTTTTAACCTTTGATTGCAGAATTAGGAATATTCTTCCTTTATAAAATATAATGTCATCTTGGGTTTTGAAGTCTTCATTGGGATTTTTCCTTCTAATATTTCCTTAGCTTCTGGATTTCCTGCATACTCAGCAATGATATCTTTCTAACAATTTCCTGAAATACTGGTAACCATATTGAGGTGGGGGCGTCGAGATAGAGCATCAGTGACTCCATTGTTCACCCATTTAACATTTTTGATATCAAAATCATATGCTTGAATTCTACTCACCCATTCGATCATTAAGATGTTTATGGTTTAGGAAGAAGCATAAGCTGTTATGATCAGTTTTAACAATGAATTTCCCGCGGACTAGATATTGTCGAAATTTAGCTAAAGCATGCATTATGGCTAGCATTTCTTTATCATATATGGAATAGTGTTTTTCTGCTTTTGTGATTTTGCGGCTTTCAAAAGCTATGGGGTGTTTCCTTTGCATGAGAACTACCCCAATCCCTTCCATTGATGCATCACATTGTAGTTCAAAAGGCATTGTAAAATCAGAACAGGACATGAACTCATTGTTTCTTTTAATTGCTCAAATGCTTGTTGAGCCTTCTCGTTCCATGAGAAAGCTCCTTTCTTAGTTAAGTATGTAAGGGGGGCCGCAATCCTAGAGAAGCCTTTTACAAATTGTCTATAGTAATTGCATAACCCAACAAATCCTCGAAGTTGTGTTAGAGTTCTTGGCTTTGGCCATTCTCTAATGGCTTTGATCTTTTCTTCATCTACGCTTACTCCTTTTGCATTAATCTTATGTCCCAAGTAAAGGATTTTGTTTAGCCCAAATTCACATTTCAAGATCTTGGCATATAATGACTCCATTTCTAGAATACTTAGGACTTCTTCAATATGTTGCAAATGTTCTTCCCAGGTTTTACTATAAATGAGTATGTCATCAAAAAATATGAGGAGAAACCTCCTTAATTGCAGCCTAAAAATATGGTTCATACATGATTGGAATGTAGTTGGAGCATTTGTAAGGCCAAAAGAGAGTACTAGAAATTCAAAGTGTCCATAGTGACATCTAAATGCTATTTTTGGGACATCTTCCTTTCTCATTCTAATTTTGTGATATCCAGACCTTAGATCAATTTTTGAAAAATATTGCGCACCATGTAATTCATCCATCAATTCGTCTATCTTGGGGATTGGATATCTGTTCTTGATAGTTTTTTTGTTTAAGGCTCTATAACCAATGCACATTCTCATGGTTCCATCTTTCTTTTTGACGAGTACTACTGAAGAGGCGAATGGACTGCTGCTAGGTTGAATATGTCCCATTTCCAATAGTTCTTTAATTGCTTTTTCAATTTTCTCTTTGTATTTATGGGGGTGTCTGTAAGGGGTGGTTATGACAGGTTTTGCCCCTTCCTCTAATTCTATGGCATGCTCAAGGCTCCTTTTAGGTGGTAAACCTAGGGGAATGTCTTCAAAATTCCTCTTGTGTTTCTTCAGGATGGGATGTATACCGGTATGTATTATTGGCTCATTAATGAGTGATTTGTCAAGAATCATACATTCGGCTAACCACTCTCCTTGATCATGTCTAAGGATGTGTTCTATTCTATTGCAAGATACTACTTTGGGTGATCCATTAGGTAGTCCTTTTAATGTTATATCTTTTCCTTCATGTTTGAAACATACTTCCAAATTGGGGTTATCAATAGTGAAACGCCCTAAGGAGTCAATCCAAGGCATCCCAAGGATGATGTCATTTTGTAGTTTCACAACAAAAAAATCTGCTTTTATGGTGTAGTTATTCAGGGAAACTTCCAGTTGGGGAATGATTTCCATGCATTGATCAAGGGTGCCATTGCCCATTATCACCTTGAAGCCTTTAAATTTTTGTGTCTTTAACCTTCTAATTACTAGATCCTTGTTGATGAAGTTGTGAGAGGCTCTAGAATCTATTAATGCAATCACCTTCTGTCCCTTCAATGTTCCTTTTACCCAAAAAGGTCTCTTTCCACTCTTCTGGGTGACTACGACTAGTGTCCCAAATTCCTTCTCATCCACCTTAATTCTTTTGTTTGATGTCTCATCCTGATTTATTTCTTCCATTCTATGAAGTTGTCCCCTCTTACATTGGTGATCACGAGCCCATGGTTCTTTGCACTTAAAACACAACTCTTTCTTAGATAATTCATCTCTATTTTTCATTGTTTCTTTACCTTGACATCGATGTCCTGGGTTCCATTGTTCTTTGCAATAGTAACATGCTTTACTTTCCTTCTTTGTTCAATCTTTTTTATTTGGATTTTTAGAGGGGTAAGTTCTAAATCTTTCGTTTGATACGTTAGATTCTACTTTCCTAGCCTTCTGGATGGCTTCTTCTATCGTTTGAGGCTCTAAGGGGTTAACTATATTTTTGATAGTCCTTTAGACCTTCAACAAATAAGTATGTAAGCCTTCTTTGGGATAAGTCAGGGACCATGACCGACAGTTTTTGGAACTCATTAGAAAATTCATCTACGGTTCCGTGTTGTTTTAAATGGGCTAATTCTTTGAAGTACTATTCTAGTTCGATTTGATCAAATCGTTTGGTAATCTTTTGAGAAAACTCTTGGTAAGAAATTATGTTCTGATGGCCTAATGAGAGAAGCCCATTGTGCCACCACTCATGCGCTATTCCCTTTAAGTGGAGTATAGCAAATTGAAGTGCATCTTCTACCTTCATTGGGCTAAAGGTAAAATAAGTGTTTAGCTTTTGGAGCCATGCATGGGCTGTTTTTTTTTTTTGATCCATCAAAATTGGGAAGCATTACTTTATTCACTTTATGTTTAAGCTCTTTGTTAAGTTGCCTTCTGGTTCCTTTAGGGGCCTCGTGTTTTTGCCTTTCGCAAAATTCTGCAAATGTTATGAGTTCCCTAATTTCGGGCTCAAGGTTTTCATAGGCTCTTGCATTTTCTACGGTGTTATTGATGGGTTGGTTTATTCCTTCCTCTTCTATTTATACTTCTTCTTTGGGTAAGAATGGGGGCCTTGGAATTCTAGATGATGATGACTCGTTCATGGCTGGTTTGTTTGAACTTCCATCTCTCTCGTGGGAGGGATTATTTTTGAGTTTATTAATGGAATTTCTCATATTTTGCAAGGCTTTTAGAAGTGCCTGGTTGGATTGATCCAAGCTCTTGTTTTGACTCATGAGGGTTTGATTGGTTTGTTCCATAAAAGCTCTTAATTCATTGGTCATTTCATTTATGGTCATTTTCCTAGTTCTTCTTTCATAGGTTTGCATGCGTTTCCCTGAGGATGGCAGGATCGATGCTTTGATACCACTGTAGTGTCCTTGGTTCTTGGTTTCCGAATTTCTAGGCTGACAACTTGCAATTGTATTAATTCTCAATACTCATAAGGATAATTATAACATATTATTCTTAGTAAGTTTTTCAAATATAGATTCTATTTCATAAATTAATATATCTTTCTTAATGAGAGTTTGCAATCAGACACTTAGCTCCTGGGGGAGAGCTTCCTGGGGCTTCTGAAATGGGAACAACTCTCCATTAAGTGTCTTCATTTTACAATCCTCTCAATAAGCCTTATGGATGCTTGATCAAGGCATCCATTCTTCTTAGGAGAGAGAATTTCCCTTCTAAGCTTGGTGATCTAACAAAAGTAGATTCACCTCGTTCTTTAATCATTACTGATTTTCAAGGATTGTTACCTTGCCTTCCTTTTCGGTTTTGATGTTGTTTTGTGTGGGCTTGATAATGCTATGAATCTCGGTGAACAGTTGTGGACTCTTGTTACCCCTCTACTTGCGGTTCCTGCCCTTCTTGTCCTGAGCGATTTTTTTTCTTGGACTTCCCATGGGATTCAATTTCTCACCTGTTACTTGCTCTTGCTTGTTAGTTTCAGATGGTATCTGATGTACTTGGTTACGCTTTGTCCTTGGCTCCCTTGTGGCATCTTAAGTCTTGCATGAAAGACGTTTCATAGGTGCAATTTATTGCCATAAATCTCTAATGTGCTTGTTGTGTGCTTGCCCTCCTGCGTTGAGGACCTCTTCTGTTTAATGCTTAATACCTTTGCCACTGCTTCTCCTTTTCTCCTTCCTTTGATCCCTCCCTTCTCCCTTTGCTTGGCTCGATATATGTATTGTTCTTTACTAGTTGTGTCGTTTGGTTTGCATAGGATTTGATCATTTTAGATGTTTAATTGTCGGGTTATGTTTGCATGGATTATGTTTATAAAGGGTCAGTAATAATATTAGTATTTATTCCTTTATTAATTTATATTGTTTCAAAGTATTAATAATGTTTGTTATTTGATTTTATATATATAATAAATATAGATATTAATAATGAATTTCAATAAATAAATATAGATATTAATAATGAATTTCAATTACAAATATGAATGATTATTTATTGAAATTAATAAATATAGATATTAATAATGAATTTCAATAAATATAGATATTAACAATGAATTTCAATGCAGATATTAATAATGATTATTTATTGAAATGCTTGTTCTATTTACAAAGATTTGCCTTATTTTCTTGGGGTCATGACAGGGGGGCACTCCTCATATAGGGAAAAGAAGTGAGTGAAAGAAGGAGAAAAAAGTGGGAGGAACTCAACCACTTTGACATAGTCAAACTAGGTGAGAAAAATTATTGGATTACATGTCATGGGGACATGCAATCGAAGTACATGCAATTTGGTTACATACAATTCATCTTTTGCAACTACAACAATATGAATAAAACATTGAGACTGGTGAATCAATTTTGTAGATTTTCAGCAAAAGCCTTTGTATTTGGTGACGAAAACATGGATGATCACCGGATTGGAAGTCCTTGTATTCTGCACTATTACACTCTCTTTGATGAATTGGCATTTATTATTTGAAAACTTGATGTAATCAAGTTTTTCCCCATTCCACAGTTTTGAATTCTTCTTTGTCAGATTCATACATTATGGAGTTTCTGACACTTTCAAAAACCTTCTAAATGATGTCTAGATGTAGACTCAGAACAACTTTCCCATCAACATCTTCAAATGATTTTTTTTTTTTTTTTTGCAAATCAAATTTCTTTGGCACATTCCCATTCAAACTTAGGTTCTAGGCCAGCTATTGGGAAAGTGGAGAGCATGAATTATTGCTTCCTTGGATTCAAAGCACGTCTTCTTGATGGGATGTCTCTATTCTTTGATGAAATTCTTACATATCTTGAAGAGTGCATCATAACATGAAGATGAAAACATTTTCCAATGAGATCAGATCCTTGAGAACTTTAGGATTTGAGTTACAATGAGGATCCATGAGAGATGGGTGTTTGAAGCATGGATTAGATACTTATTGAACATGTTCGAAGGATGAGAATGAATGGAACAGCTTGTATTTTGGGCAAAAATGGCCAAAATCAGGTTTAGGATGATGGAATACATGTGGCCAAAAATAGGTCATTTTTTGGGAAAGGTCAAGAATGCAAGTTGGAAGCATTTGGGTATGTGCAAGATGAGAGTTTGGGTGCTTTAAAATGTGAGTTTTCACCGAATCAGGTTCTCTAGATGTCATTGCATGTGGTAAAAACTCCTCATTTTACATGATGTAAAACATGTAATCGGGTTCAGAGAGTGTGATTACATGTATGGGAAAGTGAAAAATGAATGAGTTTGGAAAATGGATGAAATATGGGAGGTGGATACATGGAGATGTACTTACATTCTTGGGTGTAAATCTTCAAATTTTCTCCAAAAACAAATTAAAAACAAGCAACAAACAAGAATGAAAAACTAGAAACAAAACAAAAACTTATCTCTTGCTTTTGACTCAAAGTTGACAAACTTCAAAACTAATCTTTACATGCAATTTCATTTTTGGAGTTGGAAGACTTTTGCATTTGGAACAACATGAAGATTTCAAACTTATTTAAAAACTAAATGAAAGAAACTAGGGCTGCATTTGAACAAATGAACAAAAATGAGCCAAAGAATGCAATACTTTAGCAAAACAAGTAAGAAATGCAAACAAGGTTGAATCCTTAAACTTCATTGGAGATCGATGAACCAAAAATGGAGGAAAGAGAAGTTTGGATGAACACGTCTTCTCCAAAATCTTGTTTTCCCAAGTGCAAATGCATGCAACAACCAAGAGCCTTTGAAAAATTCAAAGTTTTAATGCACATCGTGGTCTCCAAGGACAAACACATGTGCATGTATGAGCAAGATGTTATTGCAACCTTCTTCCTTCAATCGATTTTGATGTAAATCTGACTTAGAAGGCCCAATAGCATGGGCATTTTTGCTTCAAGATGCAAAATGTGGTTGTCAAAGTCATTTACATGCAAATATTTTTGATGGATTTGCTTGTATTGGGCATTTTTGGTACAAATTGTGCCCTAGAAAGCCAAACGCATGAGATGTTTTTGGCATCAAAGAGGAAAAACATGGACTATAGATGCATTTAAATGCACTCAAAAGCCAAAACCCACCCTATAGATGCAAACATATGTTAAAAATGCTTGCATTTGTGACTTTTAGTGCAAATCGCCCTCTAGAGATGCCATTACATGTAACGTTTTAGAGAAATGCATGATTTGAATAGAAAATCGAACTCTTGGGATGTAATGACATGTTTATTTTTCCTTCCTACTTCAACATTTTCTTCTTATGAGCATAATCAGACTTTCCACGATGAAATGCATGAAGCAAATGCATATGCAAAGTGACATTATAGTGCAACTCACACTCTTGGAGGCTCATAACATGGGATGTCTAGGTTGGAAAAGGTGTTTGTCATGCAAATCACACTCTAGAAAGCCTTTTGCATGTTTAAAAATATGTGTTTTCATTTGCCTAAGTCAAACATTTCACATTAAAGAGCAAATCACACTCTAGAGAGGTGATTGCATATCATATTTTTGCCTTTACATGCAAATTGCACTCCAGAAATGTGATTGCATGTTTTAAAATGTCTTGACTTATCATGCATTTGAGTTGGACAAGCCAAAATCACACTCTAGAGATGCATTTTCATATTTTGGTCATTTGCATCTACATGCAAGATGAAAATCGCATTCTCTAGATGCATTGCACGTGACATATTTAAAAAAGACATGTTACTGAGTTGTATAACTTAAATTTTCTATTTAGCACAAGTCTTATTGATAATTGAGCAAATGTTACTTAAAGGAGTCAAATAGAATATTTACACTATCTATAGCTTACATATTATGTGTAAATATTTTCAAAAAGTAACATTTTACTTAAATGCTTTAACAGAACATTAAACCAAATCTCAACATTAAATTACACTATATAGTGCACTATAGTCACTTAAGCGAAAAATCAAAAAGCAACTCAACGTCAAAATATAACATAAAGTGCACTATAATGACTTTAAGTGATAAAGTAACTTAAAAACGTTACACAAAGTACATTTAAGTTATATTTTTCAAAAAGTACAACTCAACATTAGAATATAACATCTATTTTAAAAATATTTCAGTTGAGCTTGGAGAGTCCACTTTTTAGGCACTTAAATGGTCATATCTTTTTACCAACAAGTCCAATCAAGCCCTAAGATATACCAAATCGAAGAGAAAACCAAAAGCAAAAGATTGAATGAAACAAAAAAACTAAAACAATCCAAACTAACACTCAAAAATGCAGAAAGAGACTTTGAAGGCCTGAAAAATCAAGCATCGACTAATAAAGTGAAAAAACAAAAAGGACATGATGAGAGCCTTCAGTAAAAGGATTCACTATGCGAATTGGCAATGGTTAATTAAATAGTGAATTATCTTAGAGAGATGTGAAACTTAATTGGAAAAGTTTCGTACAGTTACCTACATTTTGTAATGACAAAATGCAGGACAAACACAACATGTAGCTACATTATAAATGAAACATACCTTCATCATTGATACTTGCGTACATTATTCCATCCTTTAAGCTGCGATCAAGATTGTTAGTCTATATTAATTACCCCTAAGGTCAACATCTCCAACAAATCTATAGATGATTAAAAGTGGATGCTCTCATTTTTTGATATACAAATATTGAGAAGAGTGTGCCATTTGGGTACATCATTATTACTTGATCTTGCTTTCAAATGGATATGGTCAACTATCCATCAATCTACCAAAAATCAACCAAATCTTGCCATGTCATTTGTGAGAAGGATATGGTCAACATGCTTTTGCCTTCAAGGAAAGGATTAACTTCTCCACTTTGTGAGTTGTATTTCTTCTTGAGAATTAATTGCACCAAAGGCCCAATCATGAGCACACATGTCATCACTCTATAGAAAAATTTGATGTTGGATACATTTAAGTTGCTAATTTGTATTTTTGTGGTGCATCAAGAGATGGAGTTTTAACCTGCCAAGCCAATCCATAGATCCATGAAAAGGTCAGTAACTGATCTGTCAGAAAAAGGAAACAAAACACTAAGGGAAGGCAATCATCATTAACAATACTATGAACAAATATAATTGAAGGCATAAACCAAGGCAAATACTGATATTCACACAAATTTTAACAAACAGGATTTCTATGGAAACATAATATGGAACTTTGATCAAAGCAACCAATATGAAGACATATACGGGGAAAGGAACAAATTGATGAATATGACTTGAGAGTCATCACATGAACTTCATGAGCCATAATAAAATATCTCAAATCACTTGTATAGCTGGAACGATGTTGAATTTTAGAGAAATTAAGGTCCCCTTTTTTCTAGCTTGTCCCATTTCTTTGCAACTGTGGTTTTGTTAACAGGTTGTGTGTTTTCTTGGTGTTTTTAAAGTCATATTCATTTGACTTTTGCATTATATAAACCTAGTTCAACTCCTAATTTTTATCTCTTGTTTTGGTATCTTGGTTTAGCAGGCTAGTTTAAGTTCAAACTAAAGTAATCCTTTTAACCAGGTTATGTAATGAATTTTATGTGTTTGTGTCCAGTTAAAATACCTCTCCCCTCAAGTAAGTTCTTGTGTCCTTTCTCTATTTGTTTTTAAGTTCTAGTCAATAGAACTTGAGTTGGTGCAATGAGTTGGGTCCCAGGATATTTGTATCTGAATAGGATTGAGTTTGTGTTCTACTCACATTTGGAAGTATTATCTTCTAGTTATCCCTTTTTCATCAAAAGACTCTTGGATCAGAATTTCTATAATATATTGTTACAATGTCATCTAGTCATTGATTTCCCATAGCTTTGTTCTTATTTACTAACATGGATAGATGGGTCCATTTG
The DNA here is from genome assembly GCA_028749045.1 of Cupressus sempervirens. Taxonomy (NCBI): domain Eukaryota; kingdom Viridiplantae; phylum Streptophyta; class Pinopsida; order Cupressales; family Cupressaceae; genus Cupressus; species Cupressus sempervirens. The sequence goes on along the minus strand of CM053791.1, from coordinate 357,276,531 downwards.
GATAAGAGATTGGGATCTAGATGAGAATAAGATGTTTCCACTTGTTTATTGTGCACACTATCATAATTCATTCCTTTCTCCTTTTTATGCATTTATTTTTTTATGTTACCGTACTGTCTAAGAAGTGATATTTGAAATGGCATGTTTTGATAGGTGTTGTACCATGTAGGAAAATGGGAAAGAATTACACTTTTCTATGGTTGAAGGAGACTTCAAGCAGTATGAAGGAAAGTGGTGTTTGAGACTTGGTCCAAGGTAAGCACCATACTCTTAGCATGATGTTGAAGAAAATGAGAAATATCTGCTTCTTTTGATGTTTTTGAACATTAAATTATCTATATTGGCAATAATGACAGTTTAACTTTTCAATAGAAAAAAAAAAATATGATCGATAAACTATATTAAGCTTCATCATCGACATAATCATGTTTAATATAAGTTAAACATCCATATTTAGTATTGCATATCATTGAAATAATACTTTTTCATTGTAATTTTATGTGCTTTTTACTGCAAATGTATTAGTACTATTGTTGATTTTAGTATTGTACCTGTGGGGCCATGTCACCATGACATGAAAAGTCAGTTTCATTTGCATCATAGTTATTTGTAATAGTAATATATGTGGCTTTTTTCTAGATTTAGTATTTGTAATTTTTTTGGATGGCTTGCCACTAGATGAGGCTTATATTTACTCTTGGGTTTTGTAATAGTTGCCATTTGAGTCGTGTGGCTTGTTCCCAGCAAGCGCTTTGTTACAATATCATTCTAACACTTTCACTGTGTGCTGTCATCTTGCCCACATTAAGGTCTAGGTAATAGAGAAGTGTTATGGTTTCATGCTTGTTCCTTGTGAAACTGACAAATAAAAAGATTGTAGTTTGGGAATTTACACAGTTTTCTTAATATTACTTAATTTTTGGAAGTAGAAGCATTGCACCTTTTTCCATGGTTGTGAAGTGGGAGGAGAACTATAATTTATACATTTAAACTATGCAAGAAGGGAATTTTCAAATTGCTCGAAGTAGCCTTGCTCATTTGTTTTGGTTGAGGTTTAAATCATAATATTCCCCTCTAAAATATGATTGAGTAGTAAATCATAATAATAAACAAACAAATAAAAAAATATCATATAATATAAAATGTTTATTAATATAATAATATAGTATAATATAATATATTATTAATATAAAAATATAATATATTACTATTGATAAGGAGTGTATAGTAATGATTATGAAGGGTCACAAAATACATCCCATACAAAATGCCTCTTCTTTAGCATGGGAGATCATAAGGTCAGAAATTTGTGTATTTTAAGGGGAGGGGAGTTAGGTATCAAAAAAAACAGTTTCAGTTTGAACATGACATTACAGTTTCTTGACATATACACCTATAGACCATATTCGACATTCTTGGATGCCATATCATGGTGCAACTGAGTCATTCAAGCATGGAATGTTCTGTTTACCGAGTTATATATACCAAATCATGTCGAAGAACATACCAAAAGTTCATACATGAGTGTCTAGATACATATATATGATAAATAAGTCTCGATTGAGAGTCACTATTCAAGTTTGATAAGAAACAATCATGGCTGTAAATGGAAGTTGACATGTTGTTTGAGTATAATGTGGGCATACTGATTGAAGATTAATATATTGACAACTCATATTGTATTGATCAATTATTACTGTAAATGATAGATTGTAAACAGAGAAGATTACTCAAGTTGGAGCAGCATTGTGGTTGTAATGTTCCTGTCATAAAATAAATAATTAATCAAACCTTTGTTAATGGGCCAATTGATTTAGTATATGTTGGACCCTTTTTAAAAATTGTTTCCGTAGGTAGGGCCGTTGGCTATCTTTGTACACCCTTGGAAAGGTTTTCCCGACAAGTATTTAAGCACAACATATAGGTAGTAGTTGTTATGCGATTTGATTAATTTATTTGTACTTTGAATTCTTGTTGGAGTTTTGGATTGTTTGCCATTTTGGAAGTGAAAGATCTTCCCTATCTGGCTCTTGTGGTTTTCGTGGGACTCAATCCTCACCCTATTCCATCACTGTATTTCCTAGCTCGGATTTGGCAAATCAGAGAATCTTTATTATTTACAAGTTATACAATTCCTGGAATATATCGTGTTCGGGTTACTTTAACATCTAACATTGTCTATGTTTAGGAAAGTGCATATTCATCTACCTCTGGCTTCAATCCATCACCGTATGCTTTCTCCTTAGCCACTGTACAACCTCCAGATTGTTGTGTAGCTCCTCCCATAGCCACCATACAACCTCCAGTCTTTGCGTAGCTTCTCGATAGTCATCGTACGACTCTCTGCACCAACCGTACGACCTCCCTAGGCCCTACCGTATGACCACCTCGAATACACCGTATGACATCCCCATACGACCATTCTCCCACCCGTACACCCTCCATTAGACACCGCACAACATCCTCGTATGACCATTCTTCCATCCGTACATCCCCCATAGCCACTGTACGTCATCCTATTCTAGCTGTACTACTTCCCTACTAGATTGTACAACTTCCCCAATTGCTCCATCGGTTGCCATTGACCATGATAGATGGGAGAGAGATTGTGTTAGAGCAGACATAGGGGAATGAAATATTACAGTGGTATGAGAGCTAATTATCCTGTCAGCCTGTGCACAATGAATGAGAGTTTATAGCTAGAATTGAAGAAGATCCCATTCATTTGATAGAATGGTAGGAATAAGAACCCACTACTACTAAACTCTTGGCGTTACTAAGAGATTTATCGAAGAATCAGGCAAAGATCAATGACACTCAACGGCTTATGGAAGAAACTCAAGAAATCGACAGACAATAAAATATCCGGTGAACAAAATGGTCATAGCACGGACTTGGCGTCGGGCAAGGCAAATTCTCATCCAACACGCTTTTGATCTTCCATGCCATCTTTCCCTCTACGAAAGGAGGTACTGCAACAAACAACCTTTGAGGAAGCTCAAGGACAGTTGGGAGAAGACTGAAAGAATGTAAATTTGGAGGAGGATATATCCTACAGAGATTAAGCAGAACTAAGAATGAGATATTCCAGAGGCGGAAATCGAGGATATTTTAACAATGATTTCAGAAGAAAGTTGAGTAAGGTAAATTTGTCACCATTTAACAGATCTGGATCCATATTTGCTCAAGTGTGGGTAATGAAGGCTGATACTTACTTCTAGCTTAATCCAATGCCAAAAGAAGAAGCAATCAAATTTGCAGCACTACTTTTGGAGGGAGTGGCGCATGAATGGTGGCATCATGGCCCCATCACACTGGGGCATGACCAAATAAAAACTTATGCGGAATTCACTGAGAAATTGATAGATCGCTTTGATTGCAAAGGAGCTTAATTTCAATGAATTGGCACAATTGAAGCAAATTGGAGCGGTTGACCAATACATCACAAAATTTCAGAAACTCTCTGTTATGGTTATGAACATTTCTGAAAGGAGACAGATAGTACTCATCATGGATGGATTGATGGAACCACTAAAGGGTTGGGTAAAAGGGTTCAATCCTACCACCCTTTCAGAGGCTATAAATAAGGCACGGAGCATGGCATCATCAGCGACATCATCTTGTCGAGGTTACTCACATTCCAAACTAGTGGTATTTTTGAAAGACAGATAATAAACATTTGCCGAAGAAGCCGCCATTGGATAAAGCTACAAGACAAGAGTTCCAAATAAAGAAATTATGTTTCAACTGCAAAAGACCATGGGAACCTGGGCATAGATGCCTCAGTAAAGGAAAAATACACTACATTGAAGTCGTATCCAATGATGAGGATGATCAGGATGATCTACCTATCGAAGACAACCATCCCCATGAGGACACCAAAATGGTTAGCTTGAACTGTACTGAGAGAATTGCAACTTTGGTACGGTGTGGAGGAACCATCGTCTTCGTTGGGACCCCAAGGTGTACGGTGTTTTGTGTATGGGGAAACCTTCAAGGACAAAGTCATGGTGATGCTAGATAGCGGAGCCACTATTAACTTCATAAACTCCTCTTGGGTGAAATGAAGAGGTCTACCTATTGAGACGCACGCAAGATTCCAAGTCAAGGTCACCGGAGGGACCCTTTTGCCTTGTACACACCTTGTTCCCCAATTACGTATCACCATGGCTAACCACAATGTGACAGAGGATTTCTTTATAGTGGACCTAAATGATAGGAATGTTATTCTGGGCATACAGTAAATAGACACTTGATGAATACACTTAGAGTTTCAAACGGATGGACCTCACTTTTGTTGTTGATGGGAAGAAGGTGGTCCTCCGTGGAATGGCCAATGAGGAACCGAAGGAAGTTTCGGTACAGCGGATGAAAGCAATCTTTCGGCATGATGACATTGCATGGGCTACACACTATTTTGTTTTGGTAGAACTCGTGAAAGGACAGTGGACACCTCATTAGGATGATGAACTTTAGAATATCTAGAGTGCTCACGATAAAGTTTTTATAGACATTCCTCTTGACATACCTCCCCATTGTGGGTTTGAGCATACCATCAAATTGGAAGTAGGTGCCAAACTAGTCATAACCACACCCTACTGCCATCCCAAGAAATTCAAAGATGAGATCGATAAGACGATTCAGGAACTGCTTGAGAAAGGATGGATCCGTCTCAGTTCTAGCCCTTTTGCATCCTCAATAGTATTGGTAAAAAAGGATGGAATGATGTGCATGTGTGTGGACTACCGTGTGTTGAACAAAAAGACAATAAAAAATAGATATCCTATTTCTAGGATCGATGAATTGTTGGATGAATTACATGGTGCGGTTTATTTTTCAAAAATAGATCTTCGTTCCGGATACCATCAGATTTGTATGAGGGAAGAAGACGACTTTTTCGTTGTCACTACGGGCACTATGAGTTCCTAGTCATGCCTTTCGGATTAACAAATGCACCTGCTACGTTCTAGTCATGCATGAATCTCATCTGCCACAAACAATTGCATAAGTATTTACTGGTATTCTTTGATGATATCCTTATTTATAGCAAGATGTGGGAAGAACACTTGAAGCATCTAGATGAAGTCCTAAGGATCATGAAGGCTTAGTTCTTGTTTGCCAACAATCCATGTGTGAATTTGGGTTGACAAAAATATTGTACCTGGGGCATGTTGTCAGTAAATATGGAGTACAGGTTCATCAAGAGAAGATTCAGGGATTTCTTGATTGACCACCGCCCCTGCCCCCCCCCCCCCCCGCCCCCCCCCAAATTTAAAAAAAAAAAAAAAAAAAACTCTTTGAGTTGCGAGGGTTTTTTGGACTGTGCAATTATTATTAGAGATTTGTAAAAGGATTCTCTCAACTCAGCACACCCTTAATAGCTCTGACAAAAAAGTGCTCTTTCAAGTGGAATGAAAAGGCGCAACTCACTTTTGATAAGTTGAAAGAAGTAATGAGCACTTGCCCAGTACTTGCCTTACCTGATTTCACTCAACCATTGATTCTGGAGTGTGACACATCCAGAGAAGGCATTGACGTGGTACTGATGCAAGATAAACACCCCATAGACTATGAGAGTTAGAAGCATACACAAGCAGAGAGTCTATATTCCATTTATGACAAAGAGATGTTAGCGATCGTACATGCACTAACCAAGTTTCAACAGTATCTGGTGGGCACCAAGTTTATTGTTCGTACTGATCATAATAGCTTGAGATATTTTTTGAAGTAACAGGACTTGAATGAGAGGCAACAAAAATGGGTAAGCAAGGTTCAAGCTTTTAATTTTGACATTGAATATGTGAAGGGAAGAACAATGTGGTGGCAGATGCCTTGTCCAGGAAACCCGCCATTGCTTATTGACTCAAATTTCAGGTGACTTGAAAGCACATTTATTGGTGGAATATTCCAAAAACGCATTTGCCTGTGAGCTAATGGACGACAACACTCAGGATGATCAATACAAAGTGGTGGATGACATCATTTACTATAAGAATCGGATAAACTTGGTGCTTGAATCCAAACTTAAGCAGAAAATCTTGAAGGAGATACATGCCTCACCCTTGGCTGGACACCCAGGTTTCCTCAAGACTAATAGACAACTTAGGGAGAGGTTTTCATGGAAAGGTCTTAAAGGAGACGTATTGCAGTATGTAAGAGAGTGTGCGGTCTGCCAGCAAAACAAATCCAAACATACTCTACTCGTTGGGTTACTGCAACCTTTGCCTATACTGGAACATAAGTGGGAAAGTATCTTGATGGACTTCATTATTGGATTTCCCAAGGTGAATAGAAAGGATTGTATCTTTGTGGTAGTTGATAGACTGATGGATTATGCACACTTCTTTGCCATCTCTTTAGATTTCTAGTCCGCACAGGGAGCTGGATTATTTTTTAGAGAAGTCTTTCTTCTACACAGGTTACCCTGAAATGTTGTTAGTGATCGAGATGGTCGATTTATTAATATTTTCTAGACAGAATTGTTTCGGTTGGCAGGATCAGAATTGTTGCCAAGTACTAGCTACCATCCTCAGACAAACGGACAGAAAGAGATTGTAAACAAGTTGCTAGAGGACTACCTTGAAAACTATGTTTCGACACAATTATGGGCATGGGTCAAATAGAAGCATGGACATGGGTCAAATTATGCATGCTTTAGCCAAGTTCAGATAGTACCTAGTGGGGGGCAAATTCATAGTTAGGACGGATCACAATAGTTTGTGCCACTTCTTAGAACAAAGGGATCTTAATGAAAGACAACAAAAGTGGGTCAACAAGATTTAGGCCTATGATTTTGACATTATGTCAAAGGTAAAAACAATGTAGTTGCTGATGCACTTGCCTGGAGACCTTCAGTAGTGGAATGTTGTGCTGTTTCTGAGATATCAATAGATTGGGAGTCTCAGTTGTTGATTGAGTATTCTAAGAATACTCAAGCTTGTCAGATTATGAACGAACAACTTTAAGGCAACAGGTACAAGGTAATAGATGATGTGATTTTCTATAAGGATAGGATTTACCTCGTACTAGGATCTAAACTCAAAGGTAAGATTATGGAAACTCTACATGATTCACCAACAACAAGATACCCAGGGTTCTTCAAAACCTGTAGACAGGTCAGGAAAAGATTTTCATGGAAGGGCCTCAAGGACGATGTCCACGAGCATATCAGAGAGTGTCAGACTTGTTAGCAGAACAAGTCAAAGCATGAGTTTCCAGCCGGGTTATTACACCCTCTCCCTGTTCCAACACAGAAATGGGAGAGTATTTCTATGGGTTTTATTACAGGGCTGCCTAGGGTGCAGGGCAGGGATTCTATTTTTTTGGTGGTGGATAGATTAGCGAAAATCGCTCACTTCTTTGCCATAGCAGCATATTGGTTAGCATCTTAGGTAGCTAACTTATTTTTTTGGAAGGTTTTTCGTTTACATGGTCTTTCTCGCACCATTGTGAGTGACAGGGATAGCAAGTTCTTTATCACTTTTTGGCAGGGACTATTCAGATTGGCCAGTATGGAATTGACACACAGCACGAGTTGCCACCCCCAGACGAATGGGCAGACCCAATAGAAAACAAATGGGTGGAGGTTATCTCCGGAGCTTTGTAGTAGGACAATAGAGGGCTTGGGTTAAGTGGTTATACCTAGGGGAGTATTGCTACAACTCCTACCACATGTCTATCCATATGTCTCCATTTTGAGCTCTCTATGGCAGCGAACTTCTATCATTTGTAGATATGGCTTTGCAAGATAACGAGGCACCACTAGTTGGGGACTGGTTACAAGATTAGCAGGACATCCTCAGATCAATTCGGGAGACCATTCTACAGACCTAAAATTTGCAGAAGATGTACGTCGATCACCAGCGGACTGAGCGGAGTTTTGTGTTAGGTGACATGGTCTATCTTCATCTCCAACCATACAGGTAGAGTTCCTTGAAGAAGAGTGGGTCGCAAAAGCTTCAGCCTAAATTTTTTGGCCCCTATTTTATTACTAGGAGGGTTGGTGAGGTCGCCTATGAGCTAGATTTACCTGATGACAGCATAATACATAATGTGTTCCACGTTTCATTTCTCAAGAAAGTGATTGGCTAGCATGTAGTACCCTCCATTAAGTTGGCTTTGCTTGATGAGGAAGGGAAGTTTGTATTAGTCACAATAGAGGTGATAGAGATCAGAGAAAGGAAGCTGTGTAACAGGGCCATCGAGGAATATTTGATTCCCTGGAAGGATTTACCTTATGAGGATGCCACTTGGGAAAGCGAGTCAATCCTATAGCATTCGACATTGAGATTGCTTGACGGAAAGCAATCTCGAGAAGGGAGGATTGATGTCCCCTTCTCCACACTAGCTATAATGGTGCCTAGTTGGTCTATCTTTCCATCTGAATAGGCCAACGATATGTGATTTAGGATGCTAGCCTGTCACAGGAGTTTTGGTTTCAGTTGAGGAGATTTTCAATGAGAAATTCTAAGGTTAAGTCACTTTATTTGATTGAGTTGAAATAAGTACTTTATTGTTTAAAGTCACTTTATGACAAAATGACGTGACTCAAAGATGAAATAGTCTTTTATCCTACATTGCTAAGATGTTTGTATCTCTCCACACTTCAAGTTTATAAAAGAAAGCATTTTGCATTGGGATTGTCACCTTGAATATGAGAATTTATATTATTTTCTAATTCCTAAGAGTTGCTTAAATGTGACTGGATTCTTCCTGTTGTCTTGCATTTTGTCACCACAAAATGTTGGTAACATCACAAAACTTTTCCAAGCTAGTTTCGCATTTCTCTAAGTTTGAATTTGATATCTAATTGTTTAATGTTGATTGATTGATCCATTTCAATTCATATATCAAATTGTTTTTCTAAAGGCCTTTGTCAAGTCTTTTTCGTTTTTCTTTTTGTCCAACTTTTGCTTGATTTTTGAAAGCCTTCATCGTCCGTTCTTTGCTTTTGAGTTTGTGTTTGCTTGTTTTTAGTCCTTTGTTTTGCTCATGTCATGCCTTTCATTTTTCCCTTCGATTCGGTCTAACCTAGAGGTCAATTGGAGTTGTTAGTCAAGAGTTATGCCTGTTTTAGTGCCTCAAAAGTGGCCATTTTAGGTGCAACAACACGAATTAAAAATATGATGTTATATTTTCAATTTGACATTCACTTTTGGAAAATATAACTTATATTCACTTTCTCTTATATTTTTAAGTTACTTTAATTTTAAATTTTTAACTTAAAGTGACTATAGTGCACTTTATGTTATAATTTTAAGTTGAGTTACTTTTTAATTTTTCACTTAAAGTAATTATATAACTATATAGTTTCAGTTTAATTTTTGGTTTTAAAAATCAAATGTTTATTTAAATGTTACTTTAAAATGATGTTCATATATTATATTTCATAATATGATAAATAAATGTTGTTTATGACCCATTTTATAACATTTTTATAATTTTAAGTGAATTAAATCACTTAAAGTCTTCATAAGTGGACATTTTATATGCAATAACATGTAAAATCCATCAAAAGTGGATTTTTTATATGTCACTGCATATAAAGTTTGCTTTGGTGGACCTTTTTGATGTCATTACATCAAAAGTTCATCATAAGTGGACCTTTTTGATGTTATGGCATGAAAAGTGAAGTTTTTATGTTTAAACATCTAAAACGTGAGTTGCATTTTAAAATATGCTTCCTCCTCCAAAAGGTCCGTTTTTTACTTATGTTTTAAAATATTTAATGGCACCCAAAAAGTGGGATTTTGAAGAGATGCATATTTTAAAATGTGTATGTGACCCAAAAAGGTCCAATTTTGGAGAAAGACATGTTTTTAACATATGCATTGAGCTTCCAAAGGTCCGTTTTTGAAGAATAACATGCTCTTGCCCTCCAAAAGCCCAATTTTGATCATAATTTGAGATTTTCTCAATGGATTTGTATGAGATTTGTTCCATTGGAGACGTTTTTCGTTGGCAATGATTTCTTTTGCTTCTAAAATGGATTCATTAACCTCAAAAACGTTTTTGAAAGCTTCATGATAGATCACTTTTTTGGAGAAATTTGCAAAAAAATCCATTTTTAATGAATGTTTTTCCTCCCAACCAAATTGATTTGGCATATTTTGGAGGTTACATTGCATTGTAGTTCACATTTTGGTGTTTAATGATCAAAACATTTTGATCTCACAACATGAGGGAAAACGTTTTTTGCCAAAAACATCTCACAAGCATGAACACTTAAAAACGTTGGAATATGGAGCATGAATAGGGCACGTTTTGGCATCTCCTACAACTTCTCCTTATTTGCTGCCCTCTCCCATTCGAATTTGTTAATTTGGAAAAAGTCTAAGTGTTTGGGAAGAATTTTTCAAACATTGGAGCATCTTTCCCCTTCATTTTTGGCACAATAAATGGACTCTTTCTTTCTTGCTTTAAATTCATGTTTATCTTGCTGATTTTATGCATTAAATTACTTGATGGTTTCCATTTGTGAAAACCTTTGCCATGGAAAGTGCATTTTTCCTTTAAAAATGAAGTTTTTGTTCATTTTCATATTTTTTGGTTCTTTCCCAAATCCCAATTTCAAATTTGAGCGTTGAAGTGCATTGCATTTTGGTATATTTAAGTCATTTTCCAAAGGTACGTTGTTTCTTTTGTGTTTTGTGCTTGCTTGCCGGTTTTCTCCACTTGGAGAAATTGCAAGTTCTTTCCAAAGAACTTGTTTTTGCTTCATTACATTCGAAAGCATCATCATATTCCACATTCTGTTTCCATGTCACAACACTTCATCTCTCACTCAACGAAATGCAATTACATGTTTTCCATCCCATTTGCCATCCGCATATGCATGTAATCCCATTTTTCACCTCCATTTTCACCCATCTCACTTTTCGCTTCCATTCATACGACATGATTACACGAAATGTCTTACGTGCAATTGCATCAAAAAAGTCCGATTTTGATTAAAAGTCATAGTTTGAAAAGTCAAAAAGATGGCATTTTCACCTCCCACGTACTTTGACTTCTTTTCACCAAAAGTGACTATAAAACTCATTATCTCACTTCCATTTTCCATTCCCATTCCTTAATATGCATTTGCGCCTCCATGAGCAAATACTTATTTCCGTATCTTTCCATGCTTTCCATCTCATCTTTCATTCGCACTTACATGTGAAGTGCATCCTCCACCCACATTCACATTTCATTCCACCTTCCATCTCCCGTTACATATACTCATTTTTCATGCAATAATGTCTTGAAAACACTAAGTCACTTTTGAAATCAACAATTTTCATTTGCACGCATTCCCATGCATTTCACCTTCATGCATTCTCATTCCTTTCCATTTCATTTCATCTTCTATTTTCTCACTTTCATACCATTTCATTTTGCATTCCGTTCATTTTTTTCCGCTTTCCGTTCCATTGCATATGCATATGCTTTCTCTTTGAAGTCACTTTGTTGGATTTGTGAAGTCTCCAATCCATTTTCGAACGTTCACTACTGATCCGGAATTCACTTGTATGGAGATTCCTTTTGATGATGTATTTGTGTTTTGAGATTTTTGTGTTGCAGTGCAAGCACAAGCCATGTCCTCGCCATCCAAATCAAAAGGCAATGAAATATCAATATGATAAAGAATTGGCTCATGCAGCTCCTTCTTTAGTCATTTCTATTTTGGATAACCTATTGGTCCCAAAGATTGGTCATGCATGTGGCTGATTTTCTACAAAGAGTTGAAGCTCCAGCTAGTAATGAAATGAAGCGCATTAAGAGAAGCAACATTCACTTGGTATCTACGTTTCCTATGGCTTCTATAGAACTTGATTTCATTTATGGATGTGCACGGCATTTTACTCCTAAGACAAAGGCTATCAAAGATGCTGATGGCAAGGTTATCATTAGCCTAGATCTTGAGGTTATAGAACAAATCTTCAAGGTTTCGCATAAATCAAAATGTGCTGATTTGACTAAAGGATCATTATTGGCTGTTGGAATGAGCAAAAGAGTAATTATTAGAAGTATGTCAACCTTTACTGGTTAGACAATAAAAGAAGCAATTTCTCCAGATGGCCAAAGGCCGTTCATCGATCAAATTTCAAACAAGAGTATAAGGATCTCATCATCTTTCTCAGCAGGATTTGTGGCCTTAAAGATTCTACTGATTTTGAGCCATGGATGTATAAGTCTATGTTTCAAATTATGGAGAGTAAATAACACATCTTTTGGGGAGAACTCATCAGTATTGCGCTTTGCCAGCAAATATGCAATGTGGGAACATTAGTGCCTTTCTATATGAATTCTTATCTTATTTACATTGTTGCTGCCATGGGGTCTTTCTTTATTCTTTCTACCAAAAGAGATCGTCTTCAAGTTCCTATTTGGGATTACTATGACCAAATCACTTTGGCAAATAGTAAATTCCACTACAGAAGAGTTCAAGATGCCTTCTTTGGACATTTCTGGTGTTTGTTCGATAAATAGTTGTCTATCAAAAGAGTATCTGATGTAGCATGGGAGAAGGTGAACCAATATGGCTGTATTTTTATTCAATTTCTCACTTTCACATACTTGAGAGTTGGATATTTAAAAAGAGAGCCATATACCTTACCTAAGTATGCTACCGATCGAATCATCTTGATGGAGCTAGCTGGACAACTAAAGGACGTGTAGAGTGATCAACATGCTTTGCATAGGCTTGGTTTTGGCATTACTTCGGCTAAGCCTTTGCTATTGGCAATTATTCAATCATTTTTGTACCTAAAGCAAAGAACATGGAAGCAGAGTTGCAGTTGATTACCTTGAAGAAGTTCAAGGCCAGATTTGACTTTGACTACCAAAAGATGAATTCTTAGATGAAAAGAGCTTACGCTCATGTTCATCGCATCGAAGACATCTGGATAGATATGAGGACAGAATTTGACATCATGAAAATGGATTACTGCAGATTAACCTTGCAACAGATAATTGATCTTAATATGTTGGAAATCCCTTCAGATTTTCAGGTTGAAGATGATGACAACATCCTTGGTCCAGAGTTTCATCAAGCTGGTTTTGATAAAAAGTGCCATTGTCCTATCCAATGACAACAAAAGGAAGGTACATCTATCATAGACAAATTTCAATCCATCCTAGCAAACACCAACAAATGGTTGAAAAGTAAATGCCTTAAAAGTGTAAATCCTAAGATGGGCTTGGATTGTGGAAGTTTTGGTCCTCTTGGCAGGAAATCACAATTGGAGATTATAGGGAAAGATGGTGCCTCATCTTTTGATGACAAGGGTTTCATCAAATTCAAATTAAAGGGCCAAAAAGGAACTAAATCATCTCAAGTTCCTAAGCCAATTCAAGAATCAGTAGAAGAATCAGCTGAAACAGGTCTCTCGTTTGAATGAGGTTATCCAAAAACAATCTTCTCAGAGTGTTGTTGTTATGTCTCAAACGTCTAAAGAGAGAAGGTTGATTGAAGCCGCCAAGTCTTGGATATACGAAATCATTTCTGAAAGAGTTCGAGCCATCACAGAAACATTTGCAATTCTTAGGCGTGTCAAAGAGATGAATGAAATGGAGCAAAACTTAATTTCTTCTTTGACTTAGGAAGTTGATAACTTGAAGGAAATCTTTGACGATTGGGATGAAATGGTGAAATTCGATTCGGATGCCTTGTTCTCATGTGACATTCTTCCTTTATGTGAAATGTTCTTTAGATTTCAAGGGCTCATTGGTTATAAAGAGGAGACATTAAGGAAGCTGATCACAAAGTTGCAGGTGGCCTTTGGAGATTGTCAAACAGTTGAAACAAGTGTTACTTGTGATTTGGAACAGATGGGATGTAATGTTACTGATGAATTTGGTAATCTTATTGCAGTAGAGAGAGTAAATTCAGAATATACAATAAGGATCAATGCTAATGTAGATTCTGAAGACTTTGGTTCACATACAATGAATAAGTTTGTCTTATATACAATCAGGATCAATGCTGATGTAGATTTTGAAGACTTCGGTTCGCATACAGGAGATTAGATTTCATAGTTAACTTCCATTACTTGTTTAATAAACAACAACTTGACATTGTAACTGAAGGATAGTGGAATATATTCCCAGTATTATAAAATAGAGAAAAAAGGGGACATTAAAATCAGTATCAAGGCTAACAAACCTAGCAGCCAATAAGGGAAATATACTTCAGAATTAATAAGGATGGGAGCAATTAAGGAACTAGTATAACAAGAAACTTCAATCATGGGAAAAGATCAATAACTCAAAAGGTACATGCATTAAAAAATGGTAGAACAAAGAAACACACAAAAGAAATTGGCTCAATTGTTGGGATTGACAACACAATTTGAGATAAACAATAGAGGCATTATCAGTGGAGATCAATCCATCATCACTCAAACTCTTACTCATTAAAAGACGAGACCTAGCTTAGATCATCAATCCCATAAAAGTTGAACAACAAAAAAATGGTGCATCTACATGAGCAATGGTAACTAGATTTGTTAAGGGTATTCAACAATATATGTTTCTAGAGGACTGTATAGAGCTAAGAGTAAAATAAATATTAAAAGGTCATCACCTTGACCTTAGAAGATAAATTAAAAGGCATAATTACAAAGTAACATCAAAAAATTCAATTAGAAGTAGTGTAACATGCATACTGGGGGGACGTCGGGACGAGTTTTGTAGAATGGGGGGAAAAAGGGCCTCAATTTGGGGACAGCGGGAGACAGCGGCGACAGTGTTGTAATATACTATACGTATAGTACTTGAATCACTAGTTATGAAATGATGTATAACTATAAGAACTAATAATACCAAATACTTGAACATAGAGAAATTGCAACATACCCAATACATAATACAATATACTTTAACATTGAAAATTGAAGTTTTCATTTTAAACATTGAATATTGAATTACCAATTACTATTAAAAATTCAAATTATTGGCAAATAGAAGATTCCAATTTATATCATATCAAAAAAATCATAAAGATGTTTACAATGAGTAGCATGATATCATAACAAGTACAAAATCATGTCAAAATGTAGTGAAGGGAGACCTCTAATCATGTCAATATCTTCCAAATGAACACCAACCAACCCTACATCTCTAGTTGCTGCAGTCTCATCCTAACTAGGTGATGGAACTCTAAATTTTGGCAAATTTAGTCTCAAATACCATGGCAAATGGAGAATCTTCAGATCTTACCCACTACTTATATTCAAACAATATACTAAAAGTTATGATCAGGAGAATATAGAAAGCATTGAGCATCAAACAAATACTTATGCAAAATGATACAAAGGACTAAGTATCAAACAATATTGATTAAGAAAGAGTTAAGCATAAAGATTACTAAAAGCAATATCAAACAGACTTGGGACAGAATCACAATAACAAACTCAATAGTTGTATTAATTACAATGTTTATATATTGAAATAAATCTCAGGCCCAGACAAGATGTTGAAGTTCTATGAAGGGTCTGTGACTTCTTCAAGGAAAAGTGATGTGAAATATACAAGAAATAAACACCAATAAAGGTGAATCCGAGACACATTTGTTTATAAGGATGGTGATGTTTCGGGAGGTACCTTCAGACATCATGCCTCCACGCAAGGAATTGATTTGAAAATTTTGTGAGTTGGGAATCTCACCAAATGACCCGAATCTGAAGCTTCTCTTTCAAATAATAGAAGAATATGACGAAAATCAAAGTTATATATCTCCTTTGGATGCATTTTTTAACTTAGAAAAGTAGGAAGAGGAATTTGCAGTATAATTCTTCATGAGGATGTTTAATGCCTATCAAGAAATACCTTCGGAATGCAGACCTCCATCTTCTGATTTTCTCAACAAAATGCAAGAACTAGGTCTATTATATGATAATCAGTTTCTTATCTTGTTCAAGCTTATGGATAATAAACTGGTTACAGAGGAGGATGAATGCAGGATTGAGATGACATATGAGTCAAATGATGTTTCAGACTTGAATAGAAAAGAAATTTGTCGACAGTTTGAGGAGGAATCCAATTATGATGACACTTGTATAACAAAAAATATCAGTGAATGGGAAAAAGAGGAAGAAGATTCTCTTAGTGTGGAAGAAATTTCAGCTTTGTTAGACATAGAGTATTAGAGACATATTGAAATAAATAGTCCAAATTTTTTCTCAATTCACCATGGTGAGCAAGTTGATGGATCAGAGCATTCTCAAGGGGTGCTGGATGAAGGAGATAGTAATTCATGGGAATCATATAGTGAAGATGAAATAGAAATGCATACAATGCATGAACAGGAGGAGGAAACATATGAAGATATCTCTGAGTTCTCTATGTTCCTAAATCCTTTGTTTGAAGGAGATTTTCCACACAATCAAGCCCATCAGCATCACGATAAAGATTGCAGTCCTGATTTTGAAGTTGATGAAACTCATAATATGTGTCCAAAAGGTGAGACGTCTTTCCATTCATCCTATGAGGAGGGGTTGTTTCAAACATGTGAAGGAGATATAAAATCAGATATTTGTAATGAGGAGATTGCATTGCAGCATGGTGCTGAAAATTTCCAAAGTGTCCTAGCTGATCAGAGTCTTGGTGAAAGAGAAATTGTACATCTAGAAGATAAGCCATTCTCAAAGCCTTTTTGTGAGGAGAAACAATGTTCGAAGTATAGAAGTGGGGCAGATTGTGTGCAAGTAGACAATCAAGCAAAGAAGATTTATTTGGATGCTTGTATGACTGTTCACATGCATGAATCTAAATATCTTCCATCTAGCAAGGATCACAATGCACATGATGATTTCTCAAAAGCTAAACGTGAGACATATACCAAAATTTGCATTGATGAAACAACAGCAATAAGTATTATCAATGAGGATGATACACCTAACACGGATTTGAAACATAGATAGCAAACCAAGGAGGTGAAAGAAAGGCGCATGTCATGTGATGGTTATCTTTTGAAATTTTCTAATGGATCAGATTGTATGAAGGAACGGTGTGATATCATATGCAGGAGAGTCAAAGTGTTACGTGATCAGAATCGGGTGTTCGATCAGGGAAAGAATTAGTGTTCATTTTTGGGGGGCTTGGGGCCACCCAATTTCACTATGCATCATGTTAAGCATGGATGCTCGGTTTGCTCCTCTAGAGAAAACCGAGATCTCACTATGCTCATAGGGAGCATATGTCCCCAAAAAGAGCCATTGATGGAACTCTAAATTTTGGCAAAATTTAGTCTCAAATACCATGGCAAATGGAGAATCTTCAGATCTTACACACTACTTATATTCAAACAATATACTAAAAGTTATGATTAGGAGAATATAAAAAGCATTTAGCATCAAACAAATACTTATGCAAAACGATATAGAGGATTAAGGATAAAAAAAATTGATTAAGAAAGAGTTAGGCATAGAAATTACTAAAAGCAATATCAAATAGACTTGGGACAGAATCACAATGTCATGTCCCCATTTTGGAGGCAATTTGATTTAATTAATTTAATTAATTAGGTTGTCCAAAATAATGAATATTTTATGAGGATGACTAATTAATTATTTTAATTAAATAAATAAATGGTATTAAGTTAATTATTTATAAAGTTATCAAATAAATAAATATTAAAAGGTAACTTTATATTTAATTAATTTAATAAAGTGACTTGAATTATAAAATATTTTATAAAGTCACTTAATAGATAAAATAAAATAATGTTCTAGAAGCTTCTGGAGAAAGTGGAGGAAAAAAGAATAAATAGGCACCCCGGACTTCATTCTAATCATCTAGATTTGTTGTTGTTGATATTGATGTTTGTTGATGTGCATTGTGGAGCCTAGGGTTTCTGCAATAGTCACAACTGGCCATTGAGAACGAAAACTCTCAATTGGTACGCAATTTTGAGGGTGTGAAATATCACTTGAATTATTGCAGCTGGGAGGAAGATACTTCAGTCTTCTATTTGTGCTACATTGAGAAAAAATATTTGAGTACAAAAAGCAGTTCGAAAAAAGCAGGCCGAAAAAGCAGTTCGAAAAAAGCAGGCCAAAAAAGAAGAACCGAAAGAGCAGGCCGAAAAAGCAGGTCCGGAAAAGCAATCCAAAAAAAAAAAAGAAATCCGAAAAAGCAAATTTGAAAAAGCAAAGAAAATTATTACAACCATCTACAATCAGGGGCGGCAGCTAGAGAGGCACGACTTGGGCACTTGAGGAGGTTATTTTCTGTTCAGTGGTATTGCAATACATCTATTCTCTAAGGCGACTTCATATGCCGGTCTGATGTGTATTTTCATAGTTGCCTTTCACTATAGAGTGCTGTTGTAATTGTCATTTCGTATCAGACCTATCATTTATTAATAGATATATCATTCATTTTTACATTCCTCACAATGGCATCAGCAATCCATGACTTTAGTTGTATTTAATCATGCATGTGATTAGCGTACTGCTGTAAGGGAGTATTGAAGTTAGATATTTAGTGTTGCATTAGTTTTCATTGGCAGCTGTAGGTGCATATTACTTTACCAGCAATCATCATATTTTGATATCTTTGTAAATGCCAAGAATCTTGGCTAACTTAGCATGAATATTGTATTGGATACTCATTCTCAATTAAGGAGATACAATTGCTGGTCATTAATAGTTGTCCTTGAGCGTTAATATATCTTTTTTTTTATCAGCCAGTTAGCTTGCATACCAACTGTTTGTTAAAATACCAGTTGGCTGTAGGTGATCATTTTCATGATTAGAACTCATATATGCATTCACTATTGCCAAAATTAGTTGCATATTTATGTTAGGACATTGTTTAGACAATTTGGAGTCTTTGTAAGCATTGTCTTTGAGGCAAATCCAAACAAAGATCACTGCAGCAATCTGAAAAGTTATATCAGTCAGAGGACCCTTGCTTGCAAAGTGTTTGACAGAATGTCAAACAATTGAAATATAAAGATTTTTGGTGTTTGAAGAAGTTATAACCTATTGGGGTTATTACAGTGGTATCAGAGCTATTGACCTGCCATCCTGTTGGGTAGATTGGACATTGAATCAGTTAGTTAATCATGTTTACTTCAAGTACCCAGAAGCAGTGGGACAAGGATATGAAGAAGCTTAAACAAAATTTAAAAAAGTTGGATGAAAGTCAGAAAAGGATGAATGAATTGATGGTTTCCATGTTTAAGAGGACTACATCACAGAACAAAGAGAAAGAGGAACAAGAGGTCTCTACAAGTGAGGTATCTAGAAACCTCTACAAGGAGTTTGCAGCAATTGGTGACCAGCATCAGACTAGCTTGGAGGAAGATGTTGGGCACACAATACTTCAGAAGGTAGTGGGAATGGATATTACGCAAATTGATAGTAACGGTCAACTTGATACTCAAGTTGAGACAATTGTATACAGGTCGTCAGAGGGTGATGTCACAGGTACTCGGGATGGTTTGGTTCCAAGAAGCAGTGACTACAACATAGTGGGTTCAGATGATGATTATGAGGATGTTGTTCTGCATGATGGTGAGATACTTGGTAGAGATGAGCAGACATTGAGCATTCATGACTTTGCTGAGAGAGAGTACCAGGCACAGATAGATGCTTCGTCACATGAGGTTGAGGCTGGTAGTACTTCACATGATTTGTCCAGCCAACTGAAGGTGAGCGAAGACAGTATTATGACTTCATTATCTCATCATGACAGGATGCGGGATATGATAGAGGATCACATTCAGATGATTCAATTACAAGGTAGACATAAGGGAGTTCAGGCAAAGTCTTCTTGTGTTGACTTACAGGTGATTAGGGAAGGAATGGGAACGATGAAGTTGAGTTATTTACATCTTCTATCAGATCGTGACCATCTTCTTAGCCTTGTCGGAGACTATTCAGATGCTTTGAGGAGGAAGGAGGAGGAAGTTGACAGGCTTTCTCGCGAGCTTAAGGACACTCGAGCTTCTTTGGTGAAACTCCATTGGCATTACAGGACTGGGAGAGACATGGGGATGAGCATGGCATGGAGCTGAGCTTAGTTTCATCTTGCACTTTTGATACTCAGTTTTCTGCGACAGGCGGATCATATGTGGTCGTTGATAATGTTGCGAGTTCATCTTGCATTCACATCCAGGATACAAGGACAATGTCAGACAGGTATGCGGAGTTAGTTGGTATTGGTCATATTACTCAGGTGAGGAGTTTGCTTGAGTTACCAGCTGATTCTAGTTTACGGATATGGATTCAAGATTGTTATATTGGCGTTTGGGATTCAGTTGACTGGAGATCTTTAACACTTTTTGGTAGCAGTGATTGTTTGGGTGCTATCATGGATTTGATTAGCAGATTGCACGGTGTTGTCTTTTCTTGCGCCAGCAGCTTGTCCGATGTTGGTATTAGTTTTTATACACCGGTGTTGGGCTTTGTTCATATATCCAGTCGACCATTCTTGCTGGAATGTGTTGATGATCTTTCATATTTGGCAGTGTGTACAGATGAGTCCCAGGATCATATTGGCCTTGATGACATCCAGGAGGATGCAGTGGGTAGTTTTGAAGACTTAGCTTCCTTGGCAGTTTCTTTTGGTACAGAGGAGTTGGACAGCAGTGCTATAGTTTTTGATACTCCATATGTTGATATGAGCTTTGGAGTTGATTCGCAGGATATGGTTGGTAATACTCTAGAGACCAGTAACTTTGAGGATACTCCCTTAGACAGTGTGTCAGAGGAAGTTTGTAGGAGACAGTCTAGCCAGTGCCATCATGTGTCTAGTCAGTTGAGAGTTAGTGAACGAGACATTGCTATCGCTTGCCAGCATTTTGATGCTGCTCGTCAGTTGTTAGCAGTTTATGAATGGGGTTCTCCTACTAGTGATGAGCAGGGAGGCAGTTATCTTTCCTTGACAGAGATCCACTCTTTATGGGAGGCTATTCAGATTCTGAGACAGAATTATATGCAGCTGGTAGCCGACAGAGATTATCTTATGGAGTGGGGGAGTACAGCATACGATGCATTATTGGCCAAGGAAGATGAGGTGAGTGAGCTTACTCGGCAGCTCGAGGTGACTTCTGAGATTCTTGAGAGTACACAGTTGGCTTTCGAGGAGTCACAATTTCATTTGGCTAAGGTGACCGTGGAGTTAGAGCGACTGCAGTCTTTACCAGATTCTATACAGTCACAAGCTGTGGTGTCTAGTGATCCGAGGATGTCTATGGTCGAGATTGTCAGAGACAGTGGACATGGGGATGCATCCATCCTTGATACTAACATTGGCATATCGGGTTCAGTTGAGTTGGGTGCTGCAGCAGATTGTTGTGGTATGCCTAACATGGTGGTGGCCTCTTGTACTAATGGCACAGAGACTAGAGATGTTGTATCAAAGATCATGTGTGATGTTGGTGAGCCGGTAGTTGGCATGGTTCCTGCTAGTAATACTATTCCCTTGGCGATGTCTTCAGAGGTAGTAGCTAGTTCCAGCTTGGTTAGTGATCGATTGCAGTTAGTTTCATTTGGATTGCAGTCTGAGCCATTGACTGAGATTGGCGCATTCTATCGGCATTACACTGTGAGGTATGCTCATCAATTTACCTTTGATGACCATTTTGATGAGATGATGATACAGAGATGTACTTTGGTTCCTAGTGCTTGTCATCAGTTATGGGACGGTTTGATGCCTCGGGATGAGAGTTGTGATGGGCATGACATGGCGATAGGTTTTGCGGTTGACAGCTTGATAATACACGACTTAGAGCAGGAGTTTGGGAGTGATGCTTCAGCAGTTGTTGTTATTGATTCTACTCCTTTGGCTATGACATCTCCTGACTTAGCTGGTGATCAGTCACAGTGGGTTGTATCACTTGTTCATGGTGAGCTGTTGACTGAGGTTGGTTCTTTTTATCAGCATTATACTGCAGGGTATGTGCATTAGTTAGCATTTGATCCTTGTGCTGAAGAGTTGATAGCAGGAAAATTTGGTTTGGGTTCCATTTCATGCTATTTATCTTGTGATGTCTTTTCACCATCAGCGGTGCATGGGAGTTATGGTTATGAGACAATGGCCGGTGATCTGCAGAGTTGTGTTGACTGTAGGAGTTGTACAGTGTGTAGATTCTCCATACTTGGTACAGTTTCATTCGGGAGCGTTCACCATTGTTGCAGAGTTGGATTGTACATTCCGCATAGGCCAGTGGGATGCGTTGATGGTATTTACTGTGTTGGCAGTTTGATTTGTCCACTTTACTTGGGTTCTGATGTTCTAAGAGTTTGTGTCTCGTGGGTTTCTGACTGTGGCAGTTGTGATTTTGGAGTTTGGTTGAGCTGTAATTGTCAGTTTGATTATGGATTCCTCTTGCTTATATTGCAGAGGATATTGCAGGAGCCTGTGTTGATTGATAGCAGTATAGTACATGACTACATTTGGGATCCAGGCGGATTGATTGGTTTATTGTTTAGCCATTGCTTGGGGACAAGCAATTTCAGGAAGGGCGGACTGTCATGTCCCCATTTTGGAGGCAATTTGATTTAATTAATTAAATTAATTAGGTTGTCCAAAATAATGAATATTTTATGAGGATGACGAATTAATTATTTTAATTAAATAAATAAATGGTTTTAAGTTAATTATTTATAAAGTTATCAAATAAATAAATATTAAAAGGTAACTTTATATTTAATTAATTTAATAAAGTGACTTGAATTATAAAATATTTTATAAAGTCACTTAATAGATAAAATAAAATAATGTTCTAGAAGCTTCTGGAGAAAGTGGAGGAAGAAGAATAAATAGGCACCCTGGGCTTCATTCTAATCATCCAGATTTGTTGTTGTTGATATTGATGTTTGTTGATGTGCATTGTGGAGCCTAGGGTTTCTGCAATAGTCACAACTGGCCATTGAGAACGAAAACTCTCAATTGGTACGCAATTTTGAGGGTGTGAAATATCACTTGAATTATTGCAGCTGGGAGGAAGATACTTCAGTCTTCTATTTGTGCTACATTGAGAAAAAATATTTGAGTACAAAAAGTAGTTCGAAAAAAGTAGGCCGAAAAAGCAGTCTGAAAAAAGTAGGCCGAAAAAGCAGAACCGAAAAAGCAGGCCGAAAAAGCAGGTCCGAAAAAGCAATCCAAAAAAAAAAGTAATCCGAAAAAGAAAATTTGAAAAAGCAAAGAAAATTATTACAGCCATCTACAATCAGGGGCGGCAGCTAGAGAGGCACGACTTGGGCACTTGAGGAGGTTATTTTCTGTTCAGTGGTATTGCAATACATCTATTCTCTAAGGAAACTTCATATGCCAGGTCTGATGTGTATTTTCATAGTTGCCTTTCACTATAGAGTGTTGTTGTAATTGTCATTTCGTATCAGACCTATCATTCATTAATAGATATATCATTCATTTTTACATTCCTCACAATGGCATCAGCAATCCATGGCTTTAGTTGTATTTAATCATGCATGTGATTAGCGTACTGCTGTAGGGGAGTATTGAAGTTAGATATTTAGTGTTGCATTAGTTTTCATTGGCAGCTGTAGGTGCATATTACTTTACCAGCAATCATCATATTTTGATATCTTTGTAAATGCCAAGAGTCTTGGCTAACTTAGTATGAATATTGTATTGGATACTCATTCTCAGCTAAGGAGATACAATTGCTGGTCATTAATAGTTGCCCTTGAGCGTTAATATATCATTTTTTTAATCAGCCAGTTAGCTTGCATACCAACTGTTTGTTAAAATACCAGTTGGCTGTAGGTGATCATTTTCATGATTAGAACTCATATATGCATTCACTATTGCCAAAATTAGTTGCATATTTATGTTAGGACATTGTTTAGACAATTTGGAGTCTTTGTAAGCATTGTCTTTGAGGCAAATCCAAACAAAGATCACTGCAGCAATCTGAAAAGTTATATCAGTCAGAGGACCCTTGCTTGCAAAGTGTTTGACAGAATGTCAAACAACTGAAATATAAAGATTTTTGGTGTTTGAAGAAGTTATAACCTATTGGGGTTATTACACACAATAACAAACTCAAGAGTTGTATTAATTACAATGTTTATATATTGAAATAAATCTCAGGCCTACACAAGATGTTGAAGTGTGATTCTCAATTCTATGAAGGGTCCCGTGACTAAGAACTTTACAAGGAAGAGCGATGTGAAATATACAAGAAATAAACACCAACGATTCATTCTACAACATCTAAGGCATATACGGGAGATGCGGGAATGCTTGCACAGGCTTTGGAAAGTGAAGCCATCATTAAGAAAGTAGATGTGGGAGGAAAACGGATGAACTATATCAAAGCAATAGATTGTAAGGAAACATTTTGCTATCAATCAAAGATAACCAGTAGCATTTCCGTCAGCAGTACAATGCACAAGTCAGCCAAAAACCCAATCTACAATCCATGTTTTTTTGTCAACGATGGACCTCAAGAAATGTTATCATTATAAAGAAATACAACTATGTTACAAATACTGATAGACGTATATCTCTGCCATGAACAATAATCTGAAGAGGATATGGAGAAAATTAAAAACAAAGCTAGATTGAATATGACTTCCATAATATAAGCAACATGAATTGTGGCAAATGATTATGATAGAATGGGAAGTTGATGAAATATATTTGGCAAGTAGTGACTACAGTGATGATATAGAAGTCTGCATATAGTGATAAAGAGTTAATGTGTAAACACGATAAAAGAAAAGTTTCAATGTCTTAAAAATCCATCAGACGGTGGTGAGAATGAATTCAATTGTACAGCAATGAAGGGGAAATACACAGGGGCAATCACATAACTATGAAATGACAAAGTTACGTATCCTACTAAGAAGCGATATATATTTAAAGGGATTTGTATATGCTGTCAAGAATTTGGAGTCATCCCCAAAGATGCCGTCAAAGATCTGAAGCCTAGTCAGCAGCCTTGGAATTTAAATATGGTGTCATCTTTCTCAAAGTTCAAAGGAGTATGAAAGATATACATGGTCAATAGAGCAATTTTCATAAAGATCAAATTCAGTATAAATGCAACGATTGGAGTCAAGCGAATATATCAAAATTATGGCTGCCAAATATATTAAAGCATGTGTCAATACAGCAATTTTCATAAAGATCAAATTCAGTATAAATGCAATAATTGGAGTCAAGCGAATATATCAAAATTATGGCTGCCAAATATATTAAAGCATGTGAATTGTTTTTTGAGTCGATCGTTGAAGTCCCAGGATATCACATAGCGGCAATTCAAGGAGTCTAAAAAAATCCAATTAAGTCATTCAAACAACTTTTTAATGTATTAGAAGTTCCTGATTGAAAAGATGTGATTAGTCATCCAAAAGTGTAATATTTATTTAAGAAGAATTCGCATCTTTCAAATAGAGAAGATATAAATAAAGGAAGACACAATTGATAAACAAGACACATTAGGCAAGAAGAAATATTTTATATTCATTTATATGGAGGGATAAAGAATTTTAAATATAACTTTGTAATATAAATCTATTTGTTATATTTCAATGATTTATAAAAGCATGTTGCTTTTTATTATTTAAATGACATGGAGATTTCAACTGCAGTTGATTCATCCTTTATAATCATTTTTTAATCCTTTTGGCCAGATAAGTGGATGAGGTCATCTATGGCATTTTATATTCGATCATCACAGATATTGTGAAATATTTAACTGTTTCCAAATTTGTCTAGTCTGTCTCCCCAACTTTAGGAGTTAAAGCGCAATCTGGACTAGTCTAGAATTGCGTATATATATATTTGATCTATTGTGTCTTGATTATTAAACTGTTTATAGTTTATATGCATAGAACATTATAAAGTTGTATGTTATAATCTTCATTGTAGTTGACTCTGTTGCCCGAATAAGCTAAAGCATTGGTTTTTTATCATTGAAGTATTGGATTTATATTTGAAGTCAGAAAATTTATAAACTTCCTTCTTGAAAACCTCAAATCCATTGTTAAAAACCTTATACAAAACATTCATTTCAAACTATCACATAACTCCATATTAATCGAGCTCAAAGACCTTGCCAGCAAGAGAACTCATAAAGCTTAAATTCGCTATAGAAAAGCCTTGAACCAAGCAGTCCGGAGGAGTTCTATCAAGTCTACTTAAGAAGAAAACCTTCTCAAGGTTACTAATTTCAGGGACCAAAAGCCCCCAAGCATAGAGGCCACTATCGTATTACAGATTCAACTAACAATTTTTGGTATTGCATTCATGGAGGATTTGATGTGTCCTGATGTACTAAATGTACTTGGGAAAAAGTGTTGGTGAAGGATTGATAGGGTGATTTGGTGGGCCTGGCAGCTGGGCTGTGCCATTTCCTTTGCTGGGCATACCTTTCTGCATAAGTAGGCAGCACCATCTTGGTCTAGTGGTTCATCTTTGAGGGGAACTCATATCAAGAAAAAGGTTGGGTATCTTTCCAAGATGTATAAGGAAAAATTACAACTGAGCCAATTTTCAGGAGTCCTCGAATGGCCATATAGCACTTTGGCAGGGTAATACAGTCCCATATGAGGCGTGTGAAATCCACAATTGGTTGTTGCACTTTAATTGGCTGTTTGGAATGGTATGGATTCCCTATGGGGTGCAAGTATCCTCTAGCCTTGCTGAGGGAGAGAACTGAAGTTATTGACGAGTTTAATATATTGTCTTGCCCTGCTGGGACAGACATAGAGCTTGTTAAAACTATCAGACCCGCTACCATTTAACCTTAATGATCAGATTGTTTATCAACTTTATATTGCACTTTGGTTGTATTTAGGAGTTCATTGTAGTGTTATTGCAGAGATATGAAGTTTCGGCATATTGGATGTGTTAGTGCACTGCTACTTATAAGGTTTCTTGTGCTTCACCAGTAGCATTTTAGTCTAGTATAAAGTGAGTTTGAAGCCTTTTTGATGAAGTTATATCGACTTGTATTCATTGTGGGTTGGTTGGGTGTGTGCTGGATTGAGTTCTTTGGTGTTTATCTGCTGTTTAGTCTTGTATGAGCATGGTTTCAGTCATTTACAGACCTGGAACATTTCCTATTGCACTATCCAAGCTACCTTCTATGGTTGGTATTTGATTATGGTGATCATTCATTTGATTTGACTTAATTTTGGGTTGATTCAGTTTTCTGAGTTTACATCAGTGCTCGTATCAGCAACTAATCTTTTTTTTGATGCTTGCAATGCATATGTACTAACATTGTATTGCTTTGGATGGTCAAACTGCCGGAAGCAATTGTTTACATAAGCTTAATATTGTAATAGTGGATGGTAGTATTGCCAGTGAGTTGCCTTGGTTTCGCTGATGTACTTACCTAATTAGATAAGTGGCTTATTGTAATCGCTTATCACTGGAAAGTGGATGGAGCTTGCTTTACTTTTCAATGTTGTATAATCTTTCCCACCAGATAAGTGGATGTGCCCACAATGCACATGCACCTCAACAAATAATTGGTATTGTTTGGCTTGCCACCTGGCGCTTTCCTTCAACCTTGCATTTTCAGCTCATTGTAATCTGGAACCTCATGTGCTCACACCTTGCCCGTACCAGGATATGAGTGATCAGAAAGAGGGAAATAATCTGCATTGCATGTTACTTTCAGTCAAACATTTTTTCAAAAACATTGGGAATGTATATTACATCTTTCCTCGAAAATTTCATTTGGAACATAACTCTGATTTAAAGGTAATGAAAATCTGCAGCAGACAAGCATCATGAAGCAATCATAAATCATGAACTTTTTAGTTTTCATTTTGTGTGGTATTCTCAAAAAAATTCTGTAATTTTTTAGTTCACCTTTATTTTTATTTTTCAGAAACATACTTATATAATCTGTACTTAAATTGTAATAGTTAAAATTTGAAGTTAGTTTCTCTGTGACAAGAGGGAGGTTCATCAATATGACTACCACTTCTTTCCCTCTACTCTTTGGACCAATGTTTCTTTTATGCAGGCCAAGAACAACAAAGTTATATTATGAAGTTAATGTCATACCAAAATTCAATTTCCCTGCAATATTTGTGGAAAGAATAATCAGGAAAGATCTTCCTCTGAACCTTCAATCTGTTGCTGCTAGAGCTGAAGCCAAATCTGGATCAATTCGTAAGGTACTTCCTCGCCAGAAAATTTCCCATTTCTTCCAGTTGGAACCGTTCAACTTCATTTACACAAGAACAGAAACCTTAAATTTTGAGTTACAATAATCCTCACAAATTTGCAGGATGTCAAGGCACTCTATCATGAAATCGATCACACGTCGGAATCTGCAGAAGTTAAGGATAACCAATCAATTAGTACACTGGATTATCTATGTAGAATTAGCATAAATGACCTTGCTAATGCTTGGAATAATTGGGTCACAACCGGACAAAGGTGTAGTCTAGATAGACCTTGTATTGTTGATGAAGTTCATCTTCGAAGACTTGATGATTTGCTTGTAAGGGACTTTTCATAACCTTAGCATTTAATGTGAATCTTAAACATACTTTTATTACATGTTTAGGACTCTGAAATGATATTTCTGTTTTTAATTTTTATTCTTTTTGATATTTGGAAAGCATTCTTCTGTACTCTTACTAAGCTGGCTATTTATTTATCAAGGAAAATGGAGGTGTACATCGCAGGGTTATTGCCACTATAACTATAAAGGCGCCCTCTCAAAGTGTCTGGAAGGTTTTGACAGCATATGAGAGCTTATCTGAGTAAGTTTGTTGGGGTTAGTAACATACTGTTTTAGTTTTTGGTTCCTGAAGTCTCTGAAATCTATATGAGCTCTATGAGTTCAATTGTTTTTACTAATTAAAGCTTCACATATTTCTATGTTTTTTAAATTTTTGACAATGTCTTCTTCACTTATTCAGGATTTTTCTTTCACTATATTTATGTTGTGAAGTCAAAATAATTTGTGGCGTAATTTACATGCGTGGGAAAACCAACGTGCTAATTGTGGATTATGTATATGATTCTAACTAGTTGAATGGGTCTAAAAACAACCAAACCTTATTTTTTTCCATGAAGAATCAATATGAATTTATCATTTAACAGCTGCATATTTAAAAGCAATGTAAAAACTGTCTAGCAGGGATATAGTAGATTGAGAAAAGACACTAACAATCTGTAAAAACTATTTAGATAAATAACATATCAGAATGAACCTACAAAATTAATGTTGTAGAGTATAGCTCTAAGAAGCTATTATATGTCAACATTCAAAGTAATAGTTAAAAACTTCTGAAAATTTCCAGTTAAGAAAGTTTAAAGAGTGTTTCCCCTAACCTATTACACATAAATGAGTATCTCTTAGATATTTGTATGACACTCAATATATTTGAGAAATATTAAATGATGATCAATCTCTGTAGGTAAGTTCTGTTGACAAGTCTGGAAACCCTTATGACTATTTCATGTCTCCAATTAGAGATCCCAATGTTATGAGTGAGAGAATAATCATCAGTTTATATGTAACATAAAAGCTTTCTATATTACCCTTATCACTACCTCTAATTCCATAGGTATGTGACAACTATGATTTGGTACTCTACTGATTGTCCCATTATAACAATGAATATATCAAATTGGCCATTATATTTCTTAAACAGTGTTTCGAAACGGCCATGAAACTATGACTGGGTCCAACTTTTGATTTCAAGCTGTCTAGTTTAGGATCGTTTCTTGATTAGGCCTTCTGTGAGAAAGAAAGGGTAGAGAAATTTTGATCCATATAATACTGCTAGAATTCAGGAATCGAAAAAATATTGAAATGCTCGATAGTTGCAATGCAAAGGAGGTTTACTTAAGAGAGAATGTTGTGGTCAAAACATAAATTAAACTTGTAATAATTCACTTGAAATTCAGATTTC
Source organism: Cupressus sempervirens (assembly GCA_028749045.1). Classification (NCBI taxonomy): domain Eukaryota; kingdom Viridiplantae; phylum Streptophyta; class Pinopsida; order Cupressales; family Cupressaceae; genus Cupressus; species Cupressus sempervirens. The sequence continues at coordinate 357,246,679 of CM053791.1, read as the reverse complement.
TATTCAATAAAACCCCCAGTGTAGAGGAAAACCATTTTTATGGTAGTGGCAATAAACTTGCTGTGTTATGGACAGAGTACAGTAGAGGAAGCAAATTTTTTTAAGGAGACTTTAAACACTTATACTGGAGCCTCGGGTCAGGAAATTAATCCAGTCAAGTTGGAAATTTTCTTTTAACACTCCCTTGGATTTAGAAAACCAAATTTGCAACATTATCAATTTTAGAAAGGGCAGCCTACATTGTAAGTATCTAGGTCTACCCTTAGACTTAGGGTGTAGATCAAGTAAACTATGGGATTTGACAATAGAGAAGACTCAAAAAACAATTGAGTCTTGGAAAGGGAGATGGCTTTCGGCTGCAGGCAGAGCCACTATGACTAAGAATGTTCTTTCTATGCAACCCATCTACCAGCTATCCTTTTTTGACCTTCCAACCAATAAAAGGAGTTGTCTACGATCTTTCTTTTAGAAAGTCACAAGTGAGAAGAAAAAAATGACGCTTACGGCATGGGATAAAGTTTATAGGCCTAAAGATGGGGTGCTGGTATAAAAAAATATCAAGGATCAGGGAAAAGCTCTAGGTACCAAATTGGTATGGAGAATGTATCTCCGGTCACATCTTAAATGGGCTAGGATCCTTATTCAGAAATACCTTAGTCATTGGACCTGATCAGTATTTTTAGAGAAAACCTCCTAAGGGTTCTAGAATTTGGAACTTTATGTTGGAATGTCATAGCATTATTATGGATAAGCTGACTTGGAACATTGGGAATGGGGAGGAAGTTCAATTTTGATTCAACTCATGGGGTGGGTATAGTATTTTGGAAAATGAGATGAAGTGGCAAAACTCAAAGGCCAATTTTGAAGACAAATGGGGTTCTAAAGTTAAGGACTACATAGAATGGGATGCTTTATGTAATAAATGGAAATGGAAGAAGTTGAAAGACATTGACATTCCTCCCTTAGAAAAAGCTTCTCTTGAGGAATCCGTGAAATCCTGGAAGATTCTATTGAATTCAGAAACTGACAAATTAGTTTGGGATGGTAACAAACTCAGGGGAATACTTGGTTAAGGCGGGATACTCTCTATTGACTTCCAAGCATTTATATCCTAAACTTCGCCTCCCTCTTAAGATCTGTTGGGATAAACTCTGTTTGCCCAAGGCTGGTATTTTCACTTGGTTTGTCCTCAATATGAAAGTTTTAACAATGAAAAAGTTTAGGAGGATGGGCTTTCAAGGACCAAGCATATGCCCTCTTTGTGAAAATGAAGAGGAAAGTATAGAATCTAGATCACATCTTTCTCCAATGCCCATATACATACCAATGCTGGAAATGGATTAGCTCTCAGTTAGGATGGTCATCCCCCTTCTCCTACTCCATTTTAGAATTTCTACAAAGTTGACCCTTCCTAAAAGAGACTAGTATATATTTGGGATTATGGATAATTGCTCGAGGTCAAACATTTTCTAAACAAAATAGAATCTTTAATCATAGAGATTTCCAGTAACCGCATCTTACATAATCCTGGTGAGGATAAGGTTATGACTTATTGGGATGAGAAGCAATGGGAAAATGGCTAGGTCTCAAGCTACCCCCCTTGATTGGTCCAGGGGCAAAATCTTTGCAGCACATAAGAAGAGAGTGTTCTTGGAAAACTCCTTTGTATGGATGGTTTATGTTAAACTTCAATGGAGTGTCAAGAGGCAATCCTCGTAATTCTGGTTTTGGTTTCTGTATCCATAATTTGTTGCGTGAAGACATTGCAGCAATTGTGAAGTCAATAGGTATAGAAACAAATAATTGGGCTGAGCTCTTGGCCTTAGTTGAGGCTTTGGAACCATGCAGAGAATTGGCTATCTACAAACTAGAAGTTGAAGGAGATTCGGCCATTATTATTAATGCATTAGGGACTGAAGAAACACCAAATTGGAGACTAAATTCGTTACTATCTAAAGCCCTTTTTTAATGTAAATCCTTTGATAAAATCACTTTAAATTACATTATTAGGGAGGGTATTAAAAGAGCCCTGAATTAGCAAATATAGGGGCTGATAAAGGTATCTCTAGTGATATATCTTAGGGATGTTCAATGGAACAAAGTTCGAACTATGGTTTGTTTTAATTATATTATCCCACAAAACTTTAATGCAGGACAACTTAAAACTTTTAGGGTAGATGGCTTAGTAATGATTTTATTCTAGAATCCCCAAACAGTGTAATTATGTTTAACTTTGGGAATATTCTTCAAAGATTGATGGAGTAAACTGCAGGATTTCGTGCACAATTGCCAAGATTTTATGTGACATAGCACATATTCTTCATCAAATTTAGTTGTTATATTATGTTACTTTTAACCAAGGTTGCACGGGTACGTGGGTACGGGAACGGGGACGGGTACGGGAACGGGTACGGGTACGCATATTTTTCAAAATAGGGGACGGGGGTACGTGTGTATGCCTATTTTTTCTATATTATTAATATTTTATAGAAAATATAAAAATCAAAATATATGTCATGAGTCATGACATTGAGCATTCAAAACAAGAAATTTGAAATATATATATATATGCTATTGCTGAATATTTAATGTTTAAAGTATTTTTCATAATAGGGGATGGAGGTACTTGGGTATGTCAAACTTATTTAAAAATTATACCTTTATATTTATAAAAAATCTGAAATTATGAGTCATGACAATGGTTTTTCAAAACAAGAACAGTGATAAAGTTTGCAAATGTAATGTATTGTTTTCAGTTTCAGATTTGCTATATGTTTGAAATAATAATACATGATAAATGCTTAGATGCATAACAAAGAAGGCAGACTTTAAACATGAACAAGAGGATCCTAAATCATATAACAGTGACATATTGCAAATGATAAACTTATGACTTGAACAGTGATAAAGTTTATTGTTAATGAGTACCAAAGTTTCAAACTGATTTGGTATTGAATTAAGTTTGATAAACAAGCTAATACAAAAATAAAAAACCAAAATCAGAATCTTAATCAAGGTCCTTAGCTATGATGCTCTCCACCGAGTACCCGGTACGTGGGATACGTGTACCCGGTACTTGGGTACGTGGGTACCCGGTGGGTACGAGTACCAGGGGTGTGGGTACGAGTACCCATGCAACCTTGCTTTTAACCCTATGTTGGCAAGAAAGAAGGCAGTTTCTTTACAGATCTCAGGAACCTTAAGAAAGATTTGATTCGAGTCTTGGCTGACAGAGGTTCTGAAGAAGCGAATTTGTACTGGTTGCTTCTAGGAAAAACTTGGTCTCTTTCGGGATTAATGTATCGAGAATTCATCTGTTAAATTTTACTTTTACCAACCTGTCAAGGCCAATGGCCTAGTATTGATCAAAACAAAAGAAAAAAAGAACTTACAATGTTGTTTGTTATCTTAGGAAGATTATATATCAAGTGGGACTTAATTTCTGCCTCTTTCTCGCTATGTAATAACTTAGTTCTACAATATTTCTCTGATTCTCCAATCATCAAAAACATGATTTCCAACAAAATACAGCCCCTTTATATATATTTCTAATGATATCAGAGTTCTTCAAGGCCCTATATTAAGTTTTACATACACAACGAGCTGAAATGATGATTGTGTGGTTCACATTCCAAATCTGATACACTCAATATTGGTGGACAATTCCAAACATGAAGTGCTTAGTATTGGTAGACAATAAATTGGTTGCTATTGTGTTTGTGGTCCTGTCTTACTACATTTTGTCATGTTCTTGTTTCTACATCTGAATTCACTTTACCGTTCAAGCTTTTATTGCTAAATACATTTATTATATCCATTTTGGATCACACCTCCCTTCTTGGGGAGCTTGTGGTGCCATAAAACCTTAATGAAACATTAATTGGTAGAGGAGTTTTCCCACCTTTTCCTTGAGTCCAATTTTTCATGTTCCTTAAAATTCATTTCTGGTTTCCCTTGTTTTATTTTCAACAGTGTATATTTTGTGAGTCTGAATGTGTGTTCCATACACATATTCTAAGGAGGCAAGCACCTCTTCTTGTTCATCAAGCATTGAATGTACCTCTTCCTTCGTCAAGGATGGAGGGCTCCTAAAATTACAAGTACTCAAAATCAACAATTGAGTGCATGTTCATAAAAAGAGGGAGATCAAGTTTGAAATTTGAATGCGTTTTATGGCCTAGAAAACTGAAATAGTGAAAGCTCTGTATTTTAGTAGGTTAATTTTCCTTTCTTGTCCTTGCCCAGGGGAATAAAAAATTTCCCATGTAAGATTGATGTGATTTTTTTGCCACTGCAACATACAGAATCAAATACTCAATATTCCAAATGACATACCAAATGTCCAACTCTCTCTTGAATAAGGATGCTCATATGCTAAACAATGTATATCTTTTGTGTCATCAAATGTAAAAACTTAAAGGTTCCTCCTTATTGCAGACTTTCACTTAGTTATAATGATGTGATAAGGAACATATGCTATTCATTCAATGGATATCAACTACTCTAACTTCTTCCAACAAAAAAGGCTGCTAAGGAAAGGGTTTAGAAAGCTGCGCATAGAATATAAGAAATTGTGGATGTCTTTGTGACTCTACTAGACTTAGTTTAGCCATTGGTATCAACCAAGCTAGTGTGATCTTCTAAGGTAGATGTAAGATGTTCAACCTATCACCATCCATTAACACCATCCTTCGATGCACATCAATGTGCAAGTAATAATCAAAGTAAAGCTCATATTTATGCCATTTGACCACTCAAGGCAAACTTACAATTGAAGGAGCTAATCATTTGGTTTAAGCGAGTTCATCAAGGATGCATCCATAATATTTTCCACTCAACTAAACACTATTGTTAATCAACATAAAACAAAATCTTACTCTAAGTGAGGAAATTTAGAAACCATGCAATACTCCAATTAACACAAGTAATCCACTATGAAGACAAACAATGATTTAACAGTTATTCTGATACCGTTATAACAACTTTTTATCCAAGTGTAACTCCCCGCCAGGGAATCCGAAACGACAAGGCCAAATATTACTAAGTTTGGTGAAAAATGTTTTTTTGAATTGCTTTCTCTTAGTAGTTAACCTAATCAAAGATGTAAGAGTCCAGTTCCCTAATATTGACCTATAACTCATTTCTTCATTTCCAAATTCAAGAGTTGTGTTTACAAATCCAACCTATTGAACTAGTATATCCTAGTTGTAAATGACTTAATGAAGACTCACTTAATTTCCCTTTTTAAATATTTTATATATCCATCTGTTTACATTTGCTTATTGTTTCTTACTTGGTACATTATTCCTCTCAATATCCATTTCTTTATTGAATTTTGTTACATTCTAATTTTAGATTGTAAGTAGGACTTAACCACTTTTAATCAAAGTAATCCACATCTATTCTTATAGAATTAGGCTATGATAATAAACACTTAGGTAGTCTTTCCTCACCATTTGTTTCTTAATCCCAAGCAATATTTATACAACTTGAATTTATTACTTTTACCATTTCCAAATTAGGAGCTAATGTCCTAAGCCTTATAAATAAAATGTATTTATTTAACTTGCATTAAAGATACATTAAATTGATTTAAGCTATTAACTAAACATGTTAACCAGTCATATTCCTTTCACTAATTGCTTTCATCATTCATTTGATGATTGTAGGCTAGGAAAATAGAAGCAAGCCCACCCTACATATTTATGAAAGGGGGAAATTTGATTATATTTGATTGATACACAAGGAAATATCAATACACAACCCTAAGACAAAAGGAATGAATAATATGGATTTATTTCCCTCTCAACCCCACCTTAAGAGGATTTAAGTAAAAGGATAGATAAAGAAAAGCTTTAATGGAAAGTATGGAAATAGAAAGGAGAGCATGATACCTTGTGGAATACAAACTTGGAAATCTGTTGTCGGGTGATGTAAAAAAGCTAATGGAATCCGAGATCTAGGTTGAAATTTGTGAGGCGGACAAAACCCAAAAATCTTTCGAAGATCTGTTAGGTGTGAACTAGATCTTCTAGGGTGAAATGAAATTTTTTGGGGTGCAATGTGCCCTTGATGACGGTGTGCAACGCTGATTTTGATTTCGCAGTTCTGAAGAAAGATGAAAAGGGTATCTTGATCCGCAACCTGTTTGTCAATTCAATATTCGAAACTTGCAAAACAAAGAGATTGTTTGTTTGTTGCTAGGGGCTTTGCCTTGGTCAAACCTCAGTTTAGGAATTAACCTTGAGTTGAGATAATTGAAATGGAATGCTACCAAGTAGTTGTGATAGATCTCACATGAAGCAATGTAAATCTATGAATCTGCTCTTGAATTTGAAATATAATCAAGTATGTAGATGTAATAGCTTTGAGTCAATGTCAAAAATGTAATGTCCCCATTTTTGCCATCATCAAAGTTTGAGAGATTAGCCTATTATCATGATCCTCGTAGGCTAATTAATGTGGATAGAGGCTCTTTTACGACAGTGGCTTAGCTTGGGAGGGTCTTGTCTTCTCCACAAATTAGTAAGTTACAGGTTGGTCTTCGTTTGGCTTAGATTGGACTCGTTTGAGCTTAGTTCTGTGTACTTACCATTTGTGGTAAGTCAGGTGTTGATTGAGATGAATGCTTTCTATTGTTGGAAAATAAATTTGGTCACATGGAGAATTAATAGGTGTGACTCCTATTTCAAACAACATATTTAAATGATGAGTATTTGGGGATTTATTAAATTTTTAGTGGCCAAATTATTATTAAATAATTAAATGACTTATTATAAAGTTATAATTTAACTTTATAATATCACTTGAGTTGAGGGTTGAGTCACCATTGGAAGGGGCCATTTATTATATGCCTAAGCTAAGTATTAAATATTTAAAGTTGTGTTGGAAAGTTTCAAGAGCTAAGTTCTTTTGGGAAACTTTCGCAGTTTCTGAATTTGAGTTCTTTTGGAAGCTTTTGTCGAAAAACCATTATAAATATGAGCTCATTTTATTGGAAAAAACACGCTTGAATATTTATTTTCTTTTGTTTCCTTTGAGGCTTTTCGGAGTTCTGATTTTTTGTGCCCTTGTTAAAATATAAGGGTTTGGTTTGAGTGTTTGATAATAGAGCTCCCTCTACTGTTTCTACTATGGTTGAGGAGCTGATTGTTTGTTGGAGAATTTGGAGTTATGTTGTGACTTCTCTACTGTACAACTTATGGCTAGGAAGACGGTGTTTCTTGTGGAATTCATTATTCAATGGTGATTTAAATTTGGAGCATGGTATTATTTGGTTGGCATCTCTTTTGATACACTTGCGAACTAGATAAAGAAGCCTGCGTTCAACATCTAGAGGCTACATTTGATGAAATAGACCCACAGGGGTCTGTTGTGGCTGTTGTACAATGATATGGGCAGTGTAGGGAGTTGTTGGTGGTCTGCAATTGAATAAACATACCTACATTTGGATTATCAGAGGGTCTGTGATTAGTTCTAGGTGGCGGTTTAGTTTCTCGATTGCCTAGGTGACTTTGGAGAGATGGTTTTGAACAATAACCTGGTTCTTATTTGTTGTTTATGCAAAGTAAATACAATCTAAATTTTAAAATCTGAGGTGTTAGGACAGTATTGTGATCTGCTGGGTACTTGGGAAATTATATAATCAATTCTGGGTTCTTTTGTAATCAATAATTGAAGCTTTATTATGATTCAATAAAATTTTAGTGTTGATTACGTTAAGAATCCTTTCAATTTCAGAATTCCATGTTTACTTAGGTTAATGCATCAATATAAGTTTGAACAAAACATACACACTAAAACAAGCAAAGATTACCGTATCCATCAGCGATAGAGGATCTAGACTGGACAGAGCCTAACTGTGGTATCTAAGGTTGCATGAGTAGTGTTTGACAAAATGTCAAATGTCGGAATTGTAAATTAAATTGGAGTTATCAAGTTATAACCAGATAAGGTTTATTATGAAAAACCCAAGGACTGAAATCAAAGTGAAACCAAAACCTTCATGAATGTATGTGCTTGAAATTTGTCCTTATAGATCTTTAAAAAAAGGAGATAAAAGATGCAACAAAGGATCTTGAACTGTATGAAGGGAGATCTTGAATGTTGAATAATGCAGTAGAAGATCTAGCACAAACTCCTTCAATGGTTTGAATGCATAAATCCTTGATCTTCAATGGAGAATAGCATGAATGCCTTGAATTCTTGAGAAAAACTCAAGAGCTTGAGAACTAGGGCACTTGAACACTTGACCATGAGATTGATTGTAGATGAGAAATGGAGAAAATGGAGGGGTTTATATAGAGCTCGGGAGGGTCTAAGATAATCATCACAATTTTGTACAAACATCCAAAGAAATTCAAGGACAAAATTGAGAAGGCAACGACCAAGTTGTTGAACATGGGACACTTAGAACCAACTTGAGTGTGATGAACCCAACTGGTTCATACTACTGAATACATGAATTCTTCAAAATTTCAAACACAATACTAATATTTGCAAGGAGATTGCTTATGACTAAGTATGCCAACTATCACATTTAGATTAATCCGGCAATTGAAATCCTGCAAATTTATTTCTTCCCAATTCATTCTACTCAAGTCACTACATTAAAATCTCTAGATATAACAATTAACAAAAAGAAGAGCAATTTTTACTTCAATTATTGCCTTCACAAAATGAAATCCCTAATTGAAAATAAGATGAAGTTGAAAGGTTCGATATGATGCTAATTGACAGAATGCTATATATCTTTGCAATTATTGATATAGAAAATATGAATATTGTAACTATACTGCATTTACAAATAAATAAGGAACCTGATGTTAATAAGGAATTCTAAATCTTAGCAAACCTGGCAATTGTTTAGTCTTGATTGCCTTCCAATTGTGGCCTTAGTGATGGTGATATGCATCTCTTATGCTTCTTCTATAGATGCCAACATGGGCATTGTTATTGCAGAATCTCCATGCTCAAACAATAGCATTCAATTCAATCACCCGACCTAGCACCAAGAGCCCACAACAATTGCAAATCTCCATGCCAATAATGGCGTTTGAAATTGCCAAAGATATTCGTCGAACTCGGTGATGAACAAACAACCCAATAGGGTTCAAAAAAATAGAGGGTTTGGCGCACCACATCAAGAAAATTATGGCTTGTGTGATAAAATTTAAGGTGCCTTGCAGAGCAAGCTGACATCAATAAACATGGAATCGAGCATCCAAACAACACTGAATAACTACGCTCAAACTTAGATACAATCGCTCAATAATCAGAGATGTAAAACGCCTAGCAATCAAATATTATTGGTGTTGGGTGGATATTTTGCAATCGAAAGTTGAGTAAAATCCAGTCACAAAATAGGATGACCAACCATAGTGTGTGAGACAGAATCTCTCCCACCTTAAAGGGATGGCTTTGTCTTCTCACCATTCTTTGTAAAAACTCAAGGTAAGCAAGAAGTTGAGAGATTTGAAAGGGTATTACCAATATTCTTTCCTCTTTAACTTTCAGAAAAGAATCCCCTTGCCCAAGGAGCGAGTAATGGGCAAGATGAAAACTCAAACTACACTTCTATCTAAAGTTGTAAACGTTGATAACTTGATACCAATAAACTAACACTAACTCAAAGGCTACCAAAAAGTGTACTAGTTTGGCTCTAAGTCCAGTCTTAATCTATACTGTAAGAATAACTTTTACTATTGGGGCTCAAAGGCTTCCAGAAGCAAAAATATTTAAATTATTTTCGTGAATCAAGAAAGCGATACAAGCTACAGTCAAAATTCCTAGTTTATATATCCCCACAACTGCTCCCACTCAAAGCTTCGGTTCTGATTGCTTCCTAACTCTTTATACTCTATTATCAAGAATGCAAAAACATATGAATAAAAGATAAGAAACACAAATCACAGCCAAAGCTTCCAACTTGCACAAGTCATAATTGCACTCAATCAAAGTTTAGCTTCAATTGTTTCTTTGTATTCACTTTTCTTTAGAAATAGTACTACACAATCAAAGTTATGCTTGCACAATTTCTCCAGAGCTCTCTTGCATACAATAAAGACAATTTTACAATGAGGGGGCACTCCTTTATATAGGGAAAGGAGTTGAGAAAAATGAGGAAAAAGTGGGAGCAACTCAACCAACTTTGACTCAGTCTAAATAACAAGAGAAATTATTGGATTACATGTCATAAGGACATGCAAATCGTATTACATGTAACTATACAATTTCATGCAACATATCCTCTTCAATCTGAACATGAAAAAGAAAAGAAAGAAGACAGAAGAGAAGTGAAACAATCTTAAGGATTGTTCTTAAGTGCCTTAAATTTGATGATGACATCACACACTATAGGTAGATCTTAGATTTCCATTGTCCTTGATATAGCTTCAATTTTGAGTGCTTTAGCATATGCTGATTTTACAACTTTACAATTTGCCACAAGAGAATCCTGTAGGTGCTTTGCTAAAGATCTCTACTAAGAAAACTTATTCATTGTGCGAGAACCAAAGTCTTCAGTTTCTTGATCAACATTAACCATAATTGTATATTTTGAAGTCACCTTGTCTATTGCAATCAAGTTGTTATGCTTTGTAAGAACTTGACATCCCATTTGTTCTAGGTCACACATTACCTCAGTTTCAATTAACTGACATCTACTAAACCTGCCTGCAACTTTGTTACAAGCCTCCTCAATGTCTCTTCCTTATGGAAACCATGACACCTATAGAACATTTCCCAAGATGGGACAACATCATATGCAACCAGGTCGTCCAAATCAGAATTGGTGATTTCATCCCAATCATACATAATTTCTTTGAAGGTGTTAGCGTCCTGATTTAGAGATAAAATCAGATCATGCAACATCTCTTTAATACTTTTGATGCATTCAAGGATTTTGACTGCATATGTGATGGCCTGAACTCCTTTAGAAACAACTTCTCCAAGCAAAGCTTTTTCTGCTACATGATCTGCTTCTCTCAAGGTGTCTGAATGTAGTGACTATATTTTGCAAGCACTAATATTGAATAACCTCATTTAGGCGAGCAACCTCCTTCTTGAGCTGATTCTTCTTCTCCCACAACTCGTCATTGCTCTTTGATACATTGCAAGTGCATCATGAGCATCTTGTGGACAACCCAACTGTAATTTTTTACCAAGTTCAATTTTTCTGAACTTGTAATTGGAACGGTTAAGTTCTTTAGCCGTTTTGTCCACTAGTGGTTCAACAACCTCTACAAACTTATTCTTATCAAAATCAACTACAATCCTTGTAACAATCTTATCTTTCAAAGATTTAGATTTGATTTTCTTAATAGGAAGATTATCCAAGGGCAACACACCCTTCCTTCTCTTCGTAGTAATCTTGCTTAAAGAAGCAGGCAAACTAAAACCTTCATCTGCTGAATCAGGGATAGTAGCAACCATTAGCATTGATCTTGATTGTATTTCCATGGTGGCAGAGCATGCTTCAGTTTGTACTGTTGTACCAAAAGGTGCCTGATGAGAAGATTCTACCATAAATGCTTCAAAACTAGTTATTGAAGAATCAAGTTAGGAAACTTAACCTTCCGTGAATGTTGGGAAATCTTCAAATATATTCCCCAAATTCTCGCACTACAAAGCTCTAAGAATAGGAGCCGTTGAAGAGATAGGAAGTGCAACCTCTGAGGTAGGGATGATAGATGTGAAAATAATGGGGAATGAATCCACGTCATCATTTGTGAAACCTAGAAAAGGTGTTTCCTCAATGGATGGACCTTGCTGATTTATTGGTCGTGGAGGAGATATGATTATAACCTCTCCTTCCTCTTCATCCTCTTGATCAGGTTCTTCTCTAGATTCCTCCTGATCATGTTCTTGAGCTTGCGCAGGTTCTTGTGATGGTTCTGAAGAAGGTTTAGAGACCCCTTTCCACCTTTTAACTTAAGGGATTTTTTTGGAACGGAAGAAGATGCACACTCTTTTCTTGAAAGGTCCAAAACTACCATAGTCTACCCCGAGCTTAGGATTCACCCTTTTTAGGGCTTTGATTTTTAAACATTTATTGGTATTTAGCAAGATAGACTGAAATCTATAAAAAACGGATGCACCTTTTTGCTGCCATTGTATAGGAAAAGGACATTGCTTGTGAAAACTAGCATGAAGGTCTTCTGGATCAAGAACATTGCCATCATCTTTAATCTAGAAATTGGATGGGATATCAAGCATGTTAAGATCAATGATCTGCTGCAAAGTGAGTCTACAGTAGTCCATCCTCATGATATCCAACTCCGTATGCACATCAATCCATATGTCTTTGGGGACATATAAATTGACCTGCACACGGAGTTGGATATCATGACGATATCATGTCTTACATTAAAATTTTGGGACATGACACAACACTTTAGAAAAAAATATTGATAGCAGAGTGGTTCACTAAAATAGGATTTGAGGGACCACCCAAATGCTTGTTTTGTGAACACGAGTCTAGAATTGTTGACCATATTTTATTCAATTGTGTAAGAATCCCTTGTTGACTGATTAGAAAAATTAAGTTTCGACTATGGGAATTTCGACAAACAATTGGTGTGCAATTATCATAAAAATACTGATGCTGCTATAATATTTTTTCATTGACAATTAGCACTATCAATACACAATCCCAATTTAACATGCAACAATGAAAATGACAATGTGTTCATTATCACGTCATGCCATAAAATAAAACCACTATTACTTATTAGACGTGAGTACAACGTATTAAGTTAAACCAATGGCTTCACTTGTTTAACCATAGTATATAATGCGCGAAAAAGTAGAACCTGGTGTTTTGCCGTGAGGAAGGATATGACTAGCTCTTGATTGAGTTTTGGCTCTTCCTATCTCCAACGACTGCTTACTGCCGTGGACAAGCTACACTAACCTAGTGGCATTCAAGCTTTTTGCCTTGCCATGAAGCCTAGACCGCTACTTGTTGTTCTTGCTGTGTGCTTGGCACTTACGTGATTGTCGATGTAAGATGAGACACCAATATGAGTTCAGACCTCCTCTACACCTACCACCATCTTGCCTGTTGCCTTTACCGTTAACTCACATTCACCTTCTGACAGGATTGCCTTATATTCATCTTCCTCCTTACTGTCATTTAACACATTCAATACCACCTGCTGCCTGCGTGAAACACATGACCTACAAAGGCTTCCAATATACACGGATGTTTTCTTTCCTTAGTCCAATTCAATTGTAATGTTTGCTACTCTTAATTTGCGGATTCTACACGTTGACAACAATCATGTTCCAATGTAGGCATTGTAGAATACTTGCTATTGAGGGCCGACCTTTGTGATTCTGAGTTCGAAAATCTTTGCAGTTGAATTCTGTGATATAATTTCTCACGAGTTGCCAGGGCTATGTCCAACTCCTCCTTTCTCTTTCTCAAGGGGTTTCGTCCTCAAGAAAAGGCCAAGTCACAATAAAGCAACCTTTTTTTGAATAACATAATATCTCATATTCGTGGTATCAATCCCAATGCAAAGGCTTTCTTTTATAACCTCGAAGTGAGGAGAGATACAAACAACTTAGCAATGTGGGATAAAAGACTATTTCATCTTTTAGTCACTTAAGTCATTTTGTCATAAAGTGACTTTAAATAATAAAGTACTTTATACTTCAACTTAATAAAACAATGTGACTTCAACCTTAAATTTTTTCCTTTAAAATCTCCTCAACTGAAACCAAAATTCCTGTGACTGGCTGGCATCCTAAATCATATGCCCTCAAGCAATCTCAATGCCAGATGTTGTAGGATTGACTTGCTTTCCCAAGTGGCATCCTCAAAAGGAAAATCCTTCCAGCGAATCAGATATTTCTTGATGGACCTGTTACGCAGCTTCCTTTCTTTGACCTCTATCATGTTTGCTGGAACTAATACAAGCTTCCATTCTTCATCGAGCGGAGGCAACTCAATGGAGGGTATTGCATGCTGGCCAACGGCTTTCTTGAGACATTAAACATGGAACACATTATGAATTTGTTATCATCAGGTAAATCTATCTCATAGGCGACTTTACCAACCCTCACAGTAATGCAATAGGGACCAAAAAATCTAGGTTGAAGCTTTTGAGACCCACTCTTCTTTAAGGAACTCTGCCTATATGGTTGGAGACGAAGATAAACCACATCACCCAACTCAAAACTCTGCTTAGTTTGTCGACGATCAACGTACATCTTCTGCTGATTCTGGGCCTATAGAATGTTCTCCCAAAGTGATCTAAGGCTGTCCTGCTGACCTTGTAACCAATCCCCAGCTAGTGGTGCCCTGCTATCTTGCAAAGAAAGATCTACGAACGATAGAGGTTTGCTGCCATAGAGAGCTCGAAATGGAGTCATCTGGATGGACATATGGTAGGAGGAATTGTAGCAATACTCCCCTAGGTATAACCACTTAACTCAAGCCTTGTGCTGCCTTGCTACATAGCTCCAGAGATAGCCCTCCACCCATTTGTTTACTATTTCAGTCTGCCCATCCGTTTGAGGGTGTAATCTTGTATTGGGTGTCAACTCCGTATTGGCCAATCTGAATAGTTCCTGCCAAAAAGTGCTAAGGAAATTTTTATCCTTGTCGCTCACAATAGTGCGGGGAAGACCATGTAGACAAAAAACCTCCTGAAAGAATAACTCAACTACCTAAGAGGCTGACCAATCTGCTGTTATGGCAAAGAAGTGAGCAAATTTCATTAATCTATCCACCACCACAAAAATAGAATCCTTGCCCTGCACCCTAGGCAACCCTGTAATAAAATCCATGGAAATGCTCTTCCAGTTCTGCATCGGAATGGGGAGCGACTGTAATAACCCGGCTGGAAACTCATGCTCTGACTTGTTCTGCTGACAAGTCTGACACTCCTTGATATGCTGGAGGACATCGTCCTTGAGGCCCTTCCATGAAAATCTTTCTTTGACCTATCTATAGGTTTTGAAGAACCTTGATGTCCTGCTGATGGTGCATCACATAATCTTACCTTTGAGTTTAGATCTTGGTACGAGGTAAATCCTATCCTTATAGAAAATCACATCATTTATACCTTGTACCTACTGTCCTCAAGTTGTCCATCCATAATTTGACATGCTTGAGTATTCTTAGAACCCACAACTGAGACTTCCAATCTGCTAATATGTCAAAAATAGCTCAACATTCCACTACTGAAGGTCTCCTGGAAAGTACATCAGCAACTACATTGTTCTTACCTTTGACATACTCAATGTCAAAATCATAGGCCTGAATCTTGCTGTCCCACTTTTGTTGTCTTTCATTAAGATCCCTTTTTTCTAAGAAGTAGCACAAACTATTGTGATTTGTCCTAACTGTGAATTTGCCCCCCACTAAGTACTATCTGAACTTGACTAAAGCATGCATAATAGCCAACATTTTCTTATCATAAGTGGAGTATAGTCTCTCACCATCCTTGAGCTTCCTGCTCTCATAAGCAATCGGATGCCTATCGTGCATGTGAATTGCACCAGTACGACTCCTTGAAGCATCACACTCAAAAGAAAATGATTGAGAAAAATTGGGCAATGCCAAGATTGGGCATGTGCTCATCACCTGCTTGAGCTATTAAAGGTCTCCTTTGCCTGAATTGTCCATCTGAATGCCCCTTTCTGTGTGAGGTTGGTGAGGGGAGCTTCTATTTGAGAGAAACCTCTAGCAAAGACTCATGAATCCCTTCAAATTTGATACGTTCCTCAGTGGTGGCAAGTTTAGGATTGCTTGAATCTTTTCTTGATGTACCTTCACCCCATTGACACCAATCACGTTACCCAGGTAAAGAATCTTGGTCAACCTGAACTCACACTTTGACTCCTTTACAAACAATGAGTGCTCCTCCATGATACTGAGTACCCCATCTAGATGTTGTAAGTGCTCCTCCCAGGTTCTGCTAAAAATCAAGATGTCATCAAAAAATACTAATACGCTTTTCCATAACTGCTTTCTAAAGATATGGTTCATACATAAGTGAAATGTAGCTGGCACATTAGTGATTCCAAATGGCATAACCAAGAACTCATAGTGTCCATAGTGACATCGGAAGGTTGTCTAATCCACATTCTCCTCGCAAATTCATATCTGACGGTATCCCAATCTGAGGTCAATCTTCGAGAAGTAAACTGCCCCATGTAACTCATCAATTCGAGGGATTGGGTACCTGTTCTTGGTGGTCCTCTTGTTGAGGGCACAATAATCAATACACGTGAAGAGCGCCATCCTTCTTCACCAATACAACTGAAGAAGCGAAGGGACTGGAGCTAGGTCTGATGTGTCCCATGACTAGAAGTTCCTTAATCGTCTTTTCTATCTCCTCCTTATAGTGTCTAGGATGAAGATAAGGTGTCGTGATGACGGGTTTGGCACTCTTTTCCAACTC
Organism: Cupressus sempervirens; assembly: GCA_028749045.1. Classification (NCBI taxonomy): domain Eukaryota; kingdom Viridiplantae; phylum Streptophyta; class Pinopsida; order Cupressales; family Cupressaceae; genus Cupressus; species Cupressus sempervirens. The sequence continues at coordinate 357,230,264 of CM053791.1, read as the reverse complement.
AATAATATGTTCAAACCCTCTATCTTTGGGAATGCCTCGAGGTATGACCTCAAACACCCTCTTTTGCTTATCAACCACCGGTTGAATGTCAACATGAATCTGCTGTCCTGAGTCTAAGGTAGTCTTAGAAGAAATAAAACAGTGCGCTGCCCACTCCATGTCATCATGCTTTATAATTGCCTCCATCTTGTGGGCTCAAATCAACTTGGGTTCACCCTCAGGCATAGCCTTGAGGATCACCTGCCTGCCATCTTATAAGAATTCCAGTTGCATCTTATCATGTTGAACTGTGTACCTGCCAATAATCTGTAACCTTTGTCTACCCAACATGACATCTAACCCATCCAAATCAACCACATAAAAATTTGCCTTAAGAAGGAAATAATCAAAATGAATCGAAAGTCCTGACACCTTCCCTACGCATCTCAATCTCTCACCTCCTGCCAATCTAACCTCAAACTTTGGTATGTCCTCAATTTGTAACTTCCTGTTGCTAACCCATCGTGAGCTTTTGAAGTTATGCGAGGCACCTATATCCAAGAGACATATATTACGCTGTCCTCTAACAATTCCCTTCAAACAAAAGGGGTGTCCTGTGGGATTGCTAGAAAGTGATGCTATGATAAGAGGCTATCCCTGGGTGCATTTCTTCTTTCTCTCTCTAGGTGGTTGCTCTTCATTTTCTTCCTCATGACTCCCATCAACATCACTACCCTCCTGCTGCTTGTCCTCCTCCTCCTTTGAAAGTACCTCGATATAATGTATCTTGCCTTTGCCAAGGCATATATGATCTGGTGTCCATGGCTCTCTGCAGGTGAGGCATAGCTTCTTCCTCCTAAGTTCATTTCGTGTCTCAAAGTCCATCCCGGGAGGTGTAGCCTTTTGCTAGTTCTTGTTCTTTTGGAATGAGGTGGACCCTTTATACATTTTCGTAGGAGGTTGTAATATCGAAGAGGGCGACTCTAGATCGTGTGCGATCTTAATGGCATCATAGAGAGTGTTTGGTTTAAGTACCTTAACCAAACCTCTATTTATCTTGTAAACCCTTAGTGAACAACATTACCTTACGCTGTTCTGACATATTCGGTACCATCACCGAGATCTGTTGAAACTCATCAATGAAATCATCCAGAGATCCACCCTATTGTAACTGTACCAAATCACTATAATAGACCTCTATATCCTTCCTGTCAATGTGAGCCATTAGCTTAGAGCTGAAAGTCTCATAAGATGTAATGAGACCATGATCTTGGGTGACCGACCCATGATGCCACCAATTGTATGCCGCTCCTAAATGCATCGTAGCAAATCTGATGGCTTTTGTCTCTGACATAGGTTTAAGTGTTAGGTAAGTGTCTAGCTTGTGAATCTAAGCTCTCGCAAATGTTTTATTGCCGCCATCAAAAGTAGGGAGAGATAGTTTGTTCATAACATTCTTCAAGACCTTGTTTGGTGCTCTAGGTCGCTTGTCCTGTTGTTGTCTTTCTGTCTCCCTTTTTCGATTTAAGTATTGAATAAAGGACATATTCTGTTTAACTAGGTCAGGGAACAAATCCCACTCATTGAACATTGCCATAACATTTTTTGGTAGTAGGTTTGGTGCCATTGGTGGTGGTACCTCTTCCTCTGCATTAAAAACGAGCATTAAAGGCTTGTCAGTGTTTCATGTGGGGGCCCTAACAGCTCGGGGTGATCCTGCCGCACTACCATCTCTACTGTGATGGCTTGGGGCTCTCTTGTTAATTGGGGCTAATTGCTGCATAGTACCTACAAGCTGCTGAAGCACACTAGCAATGTTGTTTTGTCCATCTTTGATGGCCCACAATGTTTCCCTTCTCGATCTTGTTCAGTTTCATTATGAGCCATTTGAATGTTGTTTTCCTATTCTGCCTATTCAATCTGATCAATTTGTTTAGCTTGTTCAACCTATTCACCTGTTCCAAAAGTTAACTCCTCATCCACTGAATAAATATCCTCTATGTCGATCTGTTTTGAAGACTACGTATTCAGGTTGGAGGTGACCAAATTTATAATCTTTCTTCCTCATACCTGGCTGTCATTTTTCTTGTTTATTCCCACCTATTACGTAGTAAATTTTCCCATAGGATGGCAAGACTTGTAGCTCTAATACTTGTGTAAGAATCACTTCTTGACTGATCAACAAAATTAAGTTTTGACTATGGGAATTTTGACAAGCAATTGGTGTGCAATTATCATAAAAATACTGATGCTGCTATAATATTATTGACTGATCAACAAAATTAAGTTTTGACTATGGGAATTTCGACGAGCAATTGGTGTGCAATTATCATAAAAATATTGATGCTGCTATAATATTATTTCATTGGCAATTAGCTCTATCAATACACAATCCCAATTTAACTTGCAACAATGAAAATGACAATGTGTTCATTATCACATCATGCCATAAAATCAAACCACTATTAGTTATTAGACATGAGTACAACATATTAAGTTAAACCAACGACTTCACTTGTTTAACCATAGTATTATACAATGCAAGGAAAAGTGGAACTTGGTGTTTTGCCGTGAGGAGGATATGGCTACCTCTCTTGACTGAGTTTTGGCTCTTCCCATCTCTAGCGATTGCTCACTGTTGTCGACAAGCTACAGTAAATCCAATGACCTTCAAACTTTCTACATGCCCAAACCACTACCTGCTGTTCCTGTTGTGTGCCTGGCACTTACATGAATGTGGATGTAAGACTAGACACCAATACGAGTTCAGACCTTTGCTACACCTGCCACCATCTTGCCTGTTGCCTCTGCTGTTAACTCACTTTCACCACTCTTGATAGGATTGCCTTATATCCTTCTTCCTCCTTATTGTAATTTAACAGTTTCAATACTACCTGTAGCCTGCGTGAAACACGCGACCTCCAGATGCTTCCAGTATACACGGGTGTTTGCTTTCCTTGTGCCAATTCAATCGTAATGTTTGACACTATTAATCTGCAGATTCTACACATTGACAACAATCATCTTCCAATGTAAGCATTATAGAATACTTACTATTGAGGGCTGGCCTTTGTGATTGTGAGTTCCAAAATCTTTGCACTTGAATTCTATGATATAATTTCTCATGAGTTGTCAGGGCTACGTCCAGCTCCTCCTTTCTCTCTCTGAAGGGGTTTTGTCCTCAAGAAAAAGCTGTCACAATAAAACAACCTTTTTGGAATTTTGAATAACATAATATCTCATATTTGTGGTATCAATCCCCATGCAAAGGCTTTCTTTTATAACCTCAGTGAGGAGAGATACAAACAACTTAGCAATGTAGGATAAAAGACTATTTTGTCTTTTAGTCACTTAAGTCATTTTGTCATAAAGTGATTTTAAATAATAAAGTACTTTAACTTAATAAAACAATATGATTTTAACCTTAGAATTTTCCCTTTAAAATCTCCTCAACTGAAACCAAAACTCCTGTGACTGGCTGACATCCTAAATCATATGCCATTAGCCTATTGGATAGAAAGATAGACCAGCTAGGCGCCATTATGGCTAGTGCTCAAAAGGGGACATTATAAATTGCCCTGTATCTCAAAAGTGCCAGCAATGGTAATGCCCTAAGCTTAATTGTAAACTAGCTTTCCTGAACAATCTTTTGGATCTCCGTAAAAACTGGCCTAAATATGTGGGGGCGAATGTCTATAGTAACATATGGAAGATATCATCCTCAATATTTGTTTGGGAGTTTTGGAAGGAAAGGAAGAAAAGATTTTTTCATAATTAAAGCATGGACATAACTGTTTTCCTGAATAAGGTTGGGGCTTGTTAGGTTGAAGTAGTCAATAACAACCTTAGGAATGTCTCTACAAGGAAGAAGGATCATTCTCAATATGGGATGTAGAAATGCCAAAGAATTGGTTCAATTTGGTCAATCCTCCTTTTCTCTACTCAAAATCATCACAAAATGAGAATGCTAGGGCTGAATTTATATGGATGATCCCCCTATTGGGATGGACAAAGTTAAATTTTGATGGAGCATCATGAGGTAATCCAAGTCCTATAGGTTTAGGTTATAAGACTTATAATCGAACGAGATTCACTGATAATTCTTAATGCATTGATAAAAATGAGTACATCAAATTGGGAATTGTAGTCCAAGGTCGAGAATGCTTTAATTTTAGTAAACAAATTTGAAGATATTAATGTAACTCACATATATCGCGAGTGTAATAAGGAGGCAGATTTCTTGGCTAACAAAGGAGTCGCCAGTGAGTTTATCGCTTATTAAATATTGAGTCCTAACTAAAAACGGGGTTAAATAACATCAACAATAATGAATTTAGTAATGATGAAATGAGAACTCAATGCTGAAATAACCAAGAGATTATTATTAATTGTTTAGCCAACTTAGGACATATCTTTTTCTCTTAGCAGCTTGACACGAGTGAGGATTCTAAGAAAGCTAGAGCAAGAACCAGGAACATTATTAAAGGAAGTGGTGGTATTCTCAAAAGCAAAGCAACCAAGTTTAGGTAGTAGCCTGTGATTATACCTGTCATGTCCCCATTTTGGAGGCAATTTGATTTAATTAATTTAATTAATTAGGTTGTCCAAAATAATGAATATTTTATGAGGATGACTAATTAATTATTTTAATTAAATAAATAAGTGGTATTAAGTTAATTATTTATAAAGTTATCAAATAAATAAATATTAAAAGGTAACTTTATATTTAATTAATTTAATAAAGTGACTTGAATTATAAAATATTTTATAAAGTCACTTAATAGATAAAATAAAATAATGTTCTAGAAGCTTTTGGAGAAACTGGAGTAAAAAGAATAAATAGGCACCCCGGGCTTCATTCTAATCATCCAGATTTGTTGTTGATGTTGATGTTTGTTGATGTGCATTGTGGAGCCTAGGGTTTCTGCAATAGTCACAACTGGCCATTGAGAACGAAAACTCTCAATTGGTACGCAATTTTGAGGGTGTGAAATATCACTTGAATTATTGCAGCTGGGAGGAAGATACTTCAGTCTTCTATTTGTGCTACATTGAGAAAAAAATATTTGTGGCCATTGAGAACGAAAACTCTCAATTGGTATGCGATTTTGAGGGTGTGAAATATGACTTGAATTATTACAGCTGGGAGGAAGATACTTAAGTCTTCTATTTATGCTACATTGAGAAAAAATATTTGAGTTCGAAAAAGCAGGCCGAAAAAGCAGTTTGAAAAAAGCAGGCCGAAAAAACAGTTCGAAAAAAGCAGGCCGAAAAAGCAGTTCGAAAAAAATAGGCCGAAAAAGAAGCTCTGAAAAAAGCAATCCGAAAAAGTAGTTCGAAAAAGAAAAAACGAAAAAGCAAATCCAGAAAAAGCAAGTGGTAAAAGCAGATCAGAAAAAAGCAAAGCAAAAGGGGCAACATTGAAGGAAAATATTACAGCCATCCACAATCAGGTTCTTCACTTCTCATTTGGCATATTTTCTGCGAAATGTAGGTTTTCAGCTGAGTACAAAATATAGCTTCAGCACTTCATTATTTTACATTGTACTTGTCTTTGTTTGCCAATTGGCATTATTGGTATCAAAGGAAGGCTAGGATTTTGCAATTGAAAGAGCGTTGTAATTTTTAGACTATCTATATTGCAACTCTAGAGTTGATGATCAGCTTATTAGTTTGCATTCCAATTGTTTGACAAAATATCAATTGACTGTAAGTTCTCTTTTTGGCATAAATAATGTTATAATTTTGCATACTAAGTGTTTATATTAATGCCACTTGGTTGTAAGTGCATTAATGCCATCCTAGGTTGCATCCAAAGTATTTGTCATAATTACTAATTGCTATAGCTGCATTTTGCAAGTAGTTTAAGTCACATATATGTATTAAATATTGCCAAAATTAGTTGCACATTCATATTAGGTCATTGTTTAGACAATTTGGAGTCTTTTTGTAAGCATTCTCTTTGAGGCAAATCCAAACAAGAATCACTGCAGCAATCTGAAAAGTTATATCAGTCAGATGACCCTTGCTTGCAAAGTGTTTGACGAAATGTCAAACAACTGAAATATAAAAATATTTGGTGTTGGAAGAAGTTATAACCTATTGGAGTTATTACAATACCTGACAAAGAGAGGAAATCGGAAGGCTGTAAAAATGAGAGTTGAAAAGCGCAAAATGGCTTTTTGGGGAGAGGTTTTTGAGAGAAGACTTGCACTAATAATGGATGCAAAGCATCCATTAATCACAAGGGTGGTATTGAAGATTATTGGGAGGGAACTTTTAGAGCTTGAGGATAGGCCCAAGACCAATACAGAGCTCGTAGCCATCTTAGTAGCAACCATCCTCCATGTGGACCAAGACAAGGTGACGATTTACGAATTATGCTTGAGCATGTTCCAACGGTTCTTGTTGGTAGAATTGCGAGAGATGTTGGACAACATCGATGACAAATTGTGCATTGCAAGACGAAGGGTCTGGGGTGTAGTAAATCATCTAGTGCAAGTATTCCCTATCTTGATCATTAAGGACCATGCCAAATTCATGAAGCAAGTATCCTCCATTAAAAGGAATTGGTGGTTCCTCCTTAGCATTCTATATATCTGGAACAAGCCAGGTTGGATGGGGTTAGAATGCTTTTTAAAGGTTGATAGGATAGAACATAGCTATGATGAGTTAGAGCTAGAGGAGAATGGTTCCAACTAGGGAATTGCGACCTAGTTAAAACTATAGATTCAACTTAATCTTATAATAGGATAGTAGTTATTAAAGAGTCTAGGTCAATTCTCTTTTGGAGTAAGTTCGCTTGGACAGATAAATTTTGAGCCCTATAAATCATAAGTAAATACTAAAGACATTATACTTAGGAACGCTCAGTTTACGTATAAGGATGCTACCCTTATGTATAAGGATGCTTCTTTCTACTTATATTAAGACATTATGACTTAGAAATTTGTAGTATGTTCAAGGAATTTTTGGATAATTTTAAATCCTAAATATCAGAATGAAGCTAGTTTTAATTTGGGTTGTAAATCTATGGATATATTTGACTTACATGTTTGTCAAGGAATTAGGAGCAGCAAGGAAGACAAACGGGCAAGAACATCACATGGTATGGTGGTCATAGTTTAAAGCAACAATCGACAAAAGTAAGTAAAATGTTTGATGCTCTGTTAAGTGTTTTATGGCATCCTATTTTCTTTCCATAATAAACAGACTGAAATAGTGGATTGTGAAATGTAGAAAGGGAAGTAAGAGTTAGAATCTTGAATTTCTCTCAGAAGTAATGGTCCAATGATATAAATTAACTAGATTGAAAAGATATTTTTGGGGAATATTTAATGACCATTGTCGAAACGCTAAACTTGTATAAAGAATAAGCACTTATGGATTAGTTCTTGGTTGAAGTCAAGATGAATTTAACATAGAAAGGCTTCACATTATTGGGAATAGTAGATATTGATTTGTGTTAGATTTGGGGAATGGTTTAATAGTCGTAGTTTAATATGATCGATACAACTTTGTCTAAAAGTTGAATAGCCAAAAAAGTCTTGGGTAATGAAAGAAATAGGAAAAGTAGTTTAGAAATTGTGGAATGTTCCCATTATAAAATGAATAAATTATCAAACGATTGTAACGGGCTGATTGATTTAATGTATCTTAGACCCATTTTTATTTTTGTTTCCGTAGTTTGTGTCGTCGTCGGCTATCTTTGTACACCCTCAGAAAGTTTTCCGACGAGTATTTAAGCACGACTTGTAGGTAGTCTTTAATCATGCAAGTTTGGATTATTTTGCTATACTTCAAATTCCTGTTGGGGATTCTTTGTTGTTTGCCATTTCGGAAGTGGAAGACCTTCCCTACTTGGCTAATTCTGGTTTCGGTGGGATTCAATCCTCACCCTATTCTGTCGCCCCTATTCTATTGCCTGTAACACTTCACTCGGATCTGGCATATCAGAGCACCATCTTTCGACATATATTATCCGTATTCAAGTTTCTATTGTTGTGTCTAATCTACTTATGTTATGGTATGAATTGGCATTTATGGTTGTGGCTCAAACACCTAATTGCATGGCATTTGGACATCTCTGTACGGCTCCTTGATTGCACCTACGGTCTCCACATATCTTCGACCATACCTCTCCCTATACCTCCTTGCATCCACCCCCCCGTACGACCTATTGTACAACTTATTAGTCCTTCACACCGTACGCCACTCTTCCATCCATCACTGTACAGCCTACTGTACGGCATACCTTCCCTTCACACCGTATGCCACCCTTGCATTGACCACCATATGGCCTTCATCAACTCCGTATGACATCCTTCACCTGCTTCCACCGTACGGCTTCAGCAGCACCTCCAGTTACTATACTCTTGCACATAGTACGACCATCATTCTCCCTCCCAGAAACCGTACAGCCAGATTATAGTGTACGGCCATAATATCCTCTCCGTACCATATCTGTCAGTTACCTGTCATCTAACGATATTTGGATACAGAGAAAATTTTCCTTCCCCGGGATTGGAACATTACAGTGGTATCAGAACTGGTGATCTTGCCCGCTTGTGAACAATGAATGAGAGTTTATAGCCGAAAGAGAAGGACACATTACTTTGATTGAATGGCTGCCGAATCGGAATTGACAGCTGCCGAACTCGTGGCACTCCTGAGGGAACTTGCCAGGAATCAGGCACAGATCATTGATACTCAACGACTCATGGAAGAAACTCTCAAGAAGTTGGCGGACAATACAATATCCGGAGAACAAAATGGTCATAGTGTGGACTCGGTGTCGGGTAAATCGAACCCTCATCCAGTACGCTCTCGACCTTCCATGCCGACTTTTCCCCCACAAACGGAGGTGCAACACAGAGGCAAACAACCAACCTTTGAAGAGATGCAAGAACAACTGAGAGAAGACTGGAAGAGTGCAAATCTCGAGGAAGATATATTCTACAAAGATTATGTAGATCTGAGAATGAGATATTCGGGAGGCAGAAACAGAGGATATTTTAATGATAATCTCAGAAGAAAGATGAGTAAAGTCAATCTGTCTCCATTTGATAGATTTGGTTCCATATCTGCACAAGCGTGGGTAATGAAAGCCGATACTTACTTCTAGCTGAATCCTATGCCTGAAGAAGAAGCAATCAAATTTGGGGCGCTGCACTTGGAGGGAGTTGCGCATAAGTGTTGGCATCACGACACCATCACATTAGGACATGATCAAATAAATACTTATGTGGAATTCATGGAGAGATTGATAGAGCGATTCGATGGTAAAGATCCGAAACTCAATTTCAAAGATTTGGCACAACTGAGACAAACTGGATCGGTCGATTAGTTCATTGCAGAATTTCAGAAACTCTTTGTTTTGGTTACAAACATTTCCGAAAGAAGACTAGTACTCTTCATAGATGGATTGACAGAACCTTTGAAAGGTTGGGCAAAGGGGTTCAATCCTACCACCTTTCGGAGGCAATCAATAAAGCATAGAGTATGGCATCGTCGTCGACGTCATCCTCTCGAAATTACTTACATTCCAAACTGTCGACATTTTTGAGGGACAAACCTCCGCCCAGGAAGCCGTCGTTAGACGAAGCTACCAGACAGGAACTCCGAAGGAAGAAACTGTGTTTCAATTGCAAGGGACCTTAGGAGCCTGGCCACAGATGCTTCGGAAAGGGAAAGATCCATTACATTGCGGTCGTGTCCGATGAGGAGGATGAACAAGAGGAAGCGCTCGTTGAAGATCACCCACATCACGACAACACCAACATGGTTAGTTTGAACCGTATGGAATGAATTGAGCTTTGGTGCAACGCGGAGGAACTAGTGCCCTAGATTGTAGCTTGAGGTGCACAGTTTTTCAGTTACGGGGTACCCTTCAGGGATAGAGAGTTACGGTGATGCTAGATAGTGGAGCTACTCTAAATTTCATAAACTCATCTCTGGTGAAGCGTAGAGGTCTACCCACGGAGACACATGCAGGGTTTCAGGTCAAGGTTGCCAGAGGGACTCTTTTTCCCTGCACGCACCTTGTTCCTCAGCTAAGTATCACAATGACGAATCATATGGTGACTAAGGATTTCTTCATAGTAGACTTGGCTGACATGGAAGTTATTATAGGCATGCAGTGGATGGAGACACTTGATGAATACACTCAGAGTTTCAAACGGATGGACTTCGCTTTTTTTGTTGATGGAAAGAAGGTTGTCCTACGTGGAATGGCAAATGAAGGTTTGAAGGAAGTTTTTGCGCATCGGATGGAGGCAATTTTTCGGCATGATGACGTTGCATGGGCTGCGCATTGTTTTATCTTGGTGGAACCTATAAAAGGACATCGAACACCTCCACAGGATGATGAACTCCAGAATATTTTGAATAAACATGATACAGTTTTCATTGAGATTCCTCCTGGCATACTGCCTTATCGAGGGTTTGAGCATACTATCAAGTTGGAAGTAGGAGCCAAGCTGGTCATAACCACACCGTGCCGCCATCAAAAGAAATTCAAAATAAGATTGAAAAAACGATTCAGGAATTGCTAAAGAAAGGATGGATCCGTTCCAGTTCTAGCCCTTTTGCGTTGTCTGTGGTTTTGGTCAAAAAGGAGGATGGGACAATGCGCATGTGTGTGGACTACCGTGCGTTGAACAAAAAAACAATAAAGAATAGATATCCCATTCCAAGGATAGATGAGTTGTTGGATGAGTTGCATGGCGCAGTCTATTTTTCAAAAATAGATCTTCTTTCCGTATACCATTAGATCTGCATGAGGGATGAAGATATAGAGAAGACGGCCTTCCGTTGCCACTACGAACATTACGAGTTTCTAGTCATGCCGTTCGGATTGACAAACGCACCTGCTACATTCCAATCATGCATGAATCACATTTTAAACAAACAACTGTGTGAGTACTTATTGGTATTTTTTGATGATCTTATCTATAGCAGGACATGGGAGGAGCACCTGAAGCATCTGAATGAAGTCCTAAAGATCACGAAGGAACAATCTTTGTTTGCCAAGCAATCCAAATGTGAATTTGGCATGACAAAAATATTGTACCTGGGGCATGTTGTCAGTAAATACGGAGTTCAAGTGCATCAGGAGAAGATTCAGGCTATCCTTGATTGGCTTCCTCCAAAATCACTCACAGATTTGCGAGGAATTTTCGGCCTATGTAGTTATTATCGGAGGTTCGTCAAAGGATTCTCTTAGCTCAGCGCACTTCTGACGGATCTGACAAAGAAGGGGTCTTTCTAGTGGAATGAAAAGGCACAACTCACTTTCGATAAACTGAAAGAGGCAATGAGCACTTGTCCCATACTTGCATTACCTGATTTCACTCGACCATTCATTTTGGAGTGAGATGCGTCCAGAGAAGGCATTGGCGCAGTACTGATGCAAGATAGACACCCCATAGCTTATGAGAGCAGGAAGCTTACGCAGACAGAACACCTCTATTCCATCTATGACAAAGAGATGTTGGCCATCATACATGCACTAACCAAGTTCTGGCAGTATCTAGTAGGTGCCAAGTTTGTCGTGTGTACTGATCACAATAGTTTGAGATATTTTTTGGAGCAACGGGATTTGAACAAGAGACAACAGAAATGGGTAAGCAAGGTTTAGGCCTTCGATTTTGATATTGAATATGTAAAAGGAAGAAACAATGTGGTTGCAAATGCTTTGTTGAGAAAGCCCGCCGTCTGCTGACTAACCCAGATTTCAGCCGATTGGAAAGCACAGTTGTTGGTAGAATATTCCAAAAACACATTTACCTGTGAGCTAATGGATGACATCATTTACTATAAGAGTTGGTATTCCTAGTGCTTGAATCTAAATTGAAGCAAAAAATCTTGAAGGAAGTACACGACTCACCCTTGGTAGGACATCCGGGCTTCCTCAAAACATACAGAGGTCTACGGGAGAGGTTTTCATGGAAAGGATTAGAAGGGGATGTGTTGCAGTATGTAAGAGAGTGTGCTGTTTGCCAACAGAACAAATCCGAACATACCCTACGTGTTGGGTTACTGCAACCGCTGCCAATTCCAAAACATAAGTGGGAAAGTATCTTGATGGATTTCATAATGGGGCTTCCTAAGGTGAACGGAAAGGATTGTATTTTCGTGGTGGTCGACAAGTCGACAAAGTACACACATTTCTTCGCCATCCCCTCAGAATTTCAGGATGCACAAGTTGCCGAGTTGTTTTTTAGAGAAGTTTTCCATCTGCAGGGGTTACCCCGAAACATTGTCAGTGATTGGGATGGGCAATTCATCAGTATCTTTTGGACAGAACTGTTTCGGATGGCAGGGACAAAATTGTCACCAAGTACTAGTTACCACTCGTAGATAGACGGACAAACGGAGGTTGTGAACAAATGGCTCGAAGGTTACCTTTAGAACTACGTTTCGGCACAACAACGAGCATGGGTCAAATGGATCCATTTGGGGGAATATTGCTACAATACCATGTACCGCATGTTCATTGGAATGACACCATTCAAAGTTCTGTACGAGTACGAATCCCTTTCCTTCATCGACACAGTTTTGAGATACAACCATGCACCAAGGGCAAGGGATTGGCTTCAGGAGGGACAAGACATTTTGAGATGCTTGAAGGACAATTTACAGAGGGCACAAAATCAATAGAAGATGTGCGCCGACAGACACAGAATGGAGAGGAGTTTTGAAGTAGGGGGATTTGGTCTATCTCCGACTCTAACCCTATCGACAATCCTCATTGAAGGAGAAAGGAAAAGAAAAGAAAAACTGAAACCCCGATTCTATGGCCCCTATCGTGTAACTTGCCGCATTGGGGAAGTTGCCTATGAGCTAGAACTTCCAAAGGGTAGCTGTATTCATAATGTCTTCCATGTTTCTTGTCTGAAGAAAGCCGTAGGGAAAAACATCACAGTTGCTACGAACCTCCCACCACTCAATGAAGAAGGCAAGCTCATATTGGAACTGGCCGAGATCATCGAAGTACGTGAGTAGACTTTGCGGAACCGCATAGTGAAGGAATATTTGGTGCATTGGAAACACTTGCCATTGGATGACGCGACATGGGAGGGCGAGCACATTCTCTAGCACCCGGCATTGCATTTGCTTGAGGAAAAACAAAATTTGGGACGGGAGGACTGTAATGTTCTTGTTATAAAATAAATAAATTATCAAACGATTGTAACAGGCTGATTGAATTAATATATCTCAAACCCATTTTTATTTTTGTTTCCATAGTTTGTGTTGCCGTCGACTATCTTTGTACACCCTCGAAAAGTCTCCCGACGGGTATTTAAGCACGGCTTGTAGGTAGTCTTTAATCATGCAAGTTTGGATTATTTCGTTGTATTGCGAATTCCTAATGGGGATTCTCTATTGTTCGCCATTTCGGAAGTAGAAGACCTTCCCTACTTGGTTAATTCCGGTTTCGGTGGGATTCAACCCTCACCCTATTTCATCGTGTGTAACACTTTGCTCGAATCTGGCATATCGGAGCACCATCTTTTGGCATATATTATCCGTATTTAAGTTTCTATTGTTGTGTCTGATCTACTTATGTTGTGGTATGAATTGGCATTTATGGTTGTGGCTCAAACACCTAATTGCGTGGCATTTGGACATCTCTGTACGACTCCTTGATTGCACGTATGGCCTCCACATATCTTCGACCATACCTCTCCCTATACCTCCTTGCATCCACCCCCTATACAGCCTATCAGTCCTTCACACCGTACGCCACCTTTCCATCCATCACCGTACAACCTATTGTACGAAATACCTGCCCTTCACACTGTACGGCCTTCATCAACTCCGTATGACATCCTTCACCTGCTTCCACCGTATGACTTCAGCAACACCTCCACTCATCATACTCTTGGACATAGTACGGCCATCATTCTCCCTCCCAGACACCGTACGGCTAGGTTTCTTACAGTGTAAAGCCATAATATCCTCTTTGTACCATATCTGCCAGTTACTTGTCATCTAATGATATTTGGATACGGAGAAAATTTGCCTTCCCCTAGATTGGAACATTACAAATATTAATGAACATAGGAGAAGAATAATAGGCAAAAGTAGTTATAAAGAAGGAGGTTTTCTATATAGTAGATTTGAAGATGGTATTGTTGTATTCAAGGGAGTACTTTAATGCCAATTTTATTTATTTATTAATAAGTGGTCCTTATTGACTGTAGCTTGAAACTTGACACAAACATTGCTAATAGGAAAGAGGAAACAATAATAAGCATAAATTGGATTGGGCAGTTAGCAGGTGTAAGGAATTTAAGGACAATCTATATATGAAGTATTCTATTATAATAAGTGAAATTTCAAAATTAGATTGCATGATGCGTTAAATACTATACCATTGGATCTAAAGTGAATCTTAAATTAAGATATGGTATAGATAATGCCATGATGTAAGATATCAACTATAGAGTGTTAAATTACTTCTTTGCTTGATAAGTAGGAGATAATTTCTAAAACAAGTCAAATTGTGATATTGCTATCAAGATTTAGTATGATAAAGCTAATATCAATCTTGGCCAACAAGCATTGTATGTAGGTTTCAACTATAGCAATCTATCAAGCTACGAATACAATCTAGCAAAGAAGGGTGTCAACCGAAGATTGGAAGACATATGTATTTATGTAATAGAATGAGGAAAAACCTCAAGATTTAAGCATATTAACTTTGTAAAATGAGGAAATTCCCTTATAGCTTAAACCCCTGTAAGGGAATGCCTCTATATCTTAACTTTCGTAAATTTCCAAGTGGACAAAAAGTCCTTGGGCAAGACTGGAGGTTTTCTTTACTCCGTTCTTCCCTACCAGTGCCTGTTTTGAATGAAGGAAAGAATAGAGGAAAATGTACCTAATTTTTTAAAAGTAATAAAATTATTAAGGCTTAGGCCTTATATCGATAAAAAACAAAAAACTTATATCTATACTTATACACAAGTAAATATGTGTATAAATATATCTATATTTATACACATGTATGTATATAAGTATAAATACTTAAATATATCTCTACTTTTTTTATAGAAAAGTGGTAAGCCACTGATATCATATAATAATAAAAATCTGGTTCAAAAGCTCATGGAGGAAAGAACCAGAAAAATAACCTTCATTCCTTGTGAAATACAAAAAAGATTAGTTGTTCGAAAAGGATCCCCTAGATTAATGAAGGAGCTTGATAAATGGCCTTACAATTGAATACAAGAGTTCCAATCAAGTAATGCCAAGAATATTTGATGTTGGCATATTTTGAACCTGCCCACCTTTCAAGTTGTTCGTATTGAAATTGTGTATTGGTTCACTGCTGGAGAAGCCCTACACTTATAGACATCTGCTGCTGATGGTTATGAAAAGAATGTTTTTCCTGCTGTTGCTGCCCTGCACTTGATGCCATCTGTTGGTGGTATGGTGATGAATGTTGTTGCTGCTGCCCTGAGCATGTTGGTGGTGCTGTACTGAATGTTGCTTTTGTTGTTGTTGCATCATCTGCACCATCTGAGTCAGTGGTGCACTGTTTCTTAAGCCACTCATTTGACTCACATCTCCACGTCCCATAGAAGCTGTTGGAACTTGGACCTGCCTAATGCAACAGCCTGCAATTTTAGACACATTTCTTGGTTTGTCTGACTTATAATTGCTTGCCAAGCTCCACTTTTTTAAGCAAGTGCATTCCATTGTACCACATAGGGTCCAGGATACCTCCAATGCAGAATTCCTTGGTTATGTTGCTGTAGTCAAAACTTTTTGAACCTCCACAGTTCTGTTTTATTATGCTTACTGCCACTGGCCTAACTGCTGAGCGGACAGATCATGAGCCCAGTCATAGGGTTGAGACTACAATGGTTCCTTCAAATCAAGCTTGCTTGAAGAAGTTCACAATATACCTCCTTGGCCCGCACCAACACCCCACATTTTTGCTGACGTAGTGAGACACATAGTATAGCTTTGAGCACTGTGAGCAACCATAGGGAGCTGACCAGTAATAGTCTGCCCAGCCATGACATAGATAGGCTGAGACAAGACACACGAAGCTGATACTAGTGTGTTGTTGGTGCACCAGGCGCAGGTGTAAGCCATCATTGCACAACATCTATAAATGCTTGTATATATAGACAATGCAAAACTAAATATATATTTATACATCTATATGTAAATCTATGAGAGAACTAGTCAATATATGAGATAGTATATAGACTTATACATACATATTTAGAACTAGTCTATATATGAGATGGTATATAGACTTATACATACATACATACATACATATATATATAAAATTTTTTTTTTAATATTATATATGTATAAAAGCGAGAATATGAAAGCCACACAATAAAAATTTATGTAAAGAAGCAGAAAACTAGATTATGATGCCACAATATATATATATATATATATATATATATATATATATATATATATATATATATATATATATATATAAGCAAGAATATGAAAGCCACACCACAAAAATATATATAAAGAAGCAAAAAACTAGATTTTGATGCCAATACATATATATGTATATATAAACTCAGAATGTATATTATTATAAACACGTCCAAAAATCTATACACACATTTGTGTGTGTGTAACAAAAAATAAGAAAAAGTAAAAACAAACCTAAAGCAAACAGAAAAGGAATAAACTAAAGCAAAAAAAAAAGGAATGTAGTTAAATGTACAAAGAAACTAAAAGCTAATAGAAAAGAAAAAGAATAATGGGCACAAAAGAAAGAAAGGAAATCAACGAGAGTCTAAAAACAAAACACTAAGATCAACACCACCGGACATGCCAAGAAGCAAGAGGAGAAAGGAAACAAGGGGGAAGGCCAAAAGCAAGACGGGGGGAGGGGGGCGAGGGGAAGAGAACAAGAAGTGAAGAGTGGATTGAGGAGAACCAAGGTTTTAAGAGACAAAAAGGAAGGGATGACAAACCTAAAAAGGGGGCAGAAGAGGAACCTAAAGAAAGGCAAAAAAGAAACATCATAACAGCCTTGCAAACTTTCTAGAGTAGAATGTTCTTGATGAAAGACAATACCAATGGGTCAGTAAAATGCAAGCACGTGAAAGGCTAAGAGAAATGTTGTTGCAGATGCCCTTTCTTGGACACCTTTGGCTTTCTTTTTGATTGAGATATCAGCTGATTGGTAGGGTCACCTTTTGGTTGAGTATTCTGAAAATTACTGTGCATCTGATGTGTTGGATGACAAAGTTTCCGATGAAAATTTAAGTTAGTGGATGAGATCTTCTACTACAAAGACAAAATATTTCTAGTACCTAGATCTAAGTTGAGGGAGAGAATTTTGAAGGCCATCCACGATACACCATTGGCAACTCACCCGTGATATCTCAACACTTACAAGAAGATTAGAAAGAGGTTCTTATAGAAGGGCCTGAAGGATGATGTATTGCAACATGTCACAGAATGCATGACATGCTAACAAAATAAGGCAGAACACAAACAAGTATTTGTTGCTGATAGAAAAATATTAAAAAACCAAAAAATAATAATCGAATGGCAATATTACATCTGATTAAAATTATATTAAGTTCTTGGAAAAATAACAAATATTGAAAATCAAGAAATATCACTGAATTGAAATATGAGGATTTTCGTCCCAAAATTTATAGAGATTTCAAGAGAAGTTTTTGTCCTATAGAATTTCAACCAAGGGTTTCTATCCTTGAATTGAAATTTGGAACTAAAAATCTAAAATGATCATAAAGGATAATGAATAATTGACAATTTTGATGTGAACCTTGACTTCTCTTTTATAGGCACTTTACTTTCTATTTTATTTTTAAATTACTTTTCCTATCAAGCATTAAAAATAATTTTTGAAGGACATTTTGATTATGATGTAAAATCACTAATTTAAATATTACATTGACTTATAATAATATTTAGGTTGCTTATATGAAAATAATTGGGCCCAACTTAAAGTGCTATTTTATTTCTTTTAGTTCCAAAAATTGAATATGATATTTATATTTCAATATTTTTTGAAGTTTCTTAGAGTTTGTGTTTTCCATTCTCTTTAATAATGTGACAATTTCCCTGTATGGTCTCTTGAACTGCAGCACAAGAGGTTCTAGCAGTATAATTAGGCTGATGATATTTGTGCCACCATTCTATGATGTTTTCCATTGCCTCTGTCAATACTCTGATGTATTTATAGTTGATTTTCTCCATGTTAGAATGAAACTGATGAACACCATGAGTTGGCCTTGGGGTATGGGATTGAAGAATGGATATCCTATTAGAAGTTGTTTATGTCTTTAATGGCAGAACTGTTAATTTGTTTGTGTATGTTATTGGATCTTAAGATATATGAACATATGTGTTGGATGACTACAATAAAAAGCAAAGGAGAATTAATTGATTTGGGATAGGTGGCATTCTATAAAAAATTCACCTACATTTTTTCTCATAAATTTGATGCTTCAATAGTCCATAACACTTAGAAATGATAACTTTAATAACAGTTTGTCCCTCACGTGTAATGGATTACTAGTACATAGGTAGGTTCTTATACAAGTTATCAATAGACTGACCCAGGCATAGCATTTAGTGTAGCTATATACCACACATAAATTTTGTAAGGCACCTTAAATACACATTAGTTTCAATAATACCTCTAACAAATTTATTTTTAAAAAAATGAAGAAAATTGTAATCAGAATTCTTGATCAAAATAAAAGTTAGATCTTAAAATAGGCTGTATAAGTTGTTTAAGAATAATCTGTCTGAAGCCTACTGAAGTGAAAAGCAGATTCACCGATTATACATAAGATATATTGTCAGCAAATATAAACTAATATGGTTGTCTTGAGGATAGTGACTACCATGTTTATTATGTTTTGTGAACAGTGATTAGTATGTTTTAGTGGCTCCATGTTTTTGCCTTCGAAAGTATGCAGGAGTCTTTTTTTCTTGCATTAGTTCGATTAAAGAATGGGTTTAGAAGGAATTTTTCATAGCTATTCTTGGTGCAATTTCCTAATTTAAAGAGGATGCTATGTGCTGACATTGAGCTCATATGGCCACAAAGGCATTTAATCTATTCCAAGCTCTCATCTTAAATTTGTATCCAAATTAGCTTTAATATCTTATCGCTATAAATTTTGCTTCTACTATGAAAATACCTCAATAGATAGTTTTTAAACAGTTGGATTGCTTAAAATTGTTGTTTTCCATGTCATGTCTTCTTTTACAAGTGTATCCAAAGTTTTATGGGTTACATGTTTGTTAATAGTTTTTCATAATTGTTAAAACAAAACAATTTATTTAATTTTTATTTATGAAAATCTTGACACATTGATTTATTGGTGTTTGCATGCACAGCTTTGTTCCAAACTTAGCTATTAGCAAGATCATTTCCAGAGAGAATAATAAAGTTTGCCTTCTTCAGGTATTTCTTGTCACTAGAATTGAGTTGATAAAATTGACATATTGCAAATTCTGATTTTAGCTTTGAACCAGTGACATTGCCTTTCCTTTCCTTCTATATTCAATGATGTATGTAGTAAAAATCATGTATACCAACTATGAGTAACAAATGAAGTAGTTTTAAGTGCAATGTGCAACATATGCCTACCTAAGTGACATGTTGAAGGACACAGAGAAATTTGATAGAAACATATCACCTATATCTAATGAATAGTTAATGTTAAGTGAGAGAATCAAGTATCGCAAGGAAATATTGCTTTACCTGATCCAATATCTTTGAGATAGAAATTATTGTTTTCAGCTAATTTGCCAATTTGGGTATAGGTTATAGAATTTGATATAGTGGGATGGAATCGTTTTCCTGGGTACAAGTACAGGTACAGACACACACACACACACAACTATATATATGTTCAAAATTATAAGATATGACTATACAAGAGTGATACTCAAATCCTTAAGTGCCAATAAATATTTTCTTAAATATCTCATGATATCATTATCATAATTTGCTAAAAAGAAATATTGTAGTCTCAAAATGTCATTATATGGTGAAAATTCAAATTACAATCCATATTTAATATCCATATTCATCTACATTAGAAGCATCAAGGTCAACATTTGGTTCAACCTCATTTGAACTACAACCAATTAGATTGCCACTCCTAGTTGTGACATCTATATAGTGTTGGGCAAGCCATGCAATTGTAGCATCTAAAACAGCAAACTCAGGGTCTAGATCCCAATTCCTTGTTACACCCTCTCCGTATTCAGGTTTCTTAAGTGATAATGGATGAAGGTTAGAGCGTATGTAGGCCATTCTTCTACATTTTTCTACACTCAAATGAAACGATTGTGCTTGACTGAGTGGATGGAGGAGTGTGTACTCCATTTCTGCTTGGCTAAAGAAGAAGTTGCAAACTGTTGATTTTACATACAACATCTAGTATTTAATTTTATCGTTCAATAATCAAAACTTAAAATATAAACCATAAAAGGAAGATTTGTTAAGAATATATAGCATGGAAGCATTGAATGAGAAAAAAAAAGAGACATACTTGGTAGAGGCTTTTAATTTCAAGAGGCTATAGAAAAATGGATTCGTGACCATGTACATATGACCACTCATCAACACTCATCTTGCATGGAATGAAGAGTGGTAGCACCGTAGTACCATGATTTTTTGAAGATACAAAACGGCCTAGCTCACTTTAGACAATATTTTTAATTTCATCATCTGAAAATAACTTTCTAAATGCAACCTTGCAGCTAGTAACAACCTCCACATCTTTATATGGTGCCACCCTTAATCGCAATTCAAATTACTCTTTTCTATAATACTTTGGCAACAAAGAAAATGCTAAGAGATGTAAGGGGGAGTTCATTTTGTTCTAATGATCAACAATAATTTGTTGCACAAATTTGAAAATGTTTCCATTGGGTCATGTGTGTTGACCTCTACTATTGTTCGTATTTTATCCACCATGGAGTCCATGCCATCATAAACCTCACCCAGAGATGGGCAACTGGCATCAACATACCTAATCATGCTTGTGGTGGGCTTAGCGAAACTCAAAACATAATCCACACAATCCCGCCACTCATCATCAAAGACTTTTGGTCACGATTTTGCACCTCACAAATCGTGCTTGATTGTTTGAGCATGTAGATTGTAGGAGATTTCTTGATTATTCATATACAAAGATTGATTCCTTCTCAATTGTTCTTTGTGTTCAACATCTATTTGTGAAATTTCGATTATCATGTTCTAAACCTTTATTTAGTCAATTTCCTTATGAATTTTGCATTCAGATTCGATATCCCACAGTATAGATTTGAGATTGGGTTTCATGTTTTGATTTTGAATCTGTGAACAAGTGTTTTCCTCTTCAGATATCAGGATACCAAAGCTTTTCATAGAGTTACTTTTGTAGGGTTGTCTGATTGTTTTGTGAATTTGTAGTGTTCTTTAATGAGTTGTATTGAGAAGTTGAGGTTATAAGTCTACCAAATTCATCAGTGCATCATCATATTAGTTTAAGTTTCAATTTCATAAATCATATCCTTCCATCACTTTTCCCATTCATATTTAGTTTTAGGTGATTCGTGAGGGGAAAATGGGCCTTCACCCAAAGATTCACTCTCATCTAGGTCCACCCACAACTTGAGAGTTTTCATGTTCCAACAGGCTAGCTTGACATTGCATCACATTATAGGTGCAATACTAATTGACAACAATTACATTGTAAAGGTATATAACTATTGATATAAGAAAGAGAATTTTGGGGGCTCCTTGAGTCATATCTTCACTCATTTCAAACACCTTTCCACTGAAAATATTATGGACACTACTTGTACTAAGGTTACGAACACTTGTAGACCCTTGAGCATATTCGTTTCTCTATGTTAAAGCTACAATTGCATGTGAGTGTAAAGATAAACCTTTTTCTGCCCTGAATTGGAAGTTTAGACTCTTCTTGTACACTTTCTTTGGACTCATCACAAATCACCATATCTTGGCTTGCCATATGTCTTTCCCAAGTAATCAAAGGTGGTGATACACCACTTAAATCTCCTTCAAAAGATGTGACAAGACTGCAAGGTGTAGTTTTGTTGAAATTTTTAGTCCATTCGTCAACATTTTGGATGTCTCTAGTATGTAGTTTTTTGATGACAATATGTCCCATTTCTTCCCTGAAGAGTTCATTCACACCCTCTACTATTTGTTTGATCATCATCTCCCCTGTGCCTACTTCTAGACCTTCATTTGTAGATAAAACAAACTGATAAATTCTGATTGGTATAGAGAGAGATGGGCCATGCTGAGCTGGTAACAAAGATCATCAACCTAAATTTCCTTATCTTCTCCAAATTTCAAGTAAGATCCCTATTATCTTGCATTTTGTCACCACAAAATGTTGGTAATAGCACAAAACTTTTTCAAGCTAGTTTCGCGTTTCTCTAAGCTTGAATTTGATATTCAATTGCTTGATGTTGATCGATTGATCGATCCATTCCAATTCGTATATCAAATCATTTTACTTAAGGCCTTCGTCAAGTCTTTTTCGTTTTGCTTTTTGTTGAGCCTTTGCTTGATTTTTGAAGCCTTCATCATCCGTTCTTTGCTTTTGAGTTTGCATTTGTTTGTTTTTAGTCCTTTGGTTTTGCTCCTATCATGCCTTTCGCTTTTCCCTTCGATTCGATCTAACCTAAAGGTCAATCGGTGTTCCCAGTCAAGAGTTATGCCCATTTTAGTGCCTCAAAAGTGGACATTTTAGGTGCAACAGCATGAATTAAAAATATGATGTTATATTTTCAATTTGACTTTCACTTTTTGAAGAATATAACATTATATTCACTTTTTGTTATGTTTTTAAGTTACTTTTTACTTTAGATTTATAACTTAAAGTGACTATAGGGCACTTTACGTAATAATTTTAAATTGAGTTACTTTTTAAATTTTCACTTAAAGTAACTATATAACTATATAGTTTCATTTTGATTTTTGGTTTTCGGAATCAAATGTTTATTTAAATGTTACTTTAAAATGATGTTTATGTATTATATTTCATAATATGATAAATAAATATTGTTTATGACCCATTTTGTAACATTTTTATAATTTTAAGTGAATTAAATAATTTAAAAGTCTTCATAAGTGGACATTTTATATGCAATAACATGTAAAATCCATCAAAAGTGGACTTTTTATATGCCACTCCATATAAAGTTACTTCGGTAGACCTTTTTGATGCCATTACATCAAAAGTTCATCATAAGTGGACCTTTTTGATGCTATGACATGAAAAGTGAAGTTTTTATGTCTAAACATCTAAAAGGTAAGTTGCATTGTAAAATATGCGTTCTCCAACAAAAAGTGCAATTTTACTTGGATGCATATTTTAAAACATGCTATGCTCCCAAAAAAGGTCCGATTTTGATCAAAAGCATGTTTTAAAATGTGTTGGGCCCTCTAAAAAGTCTGATTTTGAAAGAATGCATGCATTTGCTCCCCAAGAACCCGATTTTGCTCATTGTAAGAGATTTACTTGGTGTATTTGTATGAAATCTTCTCCATTAAAGGCACTTTTACTTGGCAATGAATTTCCTTGTATCAAGAATGGATTTAACATGCTGAAAATTGTTTTTGGAGCTCAATCCTAGGGTATGTTTTTGAAGAGAACTCCAAATACCTCCATTTTTGGTCATAACTTGAGTATTTCTCAATGGATTTGCATGAGATTGTTTCGTTGGAGATGTTTTTAGATGGCAATGATTTCTCTTGCTTCCAAAATGGATTCATTTACCTCAAAAATGTTTTTGAAAGCTTCATAATGGATCACGTTTTTGAAGAAATTTGCAAAAAAATCCATTTTTGATGCATTTTTTTCCTCCCAACCAAATCAATTTGGCATATTTTGGGGATTACATTGCATTGAAGTTCATGTTTTGGAGTTTAATGATCAAAACGTTTTGATCTTGCAACATGAGAAAAAACGTTTTTTGCCAAAAACGTCTTGCAAACATGAACATTCAAAAATGTTGGAATATCCAGTGTTTTTAGGGCACGTTTTGGCATCTCCCAATAACTTCTCCTTATTTGCTGCCCTTTCCCATTCGAATTTGCAAGGTTGGAAAAAGTCTTGCCATTTTTGGAGAATTTTTCAAACATTGGAGCATCTTTTTCCTTCATTCTGACACTTTATCTTCATGTAAGTAGACTCTTTCTTTCTTGCTTTAAATTCATGCTTATCTTGCTGATTTTATGCATGAAATTACTTGATGGTTGCTATTTGTGAAAATCTTTGCCATGGAATGTGCATATTTCCTTTAAATATGAAGTTTTTATTCATTTTCTTGTTTTTGGTTCTTTCCCAAGTCCCAATTTTGAATTTGAGTTTTGAAGTGCATTGCCTCTTAGTATATTTGAGTCTTTTTCCAAAGGTACGTTGTTTCTTTTGTTTTTTGTGTTTTGTGCTTGCTTGTCGGTTTTCTCCACTTGGAGAAATTACAAAGTTCTTTCCCAAGAACTTGTTTCATTTCATATGAAAGCATCATCACGTTCCACTTTCATCTTCCATGTCACAGCACTTCACATCTCATCCGACAAATGCGATTACATGTTTCCATCTCATTCACCATCCGTACATGCATGTAATCCCATTTTCCACTTCCATTTTGACTCATCTCACTTTTCGCATTCATTCGCATGACACGATTACACGAAAAGCATTGTGTAATTGCATCTCAAAACTCCAATTTTGACTTAAAGTCAGTTCTTGAAAAGTTAAAATGATATCATTTTCATCTTCCATGTACTTTGACTTCCTGTTTTCACCAAAGATGACTATAAAGTTCATTGTCCCGCTTCCATTTTCCATTTCCAATTCTTCATATGCATTTGCACCTTCATGAGCAAATACATGTTTCCGCATCCTTCCATGCTTTGCACCTCATCTTCCATTCGCACTTACATGTAAAAGCTCATCCTTTATCCGCATTCGCATTCCATCTCATCCTTCATCCCTTATTACATGTTACATTTACATGTAGTCATGTTCCATATAATAACATCTTGAAAACCCTAAGTCACATTTGAAAATCAACAATCTTCATTTGCACGCATTCCCATGCATTCCACTTTCATGTTTTAAAGCATTTCCATCCTTCCAAGAACTTTTCTTAAAAAGAAAAGTTAAAGGTGCTGATGGAAAGTTGTTTCGAGTTTACATCCGGACACCACTGAGAAGGTTTTCAACATGTCAGAGACTCCAGTTTGTGCTGATCTACAAAGGAGAATTCACAACAACTTGAGCGAGAAAAGCTGGATCACATCAAGTTTTCAAATGACAACAGACAATTCATCAAAGTCAGAGGTTATCAAAAGACGCAACACCATGGTTATGAAGGTGAATGTAGTGGTACAAAGTACAGGAACTCCCAATCCTCTGATCATCCGAGATTGCATCATCAAGTACAAGGCCCTTCAGAACAATCCCTAGGATTGTTTCCTTCTCTTCCATCTTTCTTCTTCTTTTATGTTTGTAGTTGGAGAGGATGCATTGCATGAAAGGATGTAATTACATGTAATGCGAGTTGCATGTGCATGAAAAGATGTAATGCAAGTTGCATGTGCAGTTGCATGTAACCCTATAATTTCTCTTTTAGTTAGACTAGGTCAAAGTTAGTTGAGTTGCTCCCACTTTTTCCTTCATCTTTGTCTCAATTCCTATGCCTATATAAAGGAGTGCCCCCTCATTGTAAAAATTATCTTTTGTTGTATGAAAGAAAGCTCTACCTCATTTGCGCAAGCATAACTTTGATTGTGTAGTACGAATTTGGGAGACAAGTGAATAAAAGAAGCAATTGGATTAGAAGCTTTGACTGGAAGCAATTGTGATAGAGCAAATTAGAAGCTTTGATTGTAATTTGTGATTCATGTTATTATTGTGTGTTCAATAAAAGAGCATAGTGATTTAAGAAGCAATAGGAGCCAAAGCTTTGATTGAGAGCGGTTGTGGAAATATAGAGCTAGAAGCTTTGTCTGTAGCTTATACTTCTTTCTTAATTCGCATAATAGTTAAGTATTCTTACTTTGAGGAGTCTTTGTGCCCTATTTGTAAAGCTTTTCATATAGAAATACAACTGGACTTAGAGCCAAACCGGTACTATTTTAGCTAGCCTTTTAGTTAATGAAGATTTATTGGTATCACTGTTTCCAGCTCTTGATAGAAGTGTAGTTAGAGATTCACCCTGCCCATTATTCGCTCCACGAGTAAGTGAATTCTTTTTTGAAAGATAAGAAGAAATGATATTGGTAACACCCATTTTATAAAAATCTCTCGACTTTTTGCTTACCTTGAGTTGATCCAAGGAACGGTGAGAAGGGGGAGCCTTCCCTTTAAGGTAGGAGAGACGATGTCTCACACGCTATGGCTAGTCATCCTATTTTGTGACTGGATTTTTACCCAAAATTGTCGGATGCAAAATATCCACCCAACAATCCCTATCCATTAACAGCTGCAAGTAGTCTGATTAGATTCTTTTGAATGCTTCTTTGATGGTGTGCAATTGAGAACTAGTAACACCACATGCAATTCATTTTTGTATCTCATCCATTTTTGTCTTCCACATAAGATCTTTAGTGTGTTTGTAAGAATCATCTGCCCTTGTTAACACTTGTACAAGCTTCTCTTCCGTAACTATTAACATGTCCATTGAATCTTGTAGTCATAAAGGTTTTGCTCTCATCTAAGGGATATGGGTTGTCATTTGTCAAATTTTCTGATTTGTCTTCAACTAAGGGAGCAATACTACCATCACCCTTGCTTCTATAGCTGGTGATTTGCAATCTTCATGTGTGGATTCCTCAATGAATGTTTTCTTTTCATATGTTCTATTAAGATAGATCTGCAAGTCACCAACAAGTAGCTTCGAATACTCCTCACCTGTGCCACCTCAGCTGGTTGTAAACTATTTGTATTATATCCCGAATGGATATTCTCCCAATTTTTTCTTAAAACAAATTTCTGAATACAATAGAAAGCTCATGCAAATACAACTAGCAATATAAACCAGCAGTAGATTAAAATACTTAGTTCAAAAACAACTTCAGATTTTCTATTGTATTATAAAAACCAGCAATACAATAAGGTAATGTTTTCCGATCTTAAATATAGAAAAGACAATTAGATTGGACAATAACAATAAGTGTAAGCACAAGTAGGATATATGAAATGATGTCTCCCACGAACAATGGGTTCTTATCCACCATTGTTTGGCTAGAGGGTTTCTGTCCTTAAAGCTGATTTGGAAAATGAAAGCAGCTTACTTCCAAGTTTCTCCAAGAGAAAACTGTTCTAAAATCCAATAACCAAGCATGTTGGAATTAGCTCCTTCCCTTTAAAAAAAAAATAGGCGACTTTGCATTCCCCCTTTCTGTTTTTTAATTTCCTTTTTAAAATAATACTTTTTCCCCACTTAAGGAAATGAAGTACCCATAGACAATAAAGTGACATCAACAATATGAGCTTAAGTTATAAAGTCACTTTATATTAAATCAAATAAATCTTAAAGAATTGAATTCTCTAATCAAATGGACTCAGATATGCATGTGGAATAGCCTGCCAGAAAGGTCTCAACAAGACGCTCCTAGTTCAACCTTGAAATGCGAAGAATGGTGAGCGTGCTGACTTAACAAAAAATAATAAGTGTCTGGAAACCCCACTAAACCAATCCTGATTAGCCCGCAATTGAAATCGCCTTGTCTATTAACTACTCTAATTGTATAGAAAACGTGGCTTGCCCATGGGACCAAGGCAAAATGGGCTAATGGCGCAACAAAACTCACTGGCTAGAAAAGGGGACATGCCACTATTTTCCTTTGTGCCTTCATCAATTCAAGGCTATATTTTCAAGAGCACTTGGTTGTATTATATCTTCTCCCTGTATAATACTTCTAACATGTTCAAGTGACCAAGTCTTCTGTTAGGTAAGGCAAATCTGCTCTCTTCTCATTTGGTTCTTGTTCATTTTCAGAGATCTCGCAACCTGTTTGACTACTGATATTAGCTCATTTTCAGTCATAAACTCCTTGAACCTTTAACCTTATTCTCAATCAGTTTACTTGAGAGGTCATATTCTATGGGCGAGATTTTATTCTCCCCTTTCCAAATTGAAATGAAATCTGACTGTAGCTACTTACAAATATCGTTATTCTCATCTAAGATTATGGACATAATGGTTTGCAGGAAAGCCACCCTCATATTGTTTGGATGATGCTTCCTATATTTACTTAAGAAACATTGAAACATCTATAGAATCATTAATTCACCATTGAGATCCAACATGATAAAAAATCTAGCTTTTTCTATAATCTCCAAAGTTGTAGCCCTCTTACCAAAGGTAGGACTCTTGACATCATGTAATCTACACAAGCTACCCACTATCAGTTATAAAACCTTCTTCAATATGTTATCATTATAAGGTGCAATAGGAGCTGTTATTTTGATGATTTCACTGAGAGAAGAAGCAACCATTAGTCTCACATCTTCATGTCAATGCTCCATTAACATGTGCTGGACTATAGCAAGCATCGAGGGCTGCAAAGTCCAATTGAATAACCTCCAATCAAACTGATACACTTTGGATAAACATGAATCCAATTCTTCCAACTTAGAAAGAAGACCATCTAGAGGTTTTGTGGACTTCAATTGCAATCCAATGATATACAACTGATTCCCTGTTTCTTCTTCTTTCTGTAAGTCCCATGGCTGATTATCATTGAATGTCGCTTGACAAAACAATGCTTTTCAGATTTTCCGTTGGTTTAATTATTATGTCACTAAGAAAACCCTGTTCTGAAACTAAATCTGCCTTGTAATTTGGTCAAACTATTTGCACTTGTTTTGCTAAAAACTGTTATAATAGCTACAAGAATCTTGCCCAATCTAGGACACATTGGCTTGTTTTTGAATTGTATAAGTTTCAGTTTGGATGTTTGATGCAATTGTATAGGTTTATTGAGTTTCCATTGAATAGTATTGCCAGAATAACAAAAAGTATACTAGATATGCACTAAACTTTGAGAATACAAATTCCTGAAAGCGAATAGTAGACTAAGAGACAACAAGATTAAGTATCCTTATCTAACTCTTAATTTACATTATAGAAATTAATACAGTGACTTGGCTTGTTGATTTTTGGTGATGGATCTAGTGAAAGTCGTTTTACAGAGCAACAGTGATACTGGCATATATTGTTTAATATGTTTCTAGTCTTAAACTTATGCTTTAGTCAGAAAGTCAGGTAATTAACACACAATAGCTTAATGTGTCTCTTTATACTTTGTTGTGCTATTACGATGATCAATGTGTGCTCGATATAACCTTAAATTCCTCATATTATTATTGTTGGGTCTGAAATTCGTCCAGATCTTCTAGCAAAAAGAAGCATCAAATGTAAGTTGTATCCGAAATGTTTGTAAGAGTAAGAAATCTATTAGACATCTTTTTATTGATAGAGATGTCAAAGTCTTCAATTGAAACTTTAGATTTGAGACCAACACTTTTCCATCAACTAAGGTTTCTCTCAAAAAACACACAACACATATAATTTCATGTTATGAGTGTCCTTTGAGAACAACTTTAGGATCTTCTGTTTACTTACAGGAATGCAGTGTTAGATGAATCAAATGATACAATCTTTACCCTATCCATACGTTTCCTGCAATACATAAACAAAGACACAATGATAAATAAGATATATGTCTCGTCAAATGTTCACACTTTGCAAAATATTATTTTCCACTACATCCAACAAACCAAATGACATTTCTTAAGATGAAAACAAACATTTCCCTTCAAAATGTATCAGCACATGTGTAAGCAACTCTCTCAATTATCTTTTTGTTCCACGCTTGGTGAGATTAATTATAAAATATCAATTTCAACTCTAGCCTGATAACTTCACTGCATGTATCAAATGGCTTCACACCATTTCTGGCAGAAGGGGTCAACATCAATATTTTTCCCTAATTCCATGCAATGCCAATAATGCTTGGGTTTATCTCTATAGCTACAGGCTCCTTCGAAGAAATCTATGAGTGTGGCTGATTGGGTCAATGGGTTTTTTACCCGAGTCTTGGAAACCTCGCTCAAACAATAGACTTGCTCTTTGTAACCTCTTGATTCTACTCCCGACAATATGGTTCATACAACAAGAAAAGCAATTGATGAACTCGACACTACTCCCTTTAGTTATTCTCCCTTGAGATGTTTCCAGATTTTCAATACAACTCTCGATCCTTTATTTTTTGAGTGTGGCCATTCTCTTGGTAATGTTCCCATCGTTAAATAAAATAAATAATAATATTTGTGTTTTAGGGTCTTGATTGATTTATGTATACCTTGGGCTCATCTTTTATTTTTGGTTGTAGTTGTTTGTTGCAGTATCAACACTTTTTGTGCACCTTCAAAGTTCTCCTCCGATGGGGTATTTATGACTAGCATGTAGGATGTTTTAGTATGCAATTTGAATTATTTTGTTATATTGTGAATTTCAGCTGAAATTTTGCTTTGTTTTTCCATTTTAGAAGTGAAAGATCTTCCCCATTTGGCTAACACAATTTTAGTGGGACTAATCCCTCACCCTATTCTTCTTTGCTTTCTTGTTTTGGGTCTGGTTGGAATGTCAACATGTAGATTTAATAATTACTTTTGTCAGAATTGGCATATTTGGCATTATTCTATCTAACAATACGAATTCTATGATAATTTGCGTGTTGCTTAAGTTTATATATGTGACAAAGCATTTTGGGCAAACAATTGAACTCATTTGACACTACCCATTTCCCTGTACTCCCATCACATGACACAATCTCTTTTAGTAACTGTACTGCCCATACATTTTCTACCTGAGTACACCATTCATACTTCTTGCCTGTACGCTACCAATAGCCCCCTTCCATTGTACAGTAAATCTCCTCACCTACCACACAACCAAGCTATTACACCTTGTACGGTTGCTTGTTGTATCGTACGACCTTTGGCCTAGCTAGTCATACAACTCTCTATCCCAACACTATATGGACGGATTGTTTATGTCATACAATGACTTCTGTTGTCGTACGTTGTACAACCTTGCTAATCAGTTGTGCACCACTGCTATTGTCGTATGAGCAACTTGGTCTATTGTATGCTATGCCATATTACTATACGATCAAGCCTTTGGCTGTTTGTCACTAGCATGCTTGGAGCAGTCAAATCTTGATGGTTAGGAACATTACAGTGGTATCAGAGTTGGTGATTTTGACAACCTAGTTGATGTGAATGCAAGTTTTTACTAGGAAAAGAAGGTGGTGTCACTTATTGGTAGAATGGGGTATACATAAGACCCTACTGGAGAAGTCACGACTCTGCTAAGAGCTCACTAGAAATTAGGTCCAGATCAATGACACTCAAAGACTCATGGAGGAAACATGATGAAAATTGGTTGAATGCTAAATGGGCATAGTGACAATTTGGTTACAGGAAGGGAAAACCCTTATCCCTCATGTACTTGGCTCTTGATGCTAATGTTTTCCAACGATTGGAGCACTACATAGAGAATGTGAACCAACCTTCCAAGAAATGCAAGAACAGTTATAGGAAGATTGGAGGAATGTGAAAGTGGAGGGGGAATATATTTTACAAAGATTATGTTGAGTTGAGAATGAGGTACTCTAGTGGTGGCAACCGTGGTTACTTTAAAGATGACCTCAAAAGAAAGTTAGGCAAGGTGAACCTGTCTCTGTTTGATGGATTTGGATCAATCTTAGCACAAGTGTGGGAGATTGAAAGAAATTTGTTCAATGCTCCCCTCGGGATTCGTGACAAGGGCTTAACTGCTTCCTGTTTACTATAAGTTGAGTGGTTGTATTGAGCATTGATAGATCGATCTTTTGGTACAACAACAACCCCACTCTAACAAGTGGTATCAGAGCTTGGTCACAAGTTCAAATCCTCAGACCCTTGGGTAATGCTGAGGGGGAGATTGTTAGAAATTTGTTCAATGCTCCTCTCAGGGTTCATGACAAGGGCTTAACTGTTTCCTGTGTACTATAAGTTGAGTGGTTGTATTGGGCATTGATAGATCGGTCTTTTGGTGCAATGACAACCCCACTCTAACAAAGATGAAGGCTAGTGTAGGAGCACCTGATGGAGAAAGGAGATATATGAAGACACTGAGGCACAAAGAATGTGACAAGGGATTTGAAGATCTAGTTGGGATGGGCTAAGGAAAATCATGGCATTTGGACACAAAGATAAATGTAATTTAAATGTAGGTCCTAATGGTCCTGATAAGGACAATAGGACCAGTATATAACAGGGGTTAATATGACCAAATGATAGAAATGTGTGAATTTTGGGTCTAGGATGCATTGGTCAAGTTGATTTGGACTTGGGAGACTAATTGAGTCTTTTGGTGAAGTGTTTCTATTTGGGAACCTAGTGTACCTTGAAGGGGTTCATATTCATTTTGGGAAGATTAAAAGAAATAATCATTTGAAGTGTTTTGTGCACAATTTCCTTTGCATCATAGTGGTATCAAAGCAGAGTGTATGTCCTGTAGGGATCACTAAAAAGTTGTTTTTCTTAGAAGCTAAAAGTGATTGAGAAGATGCCTCCTAAAGGGAAAATTGCAAGAGAGAATCAAGAATTGAGAGAGACCTTGGAGAATAGACAAAGGGAGTTGAGAGAAAGAAGGGAACAAGAAGTAGCAAAAGATAGCGAAATGAGACAAATGAGAAGGGAGGATGCAGCCTTGATTGCAAGGATAGAAGCATTGGAGAGAGGGGCTAGAAGAGGTCCAAAAAGTGACCATATGAAGAGTATGTTGAAGAAGAGAGGGCAGGTGAAGAAATTCCTAGAGGAAGAAGGCAAGAAGAAGAAGTAGACATGGAAGAAAGGAGAACAATCAGAATCCTGAAGGCAGTACAAGGAATTGTGAGTAGAGCTCCTATAGATCTACCTATTTACCATGGTATATTGGACAACAAAGAAGTGCTAGAGTGGGTAGAATCCCTTGAAAATTTCTTTGAGCTGAAAGACATGGAGGAAGAGAAAATGGTGAAGTTTGCTAAAGTTGGGCTAAGGAGTTTTGCTCTAACTTGGTGGAGCAGTGTGCAGATGCAAAGAAGAGAAAGGGGGATGACCAAAACCTCAACATGGGGTAGGATGAAGTCCATGATGAAGGAACAATTTATTCCTTCAGATTTTTCTATCCAAACCAAAGGGACGATATAAAACTTGAAGCAAAAGGACATGGATGTTAGGTCCTATACTGAGTGATCACAAGTTTAGTATTAGAGGATGAGGATGAGAAAGTTGCAAAGTATCATAATGGCCTAAGATACAACTTGCAACATGAGATAGGATTGAGTGTACCTAAGATCCTAAGTGAATGGTTTCAGTTGGCTATAAGGGAAGAGAGGAGAGTGAAAAGAAAACAAGAGAGACAAGGTGGCAGTAGTAGAGGTGGTACAAACAGAGGTAGGGGCAGCAGACCTACCCAAGAAAATTAGAGTCAAGCTGACAAAAAAAAGGGCAATGAAGCAATTTTACAACTAAGAGGGGGATATAGAGGTGGAGGCAGATTTGGAGCAAGTAGAGGATCCAATATCTTTATAGGGAGGTGCTTCACATGTAATGAGGTGAGACATCCATCTTTCAAGTGTCCAAAGATGGAGCAGCAGAATAAGAACAATGAGAGGAGAGTACATTTAGCCCAAGAAGAGGTAGAAGAAATGAAGATTGGGATTGCAG
Organism: Cupressus sempervirens; assembly: GCA_028749045.1. NCBI lineage: Eukaryota > Viridiplantae > Streptophyta > Pinopsida > Cupressales > Cupressaceae > Cupressus > Cupressus sempervirens. The sequence goes on along the minus strand of CM053791.1, from coordinate 357,196,497 downwards.
ATCTACTCATGGATGGAGATTTCCTCATGTTTAGAAGGGGTTCATTGCAGCAACTTGTACAACCAAAGGTATCAATCTAGGACACAATGTAAGAGCCAAAGTAAAGTTTGTAGAATGATCATTGATTCAGATTTCTTTGATAATCTAGTTTCGTATGAAATGTCTTGTCCTCCATTTTGTGATCACAAAATGGAGGCAACACAATGAAACTTTGACATTTAAAGTTTCAAATTTCTCTAAGTTGATTCATTATATGATTTGCAAAAATTGGAAATAAATCCTTCCTAATTCGTAGTGTGAATCCTTTTATTGAAGGTTCTCTTCAAGTTTTCTTTGTTTTGAAAGCTTAGTTAGACTTGTCGAATTTAATGTCATATGCTGGATATTTTAGGCCTTCAAAGTCCTTTTATGCATTTTATTTTTTGCATTTTTTTATTGTTTCGGTCTTTTTGTTTTCTTCAATCTCTTGCTTTCGGTTATAGGCTCGTTTTGAGCTATCTTAGGACTTAATGGGGTCTGTCAATCAAAAGATATTAAGGTTTAAGTGGATGTGTAATAAGACTTTAGAACCCCGATTGCATAGTTAAAACTTTAAATCTTTTTGTTTTGTTGTTATGATGCACTTTTTGATGTATTAAAGTCACTTTTGAATGTGTTAATGAGTTATAAAGTTGCACTTTGTGATTTTTAAGTTATAACTTAAATCAGTTCAATTATAAAGTGCACTTTGTGATCTTTTAAGTTATAACTTAAATCAGTTCAATTATAAAGTGCACTTTGAACCTCTTTACATATTGCACATGCACTTCAAGTTATAACTTAAATCACTTAAGTGAAAAGTGCACTTTGTCAATCCATTAACACATTATGCATGGACTTTTATATGTAATGTGTAATAGGCCCCAAAAGGTGCGATTTCACTTACGTGAAACAATTAGATATGTGCAAAATAGAAAACAAGTGAAAAAGCAAGTTAAAATAAGTCAATAACATATGCATGCAAGTGAATATGAAAATGCATATGAAAAGTGCATTTTACTATTATTTAAATATGAAAATGAAGTTTAGAAGTGCGATTTGGCTTCAAATGCTCTCTTTTCAAGCACCAAATCGCATTTCTTGAAGCACATTACATATTACATTAATTTTTCCTTCATATGCAATATGCAAACAAACTCAGAAACCACGATTTGGCTTGTTTCCATGCAAAACAACTTGTCCTTCCAAAACCATTTTTGTTGTCCATTATTTTGTATTGAAAAGAAAATGTAACCGCACTTGTTAAGTGTGATTGCATATGCATCATAGAAACATTAAGGCAACTCCACTTTTATGCAATATGCATTTCATTTTGAAAACCATGATTTGCCTCTTGGCTGCTCAGTTTTATACAATATGGAATGTTTAGTTCAAGTCTAAAAGTGTGATTGGTATTTTACTTGCACGTTTCATACAAAAGATAAATGTGTGAAGTGCCTCAAAAAGTCCAATTGGCATAAACATTCAAAGGCAACGTGTAAATCGTGCCCAAAACTGTGATATGTATGAAGTGAAAGTGTGATCTGCACTTAGGTGTTTCAATTGCATATCATTTAAGTGGGCAATGCCAAGCCAAAAGTGTGCTTTGCACTTAGACACATCACTTGCATATCATTTAAATGTGTAAAGTGCATCAAGAGACCTGATTTATGGTTGGGAATGAAGGAGATTTAAAAGTTTTGCTTGCAACATGCAAATGCATTCGAAACCCAATTTAGAGATGAGAGTTTCATCCCAACTTCATCTTTTCTCCAAGTTTTTTTCTTTTCTCTCCAAGTGACTTTATTTTGTTTGCCTTTTTAGATCTTGTTGCATATTTGATGCATTCTTTTTCTCTTTCTCTTCCATTTGCTCATTAACAACCCTAGATTTTTGTTCTTAAACACAAATAAATTCAAACTCCTATTCCTTGTAAATGCAAAAAGGTTCTTCCTCTCAAAGACAAAATTACTTGCAAGCTTGAGGTGTTTGAAAGTCTTCATTTTGGGTCAAAGCAACATGCATGTTTTTCTTCTCTTTTTCTTGTTTTGTAAATATTTTTGTTTGTTTTTGCTTGTCTTTGGTGCTTTTAGAGAGCAAGTTTCTGAAGAAAATGATGAAAGTTGTCTCAAAGAATGCAAGTTTCCATTCACATTTCTAGCCTTCATCCTCATTCCATCTCCAAATTTGCCCAACTATATTTCCCAAATATGTAATTGGACTTCTAAACCACGATTACACGTTTACACAAGTTAAAAATAATGAGTTTTCACCATATGTAAATGCATTTATAAATCCTGATTCTGGGGAAAATTCTCATTTTTAAACATGAAGTTTTCTATCTTCATGCCCCCAAGCTACATCTACTTGCATTCATAGCCATTCAAGTCAAAACTCACATTTTGCCCCATATGCAATTTATTTGAAAAAGCCTAATTTTGACCACTTTTTGCCCAAAAAAGTTGTCCATGTCTTTTCCAACCTATCTAAGTGTTCAAAAAGTATCTAAATATTCCTAGAACACTTATCCTCTGTGGATTTGTCATTATTGTCCAAATCTTGAAATCCTCATGGATTCAACCTCATTAGAAGATGTTTTCACTCTTTGGAATTTTCATGTTGTAGCGAACTCTTTCAAGTCAAGATATGTCAGAAGAATCTTCACTTTCCAAAGGTAAATATAAAAAGAAGTATCAAAACAACAAGGAATTGACTCATACCACTCTAGCCCAAGTTTCATCCTCATATGATGGAATTAGGGATACAAAAGTTGGTCATATAGATATTTCAGAATTTCTTCAAAGAATAGAGACATTCTGTCAAGAAGACATGCTTCAAATCAATATAAGCAACATTTGTTTGGTCTCCACTTTCCCAATGGCTGCACTAGAACTTGAGTTCGTGTGGGAATGCACCAATCAGTTCGATTCAAAAACAAAATTAGTTAAAGATGCTAATGGGAAAGTTGTTCTGAGTTTAAAGACGGACATCATTGAGAAGGTTTTTCTAAGTGTTAGAAATTCTAGAATGTGCAGATCTAATAAAAGAGAATTCACAATAACTATGGAATGAGAGAAAACGTGATTACTTCAAGTTTTCAAATGACAACTGGCAATTCATCAAAGAGAATCATAAAGCTATCAAAAGATGCAACACCACAGTTATTAAAGTGAATGCAGTGGCTCGAAATATAGGAATTCTTGATCCTGCAATAATCTGCAATCGCATTGCCAAATTCAAAATCTTTTCTAATAATCTGTGACATCTGGTTTTCCGGATCTAATTTATCATTCAACATAAGCATAGAATACAATTATAACTTCGATTTCATAGGAAGGCAGTTACAACATTCATGTTCATGTGAATAAGATTTACCGTTAAAAACAGTTATACAAAATTTCTTAACTAAAAACTTGAATTTCCATCAAATGATATTACTACAGAAATTGAAAACCACATACCTTAGAAAATTGAGTTCGAATCAAACTAGGGATGCTTCTGCAACCACCCGGATTAGTCCACAAATACACTATAACAATTTCATATGACAACTATCATCTAAAAACCGCTATCTTAAAATCAAATCAAATACTACTATTATTCTAAATTAGGGCATCACATACCACTGTATCAATTAGGGCATTGTTTACCTTTGGTTCATTTAGGGCTTCTGATATTGCTATCTCACTTAGGGCTTCCATTACCACGGATTTATTTTAGGGCTTCCGCGACTACGGATTCAAATTAAGGCTTCCACGACAACGGATTCAACTAGGGCTTTCAATACCACTGTATCATTTAAGGTTCCAGCTGTCACCCAATCAATTAGGGCTTCAGATTTCTTTTCCTTCCGATTACTTATCTATGATAGTTTCTCAAGATTAGATAAATAATTATATTCAATATTCATATATATGAAAGTAAAATGATGATAACATTGAAATACTTCAATTCAATCTTACCTCCTCATAAATAAAAATGATAAAAACCTGTTTCCGATAAACAATTGAATGCATGGCTTATCTTTGTTTGACACATATATGACATCTTGAGAGAGGTGAAATATTGTTAGGGGCTTTACCACCCAACCTCAGACCACAATATATCCCCACATGATCTCTAACAAGAAAGGCCCTCCCTACTCGGAATTGACAAGGGACATTATTCCATCCATTGGGCATCATGATATATAACACACCATGCAACTTGGCAGCAAGAGATCGCAATAACAGGAAAGTGCATGAGCTATTTATTAATTCCTATTAAATGTTTATTGGTAATTGACATAACTGATACTGATTCATATTGTTACAGAGATCCTCTCTTTCACCTCGTCACCCTTTTTCTTGGCTATACAGTCGGGTGGATCCCAGGTGTTAGGAATTCTCAGATCAACCAGTTCAACCATTTATACATGCATCCAACATTTCACAAGTCGTGGTTACATGATTATGTTCTTTAAAGATTGAATGTTAAATTATTTAATGTATTCATAATTGGATCTCTTTTCCGCGTTCTAGCAGACTAACTCCACCTCTTCACCATTCAGGCCATCAAGCCGGTGAATTCCTTGGTGTTGATATAATTCTGGATTGTTCAGAAAAGCATGTTGATTTATAAAATTAATCAAGTTTTAAACAACTACCATTTGGATTAATAAATGATGTATTTTCAAGGTTACTCGAATGTGTACTTCAGAAAAACCAACCACTAATATTGTATATTATTCACAAAACTGCTATGCATAGCCTGCTATGGGGAAAAATACTAAATCAGAAAAGGAAAGAGATGGAACAAGTTTAAATTATTCTTTGACCTATCTTTATGTAACGTGTTTCTATCCACTGCTTTAGCTTTGCACATCTTCATTTTTAATGGTTTTCACCAATGATTTCCTTGGTGTGGAATATATATATTTACTAGGCAAAGATGATTGTATAAAAAATCTGATCAAAGTCATTACTCAAGATTCTATGTCATGTTTCAAGGTTTAAACTAAAATGGAGATTATTAATGAGACACTGGATAGAATAGTTAAACCAGTAATATTCGATTTTTAGACTAGAAAGGAAATAGACGGCTTCACAACTTTTTCTTATTTGGAAAAATTATAAATTATTTCAAGTTCAGTCAATCTCCATTGGATATTCCAAGCTCACAGCCGACTCAGAAATAGGGTGGAGAACATGCATATATCCTTGCCTTGGCTATAGACTCAGCATTTCTTAAACATGATATCATTTCGGCATACTGGATTATGGTATAGATTTAGTGATTAATGGTACAAGAACAAAAAAATCATAAGCCTTACATGACTCCTGCTTACTTTGATGTTGGTATTTTCCTTTCTCCCTATTCCACAACTTGCGGCAAGGTTGAGATGGTAAAACTAGTGATGGATTGTGTGCAGAAAAAGCTTCGAATTCCAGAGCTTGTAAAACTGAGAACTTCCGATAACAGGCATTGACACGGAGGAAGAATAAAAGAATAGTTCGATCTTGAATGTGTGGCTCAATTAAAATGGAAGGCTTGACTATACAGCTTCCTACGGTTACAAGAACCCATACGATTTCCAATCTTAAAATCGACTTAAATCCCGAAGGTAATAAATCAATTAAAAAGAGAAGAGGAAACAATCAAAATGAAAAGATTATAACATAGTTCTGAATGCCAAAATATTAAATTGATTTCCAACCCAAGACGATCATTCGGATACCAAATATTAAATTTACTAAGAAGAAAGAAAAGAATAAGAAGTTGGAAAGAATTGGAAGATTAAAATTCAAAGATTATAATAATACAATTATTATAATTCGATCATTATTATAATGTACAACTATTAAATTATTATTAAATAATAATAATGGTGCCAAATCATTTGATTATATTTAAATGAACATTTATAAACGATTATCAAAAGTAGTATGACAAAAGATAATTTAAAATCCTTTAATATACGTTTAATATTTTATCCCAATTCTTTTAATTAAATTATTAAATAACTCATTCAAGTTCTGCAAATGCATTCTAGCTAGGTCCTTTACCTGTCTACCCAGTGATGGTGATGCCTTGCCTAATTCTTTTCTGACAATGCTTTCACCCTTCAACATGCTTCCATTTCGCCAAATTATATCAAATTAAATTGCCAATTGTCTTCATGCAAACCTTAACGGCTATATTTCAAGCTAGGTCAAAAATTGGAATGTAACATAATCTATAGGATTGATTCATTCACATTCAATAACTTCAACATTTTCATCATTTTTCTTTAGTGTGTTTTCAACTTTTTGCTTGTAGTTCAGAAGACATGTTGTGTATAATTGATTTGCATGCAATTGATTTACATGTGCCTTCAACAATGTAATTGAGTAAGTTTTCTTTGCTTTTTGATTTAGTCGAGGTGTTTGAGTTTCTTCCACCTTTTTCTCCTATTTTCTCTCACTCCTTTTCCTATATAAGGGAGTGCCTTCCATTGCAAATATCATCTTTTTATATGCAAGCAAACTCTACGGGATTTTTGTAAGTATAACTATGATTTATTTGTACAAGTTTTAGAGAGAAGCGAACAAAAGAAGCAATTTGTTTCGAAGTTGTGTCTGGGAGCGCTTCTGGTAGTGCAAATTGTAGGCAGTGTCTACAATTTGTATTGCTTTCTTGAATTCATGCAAACTTGTTTATATTTAGATCCTACATAGAATAGCTATTTTCGGTTTGTGTGCTGGAATAACTTAGAGATTTAGAATTTAAAAATTATTATATATGGAAGTCTGTGTGCTCCATTTCTGGTGGTGAAATTAGAATTAAAAATTATCTAGTTGTGGAAGTTTGTGTACAAACTCATCTTTGAAGGATTGCGTAGGAGTTTGTGAGCTCCCTATTTGCCCTTATAGCTTAGAAATTAGTCATAGATCTAAGCCAATATGCTTACAATCAATGCGTGAGTTGATTTGAGTTTATTGGTATCACTATTCCAATTTGAGATAGAAGTGTAGTTAGAGTTTCATTGTTCCCATTACCCATTTAATGAATATTTGGATTCTTTCCTAAAAATAGAGGAAAGAATATTGGTAACATCCCTTTTTAGATTGTCTCACTTCTTACTTACCTTAAATTGATCCTAGTAAGTTGATACTACTTCCTTGCACTGACTGTATATTGTATTCTTCTGTTTTCTTCTAAATATGACATGAATGTTGCTTCAATTTTAATTAAGATTCCCTTTGTCAAAAGTATCCATTTCATCCTCCTTATCTAGCGTTTACTATTAATGATTTCTGTATGAGATATTCCCCTAAATATAGACTTGTATATCACATAGATTTTATGAGATTGGCACTTAACAATCTGGCTCAGTGATGTGGGCTGAGTTGCTCTATTTGTAAATCCTTCTTTGGTCTCGAATAGAAATATCCAGCATATGGATGGAGTCGCTAGTGCAAACTGAAGCTTACTCAACATACTTCAGATTTGTCCACAGAGGTGAGCACTCCATATTCTTCTATATTGATAGTTTGGCTTTCTCTTTCATAGTATCCAATCCTATCCTTCCCACATCTTATTAATTGCCACTGATGGTTGTTGGCTTGATCGTTTTAGTTGTTTGATTGTTTATTTATTATTGTTTAAGCAATAGTTTGATCAGTCTTATCGATTAAATTTTAGAAATCTGCTTTTAAACAAAGTCTACAGGCTGGTAGGAAAACCAGCTTTGATACCAATTTTAATGTGCCCAAATCGGTCTTAGGTTTAAGACTAAATATTAATGGCCATGGAAGAATTTTGATGGAGATAATTGAAATGAATTTATCCATCCATGCCCTAAGAGAAAGTATTTGATATCTCTTATATACTTATCATGCTTGAAAGGGTGTGACCCTAGTTTAATTTAATTTTATTACATTATAATTTAATAATAGTTAAAACCATTATATTCTTAATTTATTATTATATCAATAGCTAATAATAATAATGACGTATATTAAGATTATTTTTAAATAACAAATTATTATTAAGATGTAGTATCCTATGTGATATTATTATTTATATATATTATTTATTATATGTTTCTTATTTTGGTGGGGATATTACACATGTCACCAAGACAACAAAATCAAATAAGATAATCAAATGCTTTTTCCTTCACAGTGAGCTCATATTACAAATCCTTGGAAGGCATTTGTTTACCAAACCAAACTTCACCATCACAACATCACTTGTAACATATAATAATAAAGTGCTTTTATAATAAAATAAACTTTAATAATTAATAAATAAATATGAGCTCACATAATAAATAGCCTCATCTGATGCAAGTGATGACCGATTACCAATGCTACCATCTACTTTGCCAAATATGGCAACTACCCGAAATAGACTTTAATAAAAATAGTAAGTCCACAACTGAGATCCCCAAATCATCTTGTTTGCTCACGAGTCACTACAATGAATTGACTCGAGCCTACTACAATGACGTGCCAAAAAAGGGGACACTGACAAGTGAAGTGCTCCTAGATATGCTTAAGGACGTCATCCTTGAGGCCCTTCCAAGAGAAACTCTCTCTAATTTTTCTAGAAGTCTTAAAATAACTTGGATGACTCACTAAAGGTGTATCATGAACCACTTGCATAATCTTGTCCTTAAGTTTGGATTCAGGTATTCAACAAATCTTGTTCTTTAATAGATCACGTCATCAATAACGCTATACCATCATCCTAAATTTGTCCATCCACAAGCTAAGGAGCTAAAGTATTTTAGGATTACTCAACTAAAAGATGAGATTTCTAATCAGCTGAAATCTTGGCTATAGAGCAACACAAAGCAACAAGGCTCTTGGAAAGTGCATCAACTACAATGTTCTTTTTCCATTTGACAAGCTCGATTTCAAAATCATAAGCTTGAACGCTAGTAACACACTTCTATTGCCTCTCATTTAACTCTTTCTTCTCTAGTATATAACACAAGCTATTTTGATTTGTCCTCACATGTCTTGCCTATGTGGTACTGTCTAAATTTTTCCAATGCATGCATAATGACCAATATATCCTTGTCATAGGTGGAGTACAATCTCTCATTCTCCCTTCGCTTCCTACTCTTATAAGCAATGGGGTGTCTATCTTGCATGAGCATTGTGCGTATACCCTCACCTGAAGCATCACATTCCAATACAAATGGCTGAGATAAATTTGGAAGTGCTAACACGAGACAAGTACTCATAAGTCATAATCTTCTTTAGCCTATCAATAATCACCTCTACCTCATCTGACCATTTGAATGCACCCTTTTAGGTAAGGTATGCGAGTGGAGCTACAAGCTGAGAAGACCCCTTAACAAATCTGATGTAGTAAGAACAAAGTTCAAGGAATCCTTTCAAATCAGAAACATTTCTAAGTGGTGATCAACCAAAATTGCTTATATTTTCTCCTCATGGACCTTAACCCCACTAGCTTCTATCATATGCCCAATAGTTTCAAACCAAAGTCGTATTTGGATTCCTTACCAAATAAAGTTTGCTCCTCCATAATGCTCAATACCACATTCAATTATTGCAAGTGCTCTTCCCAAGTTTTACTAAATATCAGGATACCATCAAAGAACACTTAGACAAATTAATGCAATTGCTTATGAAATATGTGATTCATACATGACTAAAATGTAGTAGGTGCATTAGTGAGGCCAAAGTGTATCATGAAGAATTCGTAGTGCTCATAATAGCATTTGAATGCTATCTTATGCACATCCTTCCTACAGACACAAATCTGATGGTATCTCAAACAAAGGTCAATCTTCGAAAAGTAAACAACCCCATGCAACTCATCCAACAACTCATCAATGTGGGGGATAGGTTACCTGTTTTTGATGGTTCTCTTATTTAAGGCCCGCTAATTGGTACATATTTGAAGTGCCCCATCCTTCTTCTTAACCAAGACCACTGAAGAGGTAAATGGACTAGAGCTGGGTCTAATGTGTCTCATTGGAGATAACTCCTTGATTGTTTTCTCAATCTCCTTAAAATGCCTAGAATGGCGATAAGTAGTAATAACGGTCTTAGTGCCCTCCTAAAGCTCTATGACTTGCTCAAATCTGTGATCAAGTGGTCTACCTAGAGGTATGTTTCCAAAAAACCCCTTGTGCTTATGAAGCACATCCTTATGTCTATGTGATGTTGCTGCCCCAAATTTGAAGTGGATATAGAAGAAATAAAGCACTATGCTGCCCAATTTATATCATCATGCCTCATAATAGCCTCCATCCGATCAGCTGATACAATTTTAGGACCACTATTTGTGATAACCTTGAGGACTATCAGCTGATCAGCTCTCATGAATTCCAATTGTTTCTGAATATGATCAACCATGCACTTGCCAATGGTTTGAAGCAACTGTAAACCCAAGATAGCATCTAATCCATCCAACTTAATGACATAAAAGCCAGCCACTAATGTATAATGACCAAACTGGATTTAAAGTTGTGGATTTTCTTAGAACAATTAAGAAGATCCCCACCTACAACCTTAACACCAAAACTAGGAACCTCCTTTACTGGTAACCTACTTATTTGAAACTATGTCATACTAATGAAGTGATGAGTGGCTCTTGTATCCAAAAGACAAACAATTTGCTTCCCTCTAACAACTATTTTCAAGCGGAAAGAATGTCCTAAAGGTACTCTAGAAAGTGGACAATAGTAGGAGGGTGATTTGAAGTATGTGTTTCCAATTTCTCAATCTTAGGTTGCTTGTTGTTTTCCTCTTCATTGCTGCCCTCAGATCTGCTGTCATTATTCTGCTCACCTTCCTAATCAGAAACAACCTCAATATAAGGAATCTTGCCTTTTCCAATGCACCTACAGTTAGGGGTCCAAGGTTCCTTGCATGTGAAGCATAACTATTTCCTCATCTCATTTCTGGTTTTTAAATCCATTTTAGAAGGTGTGTTTTTTTTCTGGTTTACAAATTTCAGATTTGATTTTGACCACTTGAAGGGTTTTCTAGGGGGCTGCACTATAGATGATGAAGTATCCAAATCATGAGCCATCTTGATGGTATCATGCAAGATGTTTGGTTTCAACACCTTCACAATTCCCTTAAAGTTTTGATTCAGCCCTTCAACAAATAACATCACCTTCCTTTTTTCTGTCATAACAGGCACCATAACAGAAATCCTCTGAAATTCATCAATGCAAGTATCTGATGCCCCACTCTGTTTCAGCTAGACGGGCTCCATATAATAGACTTCTATGCCCTTTTTGTTGAATTGTGTGATCAATTTATTAGTGAAGTCCTTATAAGAGCTCATCATCCCATGATCCTTGTAACAAGCCCATAATGCCACCAATCATATGCTGGCCCATATAAAGGCATGGTAGCAAATTTAATGGTTTCCGTTTCTGGCATGAGTTTAAGTTGTGATATTGCTATCAGGATTTAACTGTGTGATTTTTGAGTCAAAGTGTCAAGAACGTATCCAACTTGTGTATCCATGCACGGGCTGATGTTTAATCACCACCATTCAATATGGGAAGGGATAATTTATTCATAGCATGTTTCAAATCTTTGTTCTGAATTCTAAGCTTTCTATCTTGTGTGGTTCTTGTCATTCTCTTCGCTGCCCCATGTATTGATCAAAACTCAAATCTGTCTTGGCATGTTCCAGAAATGTATCCCACTCAGCATGTGTGGTCATAACACTGCCTGGAATAGCTACCACTACCTTAGCATTTTCCACTTCCACTTCACCATTGTTCTCAGCAAAAATAGGCATTAATGGTTTATCCTAGGTATGTGTAGGTGCTCTTACACCTCGTAGGAAACTGGCTGCTCTACCACCTTCACTCGGATGACTTTGTGGTCTCCTTTGCCCTGCATTTAACTTCTATATCGCTGCTATAATTTTTTTCCATACATCAGCTAATTGTTCTGGCCCTATTCAGATACCTCTTAAATCCTCACTTCTCTATCTCCATCATCTGCCATTTCAGCAACCTGTCTGTGCTTGAAGAAGCCCTAATAAGTTTTGAAACTGTTCTACCTTTCGACACTAGAGGCGGTCTCCAAATTTCTTGTGGCTCTCTACAGTATTGTTGCATTCAAATCGAAATAACTCATAGGATAGCAGATTTGAGGATCTGATACCACTGAAATATCCCTATTCAACGTTTCACCTAAATTTTTGAAAATGTTTATTGACCAAGCTGGTACCATGGGATAGAATAGTGAACCTTTGACAAACTTAATTTCAAGATCACTGCCAAATTGGTACCCTACTCAATATAAAGTCTGCAGTCTATTGTTTGCAAAAGATAATTTGGATACCTTGTCCACATAAATTTCATTCATGACATATAAAATAATTAACCGAGTCTTTCCAAACCTAGTTAGAAATAAGATCAATCTGCAATACTCAAAGAAGTCACAAATACAGTTTTGCGTCTTGTTTGGAAACTTGTGCACCAAAATGCACTCACAAATGCAAACAGCAATGCTCCTTACAATAACACTATTTAAGGGCAATATTGCAGATTAAAATAAATAAGGACAGACTGAATAATTTTTGACATTTGGACTAGGAGTATGCTTGAAGTTGTTCTCAATGAATATAGTACTCTGCCCCATGATTACCTTCGAAGGTTTTTTCCTGGGTAACAGACAACCCATGATGTTGGTACCAAAAATGTGGTGAACAAACATGTTTTGAGAGTCCCACTTCTTTCACCCACATTACCACAAACCTGAGATTATCACCTAACCAGCCTTTACAGCAAGCACTAGCAATTGGTAATGATGTAGTTTCACCTCCACTAGCCATAACTTCTGTTACATATATATAACAAGGTCAAATTTGCACTTGAAACACACAGAAAATTCCACTTCCAGTGCGATGTGTTCCTCAGTTCAATATTGCACATAGAACAAACCTGTTCTTATCATTCTCAGATATTATCTACATAGCTGAATATCCACCTTGCACTAGAACACTTGAAGTCTAACTTTCACCACCATCATAAACTCATTAGACTTATCTTCTAATTTCCACGGTGAACCTGGAAAGAGATTGACTCACAAAGAGTTGGGCCACGTCCAATACTGGTTCCTAAAGGTTGGCATCCTTAGGAAAACCTGCAGTCACTGAGACAACATGAAAATTGTTCACAGAAAAAGTGATTCCATCCAATGTCTTCCTCCAAAACCAAGGTGCTGAACAAAAATCCTTAGGAGCTCAAGTGTTACAAACTCCATCACATGCAGCCAATAAGACAAATAAGATACAATGGTGTTAATGTAGCTACAAAATGCTGGTGTCTCTGACTTAAATAAAATAACTTTATTTTATAAGAGACTTTGCCAACAAAGGGAAATAATAATAAAATAAACTTTTAACTCCCTACCAAGACATTGAACACATATTGGCTACAAAAGCATCCGTCATGAAACAAGAACTAACGTACCGGGATGAACATAGACTAATTGCATGACAAAGAGGTTTATGTGTAAGAAGGGGACATGATAGTGAGAAACGCACACAGACAAAGAATACGAACATGAACAGCAACTAGCAGAACTCTTATTATTATTCGCATATGCCCACAATACAATGGCAAGATCTCTCTCATTACAATGTTTTCCGAAGGGGTTATAAATACCTTCCGAAGAACTTTCCCGAAGGAGTCCGTCGGCCAGATACATTATGCCCGCTACAAACTGTTTACCCATCGGCTACATAACAAGACTTTTACCGAAGGGACCCGTCGGTTGATGCACAATTTCTACCGATGACATCATCCCCCCCAAAAAGAAAAGTCGTCTCCTGACGACTACAGAACAAAACTCAAACAACTAATACAACAATATCACTTTCGCATTCATCCCGTTGCATCTATAGCCTTTGCTAACACAATACTGACTCTTCAAGCTGACCTTGATAGCCACCTGTGCTGCTTTCTCTGCTTCCAACTCCTCGGTACCCTGAGCCAAGTTTCGCTGCACTGCCTCCAACTGGATGATCAGCTCCTCTTGAGCTCTCTACGCATATGGATGCCTCCTTCCTGCACACGGGTTTTGATGAAACAAATCTGAAGGCATCTTCACTATTTCAATCTTCTGGAAAAGCCGTATTGCAATATCCTACCGTCTTGGAAAATCCGTACAATGAAAATTAACAAATTTTGTTCCAGAAACCGTACGTTAATCTTCTAAGGCACAGAGCAACTTCGAAAGTGGAAATCCTACATTGCCTTAAAACCGTACTTCAATTTTGAAACCCGTACCTTATCTAAAAAAAGCCGTACTGCAAAAAATTGTACTACAAAAATCGTACTACACAAACCGTACTACAAAAGCATACACCATTCTTTAGATGTTAAAATCGTACGGTATTCCTTTACGGTGAAATCCGTACGGTGGTGCTCCTTCCTGCATATACTAAGTACCGTACGGTACTCTACCCTAAAGACCGTACAAAACTTTATTCTTTAAAAACCGTACGCCATTTTCCATCTTCAGAGAGATATCCGTACGGTGGATGTGTGAAGTCCATACGCCATACGGTGTTTCTTCATTGTGAAATCCATACGGCTTGAGGAAGCCGTACGGTGCCCATATTTGACTTGTGAAAACCGTACGGTACTTTTTCTTCTTCCTTTTTTAAAAAAAATATTTTTTTTTAACAAAAAAAAATAGCAGTCAGTTTTCCCTTCGACCGTCGTCACCGTCGGTTTGTAGTGACGGAGGGGTCTCCCGAAGGCCATTTTCTGACGCAGAAGTCTTCCGCTCGTGATATATCTTCAACTTCGACCCATTCACCACCTGAGGCACTTCGTGTCCATCCAAAGTCCATAATTTGATTGCTCCATTGTCCCCGACTTCCTAGATTTGATACGGCCCGACCCACTTAACTTTGAACTTTCCTGGTCTGATCTCATTCCACTGTTCGAGTTGAAACCTGCTACACCTGTTCTGTGTCATCTCCATATCACCTAGTTTGTTCCCGAAGTTCGCTACCATGGACTCCGTCAGCTACCCCTTCTGTCCGTTTATAACACATTCACTCTGTACTGCTACAACTTTTATTGAACCCTTCCTCTTTGTTGCCTATGCAGACCGTATCATGTGCCTTCCTTGCTGCCGGTACCTTTCTGCTATATCTGTGGTTCGACGTAATACTTTCTTCTTGCGTAGTCGTACAGTAGAATTTTTCCTTCTTTTGGGTTCGTACAGTATGTTCTGTCCTTCAGCTTCAGTGATATCCGCATTTCCTTCTTTGGCTTCTCTGTGTTGCTTCGAACATTCATTTCTTCTTTCGGCTTCTCCGTGTTCCTTCAGACATTCATTTCCTCCGTCAACTTCTCTGTGTTTCTTCGAACAGTCATTTCCTCCTTTGGCTTCTCTGTGTTCCTTCGGACATTCATTTCCTTCTTCTTTCTTACCTTCATCAATCCTTAGCATATTACAACTTGGAAAGAGCTCGTAATCCTCTATCTGCCAGTGGTAAAGACCATTTACTGAATCCAGATCGTCATCTCCTTCCAATCGTAGGACTCCCTCCTGATCGGGTTCCATAATCTGCCTCCTCTCATCGTCTTCTCCTTTAGAATTCGATGATAGAGCTTCTTCTCCAACCATCTGAGTGTGCAGATCGATGACATACTTCCGACCTTTGCTTTTGAGTGATAAAGTATTTTTCTTCCAATTGTGCTTTGCTTTTGCTTGTATCAGCCACCCCCGACCCAAAATAGCATCGTACCCCTTCCGCCTGAGAGGAATCATAACGAAGTCCAACAGGAATGGTTGTGTTCCGATTGTCATTGGTTGCGCTGTGAGTATTCCCAATGGCTTGATTCCATGTTGATTGACCGTTAGCAGCTGGAAGGTAGGTGGCCATAATGTCGGCCGTCCCAACTTTTTCCAAGTATCCTCTGGTAGCACATTGACACTGGATCCTCCGTCGACAATCGTGTCCGTTAGCACAGTCCCGAGAATGCCCATTTCAACAACCGCCGGATAGCGTCCAGATGAGAGAGCTAACAACATCGGATCTTCTGCACTTGTACCCCCCTGTTTCTCGTTGTCTTGCTCTATGGGTTGCTTAGCACTCAGGACTATATTTGTGAGGGCCGTACGGAGTTGAGGCATAGTTAGCAACAGATCATTTATCCTGACGGGTATTTCAGCTTGCAATATTTGCCGTACAATGTTCTGTTCTGCACAGTTCCGGACTGAGGTACTTGGCGAGTCCTTCAGGTGTGTTGTTTCTGCCTGTGTTAGTTTCTGGATCTCTGCACTTGCTTCCTCCAGTCTCTTCTTTTCTTCCGTTGGGTCAGAGTATAGCTTCGCTTGCTTCCGAGTGATTGCCAAAACTTCTTCCTCGTCTGTCCCTACGGTAATCAAGTTTATTCTGAACTTCGGGCACTTAGTATCATCATGATCACCAGGGCCACACCATCGGCATAGCAGCTTCAGTGTGTTCGTCATTGTGCACTCTCGGGCGAAGTGACCCCACAGATTGCATGTGCGACATTGAACAATTGGCCGACCATTCGCATCGTACTGAATTTGACTCCTTCCTCCATTGTTGTTGTTGCCACCATTGTTGTTACTGTTGTTGTTTGGACCGCGCCGGTTGTTTCTGTATCCACCTGATGTGGCACCTTCTGTACTGGTGTTCCCATTCCCTCTTGATGGGGATGCCTCCTGTGACAGGAACACTTGCTGCGGTGTCCTTGTTTTTAAATTGAAAGGGCATTCCTTTACCGAGTGTCCCAGGATCTGACAGATTTCACAAAATTGATCTTTCAGACAGGATCCCTTCGTATGGCCTTCTCTCTTACATTTCGTGCACCATAGGTCATTGCCCTTAGTTTCCTTATTCATGTTTTTGAATTCCTTCCTCATCCGCATCATGTCCTTCTGGAGGGCACGGACCTTCTTGTTGCTGCCCTCGTCATCGTCGCTGCTATCTTCTCCTAAAGGGTCATCATTATTTGAATTTGATGAGCTGGTCTTCTTTGTCTTCTGGTCACTTTCGAGGTTCATTGCCCAATTGTACGCTTCAATGTATGTCGATGGTGGCACGGTCTTCATCTTTTTTCGCAGCTTCGGGTGAAGGCCTTCAATGAACCATCTTTTCTGGAGGCCATTTGCCGGCTTATTCTCCATTTTACTGATTAAGTCCTTCAATCTCCTGGCGAAGACCCGTACTGTTTCATTCTTCTTTTGCTTGGTATTGAATATCTCGACTACAATTTCATTATCATCACGCAAAAGTTGAAATTCCGCGATGAACTCCTTAATATTATCCCAACTATTTAATTTCTGTGGATCAGCATCAGTAAACCAATCAATCGCAACACCCCGTAGGGTAGCAAAAAATTGTCAGATCCATTCGTTTGTCTCTGTTATGCCATTTGCCCTCCAGATCGTTTCACATGTTTTACAATGTTGAATGGGATCAGCTGCTTCATCACCATCAAATTTAGGCAATTTTTCCTTCGAACCTGCCATTATCACTATATGTTGGGGGTTTTGTTGTGTACCAACGCTGTTTTGCACTCCCGCGCTGTTTTGAGCACCTGCGCTGTTCTGAGCTCCCGCGTTGTTTTGAACACCCGCGCTGTTTTGCACACCCGTGCTGTTTTCTGCTTCCGCGTTGTTTTCAACACCCGTGCTGTTTGGTGAAGAAGAGGGTTCGTCAACCGAAGCTGTTCGTTTCGGAAGTATATCTCGGACGAAGAGGTCACTCCACGCTCGTGCTTCATCGGCACTCCGAGCCGTGCGAGTCGATCTCCTTCCATCAGGATTCTCTTCCTGTGGCGTATGTAGGTTCAGAAACTCCTCCCTCACTTCTTCCACCAACTCAAGCCGTTGTCGAGTCTCCTTCAACAATCCTTCGGCACTCCTGTTTCCGTCGGCAATCTTCTGGAATCTCCTTCGTCGCTCTGTTTGCTGAGCTAAAATTAAATTTTCTTGTGCAATGCGTATGTCATCTTTTTCCTTCAGCTTACTCTTATCTTTGTTCAACTGATTCGGTATTTAATTCATATCCGCCTGCCTGCATACCAGGTCCATCGGGCAACGGCGCCAAATGTTTATCGCATAGGTTAATTGAGAAGCGCACACAGACAAAGAATACGAACATGAACAGCAACCAGCAGAACTCTTATTATTATTCGCATATGCCCACAGTACAATGGCAAGATCTCTCTCATACAATGTTTTCCGAAGGGGTTATAAATACCTTCCGAAGAACTTTCCCGAAGGAGTCCGTCGGCTAGATACATTATGCCCGCTACAAACTGTTTACCCGTCGGCTACATAACAAGACTTTTACCGAAGGGACCCGTCAGTCGATGCACAATTTCTACCGACGACAAAGCTCAGATCTTTGTTCTGCACCAAATTCTTGACAATACTCCTAGAAACTCTTTATTCCAAGAAGAATGTTTCCTTTGTGAAACTTATTAGCTTAACTTGTAAATCCTACCTCATGTAGCAATAAAAAATAATACTAAAACGATATTTGAAAAATTCAAGCAAATACGCTAACAAAAATTCAAGAAAAATGAAAAATTGAAATAAAAGAAACATTAACAAATTCAAGGGAAAATGGTAAACTTATAGGTTTAACTTTATATTTTTTACTTTTTGAATTTGAAATGTACAGATTTAAATAGACAAGTGTGAAACTTTAAGAATGAATTGTAAAAATAATGAAAAAAATGAAGATTTTCAACCTATCTTGACTTGACGGTTGAAGTAGTTGGAAATGTGTAAGTTAGATCCAACCCTTCGTCATTTCCCTGTTTATACAAAATTAGGTCTAGTCCCACCATATCAGCTCCTCAGTAAAAAATCAAGCAGAGCAAAAACAGTTTGGAAGTAATAGGGCAATGAAAATAAGCTTAAAATAGGAAAATGCATTATAAAAATGTTAATGTATGTGCGGGTTAGAAAATTATATGTTTCTTTTTGTTTGTTTTTAGTTTTACTGCCTGCTCATGCAGTCCAAGTTTGAGACTTGTGAGTATTGAGCTTCAATTCAATGAGTCTGTGATCTGCGAACTTGCCCAGGGTTCCTCCAACCCAGAGAATCTATCTAGCTATGTACTATCTGCACAGGCACAATCTTCAAAAGTGAGAGAGTTTGAACAAGATTTCCTACATTTGATATTGAAAGGGTCTAGGATAGTTTTTGGAAACACAATTGTCAGGAATGAGGAAATTATATATGTAATAGCTTAGAGGTGCAACTCTCTTGTATGATTTGTTATCTTGAAATAAGCAGGGTATAAGAAAAAAATCATAAATGAAAGTCAAACATTCTGTTCTTAACAACAACTGATTTCTATTGTCTGATTTCATCCCAAGATGTTTACATTCCTTTGGCAAGGTTTCTATTAGACTTAATCTTGTGATAGGTAATGGTAAAGGTTATGTTTTATGTGATGACCAAGTCAGATGCTGCTAACACAAGGGGCTTTATTCTCATCTACCTTTTATAGTATTTAGAATTTTTTGTTCTCGAGTGTTGACTTCATAATCAGACTTGGTTGTAAACTGGACCCTTCTGAATGCTGTAGAGATAAGGATTTTTTGGATGGAGTTACTCAGTTTCTGTTGTCCATATGTAACCATGGATGGGGATAGTAATTTTCTTCCTCCATTTCTCTACTGATTTTTGAGTTCTTTTGTATGCCATTTAAAACCAACTTCCTGAATAATTTACTCTCACTAGATATTTTGCTTCAAGTATAAATCAGATATGTAAGTTGGAAATGACTATATTGGACTTTACAAAGTTTCATTGTCTTATATTAACTGTTTGTTTTACAGGAAGGTTGCAAAGGTCTTCTATACATGGTTCTACATGCACGAATTGTGCTAGACTTGTGGGAACATCCTGAGCATGAAATCCTTTTCGAGCAAGTTGAAGGAGATTTTGATTCATTTCGGGGGAACTGGATTCTTGAGCAGCTGGGAAGTCAACATACACTACTCAAGTATGTTGTAGAAACAAAAATGCAAAAGAATTGCTTGCTTGCAGAAGCTATAGTCGAAGAGGCAAGTTCCACCAATCAGCATGCTTTGTCTCTTTTAATCTAGGAAAACAAAAGAGAAAATTATGCATGAGATGCTTTTCACATTGTCTGTTTCTTCACATGCCCAAAAAAACTGCAATAACATGCACAAGCAAATAGAAAAAGAGTGTACAATTTAACTGAAAAAATAATCACCCACAGAAATAGACTATAACATGTCATTTCATTTGTATGCTCATATCTAATGTCCGGCAGTATCATCATGGAGAATCACAATGAGAGTTCCACAAATTATCTTCAATCATGTTCATATAAATGTCACATCTTAAAAGTGTGTCGATTGACAAACATTACAATCATGTAATTGACCAAAATTATCTTCAGAAAAAAAAATCATTTCTGATGAGATTGAGGTATTTGATTTATTTAAATTGACTGATATCAAAGCGATGTAACAATGTGCACTAGTAAGAGACTGAAACTTTTTAAAATATAAGACGCTATAGGTGATGTAGTAAATGCAACTTTTTAGCACTTGAATAATGAATAACTGATGAAACACAAATGCCTTCTATATCCACTGTAATAACCAGACCCGGAGAGCAAAGGAAGTGGTTGATCAAATGCCAAATAAAAGAAGAGAGTGGAACTAGTAGTGTGAACGTTGGCAATAGTAATTTAAAAGAATCACAGAAAATTCACAAGATAAGTCTGATCATGTATTAAGCTTCTTCATGCGTTAAATCAAATGTGTGCATATAACCAAAAGTACTTGCAATTACACAAAATAAAATTAGGAAGTGCAACAATATGTATGTAAATCTGTAGTATAACCAAATGTGAATCAACTCTATAAGGAACCTGGACACTCTGCGTGAGGGGAGTTTGCTTCCCGCGGGACCCCTTTCTGGTGCCCGTGTTCCATCTGCCCTTCCACCAACAGCTGACCCGACTTCCTGTAGGGGTGTGTGGTTTCTGTATACTGTTGCTGAGGTCTATAACTGCACTCTGTGACCAGGTGCTACCCAACCTATGGTTCAGTTACACTGTCCGCAGATGACAGTGAGTTAATACCTCCAAGATGCTATTCCATGCCTCTCTCAATCAATCTACATGTTCATGTTGAAGGAGGAGAGCTACTTGCGGTTGCTGGAGATTATGATTGAAAACGGATTGATATAGCAGATGTGTATATTCCCCAAGCCTCCGTACTGACCCTGCGATTTCTGCTATCAACTCGGTACTGATACAGCAGTGATAATGGACTCCCTTGATGTCTTAGTGGATTCAAACTGAAAGCCAAGTGATCCTTGGTGTCTAAACATCTTGTGCAAACAAATAGTGTGATTTCCTTTCAGTATAATCAAGACTTCCAAATGCTAGAAATGTTAGCGAACTTAATTTGAAAACGAAACCGATTGAAGCCTGATTTCTCTTTCCTAATTCTGAGCACAACTTTTAATGAGATGCTGGGGCTATGTCCAACATCTCAAACATCTCGAGGGGTTTTGTCCTTGGTCACATTTAAGCAACCAGTCACATTTAAGCAACCTTGACGTTTTAAAACAATTTTATATTTCATGGTGATAATCCCAAGGAGCTCGTTGCTTTAATATCCTCGATATGTGGGAAAGTACAAACTAGGCAATGTGGGATAAAAGCCATTTTCATCTTCTAGTCACTTAAGTTACTTTTTGTTATAAAATGACTTTAAATTATAAAGTAACTTTATAAATCCACTTCATAAAATAAAGTGACTTAACTATAGCAAAGCTCTTCTTAAATATTTCCCCAACGAAACCAAATAAACTCCTGTGACTGGCTGGCATCCTCATGATCAATGTTGTTAGCCTGTTTGAATGGGGAGATAGACCAACAAGGTGCCAATAAGGCCTAGCACGGAAAATGGGACATTACAATCCTCCCTTCCTAGAATTGCTTGCCCTCAAGCAAACTTAGTGCCAGATGCTGCAAGATTGATTCACCCTCCCAAGTGGTGTCTTCATATAGAAAATCTTTCTAGTGGACTAAATACTCCTCGATGGATCTGTTACAAAGCTTCCTCTCCCTAATCTCAATCACGTCGACTAGAACCAAAACCAGTTTTCACTCTTCATCAGGTGGGGATAATCCGACGGAAGGCTCTACCTGCTGACCAATCGCCTTCTTGAGGCGAGATATGTGAAAACTATTATAGATTCTACTATCATCTGTCAAGTCTAGCTCATAAGCAACCTCTTAAAAAAATAACTCGGCTACTTGAGAAGCCGACCAATCTGCTGCTATAGCACAAAACTGAGCAAACTTAGTCAATCTGTCCACAACTATGAAAATGGAATCTCTGCCCTGCACTCTTGACAATCTTCTAATGAAGTCCATGGAAATGTTCTCCCATTTCTATGGTAGAATAAGGAGAGACTATAATAATCCAGCCAAAAACTCATGCTCTGACTTGTTTTGCTGACAAGTCTAGCATTCTCTGACATGCTGAAGGACACTGTCCTTGAGGCCCTTCCATGAAAACCTATCTCTGACCTGCTTATAGGTTTTGAGGAAACCTGGGTGTCGGGTTGATGGTGCATCATGAAGAGTCCATGATTTTTTCCTTGAGCTTAGACTTAAGCATGAGATGGATCCTATCCTTGTCTTGGAGCTACCCATCCATGATCTGACAAGCTCGAGTATTCTTAGAATACTCAACTAGTAACTGGGACTTCCAATCTGCCGATATCTTTGAAATGACACAACACTCTACTACTAAAGGTCTCTTGGAAAGTGCATCAGCAACTAACATGCGGAGAGTGCCATCCTTCTTCTTCACCAAAACTACCGAAGAAGCAAAAAGGCTTGGGCTGGGTCTAATATGTCCCATGTCTAATAGTCCCTGGATTGTCCTATCTATTTCCTCTTTATAGTGCTTGCGGTGACGATAAGGAGTGGTTACGACGGGTTTGGCGCCTTCCTCTAACTAAATGATATGTTCAAACCCTCTATCTGGGGAAATACTCTGGGGTATATCTTCGAAAAATCTCTTGTGCCTATTAAGCACTGGCTGAATCTCATAGTGAAACTATTGTCCTGAGCCTAAAACAACCTTAGAGAAAATGAAGCTGTGTGCTGCCCACTTAATGTCATCATGCCTCATAATAGCATCCATCTTGTGAGCTGAAATCATTTTGGGTTCACCCTCTGGCATGGCCTTGAGAATCGCCCATCGGCCATCCTGTAAGAATTCTAGTTGGATCTTATCATGATCAACTGTGTACCTACTGATAGTCTGCAACCATTGCCTTCCCAATATGGCATCCAATCCATCCAAATCAACAGCATAAAAATTTGCTTCTAATAGGAAGTCATCAAAGTGAATCAAAAGCCCTGACACTTTCCTTGTGCATCCTAATCTATTACCAACTACTATCCTAACTTTGAACTCGGGTATATCATCAACTTGTTAATTTCTCTTTAATACCGAATGTGCGCTTATGAAGTTATGTGATGCACCTGTATCCAAAAGACACACAATACATTGTCCTCTAACTTGTTGTCCTACATTTTGTCACCACAAAATGTTGGTAACAACACATGACTTTTTCAAGCTAGTTTCGCATTTCTCTAAGCTTGAATTTGATATTTAACTATTTAATGTTGATCGATTGATCTATTTCAATTCAAATATCAAATAGTTTTACTGAAGGCCTTCGTCAAGTCTTTTTTGTTTTGTTTTTTGTTGAGCCTTTGCTTGATTTTTGAAGCTTTCATAGTCCGTTCTTTGCTTTTGAGTTTGTGTTTTCTTGTTTTTAGTCCTTCGATTTTTCTCATGTCATGCCTTTCGTTTTTCCCTTCAATTCGGTCTAACCTAGAGGTCAATCGGAGTTGTCAATCAAGTGTTATGCTCATTTTAGTATCTCAAAAGTGGACATTTTAGGTGCAACAGCACGAATTCAAAATATGATGTTATATTTTCAAATTGATATTCACTTTTTAAAAAATATAACTTATATTCACTTTTTGTTATGTTTTAAAGTTACTTTAACTTTAAATTTTTAACTTGAAGTGACTATAGCGCACTTTATGTTATAATTTTAAGTTTACTTTTTAATTTTTCACTCAAAGTAACTATATAACTATATAGTTGAGTTTAATTTTTGGTTTTAAAAATCAAATGTTTATTTAAATGTTATTTTAAAACAAAGTAACAAGAATCAGAATCAGATCGGAATCGACAAGGCCGAATCAAATCGTGAATCGGCCATGAATCGGTTATGAATTGGCAAATTTAAAAAACCCTTTATTGCTGATTCAATTCACCCTTTATTTCATAAACCCTTTATTGCTGATTCAATTCACCAATTCACAAAAATCGTTTGGCTTGAATCGAATTGCCGAATCGCGTGAATCGCATGAATCGCTGTGATTATTGGAAATATGTTTTAAAATGATGTTTATATATTATATTTCATAATATGATAAATAAATATTGTTTATGACCCATTTTATAACATTTTTATAATTTTAAGTGAATTGAATGACTTAATGTCTTCATAAGTGGACATTTTATATGCAATAACATTTAAAATCCATCAAAAGTGGATGTTTTTCATGTCACTACATATAAAGCTTACTTTGGTGGACCTTTTTGACGTCATTACATCAAAATTTCATCATAAGTGGACCTTTTTGATGCTATGGCATGAAAAGTGAAGTTTTTATGTCTAAACATCTAAAATGTGAGTTGCATTTTAAAATATGCTTCCTCCTCCAAAAGGTTCGATTTTACCTATAAGCATGTTTTAAAATATGTAATGGCACTCAAAAAGTGCATTTTTGAAGAGATGCATATTTTAAAAATGTGAATGTGACCCAAAAAGGTCCGATTTTGGAGAAACATGTTTTTAACATATGCATTGAGCTTCCAAAGGTCCGTTTTTGAAGAAAACATGCTTTTGCCCTCCAAAAACCCGATTTTGATTATAACTTGAGATTTTCTCAATGGATTTGCATGGGATTTGTTCCATTGGAAACGTTTTTGGGTGGCAATGATTTCTCTTGCTTCTAAAATGGATTCATTGACCTCAAAAACGTTTTTGAAAGCTTCATATTGAATAATATTTTTGGAAAAAATTGCAAAAAAATCCATTTTTAATGCATGTTTTTCTCCCAACCAAATCGATTTGGCATATTCTGGGGATTACATTGCATTGTAGTTCATGTTTTAGTGTTTAATGATCAAAACATTTTGATCTTGCAACATGAGAAAAACGTTTTTGCCAAAAACGTCTTGCAAGCATGAACTTTCAAAAACATTGGAATATGGAGCATGAATAGGGCACATTTTGGCATTTACTAACAACTCCTTATTTGCTGCCCTTTCCCATTCGAGTTTGATAAGTTGGAAAAATTCTAAGTGTTTGGAAGAATTTTTCAAACATTAGAGCATCTTTTCCTTCATTTTTGGCACATGTAAGTAGACTCTTTCTTTCTCGCTTTAAATTCATGCTTATCTTGCTGATTTTATGCATGAAATTACTTGATGGTTGCCATTTGTGAAAATCTTTGCCATGGAAAGTGCATTTTTCCTTTAAATATGAAGTTTTTATTCATTTTCTTGTTTTTGGTTCTTTCCCAAGTCCCAATTTTGAATTTGAGTTTTGAAGTGAATTACATCTTGGCATCTTTGTCATTTTCCAAAGGTACATTGTTTCTTTTGTGTTTGCTTGCCGGTTTTCTCCACTTGGAGAAATTACAAGTTCTTTCCCAAGAACTTGTTTTTGCTTCATTATATGCGAAAGCATCATCATATTCCACATTCCGTTTCCATGTCACAACACTTCATCTCTCACTCAAGGAAATGCGATTACATGTTTTTCATCCCATTCGCCATCCGCATATGCATGTAATCCCATTTTCCACTTCCATTTTCACCCATCTAACTTTTCGCTTTCATTCACACGACATGATTACACGAAATGTCTTACGTGCAATTGCATCAAAAAGGTTCGATTTTGATTAAAAGTCACATTTTGAAAAGTCAAAAAGATGTCATTTTCACCTCCCATGTACTTTGACTTGTCCTTTTCATCAAAAGTTACTATAAAACTCATTATCTCACTTCCATTTCCCATTTCCATCCCTTCATATGCATTTAGGTTTCCACATCTTTCCATGCTTTCCATCTTAACCTTCATTTGCACATACATGTGAAGTGTATTCTTCACTCACATTCGCATTTTACCCTCCACCTCTTGTTACATGTTGCATTTACATGTACTCATTTTTCATGCAATAATGCCTTGAAAATGCTAAGTCACTTTTGAAATCAACAATTTTCATTTACGCACATTCCTATGCATTTCACCTTCACGCATTCTCATTCCATTCCATTTCATTTCATCTTCCATTTTCTCACTTTTATACCATTTCATTCCACATTCCATTCATTTCATTTCATTTTTCGTACCATTGCATATGCATATGCTTTCTCTTTGAAGTCATTTTGACGGATTTGCGAAGTCTCCAATCCATTTTCGAATCTTCACTGCTGATCCGGAGTTAACTTGTATAAAAATTCTTTTTGATGATGTATTTATGTTTTGGAATTTTTGTGTTGCAGCGCAATCACAAGATATGTCCTTGGTATCCAAATCCAAAGGCAAAATGAAATATCAATATGATAAAGAATTGGCTCATGCAGCTCCTTCTTCAGTCATATCTATTTTGGAGAATGCGTTGGATACAAAGATTGGTCACGTGTACGTGGCTGATTTTCTACAAAGAGTTGAAGCTTCGGCTAGTCATGAAATGAAGCACATTAGGAGAAGCAACATTCACTTGGTATTTACGTTTCTTATGGCGGCTATAGAACCTGACTTTATTTATGGATGTGCATGACATTTTACTCCCAAGACAAAGACTATCAAAGATGCTGACGGCAAGGTTATCATTAGCCTTGATCTTGAGGTTATAGAACAAATCTTCAAAGTTTCGCATAAATCAGAATGTGCTGATTTGACTAAAGGATCATCATTGGCTAGTTGGAATGAGCAAAAGGGTAATTATTAGAAGTATGTCAACCTTTACTGGTTAGACAATAAAAGAAGCAATGATTTGCGGCCTTAAAGATTCTATTGATTTTGAATCATAGATGTTCAAGTTTATGTTTCAAATTATGGAGAATAAAGAACACATCTTTAGGGAGAACTCATTAGTACTACACTCTGCTAGTAGATATGTAATGTGGGAACATCAGTACCCTTCTACATGAATTCTTATCTAGTTTACATCGCTGCTGCCATGGGATCTTTCTTTGGTCTTTCTACCAAAGGAGATCGTTTACAAGTTCCTATTTGGGATTACTATGACCAAATCACTTTGGCAAATAGTAAATTCCACTACAAAAGAGTCCAAGATGCATTTTTCAGACATTTCCGGTGCTTGTTCAATAAGAAGTTGTCTATCAAAAGAGTATCTGATGCAGCATGGGAGAAAGTGAACCAATATGGCTGTATTTTTCTTCAGTTTCCCACTTTTAGATACTTGAGAGTTGGATATTTCAAAGGAGAGCCGTATACCTTACCTAGGTATGCTACAAATCAAATCATCTTGGTGGAGCTAGCTAGATAACTCATGGACGTGCAATGTAATCAACATACTTTGCATGGGCTAGATTTTGGCATTACCTTAGCTAAGCCTTTGGCTATTGGCAATTATTCAATCATTTTTGTGCCTAAAGCAAAGAACATGGAAGCAGAGCTACAATTGATTACCTTGAAGAAGTTCAAGGCCAGATTTGATTTTGACTATCGAGAGATGAATTCTCAGATGAAAAGAGCCTATGCTCATATTCATCGCATTGAAGACATCTGGATAGATATGAGGACAGAACTTGACATCATGAAGAGAGATTACTGTAGATTAACCTTGCAATAGATAATTGATCTTAACGTGTTGGAAATCCCTTCAGATTTTCAAGTTGAAGATGATAGCGACATCCTTGATCCGGAATTTCATCAAGTTGGCTTTGATAAGAAGTGCTCTTTTCCTATCCAATGGCAAAAAAAGGAAGGTACATCTATCATGGATAGATTTCAATCCATCCTAGTAAATACCAACAAATGGTTGAAAAGTAAAGGTCTTAAAAGAGTAAATCCTAAGATGGGTTTGGATTGTGGAAGTTTTGGTCCTCCCGGCAAGAAATCACAACTGGAGATTACAGGGAAAGATGGTGCCTCATCTTCTAATGCCAAGGGTTCCCTCAAATTCAAATTGAGGGGTGGAAAAGGAACTAAATCATCTCAAGTTCTTGAGCCAATTCAAGAATCAGTAGTAGAATATGAAGAAGGGGAAATCATGATCATATTTCCTCCAAAGCCTGCACAAGCCTATATGTCTTCTATACATGAAAAACCCTTTTTGGATGAGGTTGATAATGATGTGGATTCATTTTCCACTATTTTCATTCGTTCCATTCCAGTCTCAGAGGTTAATATTATGGCTAATCCTATTTCTCTTGTTGCTCCTCACATCCCTGCACATGAACAATATGATCACTTAGCAGATGTGTCTGAAGATTTTCTGACTCTTACTAGTGGTCAAGTTTCCCAACTTGATATATCTTTGACAGGATTTGAACTTTTCATGACAGAATATTCTCAACATGTTCCTATGCCTTTAGCAGTATAGACTGAATCTTGCTCAATCACTACGAAGATACAATCTGGATCAATGCCAATGGTCTCCACTGTGCCTTCTTCTTTAGATGAAATTTTCAGCCTGCCTGCATGGTTGAGTAAAATAACAATAAAGAGAAGGAAAGTGGTTGTTCTTCCTGACAATCTTCCTGTTAAGAAAACTAAATCCAAATCTTTGAAAGATAAAATTGTTTTAGAATTTTGGTTGATTTTGATAAAACCAAATTTGTTGAAGTTGTTGAGCCCTTGGTAGATAAATCTGTTGAGGAGCTTACTCGTTCTAACTACAAGTTTACTAAGGTTGAAATTGGAAAGCAATCACGTTTGAGTTACTTGCAAAATGCTCAAGATGCATTGGCTAATGTATCAAAGAGCAATCATGAACTTTGAGAAAAAAAGAATCAGCTGAAACAGGAGGTCTCTCGTTTGAATGAGGTTATCCAGAAACAATCTTCTCAGAGTGTTGTTGTTATATCTCAAACGTCTAAAGAGAGAAGGTTGATTGAAGCTGCCAAGTCTTGGATACAGGAAATCATTTCTGAAGGAGTTTGAGCCATCACAGAGACATTTGTAGTTCTTAGGCATGTCAAAGAGATGAATGAAATGGAGTAAAACTTAATTTCTTCTTTGACTCAAGAAGCAAATAACTTGAAGGAAATCCTTGATGATTGGGATGAAATGGTGAATTTTGATTTGGATGCCTTGGTTTCATGTGATATTTTTTCGGTCATGTGAAATGTTCTTCAGATTTCAAGGGCTCATTGGTTACAAGGAGGAGACATTAAGGAAGCTGATCACAAAGTTGCAGGTGGCCTTTGGAGATTTTTAAGCAGTCGAAACAAGTGTTACTTGTGATTTGAAACAGATGCGATGTCATGATGAATCTGGTAATCTTATTGTAGCAGAGCTAGTAAATTTAGAATATACCAACAAGATCAATGTTGATGTAGATTCTGAAGATTTTGGTTCACATATGATGAACGAGTTTGTCTTGTATAAATCCTTAACAAAACACTTGTTAGATACTACGACAACAAGTTCTAAAGTTGTGCAATTAGCATATGAAAATGCAATGAGAGTTGAAGCTATATCAAAAACTATGGAAATTGCTGATCTTTCCATAGTGCGTGACATCATTGTCAAATTCAAGGCACTGAGAAACAATCTCTAAGATTGTTGTTTTGTTTTTATTTCATGTTAGTAGTTATAAAGAATGCATTACATGAAAAAGGATAATTACATGTAATGCGAGTTACATGTATGTAAAAGGATGTAATGCGAGTTGCATGTGCAGTTGCATGTAACCTTTTATTTTTTTTCTGTAGTTAGACTAGGTCAAAGTTGGTTGAGTTGCTCCCACTTTTTCCTCCACCTTTTTCTCAACTCTTGTGCCTGTATAAATGAGTGCTCCCTCATTGTAAAATCATCATTATCTTTATGCAAGAGAGCTATGGAGAAATTGTGTCAACTGAACTTTGTTTGTGTAAGCACTATTTTGAGAGAAAGTGAATACAAAGGAGCATTTGAGACTTAACTTTGATTAAGTGAGATTGTTATTTGTGTGAATTGTAAGCTTTGTCTATAATTCATCCAAATTGTCTATAATTCATGTTATCTTGTGTTATTGGTAATTGTATCTCGTGAATTGAATAGAAAAGAGTTAAGAAGCAATTGAAGCCAAAGCTTTGACCAGGAGCAATTGTGAAAGTGTATAGCTAGAAGCTTTGCCTGTAGCTTATATTTTCTTCTTAATTCGCAAAATAGTTAAGTTATTCTTACTTTTAGGAGTCTTTATGCCCTAATTGTAAAGGTTTTTTATATAGAAGTACAACCGAACCTAGAGCCAAACTGGTACATTTTTAGCTAGCTTTTAAGTTAGTAAAGGTTTATCGGTATCACTGTTTATAGCTCTTGATAGAAGTGTAGTTAGAGATTCACCCTGCCCATTACTCGCTCCAATAGTAAGTGGATTCTTTCTTGAAAGATAAGAAGAAAGGATATTGGTAACACCCATTTTATAAAATCACTTGACTTCTTGTTTACCTTGAGTTGATCCAAGGAATGGTGAGAAGGGGGAGCCTTACCTTTAAGATAGGAGAGACTCTATCTCACACACTATGGCTGGTCATCTTATTTTGTGACTAGATTTTTACACAAAACTGTCGGTTGCAAAATATCCACCCAACATAACTACGCCCTTCAAATGAAAGGGGTGACCCATGGGATTGCTAGAAAGGGAAGCGACAATAATGAACTGTCCCTGAGTAGATTTCTTCTTCCTCTCTTTAGGAGGTTGCTCCTCACTTTCTTCTTCATTGCTATCATCAACATCATTGCCCCCCTGTTGTTCATCCTCTTTCGAAAGAACCTTGACATAATGTATCTTACCTTTGCCAAGGCATCTGTGATCTGGTATCCATGGCTCTCTACAAGTGTAACACAACTTCTTCCTGAGTTCATTCCTCGTCTCAAAGTCCAATTTGGGAGGGTAAGTCTTATGCTGATCCTTATTCTTTTGGAACATAGTAGACCCCGTATAAGATTTCTTAGGAGGTTGTAGTATCGAAGAAGATGAGTCTAGATCATGTGTGATCTTAATAGCATCATCCAATGTGTTTGGTTTAAGGACCTTGACCAAACCTTTAAATCTATCTTGTAAGCCTCAAGAAACAACATTACCTTACGCTTATCTGTCATATCCAGAACCATAACCGAGATCCACTGAAATTCATCAATGAAGTCGTCTAGAGATCCACCTTGTTGCAACTGCACCAAATCCCTATAGTAGACCTCAATGTCCTTCCTGTCAAAACAGGTGATCAGCTTAGAGCTGAAAATCTCGTAAGATGTAATAAGACCATGATCCTGGGTGACTAGTCCATGATGCCACCAATCATACGCTGCTCCCTCTAAATACATTGTGGAAAATCTAATGGCTTATGTCTCCGACATGGGTTTAAGTGTCAGGTAGGTGTGTAGCTTGTGAATCCAAGCTCTAGCAAATTTCTTACTCCTGCCATAAAAAATGGGGAGAGATAACTTGTTCATGGCATGTTTGAAGCCCCTATTCTGTGCCCTAGGCCTCCTGTCCTATTGTGGTCTCTTTGTCTCCCTTTTCTGATTCATGTGATGAACAAAAGTCATATTTTGTTTAATCTGATCAGGGAACAGATCCCATTCATTGTACATAGCCATAACATCATCTGGAAGTAAGCTTGGTGCAGTGGGTTGTGCTACTTCCTCTTCGGCATTATTCTCAGCAAAAATGGGCATCAGTGGCCTAACAATGTTCCGTGTGGGGGTCCTAGCGGCTTGGGGTGATCCTACCACACTACCACCTCCACTGCGATGACTTGGTGTTGTCTTGTGAATCGGAGCTAGCTATTGCATAGCACCCAACAAAATTGCCAATGTCAATGAACAATATTATTGCGTGTCTTTGTTTTTATTTAATTTCAATAATTATTAGAAGTACATGGCAAATGTTGAATCTAACAATTCAGTTTCAGATTACATATAATTTTATTGAAGGAAAATAGAATATGACAAAATATCAAGAACCAAATTCTTGGTAATTAACAACAACAGTGAACCTGAGTACTCCATAGCAAAGTCCTTGCAATTGCTGGTTGAAAGAATAGCCTGGAAAATATATCAAGGTCGGTCCCTTAACATAACCTCTTCCCTAATATCCTTAACGCAGCCAAGGACACAATCAGACAATCTGGTATAAAATTGGAAGGAATGACGCTCAACTTCAATGTAGAACACAGGTTGCATAGACAAGACATGATAATATTGCAGAACTCCTCACTTGCGTTATTTCTCCTTGCCCTTTCACAAGTCCGGCAACAAAACTAACTCCCAGTTTGATGTCTAGCTGATACAATCCTAGACGTAGCCCCAGTAGTAAAAAAAACCAATCACAATACCTCCAATCGATTTTCCAAATGCACACATTATAATCAATTACATTCAAAATACCTATCTTCGTAGCCATACTGATTACAGTTGGAGAAGTCCGACAATTGCTTACCTCAACACAATTGCCAATGATGATTCTTAGACTTCTTCAAATCCTCAGCCAGATAATTCAAGCAAAGAAAATATAATATTCAAAATCCTTCTCCTTAGCCACAAAAAATATAGTAGGAGAATGTTGGCCAATTGAATACTTTAGCATAATTGTCGAGAAACTTCTCAACTTGACCCTTATACCTCAGCAAGGGCAAACAATTTAGAACTTAGGAAAAAGCCACAAAGGCACAAAACCAAATATATAATCAAGTGTTTTTTTCCCAATGAAATGAGCTCTCATTTATAATCTTTCCTTGGCCAAGGTTTCCTAAAAACTCCACTTTATAAATTGTGGAAGTTTCCCAAAAGAACTCAACACTAGACACTTTCCAACACACTTTTTAGAAATATCACTTAATGTCATTATTATAATAATATAATAATATAAACATTATTATAATAATGCAACTTAATAATTAATGGATAAATAAGAGCTCATGCAATTATTAACTTAATTTACCGCAAGTTACGACTAATTGCTGAAGCCACCCATTGCACTGCCAAAATAGCAATTGCCAAAAATAGACTTACTAAATGTTGTCATGCATTTTGTCACCACAAAATGTAGATAACAAGAAAAAACTTTTGAAGCTAGTTTTGCATATTTCTAAGTTTGAATTTGATATTCAATTGTTTAATGTTGATTGATCAATTGACTTCAATTAGTATATCAAATTGTTTATCAAAAAATCCAAACTTACTCCTCCCTTGGTCCTCTCTCTCCTAGAGACAAGAACTCATCAGATTAGCTCTCACTTCAATCTGATCTTTAGGGCTCTCCAAAATGCCACACTGTCTCACCAACACCCCCACACCCTTTCTACAGGATCTTTGCAATACAAGGTGTCCAACACCTTCCACAAACCTCAAAGTACTTGTTTTTCCATTATCTAACTCGGGTTTCACTCATTCCCCTATTCTTGTTCTGCAATTCTAAGCTTTACCCAAAACAGACCCGTAGAATTAGTGCTACTCATCGGGAATTTTGTAGATGGTTCAAATTTGACCTGAACAAGGCACCAAACAAACTTGATATTTGGACACCCTTTTGGAAGAACTATTAGAATCCAAAGATCTCATATGGGTTTCGTACAAAGATGCCCTAACCACAAAACCCTCCTTTTTAAGCTTAATCTAGGGTTTGAACTTAATCCACTTTGTTTCATGTTGAAAACTATTCACCAAACCTCCAAATCAAGCTCAAATCTTCCATACTAGTTTGTATTTTTCATTTAAGATGCCAAACCTTGTTTCTCAACTCACAAGGCTATCCTAGGCACGTTTACCTTCTTGCAATGGCTTAACACCACACTTGTTCAGCCATAAACTCACTATTTTGGCATCACAACCAAGGAGGAAAGGCTGGAGCACTCATTTACAGTCATTTTACCCCTACTCCTAGCCATCCACAAAGCCATAGCCAGTTAGAGGCCCTAGATATCTAGGAATGCATTAGAGGCTTCAAAACCCTAGTTGCTAAGAAAGCACAAAAATGACAGGAAAGAATGCAATCAATTGATCTAAACGACTATACTAATTTAAATCTATGCCCTGAACATGTAAGACAATTCCATGGACAGGATTCAATAAGTTTATCACACAAATCAAAGAAATCACTTGGAAAAGTACTAATCAACAGAAAAGCACAAAATTGCTTTGTCTTCTTGATTCCCACCCAAAAATTTGGTTATCTCCAACATATATACATTCCTCCAGACCATTTGGTTGTTGCCCAACCACCTTTTCCACTTAGTTATCCATTCTTGAGAACTCTTGCAAGAAATTGTAAAAATTGCACTTTTGCAACTTTTGAGCAACTTTTTGCACTACTGTGCAATTTGACTCCAACTAGGTGTGGAATGATTCCAAATCATGTCTATAGACTAAATATGACCAAAAATGGTCAAATCCATCCTTGAGTCAACCTTTTACCAAGCGTTGACTATGTTTGACCAACCTAGACAAACAAGCACTAGGTGATACTTTGGCTACCAAATGAGTTCAGCAACCTATCAAACATCACCACTAAGGCCTCTAGGATCAACCTATCTAGGTTTGTTGCTCAACAAAATTGATAAATGCACTAACTAAACCCCCTTGTCTAGCTTGTGCTCCTACACCAAAATCCTTCCATCATAGATTACGTACGAGTTTTAGTCCCTGCTCCACTTCGTGCAAGTAACTCAAGAACTCCTACCACTTCTTCCTTTGTCACAAAAAGCGGGTTTTCATCTCATTTCACAATCAATCCCTTCGTACCTCCCTCATTCGATACCACAAGGCCTTTTGGGACATCTTCTTCCCTTGTTGGTCCACCCTCCCCGAACCCTTGACCACACCTTCTTGTTCTCCCAAACCTCCATGTATGATATCCCTAGCCAGCCCTCCCTCACTATCATTCCTCTCCCCACTTCCACCTTTTCACCTTCACTAACATCAACAAGGTGGTTAGATCCATGAACAGTTGTAGAGCTACAAATGAGGAATGGTTCCAGGCTGAACTCTTCAAACTTGGCATCGGGAGTTTGGACCCATTTCTGTAATGTCCCATTCTTTGCGTTAGGCCTTATCGGCACCTTCTTGGTCTATCTCCCCATCCGAATAGGCTAACGACATTGATCGTGAGGATGCCAATCAGTCATAGGAGTTTATTTGGTTTCGTTGGGGAAATATTTAAGTGGAGGAGCTTTTCTATAGTTAAGTCACTTTATTTTATAAAGTGGATTTATAAAAGTTACTTTATGACTTAAAGTCATTTTATGACAAAAGTAACTTAAGTGACTAGATGAAGAAAATGACTTTTATCCCACGTTACCTAGTTGTTTGTACTTCCCCTCATATTGAGGTTATAAAAGCAATGAGCTCCTTGGGATTGTAACCATGAAAATATATCAACATATTGAGTATGAAATCGATTGCTTAAATGTGACTGGCATTCTTAAGGACAAAACCCCTTAAGAAGTTTGGGAGTCAGGATGTAGCCCCAGTGTCTCTTGGAAGTGTGCGCACAAGTTCAGGTATGAAAAGTGCAGTATAGCGTTTTGTTTCAGTCCATTTCCCTTCGGTTAGCAATGAAGAATATTTGGAGTTTTAGTGTACAATAGCAAGGGTAAACCCATAGAATTAGTGGTCCACAATATAGGACAAAGGGAGAAGTGTGTGATAGAGGACAGAGCCAAGGTAAACTCCAGTTCTCGTATATGCACTACAAACTAGAGGTGGCTGGGCCATTGTGAAGGAGGATGATAGTATACTGTTGTGGTATGTAGCATGAGAGTGGAGGGTAGTTTGAAGTATGAGTTATCTCCAAACTGGTTGGGAGATAAGCCTAAGTCTTTTCTATCCATCACCAAACATTGGAGGGTCCGACTCTGTAATAACAAATAGGAGAGGGACATTATGCAACATGACTGTTATCCATCAGCCCTGCACATTTCAGGGGTGAGTTGAGTATGCCGTAGCGGAAACAAGGAAGTTGTAGTTCTAGACTGCCAACTCATGTTTTGATTCCTGCAGCAGACGGGAGTGCAAGAGTAGCATTCAGAGCTGGGACTTTTAGAATTCACGTCCAGCAAAGAGAACAAGGGAAGCCGTATGGACAACCAGTCCACCAACGATTACACTCAGGTTCTTTGTTATCTTATTTTGTATTGTGTTCGTGAAGTCAATATTGTTTTAATGGCACACACCCTGAGTATGAATGTATGATTTTATGCAGTAGTTATTCTTGCAAATTCAATAGTAGGTAAAACGTGTACTTGGTTTGATGTATTTGGAGAATGATATGACTCCAGAATTGCTTTCTTTCAAGTCTTCATAACTGATTGGATTTCTTAAATCATATTGCTGCATTATTGGAGTTCGGATTCTTACAGTGGTATCAGAGTCACAAGACTTGTTAACTTGTGGGTAAACTTATATTGTTAGATTCTCTAGCAACAAATTCCAAGGTTGTGCAATCAGCATATGCAGATGCAGTGAGAATAGATGCCATATCAAAGACAATGGAGATTGTTGATCTTCTTACAGTGCATGATGTCATCATCAAGCTCAAGGCATTGAAAACCAATATTTAAGATTGTTATTTTTGTTTTTATTTCTATTTGTAGGTCTAAGAGGATGCATTGCATGAAAAAATGTAATTACATGTAATGCAAATTACATGTGCATAAAAAGATGTAATGCGAGTTGCATGTAACCCTATAATTTCTCTTCTAGTTAGACGAGGTCAAAGTTGGTTGAGTTGCTCCCACTTTTTCCTCCATCTTTTTCTGTAATGACCCTCCTCAAATCTGCTCTCAAAATATGCTGATGAAAGCTCAAGGAATTTCATCAAACAATTCACATGCAAGGGATGTATGACTGATATAGTATTTTAGCTGGCTTTAAATGACTCTTCCTTCAATTTGCATCAATGGGAATCTTGTGCTAGAAGACTCCAAATGGACTACACAATGACCTAACATGAGTGTGCTACTAATTTTGACAATATTTAGTGCATATATATGATCTAAGTATGAGAAATGAATACCTACAACCAACTGGCATTTTTACAAACAGTTGGTATGCAAACTAACTAGTTGATAAATAATAATATTGAATTGCTTAAATGACACTAGCAACTATTATCTTCTTAATTGCAATGAAATTTCTAATACAATGCACATGAAATATGGCCAAGACTTTTGGCATTTACATGGATTACAAAATGATAATGCTAGTATAATGCACACTTACAACTGAAACTTATTATGCCCTAAAAACAATACTAACAAGGGAACCTGGTTGTAGATGGCTGTAATAATTTCTTTCAATGCTACTCCTTCTGCTTTGCTTTTCTGATTTGCTTTTTCAAACTGCTTTTTGAACTGTTTTTACGGACTGCTTTTTCAGCCTACTTTTTCAGTTCCGGTTTTCCAGACTGCTTTTTCAGTTCCGCTTTTTCGGACTGCTTTTTTGGTTCCGCTTTTTCGGATTTCTTTTTCATATCTGCTTTTTTAGACTGCTACCATGTTAAATCTCAAGACCATATCTTTCAATGGCGTCAAGACTTCCAGCTTGAAGGGATTTCGTCCTTCAAACTATTGAGACATAATCTCCAAAAATTTTTCCAATTTCTTTGATATTTCCAAGCATACTAAAAAGAAGCTCTTCCCTTTGTTTTATAGTGTTTTCACAAGAGCTCAATCCTTCGTTTTCTCCATGTGGGATAAAACATCACTCCCTTTATGTAACTTATGTCTCCAATGTGTTATAAAATAAAGGGGACTCTTTTAATTTAAATATTTCTCACAAACTATAGTCTATGCATTAATAAAGTTAAATATTTAAATTTAACTTTATAAAATAGCTTTATCAATACATCACAAATCTTATCCATGATAAACAAGTCTTCTTGTCGATTTTAAACAATTACCATCGACATACCGCTGCCACTGGATGTCTGACCATATCCAAGATGACTTACTATAAATAGTAAATATGCTCAAAGTTGCCTCAAAACCTCACAGAAAGACCTGCAGCTGAAACTATCTAGGCCAAATGGCCTCTAAGTCCCTTTAATGTCCTAGTTAGACTACGGGACTGTGGGGAAATAGGCTAACAACAACATCATGCTATAAATGTTAAAAAGGGGACATTACAGTCCGCCCTTCCCAAAATTGCTTGTCCCCAAGCAATGGTCGAACAACAACCTAATCAATCTGCCTGCATCCCAAATGTAGTCATGAACTATACTGCTGTCAGTCAACATAGGCTCCTGCAACAACCTCTGAAAATTAACCAAGAGGAATCCATAATCAAATTGGCGAATACAACTCACCCAAACTCCAAAGTCAGGAACCCATGAGAAACAAGCTCTCGAAATATCAAAACCCAAGTAGAGTAGATAACCCAAACTGCCAACATAGTAAATACCATCAACACATCCCACTAGCCTATGTGGAATGTAGAATACAATTCTGCAACAACGATGAATACTCCCGCATGAAACTGCACCAAATACAGAGAATCCACACACTGCACACCTACTGCAATTAACACAACTCTGCAAATCACCGGTCACTGTCTCATAACCATAACACCCATGCACTGCTGATGGTGAATAGTCATTACACGGTAGATAGCAAAAACGAGAGCCCAGACCAAACTTGTCTGCCATCAACTCCTCAACACATGGATCAAAAGGAAACCAATGAACATATCCTACAGTAAAATGCTGGTAAAAAGAACCATTCCCAGTCAAAGACTCATCCTGCAGACGTGATACAACTAACTGTGACTGATCATCAGCTAAGTCAGAGGATGATATAGCCAAGAGTGCAGAATCAACAACAACATCACTAGTCTCTGTGCCCTCCAAGTCAAACATATCACAATGCTCAACTGCAGCGCCCAACTCAGTTGAACTTGCCTCGAGTGGAAACGGACCAAATATGCCAATACTAGTGTCATGGACAGATATATCCTCATCTCTACTACCTCTATCAACCTCGACCATGGATATTCACGGATCACCAGACACCACGGTTCGTGATTGTACAGAATCCGGTAAAGACTGCAGTCGCTATAACTCCATGGTCATCTTAGCCAAATGAAATTGTGACTCCTCGAAAGCCAACTGTGTACTCTCAAGAATCTCAGAAGTCACCTCGAGCTACTGAGTAAGCTCACTCACCTCATCTTCTTTGGCCAATAATGCATCGTATGTTGTACTCCCCCACTCCATAAGATAATCTCTGTCGGCTACCAACTACATATAATTCTGTCTCAGAATCCGAATAGCCTCCCATAAAGAGTGGATCTCTGTCAAGGAAAGATAACTACCTCCCTGCTCATCACTAGGAGAACCCCATCCATAAACTGCTAACAACTGACGAGTAGCGTCGAAATGCTGGCAAGCGATAGAAATGTCTCGTTCACTAACTCTCAACTGACTAGACACATGATGGCACTGGCTAGATTGTCTCCTACAAACCTCCTCTGACGCACTGTCTAAAGGAGTATCCTCAAAGTTACTGGTCTCTAGAGTATTACCATCCATATCCTGCGAATCAACTCCAAAGCTCATACAACATACAGAGTATCAAAAACTGTAGCACTGCTATCCAACTCCTCTGTACCAAAAGAAACTGCCAAGGAAACTAAGTCTTCAAAACTACCCACTGCATCCTCCTGGATGTCATCAATGCCAATATGATCCTGGGACTCATCTGTACACACTGCCAAGTATGAAAGATCATCAACACATTCCAGCAAGAATGGTCGACTGGATATATGAACAAAGTCCAACACCGGTGTATAAAAACTAATACCAACATCGGACAAGCTGCTGGCACAAGAAAAGACAACACCGTGCAATCTGCTAATCAAATCCATGATAGCACCCAAACAATCACTGCTACCAAAAAGTGATAAAGATCTCCAATCAACTGAATCCCAAATGCCAATATAACAATCTTGAGTCCATATTCGTAAACTAGAATCAGCTGGTAACTCAAGCAAACTTCTCACCTGGGTAATATGACCAATACCAACTAACTCCACATACCTGTCTGACATTGTCCCTATATCCTGGATGCGAATGCAAGATGAATTCGCAACATTATCAACGACCACATATGATCTGCCTGCCGCAGAAAGCTGAGTATCAGGAGTGCAAGATGAAACTAAACTCAACTCCATGCCATACTTATACCTATGTCTCTCCCAGTCCTGTAATGCCAATGGAGTATTCACCAAAGAAGCTCGAGTGTCCTCAAGCTCGCGAGAAAGCTTGTCAACATCCTCCTTTCTCCTCAAGGCATCTGAATAGTCTCCGACAAGGCTAAGAATATGGTCACGATTTGATAGAAGATGTAAATAACTCAACTTCATCGTTCCCATTCCTTCCCTAATCGCTTATAAGTCAACACAAGAAGACTTTGCCTGAACTCCCTTATGTCTACCCTGTAACTGAATCATCCGAATGTGATCCTCTATCATATCCCGCATCCTATCATGATGAGATAATGAATTCACAATACTGTCTTTGCTCACGTCCAACTGGCTGGACAAATCATGCGGAGTTCTACCAGCCTCAACCTCATGTGACGAAGCATCTAACTGTGCCTGGTACTCTTTCTCAGCAAAGTCATGAATGCTCACTTTCTGATCAACTGTACTATCCTCAAACATGACAGTATCCTCAACTGCAGTAACTTCATCCAGCCCAACTGCACTGGAATCACTATCTGTGTCAACTATGCAATCTGTTGTGTCGGTGATATCACCTTCTGATGCAACTGGCTCAACCTGCACAACATCTGTAACCCCTTCTGCCTGTGAAGATGATGCAGATAAACCATTACCTGAAGATGGGCTAATGTCTCCCTGTATCGAATCCGCATGTCTGTTAAACTCCTCATACAAGTTTCTGCCTGTCATAGGGAAGGTACGATCCTTAGGCCTATCAATCAGGCTCTTTAACCACATACATGCCATAGGTGACAAATTCCTCTCTTTTGTCCAAACATACCATAAGTCTTCTGCCAAAAGTTTAGAAATTTCATCCTCCCCCTCAAACAAGATTGTGAACATGATGGAGTGCATCGATGCCAATACTCTGCTGGGATGAAACTCGTCCATAATATTCCAAAATGTATTAAACATCCTGCGAATGTCACTAATACAACCAATTGCCAGCATAATATTTTCAAATCTACACCTTGCAAATACTTCAAGTAATCTTGCCCTCTTTGTGAAATAAGGGTCCCGAATGTTGTCCAACTTTTCAAAGCTTTTTACCATGGCATGAAGTACCTCTTTCATAATCTGATCGTTATAAGAATCAAGGCCAGCTATTATCCTCATGATTTCACTAATGCAAGAGAGAGCTGTAAGTCTTATTACCTCATCATGATGTCTCAATAATCGGGGCTTAACCAACGAACCAAATGCTGGAGATAAAGCTGTTTGCATAGCATCAGGTTTTGACTGATCAAACTTGCCTAAATAAGTTTCCAACTCCTCCAAAGTTCTTAGAAGGTCCTCTGTTTGCTGAAATAGACAATCTAATTTCTTCTTTACATTGTGCATTCTTTCTTCCAAATCCGTGTCTCCTGTTAAAGCCATACTGATAATTGAATTCAATCTGAAATAACCCAATCAGGCTGGCAGGAAACCGCTCTGATACCACTGTAATGACCCTCCTCAAATCTGCTCTAAAAAAATGTTGATGAAAGCTCAAGGAATTTCATCAAACAATTCACATGCAAGGGACGTATGACTGATATAGTATTTTAGCTAGCTTTAAATGACTCTTTCTTCAATTTGCATCAATGAGAATCTTGTGCTAGAAGACTCCAAATGGACTACACAATGACCTAACATAAGTATGCTACTAATTTTGACAATATTCAGTGCATATATATGATCTAAGCATGATAAATGAATACCTACATCCAACTGGCATTTTTACAAATAGTTGGTATCCAAACTAACTAGTTGATAAATAATGATATTGAATTGCTTAAATGACACTAACAACTATTATCTTCTTAATTGCAATGAAATTTCTAATACAATGCTCATGAAATATGGCCAAGACTTTTGGCATTTACATGGATTACAAAATGATAATGCTGGTATAATGCACACTTACAGCTGAAACTTATAATACCCTAAAAACAATACTAACAAGGGAACCTGGTTGTAGATGGCTGTAATAATTTCCTTCAATGCTGCCCCTTCTGCTTTGCTTCTCCGATTTGCTTTTTCGAACTGCTTTTTCGGATCTGCTTTTTGAACTGTTTTTAC
This sequence comes from Cupressus sempervirens, assembly GCA_028749045.1. NCBI lineage: Eukaryota > Viridiplantae > Streptophyta > Pinopsida > Cupressales > Cupressaceae > Cupressus > Cupressus sempervirens. Next base: position 357,153,891 of record CM053791.1, on the reverse strand, counting down.
GGATTGCTTTTTCAGCTTGCTTTTTTGGTTCCGCTTTTTCGGACTGCTTTTACGGATTTGCTTTTTCAGCCTGCTTTTTCAGTTCCGCTTTTTCGGACTGCTTTTTCGGACTGCTACCATGTTAAATCTCAAGACCATATCTTTCAATGGCGTCAAGATTTCCAGCTTGAAGGGATTTCGTCTTTCAAACTATTGAGACATAATCTCCAGAAAATTTTCCAATTTGTTTGATATTTCCAAGCATATTAAAAAGAAGCTCTTCCCTTTCTTTTATAGTGTTCTCACAAGAGCTCAATCCTTCGTTTTCTCCATGTGGGATAAAACATCACTCCCTTTATGTAACTTATGTCTCCAATGTGTTATAAAATAAAGGGGACTCTTTTAATTTAAATATTTCCGACAAACTATAGTCTATGCATTAATAAAGTTAAATATTTAAATTTAACTTTATAAAATAGCTCTATCAATGCATAACAAATCTTATCCATGATAAACAAGTCTTCTTGTCGATTTTAAACAATTACCATCGACATACCGCTGCCATTGGATGTTCGACCATATCCAAGATGACTTACTATAAATAGTAAGTATGCCCAAAGTTACCTCAAAACCTCACAGAAAGACCTGCAGCTGAAACTATCTAGGCCAAATGGCCTCTAAGTCCCTTTAATGTCCTAGTTAGCCTACGGGATCGTGGAGAAATAGGCTAACAACAACATCATGCTATAAATGCTAAAAAGGGGACATTACATTTTCTCAACTCCTCTGCCTATATAAAGGAGTACCCCCCTCATTGTAAAATCATCTTTTATCGCATATTGTATGCAAGAGAGCTCTGGAGAAATTGTGCTAGCAGAACTTTGTTTGTGTAGTACTATTTTGAGAGAAAAGTGAATACAAAGGAGCCAAATCGGCACACTTTCAGCTAGCCTTTGTATTAGTGTTTGTTTATCGGTATCATCGTTTCCAGCTGTAGATAGAAGTGTAGTTAGAGATTTGACCCTTCCCATTACTCACTCCACGAGTAAGTGGATTCTTTCTTGAAAGTCAAGAAGAAAGAATATTGGTAACACCCTTTTACAAAATCTCTCAACTTCCTGCTTACCTTGAGTTGATCCAAGGAACGGTAAGAAGGGGAAGCCTTCCCTTTAAGGTAGGAGAGACTCTGTCTCATATGCTGTGCCTAGTCATCCTATTTTGCAACTGGATTTTTACCCAAAACTGTTGGTTGCAAAATATCCACCCAACAGGTCATGGACCCTATATGTAAATTGCAAGCCACAAGTATGTACGCAGCCTTGCAAATTATATATGCCCGACTCAATGTAAACGAACGCAGGCCTAGTAGGAATGAATGCTGACCACGCATGAATTCACAGTTCATAAAGGCAATTCGCTACTCCTAGAGAATGCCACCTAGGTTAGTATTGAATTACTATTTAGAGGCATGATTCACCTTTATGAAGAATGACTCAAAATGCAAACAAAGACATGGCGTCTAGATATGAAATTTCTTCAAAACCCTCAAGATCAACTTCTCTACGAAATGCAAATAAAAGATATCCAAAAGTGATTTCATTTGCAACAAGCGATTTGTTTTATAATAATAAAACAAATCTTCCTTATGACCCCAACAGTTAGCTTCAAGAAACTCTTTTCACATAAATGTCGTTTGCTTTATACTCGGGCACATATTTGAATATTATAATTTATCAACTCTTTTTGACTCCAAAAATGACTTTTTCATCAATATCATGGTATTCTAATAGACAAGGTGATTGTTTCTTCTACCCAAGATTTAAGTCTTTTCAATTTGGATCCAACCAATATATAATACTAGCAAAAATAGCATCCTTAGCGTATTTAATTAAATAATAATCATAATCTAGCAAAAATGATTGAAGAAGCATTAGAATCGAAATCAGACATCACATGAGTGATCGTGATGAAGAAAGACAATGAATGAAACTAACGAGGTGACTTACTAAAATTAAATACTCCCTCCAAGATTCTTGGAGCCCAAACTAGAAGCCAAAAATAAAAGTTGAGAGCGTCATTCAACTCCTTTAACTCAATTGAGGTCATTAGAACCATCCTTTGACTTACTATAAATAATTTGTCCCTCAAAATAGAGCCATAACCCTCAACGAGGTCCTCTAATCACCAATATTAGCCTATAAGGACCCCAAAAATAGGCTAAATACATCCCACTATCATGGTCATACTATAAAGGGGACATTACATTGTCAATGACTCATATGGTTAGATTTTGTATAAAATATTGAGTTACATTAAAACAAAAAATTGACATACCCAAGTACCCCTATTCCCAATTTTTAAAAAATCCTATACCCTAAGTACGCAAGTACCCCCATTCTCATGCAACCTTGCTTTTATTTTATGGCAATAGAAAAATTTGTGGTCTTTACCTAGAATTTCGAGGACATTTTAAAAGTTTTTTTGTCCAATTTTTTTAAGAAACAAAATCTTGTATTTTGTTGGTAAACAAATTTGTCACTATAAAAAATGCCCAACGGAGTGTATGTGGCAAACTGTTCACAACAGTTGGATAGGCCCTTGGCATGCGGCCTTCCTCTGCATTTAGAGGGGCAGCTCCCTCATATGATATAATTTTGAATTTTTCAAATAAAGAATCTAAAATTTTAAAGATCAAGAGAAAGCCATTCAAGACGAATGCACCACATGACCTCACAACTTTCTTGAGTCAACATAGAATGATAACAAAGGCAATCAAGAACTACGCTTGAAAATGACCATTATTACCATGCTGATTCATAATTCATAAACATTCGCACAATACCATGAAAACGCTCACTACAAAAGAATCAGTAGTTTATACTGCAACAATCTTGATTTTAGAACAAGAAACCAAAAGCATATCTCATTTCATTTTCTTGCACCAAGAACATAATAGAGATTTTCAATTTCAGAGACAAAAGTTGTACATACTTTCCAAAATTTGTCTCTTGATCAAAACTTTAGCATAATGTTCCCTTATTCTAAAGTCCAAAAAGTCCTCCCCCTTTTACAAAGCCAAAAAGAGCCCTTATATAGACATAGGTTAATAACTACCCCTCTGTGTTTAATAACTACCTCCCAAATATGTGATTTGGGTGAGGTTAATTAACCTCACTAAAATTAACCTGTACAAGGAAAGCTTCCAAAAACAAAACTTTAGCTAGAATTACTAAGAATGCCTACATTGGAGATGTTGGTTGTGTATTAGATAACTAGTTTTGCACATGGAAGCTATGTTGGAGCCAACTATAATTTGCAGCTTTTCCAAATCTATTAAAGAAAGAAGAGCTCTGCTCATTTGCCAGAACAACTAAGTGGAAGATATGAAACTGAATGAACCTCTTCAAGGCTAGTGACTAGTTGTTCCTATGTCCTTGGAAATTGAGGGCGACTGTGATAGCGAATCAAAGGACTCGTACATTGGGGAATGTTCTCCCCGAATGTCTTCGATCATTTTCACAAAATAGCTCATCTTTGGATGTTGGTCTGGAGAAAAGAGACACAGACCATAGCAATCTGAAGCATGCGAACCAATTCTTCCTCAATGTTTTTGTACTGGATTAGCTCTAGATCAAACACCTCTGCTATGAACAAAATTTATGTCGTTCGGAAGCTCTGCATCTCCTCTTTCGCATTGCATACTTAACTCTGCAAACAACCTCCCTTTTGAACACCATTTACACTGGTCGAGAGCTAAATATCTCATCTTTAGCTATCCATTCCATTCAGCCTCCAAACCGTAATTTTAATAAATTTATGGTCAAATGAACTCCGTTTTGGACATAAATTGTACCGTAGAAATGCTCTTCTCGTCCTCCTTCACATTATCTTCAAGACTAGATTGCGGAATGCTCTCAATCTCCAGGAATAATTTCACCTATCATGCTTAATGTATTTTTCTCACCACCTTTTGCAACTAGGTTATTATTCTCCTCAGAATGTGTACAAGATGTCTCCAATGGAAGTTGAGGTTTATCATCCACCATCTTCATCTTCATCTCTTCTTCTTTTATTTCAGCCATGTTTGCATTTTCCATAGCTTGTGAAAGGATCTTTCCACCTCCACCTTCACTAGATCATAACTTTGCTTCACTGGTACCTGCTAATGAATTGCTCTGTTCTGATTCAGTTGCTTTCATATCTCTAAGTTGACACCTCAGCATGTTCTCGCTAATATATCACCCTCTGTCGCACTCTATTTGAGGAATTCCTTCTTTATATTTTTCCACATGCTCCGAATGCCTAAGCATTGTCTTTTCTAAGGTATTCTGTCAGATAGTTCACGTGCTTTGTCTATGCTTTTATACCGTGCATACATATCCGCCCATATGTCTTCCTTCATGAGTAGGGAGAATGAAAAGTGTGACTTATTTAACATTCTTGTCATTAGTTTAAGAAGAGCTATATTACGAACTAGATGGAGGTGATGGTCTTACTCATAAGCTGCACTCATTGCAATCAGTTGATGATATTTGGTCTTGAATATATTCACTCCTTTATTTTGCCAACTCTTTGAACCAATTAGTGACATTGAAGTCTTTTTATGGATACTGTGGGGAGGGAGAGCCAGAGGTCACCTGTGTGTTGGAGATTGAAGAATTGTGTGAAACAGTTCAATCACATTCTGATTGGGCATTCCATCAAACAAGTCAAGTTCAGTCCCATGTATTGCCTACGCTCTCCATTACATGTCACAGATTAGAAAATGAATCCCTTTTGGCGCATGGAGCTGAAGAGATTGTTCCTGATGCATTCGCATTAAGTATTGCAGGCTGGAAAATGCAGGAAGACTGCAGGTAAGAGTAAAGGCATTTATCCAAAATGTTCACGTGCTTGTTTCTTCACTCCATGTCCGTCCAAACTTAGGGTGCAGGTGTTTGGATGACTCAAAACTTGAACTTTGATGGCACACAGCTTGCAATATCTCTGATTTTTATTGGTAGTAATGGGCCTTCCAAACAGTTCGCATGTAGTGCCTTGCTTACAAATCTGATTCTCTTCCTTTATGCCGCTCCTTTGCACTCCATATAACTCGAGTTATCTTGCATATTATCGGGCTCCTTTATTATGTTTATGCCCACATTTAAATCGACTTCCTTCTCTTCAAAACCCGAGCAAGCTTCGAGAGAAAACTCTAGTCCATAATACAGCTCCAATGGGACCACTTGTCTCCACAACACTTTGAACTTTCATCATCACAACCTAGGTCACAAGGTTCGAATTCGAATTCGAGTTCGGCAACTATAAAATTCGAATGAAGTTCGGGAAAGAGTAAAAATTCGAGAAAAAATTCGAATGAAATTCGCCTTATACAATTTTAATTATTTTCTAGATGTATGTAATATATCTTATCAATTATCAAAATAGTAAAAATTGCTAAATAGATCTCACAACTTCATAAGCCTGATGAGGCATTTATTAAGTACAAAACATAAGAAACATGTGAAATCACAATAGCAAAGATATTTTTTTGTTGCGAAGGTACAATCAAAAGTCAAGACTTAATAGCTTCAAGAAAGCTCGAAGTCATCAAGAGCACTTGGCTCAGATGGTGTAGCATCATCATCAGTATCACTACCCAATTCTTCCTCAAAAAAGTCAGGCTCATCTACGTCTGGTACTGCTATGTCTTTCAAAGTCTGTTGTTGTGAAGATGACTCATTTGTTGATTTGTTCATAAGCAATTTTAAATTGCTGCGAACATAGACAAGATCTCCCAACTTTCCAAACAACAACTTGTTCCTCTTTTTGGAATGGATGTGGTCAAAGCAACTCCAATTTCTCTCACAAGCTGATGAACTTGCTCCTTGACTCAAAATTCGAATGGCAAATCTTTGAAGTTCAGGAGTTTCTGCCCCATAGTTCATCCACCATCTATAACTAGGTACCTCATCTCGTGTCATATCATATTTGGCTGCTGCTATTCCAAACATCCCTTCCGCTTTTCTGTATTTCCAACATTGTTCTCTAATTAGAGATGCAATTGTTGGATCTGGTTCAAATCTACTAATGGCTTCATAAAATCCTGCCATAATTTCAGCATCACCTTGTCTATCAATGTGAAACAGTTTAGGCTCCAAATAGCAAGCTGCTGCGTGTAAAGGAGTGTGCATCATTTTCCATCTTGAATCAACAGTCTCCCATATCTCTATGTACTCTGCTTCCACATTATTTAGTGCTCTCTGAATAGCTTCCTTGCAACGGTCCATGCTTTCATAAAGCATTCCAAGACAAGGAGTGTCACCATCAACCATGCGAAGCACATCAACAATTGGACCGCATATATTTAAAACCTTTGCCCCACTTTCCCAAAAGCTACTATTTAAAACAATTTGCTCTATCATCTTCCCCTTACCACTTTTTGAGAGAGTTGAATTTTCCCACTCATTGGAACAAATTACAGATCGTAAAGCCGCTTTCTCTTCAACCACTCTTCTCAAAGTGATATAAAATGAAGCAAATCTTGTATCACAAGGCCTCAACAACTCTCTAGATGCATGTTGCCTGTAAAGGCTCAATGTGAGACGATGATTTCGTATGAAATTCGCAACTTCTCTTCCTCTATGAATTACTTCATGTATCCAAGGGAATTTTGCCAAATCATGAAGCAACAAATCCAAACAATGAGCTGCACATGGACTCCAATAAATTTTTGGGTACTTCTCTACAATCAGCTTGCCAGCTCCAACACAATTTGTTGCACTATCAGTAACCACTTGAACCACATTTGCAATCCCTACTTCAAGAATTGCTTCCTCTAATATCTGAAATATATATTCAGAAGTTTTTTTATGATTCATGGTGTCAATAACCTTCAAGAATACAACACCTTCGGGACAAGATACTAAAACATTAATCAATGGTCTTTGACAGATATCCGACCATCCATCACTCAATATAGTGCACCCTGTTGCCTTCCAAGAGGCTTTGACCACCGCTAATTTATCAGTCACTCTATCTTTTGACCTCTCTAAGAGATTTGTTCTCAAAGCCTCAGAAGAAGGAGGTATGTACCCTTTGCCAAACTCTCCAGCCTTTTGAAATACAACACGATAAAGTGGATTTCTAGCTACATTGAAAGGAATTGCACTAGTATAGAATAAATCAGCTAGTAAATCATCAACTTCTTGTTTCTCACATGGTTTCCAAAAGCTATTCAGAGTTCCGCTCTCTTTTGTTGCCTTTACAACCTGAGGTAGACATGAAGATGACGGTATAGTTGATGTGAATCTAGAGACGTCTTCAATTCTTTGTTTCTTTTGTGCCTTCTTCATCTTTTGAGCAATAGAAGACGAATGCTCTTTCTCTAAAATCACCCTAAGCTCTTGGGTCACACCTGGACATGCAGTAACACCCCCACCTTTACCTGCTGTAATACCAAGCAAGTGATCCATGACCCTTGTCAAACTTCCAGTAATAACTTTCGGACACAAGTTACACTGAGCTTTATTAGGACCGTTTTGAGTCACATGTTTCCACGCCTCCGAAGTTGATTTGTGGGGAGCCATATTACAATCTATAGAATTAAAAACAAAACAATATATTATTATTTCAAACTTTAAAACAAAATAATTCAATAAATAATTTAAAAATGTTAATTTAAAATTAAACATGTTAAAGTTCAACTTTTTACACTAATAATTATATTATTTAAAAATTGAAATATACATTTATTAAACATAATATAATATATCTATTTATTTATTAAATTATAATAAAAATTATAAACTTACAAAGCAAAATAAAGTAAACATATTAATAGCAATCTAATCGACTCTAAACTCTAATATTTTAAAAGTTTTCCAAACTATGTTAATTAAAAATTAATATATCACTATTTTAAGTCAATTTTAAAGAATAATCAAATATTGAATTAACTATTACAAAATAGATTACAAAGAATTATAAAAGGATTAAATTGATTACAAAAACTATATAAAATGAAATAAATTTTTTATACAAATTATATTAATAAAAAACTATATACAAATTTTATATCTAAAAACTATATTAAAAAAACAAAACAAAATATAAAATTAATACCTGTTGAAAAGTAAAAACTTATGCATATTATTACAAAGTTACAAATCTACAAAAATAAAACTGTATCATTGAATTAGCAAGACATAAGTAAGTTTAAAATTGTTTTGATATTTATAAAGGGCAAAAGTTATTTAAATATAAAGTTTAGAACTTTAAAAAGTAATCTATCATTCAAAAGAGAAATAAATCTTAATATAACAACATTTTAGAATATTTCCCTCATCCGACCTTAGAAAAATCAAATAATATAATACAAATCAATAAATGAAAAATGCAGTGTGAAAGGAACCGACTGCTCAGAAAATCGCAGGCTTGCGTAGGGTTTAGACGGGTTGCCTTGCGTTCACCCAGGCGGGCACGACAGAGCCGAGAGAGGGAAAACAACAATGAAGGCCACTTCAACGAAAAACGCCGCTTCAACAAACTCTGCGCGGGACAAACGCTTCAGGCCTCAACAAACTCTGCTAATTCGCATTGGATTTTCTTCTCATTCGCGTCGGATTTTATAGACATTTTTGCTCAATGACACCCTACAAACTCTGCCGGCAATTTCTAAATCTATTTGATGAAGTCCGTTTTTGGCAGCCGAATGAACAACGGATTTTAACGAATTTTTTAGGAAAGTTTCAAATTCGGCAATATCCGAATATCAAGCTTGATATTCGCCGAATCTTGTGACTTAGATCACAACCAGACTGCAATACATTATTACACTAACTGTGTACATACACCAAACATGTGTTGCACAACTTTGACTGTATGAAGGAATTCTTATAGACTTCTCAAATTATTGCCTTGGAAATTTTCGCTATCGTTCTCTGATTCCCACATTCATGCAAATGGTGAATGTAATGTCCCCTTTTTAGCATTCATAGAATGATGTTGTCGTTAGCCTATTTCCCCACGGTTCCGTAAGCTAACTAGGACATTAAAGGGGCTTAGAGGCCATTTGGCCTAGATAGTTTCAGTTGCAGGTCTTTTTGAGGGGTTTTGAGGCAACTTTGGGCATACTTACTATTTATAGTAAGTCATCTTGGACATGGGCGGACATCCAGTGACAATGGTATGTCGATGGTAATTGTTTAAAATCGACAAGAAGACTTGTTTATCATTGATAAGATTTGTTATGCATTGATAAAGCTATTTTATAAAGTTAAATTTAAATATTTAACTTTATTAATGCATAGACTATAGTTTGTGGGAAATATTAAAATTAAAAGAGTTCCCTTTATTTTATAACACATTGGAGACATAAGTTACATAACGGAGTTATGTTTTATCCCACATTGAGAAAATGAAGGATGGAGCTCTTGTGAGAACACTATAAAAGAAATGAAAGAGCTTCTTTTAAGCATGCTTGGAAATATCAAAAAAATTGAGAAATTTTCTGGAGATTATGTCTCAGTAGTTTGAAGGACGAAATCCCTTCAAGCTGAAAATTTTGACGCCATTGAAAGATATGCTCTTGAGATTTAACATGGTAGCAGTCCGAAAAAGAAGATCCGAAAAAGTAGTTTGAAAAAGCAAATCGGAAAAGCAAAGCAGAAGGGACAGCATTGAAGAAAATTATTACAGCCATCTACAACCAGGTTCCCTTGTTAGTATTGTTTTTAGGGTATTATAAGTTTCAGCTGTAAGTGTGCATTATACCAGCATTATCATTTTGTAATCCATGTAAATGCCAAAAGTCTTGGCCATATTTCTTGAGCATTGTATTAGAAATTTCATTACAATTAAGAAGATAATAGTTGCTAGTGTTATTTAAGCAATTCAATATCATTATTTATCAGCTAGTTAGTTTGCATACCAACTGTTTGTAAAAAATGTCGGTTGGCTGTAGGTATTCATTTCTCATGCTTGGATCATATATATGCACTGAATATTGTCAAAATTAGTAGCACACTTATGTTAGGTCATTGTGTAGTCCATTTGGAGTCTTCTAGCACAAGATTCTCATTGATGCAATTGAAGAAAGAGTCATTTAAAGCCAGCTAAAATACTATATCAGTCATACGTCCCTTGCATGTGAATTGTTTGATGAGATTCCTTGAGCTTTCATCAGCATTTTTGAAAGCAAATTTGAGGAAGGTCATTACAGTGGTATCAGAGCTTGTTTATCCTGCCATCCTAGTGGGTAGAAACACAATGAACAGGTGGTCATATGACAGATTGGAGTGTTCAACCTTTAACTCATCACTATAATTTAAGAAGAACTAGGGCTCGTCTAAACATAGGACAAGAGGAACAGGGAAATCTAGAGGATCATATTGATACAGGTGAACAGGTTATTGGCAATATGGGAGACAGGAATGCTCGGGATCCTAGAGAGGAAAGATTCTTACAGTTATTAGAGACCTTGGCACAAGGACATCGATTAACAGAACAGAGGGCACAGGAACAAAATCAGAGAATGAAGCTTATGATGCAGATGATGGCTCGTCAAATGGGGTTGAACGCTAACATAGGTGGAGGAAATAATCAGAATGGTAACAATCAGAATTGGAATAATCAGGATGGGACACATAATGGAGGTGAACAAGTTGGGAACAATTTCGGTCATGTACCCCAGCAAGCTAGGACAGTTAGTTCGAGGCCCATGATTCCCACATTTCCTCCTAGAGCTCCAGAGCAACCCGTACCAGAGCCCCAGATCACTGATATACAGGACCAGTTGAGGAGAGATTGGGAAGCCGGAGGTCCAAATTTTACTGCTGCAATTACCTTTAGGGAGTATATGGATGTGCAGATGAAACATATGCCACGTGGATATGATAGGAACCAGAGTTATGAGCTACAGAAGAAAGTAGGAAAACTTCAGTTACCATATTATGATGGCTTGGAGAAGTCTACAGCAAGAGCTTGGGTTCAAAAGCTTGACACATACTTTCAATTGAACCCTATGCCTGAGGAAGAAGCTATTAAGTATGCAGCAATTCATCTAGATGGGTTAGCACACGAGTGGTGGCATCATGGTATGGTCACTATGGGTCATGCACATATTACCTCATATATGGAGTTTACGGAGAGGCTGATTGAACGTTTTGATAGGAAGGATCCAAAACTCCATTTCAAGGAGTTAGCTCAGCTTAAACAATGGGGATCATTGGAAACATACATTTCAGAATTTCAGAAACTTGCAGTGTTAGTAACAAATGTATCTGAACAGAGGATACTGGTTCTATTTATGGATGGGTTAGCTGATATGTTGAGAGGGTGGATTAAAGCTCTCAACCCTCCCACTTTGCAAGAAGCCATTAAGAAAGCTCATGACATGGACTCCTCTTCAGCTTCTAAAAATAAATTCCAAGCAAAGAGTTTCCCTTCGAGGAAAGATACGGACAGTAAACCTTTTCATAGAGAGGCTCAGCCACCTAAGGAGGAAAGCAAGAGGTTGGACAATGAGACACTTAATGATCTGAGGAAGAAGAAGCTTTGTTTTCATTACAGGGAGCCTTGGGATTTGTCACATAAGTGTCCATTGAAAGCAAAAGCTAAGCAGATGGAGTACTTTTCAGCCGAAGAGTCAGTGGATGGAGATTCAAAGCAGTCATCAGAATCAGATGGGGATGATAATTCTTCACATGAGGAAGCACATAGTGATAGCATGATAGTTCAGTTGTCCAGTATACAGGAGGCCGTCACTTTCAGAGTTAGGGAAACTTTGGATGGACAAAGATTTGTGGCACTCATTGATACAGGGGCAACACATAACTTCATTGATGAAAAGTTTGTGTCACACAGAGGGCTACATACAGAAGAGCATAAGGTATTTAAGGTGATGGTTGCCGACGGCTTCAAAATCGACTGTACCAAGAAAATCTTCAACTTGCAGCTTCGTTTGGGAGATTATGACATGGTGGGAGATTTCTTTGTTGTCAACATTGGTGATTAGGATATGGTGCTTGGGATGAATTGGATGAAATCTTTGAAAGAGTTTACATTTAACCTCCAAAAAATGGAAATGAGGTTTGAGGCAAATGGTAAGAAGATAGTGCTCAGAGGTTTGTCAGATGGGAGACTTCGAGTGGTGTCACTCAAGCAGATGCAGAGTTTCTTCAGACACGACTAGGTGCAGTGGACATCAGAGTTTAGAGTAATGCTTGAGGTGACAGAGCAGCATAAATAGGAGTATCCACCTAATGTACAAAAAATAATAACCAAACATACTAAGGTGTTTGGTGAGATACCTCCAGGGAGACCCCTGGATAGGGGAATCGAGCATGTTATTGAGTTAGAGGAAGGGGCTAAGCCAGTCATCATCACACCCTACCGCCATCCAAAGAGATATAAGGATGAAATAGAAAAGGCAATCAAGGAGTTGATTGACATGGGGCACATAAGGCCAAGCAAGAGTCCTTTCGCTTCTTCAGTAGTATTGGTAAACAAGAAGGATGGTACAAAGACGATGTGCATTGATTATAGGGAGCTAAACAAGAAGACAATAAAAAACCGATACCCTATTCCGTGCATCGATGAGCTTATTGATGAATTGCACGGTGCATGCTACTTCTCTAAGATTGATTTGAGATCCGGCTACCACCAGATATGGGTTAGAGAGGTGGATGTGGAGAAGACAGCTTTTAGATGCCACTACGGACATTTTGAGTTCTTAGTCATGCCCTTTGGGTTGACTAATGCCCCCGCCACTTTCCAGTCCTGTATGAATAGAGTATTTAGAGATCAATTGAGGAAGTTTGTGTTGATATTTTCTGATGATATACTGATATACAGCCGTACTTGGGAGGAGCATTTGAAGCATATTGATGCAGTGCTCAGCATTCTAGAGAGGGAGTCATTATATGCCAAGATGAGTAAATGCGAGTTCGGGATGACAGAGTTGCTCTATCTAGGGCATATTATTAGTGCAGGAAGTGTTTGGGTTGACCCAGACAAGATCAGGGCCATTCTGGATTGGCCACCGCCGAGGAACACTTCACAACTCAAGGGATTTCTTGGGCTTTGCGGGTTCTACTGCAGATTTGTGAAGGGATTTTCACAGATAGCAACACTACTTACAGATTTGACACGGAGAGACAATTTCAAGTGGTGAAAGAGGGCTCAGGATTGTTTTGACAGGTTCAGGAGAGGGCGTAGGAGCTGTCCTCATGCAGGACAAACATCCCATCGCATATGAGAGCAGGAAATTACGAGGTGTTGAGAGAACTTACAGCATCTATGACAAAGAAATGCTAGCAATCATGCATGCGCTAGCTAAGTTCAGGCAATACTTAGTAGGGAGCCGATTCACAGTAAAAACAGATCATAACAGCTTGAAACATTTCCTTGGACAGAAGGATCTTAATGACAGGCAACAGAACTGGGTGAGTAAGTTACAGGCTTATGATTTTGACATAGTCTATGTCAAAGGGAAGAAAAATATTGTTGCAGATACTTTATCCAGAAGGCCTCGTTTGCTTGCTGTTGGGATAGTCATGGGTGATTGGAGAGAGTTGATCTTGGTAGAGTATGCCAAGGATAGTTGGGCATCTAGTGTTATTGAAGGAACTATTAAGGATAGTCGATACACTGTTGTAAATGATCTGATCATCTGCAAGGAAAGGATTTATTTAGTACCCGGGTCTGCTATGAAGCAGAAGATTTTGAGGGCATTTCATGATTCACCATTGGCAGAACATCCTGGATTCTTTAAGACATATCGGTAGGTGAGAGAGCGCTTCACTTATAAAGGACTCAAAACAGAGGTACTTCAGTTTGTTAGGGAGTGCCAAGTATGTCAGCAGAACAAACAGGAACATTCCTTTCCAGGTGGTTTACTACAGCCCCTACCCATACCAGAGAAGAAGTGGGATAACATTTCCATGAATTTCATCACAGGCCTCCCCAAGGCATAGGGTCGGGATTGTATTTTTGTTGTGGTAGACAGATTGACGAAATTTGCACATTTCTTTGCAATTTCGTCTACGTATTCAGCAGCACAAACAACATAACTATTTTTTCGAGAGGTATTCAGACTATATGGGATACCAAGAAGAATAGTCAGTGATAGAGACAGCAGATTTATGAGCCACTTTTGGCAGGAGTTGTTCAATTTATGTGGAACAGAGCTCACTCCGAGTATCAGTTACCACCCCCAAACCGATGGGCAAACAGAGATAGTGAACAAGTGGGTTGAGGGATATCTTCGAAACTACATTGCAGGGCAGCAGAGGGCTTGGGTGAAGTGGCTACATCTAGGGGAGTACTGCTATAATACCTCTTTCCATATGTCTATTCAAATGTCCCCTTTCATGGCACTGTACGGGTATGATGCTCCTAATTTTTTGGATTTGTTATTTGGGGATAGTAGCGTGCCTAAGGCCAAGGATATTTTGCACGAGTGTCAGGACATTATGTAATCCTTGAAGGAAAATTTGCAAAAGGCACAAAATCAGCAGAAGCAATATGCTAATCAGCATAGGGTTGGGAGGTCTTTCGAGGTAGGAGATGTGGTGTACCTCATGTTACAGCCGTATAGATAGTCCTCTCTCAAGAAGAGTGGAGCAGAAAAATTGAAACCATGCTACTATGGACCGTTCAAAGTAATCAGGAGAGTGGGCAAAGTAGCTTATGAGTTAGAGTTGCCTGCAGACAGTAAAGTGCATAATGTGTTCCATGTGTCATGCTTTAAGAAGGCATTGGGCCACAATGTGGTGCCTTCAGTAGTATTGCCACCTCTTGATGATGAGGGAAAGCTTACCTTGGTTCCTGAGGCTATACTTGACTCCAGGGAGAGGGTGCTTCACAGGCGGATCATCAAGGAGTTCTTGGTCAAGTGGAGGAATCTACCAGTGGAGGATGCTACTTGGAAAAATGAGCAGATATTACAGCATCCAGAGTTGAAATTGCTTGAGGACAAGCAATTTTGGAAAGGGCGGACTGTAATGTCCCCTTTTTAGCATTCATAGCATGATGTTGTCATTAGCCTATTTCCCCATGGTCCCGTAGGCTAACCAGGACACTAAAGGAGCTTAGAGGCCATTTGGCCTAGATAGTTTCAGTTGCAGGTCTTTCTGAGGGGTTTTGAGGCAACTTTGGGCATACTTACTATTTATAGTAAGTCATCTTGGACATGGGCGGACATCTAGTGGCAACGGTATGTCGATGGTAATTGTTTAAAATCGACAAGAAGACTTGTTTATGATTGATAAGATTTGTTATGCATTGATAAAGCTATTTTATAAAGTTAAATTTAAATATTTAACTTTATTAATGCATAGACTATAGTTTGTGGAAAATATTAAAATTAAAAGAGTCCCTTTTATTTTATAACACATTGGAGACATAAGTTACATAAAGGGAGTTATGTTTTATCCCACATTGAGAAAACGAAGGATGGAGCTCTTGTGAGAACACTATAAGAATAATGGAAGAGCTTCTTTTAAGCATGCTTGGAAATATCAAAGAAATTGAGAAATTTTCTGGAGATTATGTCTCAATAGTTTGAAGGACGAAATCCCTTCAAGCTGGAAACCTTGACGCCATTGAAAGATATAGTCTTGAGATTTAACATGGTAGCAGTCTGAAAAAGCAGATCCAAAAAAGCAGTTCGAAAAAGCAAATTGGAGCAAAGCAGAAGGGGCAGCATTGAAGGAAATTATTACAACCATCTACAACCAGATTTCCTTGTTAGTATTGTTTTTAGGGTATTATAAGTTTCAGCTATAAGTGTGTATTATACCAGCATTATCATTTTGTATTTGAGAAGCTAATTTTTATCTTGTTTTCCATGTCTCAAGGTGGTGGGACAACTTCATTACCCAACATCATGTTGTAAGGCAATGGGCAAATGCTCACCATTGGAGTCTTGGGATCTTGCATTGGCTACAAAGAGTTCTTCTATTAGTACTCTTTGGCACAAACTTGCAAAATCTCCCAAAAAACTTAGCGTAGCTAGTAGAATGACCGTTTAAGGTAGGCTATTAAAGTGGTATTGTTATATTTAGCTTATACGGGTCATTTATGTTGGTTAGTTAGCTTTTAATAACCTTCTATATTTTAAGTTGTTTAGTGAGTTTTCAGTATCTTTCTGTTTTGTCTCTAGTTCATGATTGTTTCCTTCATGAAAAGATCTTTTGTAATTAGTTAATAAAAAACAAACAATTATTGTTTCATAGGTTACCACAATTTAGTCTCAAAAATGTTAAATTTGCGCAAACTTTATAATCATAGAGATCTATTATAAAACTCTCTCATTACTAGTCAACAATTCCCATAGCATTGGCTTGATATTGTCTATATATCATGTTGTAAGAAATATAATATAGGGTTTAAGGATGGAGTTTACAATCATAGATATTTGTTTGAGAATTTGATATAAGAAAAAGAGTTATCATAGCACTAGCCTGTGGTGTAGTCAATTTATCATGTTACTGAGACCAACAATGTTTGCAATTTCTGATTTTCAGGTTATATATAAAGATCTTCCATCAAATTTGTGTGCCCTCCGTGATCACGTGGAAAACAAGGAGACTGCTGATCTGGATTTTCCAGCAGCACTCACTTTTACGAAATCACCAAAAGGCCAAAATATCGATGTGGATATTAAAGATCTGAATTTAAAGAAAAGCCAAGGTGCAACCAAGGGATTAAAGGTTTTTGAGGACAAGCCTACCAAACAGCGATCAAAAGTACCAGGTCTTCAGACAAATATGGACATATTGAAAGCAGAACTTTATAAGTTCATTTTGAATCATGGACAGGAAGGTTTCATGCCTCTGAGAAAGCATCTCCGTTTACATGGCCGTTCAGATCTTGAGAAAGCCATTACACGTATGGGTGGCTTCAGAATTATTGCATCTCTTATGAATCTCTCACTTTCTTATAAGGACAGGAAGCCTAAGGGTTACTGGGATAGCCTAGAAAATCTGAAGCAGGAAGTAAGACTTCATTATTTATCTATGCAATCAATATTTTCTGTGTTTCTAGTCAAATCTTCAAATTTTGTTGGGTACCATGATAGTCATTTAGAATGAAATATTAGTTGATCTATTGCTTTCAGGTTAATCATTTCCAAAGGACATGGGGCATGGATCCGACCTATATGCCTAGCAGAAAGTCTTTTGAGAGGGCTGGTATGCACAAAGATCTTCCTTTATTGACTTGATCATTTCTTCCATTTCATCTGTTATCTGAAATGAACAAACAAAATGAATTATCATCCTCATTATATGCATGGAAAATACTTTCAGTTGGTAAATAATATGGTTTAAAGGGTACATTCAATCTCTTCCTATATATTATTTTTAACTTCTAAATATTCTTTTACATCAATAAATATCACTCTCCTTGAATTCAAGAATTAATGACTTTTTAGATTTATACATATAGGTCAATGGAATTAGGAAATTGGGTTGCACTTGTTTTCTCATAAAAATTTAGAAGAAAAAAAACTATTTGAAGCAAAGAAGAAAATTGATTATTACAAGTTATGTTTTATTAATTAAAAATTCAGCAAAAACATGTGGTAACCCTAATTGTTTTCATCCTCTGTTAAAAACTAAATTTTACAACCACAAGATGCCAGAATCCAATTGCTATTTACAATTGTCATTGCTATTTTGAGGGGCTGCCATTCCACCCTAAATCCGGGTCTTCACTTTCAAGTAGTCTCAAACCTAATCTAGTTGATTTATAGCTTGCCACTCAGCATATACAGCAAGGAAGCACTCATACTTGATCAATAAGGCCCATTCTAGACCTATCACCACCTTCCCAGCCAACCATGACAACCATCAGAAGCCATATGCAAATCCCATCATCTTGCATGCATCCATCCATAACACCATCATACATTTTGTCACATACATATGCACAACAGCCATCACTGTCTTATATACATTTACAACAATAGTATAACCATTTCATACATAAATACATCCAAGTTGACGTAATTACCTCCATATCTTAATCATGTTATCTCATTCATAACATTGACCCTACTTATTCACCATATCATGCTAGGATTACATCATAATCATATTGTCTCATATTATCATAAGTGCATTGTCTTGTATTATTAAAATCACCTTGCATCACATTGCATCATATTACCATAATCACATATGGCGGAGCACACGGGTTTAGAGTTTAACCATAGTTATGGAGGCCATGCAGAAAGTTTTGGTAGGAGAGATCTGCAACAGGGAAAGAATGGGTTTTTTCAAAGTCATTAGAGCTTTTCTTACACAGCTCAGTGGAAATATAGATGGCCCTTTTCTGGGAAAAAGAGGATGTCCTCTGCTCAATGGAGAGGAATCAAAGAAAGGAGGAGGGTGGCCCAACCTGCAGAGAGATTTAAAGACCAAAATGGGTATGGGAGGGTCAGAAATCAGCCCCTTCCCTCTCACTCAGCACAATGACTTACCTCTACAAATCTAGGAGGTGAAGTGGATTTCAGCACAATTATCCAAAGGTTTTTGCGACCAAAAGTGGTTGAGAAGCAACAAAAGGAGAGTATAGAGGAACTGCATGAGATGAGACGCACAATTGATAGTTTGAATGTGGATCTTCGGTTATGGCAGGAATCAGTAAGTTTTTTAAAGAGTAATGCATTGTTTCTGAAATGGGGGGTATAGTGGCCTTCTATTTGAAAGCTTATTGAGTCGTGTGATAGGAAATGGGACCAAGTTAAAGATTTTTAACCTTAGGAAATAGGTTTTGCATGGTCATAGTGGATAGTGCTCATGATAGGGATTGGATTTTAAATAGTGGACATTATTTTCTAGAAGGGAAAGGTTTTTATATGAAACCGTGGGAGCCCAATTTTGATTCTACAAAGGAAGCCATTAAGTCCTTTCCAATATGGATTGGATTAAGAAACCTCCCTTAGGAATTTTGGAATGAGGAGTGCTATAAGTTGATAGGAAATCAGCTGGGAACCTTTATTAAAGTTGTGGAGATGGTTGATATGGTGTTTTTCTAAATGTTTCCCTGCATCTGTATAATGTGGGATGATTGTCATCCTTTGCCAGAGATGGTGGAGCTGCATTCTACAGAAGGAGTGTGGAGACAAGCTTTGTCTATAGAGGAAGAGTTGAAAGTTTGTGTGGATTGCCTTAGTGAGGACCATGATTCAGAAGAGTGTGTTCTTGGGGGAAGACTAGAGGAGGAGGCAGATAAACTACTTTATCGAGTTGTGGTGTTGTCTGATTCTTCTTCTCTATCACATGACGGAAACTAGCTCAAGTGGTTGGGTGGGAATGTGAAATGGTTTTGAAAGAAAAGGTGAACTACTTAAAAGAAGGTTGGCTTGGAGAATGGATGGTAGGTGTGATAGAAAGAAGGGGAGAGTCTGCCTTAGAAGGGACTGAGGGAATTCTTGGGGTAGAAGGGAGGTTGGTGAATAATGATTGTGTGTCCAAGATGGGTAGGGTGGAGGAAGCTTTGGGTGCAAAGGAAAGCCAAATGGAGGAACGGGATGGTCATATGGTGCTGGGGTTAGGCACTCCATAGAACGGTCAAGATAGGGAAAATACACAAGAATGGGAAGCTAGCTTGTTAAGGAGAATGGAGAAACTAGATAAAGACTCGTGGTGCTGCTCAAAAAAGTGTGAGGTTGGAAATGATATGCAAAAAAATAGTAATTTTGAGGTGGGGGAAGCAAGGGTGAAAGATATTAAAATCTCACCTATAAGAAACCTGGAAGGCTCCTTTGTAATGTTCCCTTTCGGGACATTAGAAAAATTGAAGTCTTATTCTATATAATATTAAAGTTTGACTCTGAGACATAGACTCAAAAATATAAAAAGGTCAATTTTATGTTATACAAAGGACAAAAGGTTAAGGAGGAACAAGACGAAATGCCTTAGGAAAGTTGAGGAGCCACAAGAGAATAAGACGAAAGCCAGAGAGGAACTGAAGAGTCTTGATTTGTGTATTAAAAAGAGAAAGAGGCTCATTGTTGGGCATGCTTGATTTTATTATTCAGTTCAGTTTCCTCTCTTGTGAGAGTCTCAAAAAGCTTCAACTTTCAGTTAGTTGGAGGAAGTAGCCCCTCGTACTAGTAGACAATGGACACAAACCCATTGTCCCAGAAAACATCATTTCAGGTGTTTCAGTCGCACTTACAAGTTCTTATTCTAGTATTCCAATCTAACTGTTAATTTGTATTTAGGATTGGATTCATAGTGCTAGTTATTGTATTACTGTTGTATAATACAATAACTTAATTTAGGGAGTTATAAGAGTTGCTGGTTTTACCTTATTAGTTTGTAATTCCTGGTTAGATGTTCGACTTCTTGGATGCTATTGTGAAATAACGGGTTATATTCATCTGAAGAATTATTTAGTCTTATTATAGCATTGTATTCCATTTTTGCTTACATCTGAGTCTGAATGTTGTATCTGAGAAAAATGATTTAATTTCTATTGGAATTTCTATTGGTTTTCAAATGTGCTGGAAATTATCTGCAATGTTTTATCTCTGAGTGTATTGTTGAAAGGAAAAAAATCAACAAATATCATGTTCGGATACTACTTCCTTTCACTTGGAAGAAGGCTCTAGTGAAGATTTTGATGCTAGTGACTCTGAAAAGGAAGTAAGGGAAGATTCAATGGAGGATTTCCTAGGTCTCTTTGACAATATTTTTATTAATGAGAAAAGAACACTATCTTAAATGGAAGGAAAAAATCAAAAGATTAAGGTGGGGGAGGAACAAAAACGAGGAAGAAGGGCAATAAATGCTTTGATTCAGATTGCAGGAAGTGCAAAAGAGCAAAGTAAACTGAAAACAAGAAGAGGGAATGCCTCTTCCCAAAGGAGATGAAGCCCCTTTTGTGGAATGTCAGGGGCTGCAATGCCCTTGACAAGATTCGTTTGATCAAGAGAAGTCTTGATCAAGTGAGGCCTGATGTGGTTTTGTTTCAAGAAACTAAGTTTTAAGGTTAGAGGTTGTCAAGGGCTTGAGGAAGTGGCTCTTTAGGTGGAATAGTGATTAGGTTGGGACTGTGGTGCTTCTAGAGGGTTAGAGGTTTTGTGGAAGGCTGAGTCTATTTCAATGATAGTGATGCAGAAAGATCAGAATTGGCAATGGCTGAAGGTAAATTCCAAACAACTAGGAACAAAGTTTAATATTATAAATGTTTATGGTCTAACTGAAAGTAGGAAAAATAAGATTTTATGGCAAGCTTTGAATGGGTTGTTAGAGATTTTGTAGGATGAAATGGTTGTGCTAGGGGGTGCCTTCAATGCTATTCTCTATCCAAAGGAGAAAAGAGGTGGTAGAGGGTGGAGGTCTGTTAGTCAAGATGATTTCACTAATTTTTCTATCGAGAATGGGATAGTTGATATTCCCTTCAAGAAAGGGGAGTTTACTAGGACTAATAAAAGACTAGGATTTGTTAATATTGCTGAAAAGTCAGATAGATTCTTGTTGGCTAGAGATTGGGCTAATGTAAATTGGATGGTGGAAGCTGAAATTCTTCTGATTCATGGCTTGATCATTTTCCAATAGGAATTAGAGTGTAGCAAGATTCTACTCTGGATAGGTATACTTTCAAGTTTGAAGCAATGTGGCTTTGAGCTGATGGTTTTAAGGATTTGGTGGACCAATGGTGGACTAATGCCCCTTCTTATGAAGAATATAAGGCTTTTATCTTCTTTAATAAGTTACAATTCTTGAAAGAAAAGATGAAGATATGGGATAGGGAATCCTTTCAGAATATATTTAAAAAGAAATTGGATTTGGAAGTCTTTAAAAAAGTTACATGAAAAAGGTTATAAGGCAAGGAATGGGCGAAGAATTTAAGGAGGAAAAGATTTTGAGTAAAGAATATGATGAGATTTTTAGCAAGGGGAGAAGTCTTCTGGAGACAAAAATTGCAAGAGACATGGCTCAATGAGGTGGATAGAAATACCAATTTTTTTCATAACTCTATAAATGTGAGGCGGGCTCACAATAAGATTTTCTCTATTGAAAGTATGGAGGGAAAGTTATTGTTAGAGGAAAGCTGGAGGAGGTTGTCTTTCTTCCAAAGGAAAGGGACAAAAGAACAGGGTGAAGCAGTGGATCTTGATAGAGTGCTTGCTTGTATACCAAAAATATTACTTTCAAACATAATAAGATGTTGTATACAAAGGTCTCAATGGGGGAAGTGCTTCAAGCTGTGAAAGGGCTTGAAAGGCGAAAAAGCCTAGGTCCTAATGGGTTTCCTACTAGGTCTTTTAGAACATTTTGGGATGTGTTTGCACAGGTGATTTTGGAAGTGGTGGAAGAATCTAGAAAAGGAAGGCTTATGTTAAAGGATTTGAATAATACATTTATAGCTGTAGTGCCCAAGAAGGATGCTATTGAGAACTTTGAAGACTTTAGACCAATTGCGCTATGTAATACTATGTATAAGATAATTACAAAAGTTATTGCAAATGGACTGAAAAAGGTCCTAAATGAGGTTATTTCTATGGAGTAGAGTGGTTTTTCTCTGGGAAGATCTGTTCATAAAGGAGTAATCATAGCGCATGAAATGATTCACTCAATAAGGTTGAAAAAGATGGAGAAAATGATGGTGAAACTTGATATTAAGCGAGCTTATGATGATGTTGATAGAGAGTTTTTGGTGAGGATGTTGGAGAAATTTGGGTTTGACCCTAGATGGAATAAATGGGTGAAAATTTGTATTTCAATAGCGCGTTTCTTAGTCTTGGTCAATGGAAGCTCTCAAAGTTTTTTGAAACAAGGAAAGGTTTAAGGCATGGGGACTCTCTCTCTCCCCTTTCTGTTTATTATCTTGGAAGAGGTGTTGGGGAGATTGATTGGTAAAAGGAGAAGAGATGGGCAATGGAAAGGTGTAAAGGTGGCTGGGTAGATGTTGTCTCTCATCTACAGTTTGTGGATGACACTTTTTAGTAGGTGAGGCCTCTGAAAAGGGAAGCTAGGGTGATGAAACAAACTCTTGATTTATATGGGACTGCTTCAGGGCGGAAAATAAATTGGAATAAATCAGAAGTTTTCTTTTTTGATACTTCTCTTTGTAAAAAAATGGCTATTTGTAGGATTCTAAATATTAGGCGTGGTGCTTTACCCAATTGATATCTAGGAATTCCTTTGTTTCAAGGGAAAAATAAGGCTGACCAATGGAAAGGGCTGGTGGAGAAGCATGTGAAAATGATGGAAGGTTGGAAAGGGAAGTGGCTAACTTTTGTAGGGCATATTCTAATGCTAAAATCTGTTGTATTTGATGTTCCAATTTTCTCAATGATGTGTTTAAACTTTCCAAAAAAAGTAATTAGGGCAATTGAAAACTTGAACATATAATGAGGAATTTTTTTTGGAATAGTGTAGGGGATGGTGACAAGATCCCTTTACTTAGCTCAAATAAAATTTTCCAACCAAAGAAATTTTGGGGTGCTAGGCTGAGGAGCTGAAATTTGATGAATTTAGCTTTGGGAGCAAATTTAGTTTGGGAAGTCGATAGGAACCCTGTACAATTATGGATTAAAATCTTAAAAGCAACACAATTGGATTCTAATACAGTAGAAAGAATCCTTACAATCCACAATCCATTTAATGGCTTGGCTATATGAAATTTTATTGTATCTTGTAGGCACGTGATCTCTAATCATGTTTCATGGAAAATTGGAGATGGAAGGAAAGCAAATTTTTGGGATAACCCTTGGAATGTTTATTTGGTGATTAGTGAGGAATGTCGGGATGAAGATCCGAGAAGAATTTTATGTGATAGGTGGGGAGTGAAGGCGAGAGATTATATGATAGAATTAGATGGACTCTTGGGAAAGGAAGGGCATTGGAAGGATTGGAGAGTAGAAGGGTTAACAGATCGACAACATGCCTCTTTGAGGGCTTTGTTTTCTAAAAAGAAAGTATGTTTAGTTGATATGGAGGATAAAGTTAGATGGTGTGCATCCTCTTTAGGTGAGTATTCAATAAGTCTAAGCTATGATTTATTGTCTCAAAGAAGGTTGGCAACCTTTGAAGTAGGGGACTTGTGTTGGCATAAAGATTGTCTTCCAAAGGTAGGTTCCTTTGCATGGCTAGTTGTGCAAGGAAGGATTTTGACAAAGGAGAGAAGGAAAAGATTAGGCTTGCATAGACCCTCAAAGTGTGTCATATATAACAATAGGGAGGAATCTGTTGACCATTTTCTACTAAATTGTGAGGTTGCAATAGCATGTTGGAAAAATGTGCAAGGTAAACTAGGATGGCAAGGGTCGTGGATGGCCATGGGTTAGATAAGATGAGATGTTGTAGAGTGTGTGGATGGTCTGCCCCTTAATTGTGATTTGGAAGATTTGGAAGGAGCATAATAGGCACATCTTTCAAGGTAAGCATGAGTGAATTGAAAGATTGATATGGAGAATTGATCATTCCTTAGAGGAGGTAATGAGTGTTGCAGTTTTTAGAAGTGGTTTGAAGAATTGTGGTTTCTCCAAAGAAGATGGATCTTATACAGAAATAGTGGTTGGGGATTAAAATCAGGAAGATTGGTTGTAGGACTATTGATAAAATAGAGGCTAAGGCAAGAAGAGAGGTTCATTGGAAAGTTCCAGAGGATGGATGGATTAAGGTAAATTGTGATGGGGCTGCAAATGGAAATCCAAGGCCATCTGGGGCAGGCTTTATTGTTAGAAATTAGGAAGGGGAGACATTGGCCTATGGAAGAAAGAGATTAATGGATGGAACAAATAATTGTACAATAGTTTCAAGAACTTTAATGGTAGTTAAATGTGTAAAGATGGTAGGAGTCCAAAGATTTCATTTATAAGGGGGCTCATTAATTGTGATTGAGGCTATTAGAAGGAATAAGATAGTTGTTTGGCATCTAGAAAATTATGTGGTTGCCATTAGGAAAGAGTTAGATAGTTTGGAAGATTTTAAAGTTAGTCATATCTACCGGGAAGGTAATGGTGATGTGGATAAGCTATCAAAATGGGCGGCAAGGTGGAAAGATGCAGGGGATTGTCATTTTGAGATTTGTAGTTGTTGGGGGGATGATATTTTAAATGCCTTTGAGATGATTGTTTCTTCAATGCTTTTATGTATAGTGATGAAAGATGAAGGGTTAGGTGTGCAAAGATTGGCTATTTTGTTTGTTGTAGATTTATAGAAAAACAAAATCAAAGTGGTGGCGCTGTTTTAGAAGGTCGGGGCTTTCTAATTAATATGTGAATGGCTATTTCTTTTGCTGTAGATTAATAGAAAAACAAAATCAAAGTGGTGGCACTATTTTAGAAGGTCGGGGCTAACTAATTAATTTGTGAATGGTTCCTTTAGGTGATTTGACGGGATGGAGCCTCGATCTGAGCACGACAGGTTTTTGTAATGATGATTAGATACATCATTAATGAGTAAGGTCTCAGTTTGGTTGCATGACCTACAAGTCAAGATTGACATGCACGAAGTTGATAATTATATGGGAAGTGTTTTTAAATTTGTATAGCATTTGTCTTGAAACAAAAACAAAATTTGCAAAAGAGAATTGAAGTTGATAGTGATGGAGGCTACCTTTCCTTTCAAGATAGAGAAACAATAGAAAGCCATCTATGGTTCAGTGCAAGATCAGAGATTGAAGCTTCTTCTATGTTGCTCTACACTGGGAGTACTCAGTGCAGTGAAAGGGATGTTGGGCCCTTTGTTTCAGGAGGCAAAACATCACTGGTGTTTCACGAAATGATGAAGATGTAGAAATGGTTTTTTACACCTAAATGAATTTTGAATGAATGCACGAAAGGACGAGCGAGGCCCTAGTTTTGATGATTGGAAGCAGGGTAAAGTTATATAACTATAGGCGGATGGAGTGGATTTTGTTGCCAAAAGATGGACGACTTTGATTTGATCATGCAAGGTCTAGTTATCCTCTTTGCCAAGAGCAATTTGGAGAATGTTGTCAAAAATGCAAGCAAAGATTGAAGGAAATTGAGTTTGTGAAGTAGTTTTGAGCATCTGCATGAATTCAAGAAATGTGTTTCTTTGGATTTTAGTTTTTGTGGAAGACTGTTGTGTTTGCTGATGCTGATTTCAACGTGACGGTATTATGTTGGTTGACTGTTCAGTTATAAGGTTTGTTTTATTTAAAGTTTAAAAGCCTGTTGAAGAGGCTCCTTTGTAATGGTAATGTAGGAGGATATAAGATGTAGGTGTTTTGATGGTCCTTTTAGATAGATGAATTGGAACCTTTATGTTTATGTAATTTTTATCATATCAATAAAATATGAACTTATTCCCGACCAAAAAGAAAAATATTACCATAATCACATTGCTTCCATACTTAGCATATTTCTCATACAGATCGGACTATACTTGTAGTTGTCTTACATTGCGTAATTAAAGCATGATTTATAAGGTAATCTGTGACAAGTGATTAGTGTGATCATAATTATGATTATTACAATGATAAGAAGGGACTCTTTATTATCATTGTTACAATCATAAATGAGAAAAGTCGTTTTTGCATTCACAAGTCAAAAATGACCCAAAAACATGCATTTTTTTGCCACGTTTTTGCAAAAACAGCCCAAAGTTTTGCATTAAAAAGTCATGTTTTTGTTCAAAAAACTCAAAAAATGGCATTTCAGCCCATACATTTGGATCAAGAGGGGTCGTTTTTGAGTTTTAATGTGTGCTTTTTGTCTTTGGAAACCACATTTTTGGCTTTCTCATGTCAAATTCGACCATTGAATGCCCATTACATGCAAGTACAGAAAAAGTCAAAAAGTTGTATGAAAATCTGGATTTGAGGGAGAATTGGTCTTCAATTCTATAAAACTTGCTATTTTGGATCTTTAACCTCCAAGTAAGTGGATCAAATTTGCTCATCAATTCATGCTTATCTTGGTATTTTCATGTATATTATGGCTTATTATCTCACATTTGTCCAAATATATGCCATGAATAGTGCATTTTTCCTTTAAAAATGAAGAAATGGTTCATTTTCATGTTTTTGGTTTTTTCCCAAACTCCAAATTCGAAATTATATGTTGAGGTGCTTTGCATATTGACATGTTTGAGTCATTTACCAAAGGTATGTTTTTCTTTTGAATTTTTTTTTTAGTGTGCTTGCTTTCTGGTTTTCTCCACTTTGGAGAAGTTACAAGTTCTTTCCCAAGAACTTGTTCTTGTTTCACTTCACTCCATTTCATGAGAAACGTCATTCCAAATTCCATTTCCATTTTTTATGTCGCAACACTTTGCATCTCATCCAACAAATGTGATCCATTTCCATCTTTCATGTTGCAACACTTTGCATCTCATCTGACAAATGCGATCCATTTCCATCTTTCATGTCGCAACACTTCGCATCTCATCCAACAAATGCGATTACATGTTTTCCTTCTCATTCACTATCCGCACATGCATGTAATCGCATTTTCCGCTTCCATTTTCACTCATCTCACTTTCTGCATCCACTCACACCACACGATTACATGAAAAGCCTTATGTGTAATAGCATCTCAAAACCTCAATTTTGACTTTTTGAAAAGTCAAAAAGATGTCATTTTCATCTTCCATGTACTTTGACTTCACCTTTTCACTAAAAATGATTATAAAGTTCATTGTCCCTCTTCCATTTTCCATTTCCATCTCTCCATATGCATTCATGCCTTCATGAACAAATACATGTTTTCGCATCTTTCCATGCTTTGCACCTTATCCATAATTCACACTTACATGTAAAAGCTCATCTTCCATCTACCTTCACATCACATCTCACTTTTCATCCCTTGTTGCATGTTGCACTTACATGTAATCATTTTTCATGCAATAACATCTTGAAGACCCTAAGTCACGTTTGAAAATCAGCAATCTTGATTTGCATGCATTCCCATGTGTTCCACTTTCATGTTTCAAAACATTTCCATACTTCCAAGCACTTTGCTTCAAAAAAAAGAAAAAAGTTTAAGGTGTTGGTGGAAAGTTGTTCTAAATTTACATCCAAACACCATCGAAAAGGTTTTCAAAGTGTCAAAGACTCCAGTTTGTGCTGATCTACAAAGGAGAATTTACGACAACTTAAACGAGAAAAAGCTTGATCACATCAAGTTTTCAAATGACAACAAACTATTCATCAAAGTCAGAGATTATCAAAAGACGCAACACCAATGTTATTAAGGTGAATGCAGTGACACAAAATATAGGAACTCTTAATCTTGTGATCATCCGAGATACCATCGCCAAGTACAAAGCCTTTCAGGACAATCCCTAGGATTGTTTCAATTCTCTTTCATCTTTCTTCTTCTTCTTCTTTCATGTTTTGTAATTGAAGAGAATGTATTACATGAAAATGTGTAATTACATGTAAGGCTAGTTGCATTTGCAATTGCATGTAACCCAATAATTTCTCTTTTAGTTAGACTGGGTCAAAGTTGGTTGAGTTGCTCTCACTTTTTCCTCCATTTTTTTCTCAACTCCTGTACCTATATTAAGGAGTGCCCTCTCATTGTAAAAATCATCTTTATCTTTATGCAAGAGAGCTCTGGAGAAATTGTGTCAACAGAACTTTGTTTGTGTAGCACTATTTTGAGAGAAAGTGAATACAAAGGAGCATTTGAGACTTAATTTTGATTAAGAGAGATTGTTACTTGTATGAGTTATAAGCTTTGTCTATAATTCATCTAAGTTATCTTTGATTCACATTATCTTGTGTTCTGGGTAATTGTATCTTGTGAATTGAATATAAAAGAGTTAAGAAGCAATCGGAGCCAGAGCGTTGACTAGGAGCAATTGTGGAAGTGTATAGCTAGAAGCTTTGTCTATAGCTTATACTTTTTTCTTGATTCACAAAATAGTTAAGTTATTCTTACTTTTAGGAGTCTTTGTGCCCTAATTGTAAGGTATATTCATATAGAAGTACGACTGGACTTAGAGCCAAACTGATACGTTTTCAGCTAGCCTTTGAGTTAGTGAAGGTTTATCGATATCATTGTTTCCATCTCTTGATAAAAGTGTAGTTAGAGATTCACCTTGCCTATTACTCTCTCCACGAGTAAGTCGATTTTTTCTTGAAAGATAAGAAGAAAGGATATTGGTAACACCCATTTTACCCATTTCATAAAATCTCTTGACTTCTTGCTTACCTTGAGTTGATCCAAGGAACGCTGAGAAGGGGGAGCCTTCCCTTTAAGGTAGGAGAGACTTTGTTTCACATGCTGTGGCTGGTCATCCTATTTTGCGATTGGATTTTTACCTAAAATTGTCGGTTGCAAAATATCCACCCAACACACTCCATCCTCTTGATCAAAGGGTCATCATCAGAGGGAATGTTTGAAACCCTATCAATTTTCTTCCCCTTATTTTTGGTAGCAATACCAGAATTACCAATGGTTTTGTTCCCTGTACCCTCCTCCGGTTGTAATGATCTTGCTCAAATCTGATCCTGAAATGCTGATAGAGGTTAAAGAAAACACTTTGCATACAAGGGTCATATGACTGATATAAAATTTCAGTTTGCTTTTATGGCTCTTTCCTTCACTTAGCATCAATAAGAATGCTTGCAAATAGACTCTGAATTGACTAAACAATGACCTAACATGAATGTGCAACTAATTTTGGCAATATCAATGCATCTATATGATCTAAACATGAGAAATGAACACTTACAACCAACTGACATTTTTCCAAACAGTTGGTATGCAAACTAACTAGTTGATAAATAATGAAATTGAATTGCTTAAATGACACCAGCAACTATTATCTCCTTAATTGCAATGAAATTTCTAATACAATGCTCATGAAATATGGCCAAGACTTTTGGCATTTACATGGATTACAAAAATGATAATGTTGGTATAATGCACACCTACAGCTGAAACTTATAACACCTAAAAAGAAATGATAACAAAGGAACCTGGTTGTAGATGGCTGTAATAATTTTCTCCAATGCTACCCGTTCTGCTTTGCTTTTTCCGATCTGTTTTTTTCACTTGCTTTTTTTCGGATCTGCTTTTTCGCTTTGCTTTTTCGGATCTGCTTTTTCGGACTACTTTTTTGGATCTGCTTTTTTCGGACTACTTTTTTGGATCTGCTTTTTCAGACTGCTTTTTCGGAGCTGCAAGTTTTCGAACTGCTTCCAAAAAACTCAAACCCTCAGGTAGTCTGAGTATACAAATTAAGCTCAACTTGAAATGGTTGAATACCACTTCCAAAGTGCAACCCTTCAGAAGGTCTTTCACTTCCTTAGTTATGCAATCTCTTGAGAGGTATCGTTCTCAAGGATTATGCTGAATATTTGCAGAGTATGAAGCTCCACAAATGCTCATAGAAGATGTAGTTGAGTTACCAAATCCCATGTATCCAAATGGGAGCCCAAGGCCTCTATTTATCTACTTTCCTAAGAAGTTACTAAGAACTTTTAGAAACATCATTTTCTAAGAAGGTACTAAGAACTTCTAGAAACATCCATTATAAAATCCCATTATAATGCGTTTTTTTTTTATAATAAATAACTTTGTAAAATAAAAGTGCAACTCAACTTAGAATTATAACATGTAGGCCCCATATAAGAAGTGATGATAAAATATAAATAAAATAATATCTCCAAGAGCATAATGAGCCATCCAATCACCAAATAAATGCCAAAATGACTCTCTCATCACAACCACCCATCTACGAGAGTCTGTGATAGACTGATCCAGCATGCAAAATGATGTCAGCCAAAACGGGGACGTTACAGTCCGCCTTTCTTGAAATTGCTTGTCCTCAAGCAATCCAACAACACAATGAACTCCAACCTCCACCTGGATCCCAAATGAAGTAGTATGTGACATCCTTGTAGACATTAAACCAACTGCAAATCAACATAATCAAGACCAACCACATGTCCGATAACATAGCACCCAAAACTTGTGTGGGTGATGTAGAAGTCAGAATGACACCAAAAGGCAAC
Organism: Cupressus sempervirens; assembly: GCA_028749045.1. Lineage (NCBI taxonomy): Eukaryota > Viridiplantae > Streptophyta > Pinopsida > Cupressales > Cupressaceae > Cupressus > Cupressus sempervirens. Next base: position 357,122,973 of record CM053791.1, on the reverse strand, counting down.
TCCGTAGAAGATCTAAGAAATCTCTTCTTCCCTGTATCCACCCACATAATATAAATTGGACTGGAATCTTGGTCATCACCAACATGCATTGAAAAAGATGTAGCTACAGGCGAACCATATGCACTCATGCTAATTGTATCAACAATAGGTGTAGCCGTATCAAAATATATGGACATAGGAACAACACTAACAGCTGCAATAGAAAACTTAACTAAATTTGGAGTTGATGAAATCTCATAATTAACATGTGTGCCATCATTAGAACACACATCAACCACTGCATGCATACTACTAAACTCCTCATTGGATGGTTCAATTGACATAGAAGTGGCTGCTGATATGACAGTGTCCTCGCATTCTCCTAGTCCCACTATTGCTGCATCATCATCTGCTGACAAAGCTTCATATGTGGACTCCTGACTCTGCACATATGACTCAATGCCAAATTGTGAATCAATTATACTAGAGCGTAAACCCACATTGATTGATTTCGCTAAAACACCAACATCATAGCTGGGTGGCTCTATACGTGTTTTGATCCCACGTGAGGAATCAACTACCTCCTGCATTGGAGCAACATACAAATCATCAATATTGATGCCCATCTGTCTAGCCATAAGCTGCAACATCATATCCATTCGCCTATTCTGCTCATGTTGCATCATATCCATTCACCTATTTTGCTCCTCTAATGTATCCAATAACTTAAACATTAAATTTTCTTGATCTGGACTTATATACATTTTGTCAAACATTTTTCTCTCTATCTAGCTATTCCAAATTCCCAATAAGACCTCCACAGGATGGCAAGACTCATAGCTCTGATACCACTGTAATAACTCCAATAGGTTATAACTTCTTCAAACACCAAAGTTCTTTATACTTTAGTTATTTGACATTTCGTTAAACACTTTGCAACCAAGCTCTGATACCACTATAATGACCTTGCTCAAATCTGATCCCAAAATGCTGATAGAGTTTCAAGAAAACACTTTGCATACAAGGGTCATATGACTGATATAAAATTTCAGTTTGCTTTTATGGCTCTTTCCTTCACTTAGCATCAATAAGAATGCTTGCAAACAGACTCTAAATTGACTAAACAATGACCTAACATGAATGTGCAACTAATTTTGACAATATACAATGCATATATATGATCTAAATATGAGAAATGAACACCTACAACCAATTGACATTTTTACAAACAGTTGGTATGCAAACTAACCAGCTGATAAATAATGATATTGAATTGCTCAAATGACACCAGCAATTATTATCTCCTTAATTGCAATGAAATTTCTAATACAATGCTCATGAAATATGGCCAAGACTTTTGGCATTTACATGGATTACAAAAATGATAATGTTGGTATAATGCACACCTACAGATGAAACTTATAACACCTAAAAAACAATGCTAACAAAGGAACCTGGTTGTAGATGGCTGTAATAATTTTCTCCAATGCTACCCTTTTTGCTATGCTTTTTTGATCTGCTTTTTTCACTTTCTTTTTTTCGGATCTGCTTTTTCACTTTGCTTTTTCAAACTGCTTTTTCGGATCTGCTTTTTCGGATCTGCTTTTTCAGATCTTCTTTTTCGGACTGCTTTTTAGGAGCTGCTTTTTCAGACTGCTTTCAAAAAACTCAAACCCTCAGGTAGTCTAAGTATAAAAATTAAGCTCAACTTGAAATGGCTGAATACCACTTCCAAAGTGCAACCCTTCAGAAGGTCTTTCACTTCCTCAGTTATGCTATCTCTTGAGAGGGATGTAGTTGAGTTACCAAATCCCGTGTATCCAAATGGGAGCCCAAGCCCTCTATTTATCTACTTTCTTCAGAAGTTACTAAGAACTTCTAAAAACATCATTTTCTAAGAAGTTACTAAGAACTTCTAAAAACATCCATTATAAAATCCCATTATAATGCACTTTTATTTTATAATAAATAACTTTGTAAAATAAAAGTGCAACTCAACTTAGAATTATAACATGTAGGCCTCATATAAGAAGTGATGATAAAATATAAATAAAATAATATCGCCAAGAGAATAATGAGCCATCCAATCACCAAATGAACGCCAAAATGACTCTCTCATCACAACCACCTGTCTACGAGAGTCCATGATAGATTGATCCAGCATGCAAAACGATGCCAGCCAAAATAGGGACATTACACTGGCTCCTCTTCAAATTCCGTGTCCATCTCATAATCCACCTCCTTAGTCTTCCTTTTCTTCACAGACGAGCTCCCAGGAGCAAGCTTTTTCCTCTTCTTAACCTCCATCTCATCATCTTCCTCCTCCATGTCCTCATCGTTGCCCTCATCGTGTTCACTCCCTTCAATTTCACACTCCAAAGTTTTCTTACTAAAATAGGGTTTGTCCACTTTCTTTGCTTTAAGAAGATTTATAATCAAAACCGTCAAGCCTTCATGGCAAGCATGGTCACCCTTAGGATTGTTCTGTATAGCCAGAATGGTGTTACCCAACGAGTGCCTGAGGTAGAAGGGGAGATTAAGTCTAACCCTATGCCTAAATGGTTAAGCAACATAAAATGATGCCCAAAAATCTTAGTAAAACGACCATCCAGGGTTAGGTATTCAATCACCACGAACATGATAAACCTCCAAGGACGAGAAATGGAGCCAGGGCTAAAATAGGCATTGGCAATTTTAACCAACTTGTTACGCTCCTTGGTCGTCTCCACAAGCTCTTCAACAACATGATCTGACAGCTTCTATCCTTGTAGAAGTTGATACCCTCCGTATGAAGACTAGTATCTTCTACTATAATGTCCTCTATGACATCCATTCTCTAGTTTCCCACCAGAATACTACCATTCTTCCAGGTCTTAATAAATTGGCAACTAATGGAAGGTTGTTACCCTTTAACTTCTCCATGAAGCCCGTGAAATGACCCTGTTCCAATATATCCCAAATATTTGTTTTCTTCTTCCATTCCTTGTAGCTTGTTGGCTCGACCCTCTTTCTCTTGCCTCCCATTTTCCTCAAACTGCAACAAACTCGCCTAGTTGTAACAAAATTAGACAATAAGGAAAACTCAGTGTCGATATCACAACAAAGATTTTGGTTATGCATAAAGACCCACAGTTCATGTAGCAATGAATGAATAGTCCCTTCAAAACTAATCATAGCCCACAACTCCCCATTCTTGCCCAATTTGTAATTATTCCTAAATGTCGTGTTCATCATTACTAAAGTTTTTTTGCAAACTTCTAACCTTGTTGTACTCTATCAAGGATAGCCCATCGGTAGGGTTGTTGTCACCATGATTCCAAATCGTCTTGGCATGACTATTGCATGCCACATTCGCAGCCCAGTCAACAACTTGGTTTGTTTCTCTATCGTTGTGAGTAATAACACAATCCTCAAAAGAAGTAATAAGATTAATAGCCTTGCATATAATATTATGGATAGTCCAAGAGGGATTATTAATTTTATTAAGACAATTTATAATATTAAGGGAATCCCCCTCAAGCCAAATTTTCTTCAAATTCATACTCTTGGCAAAAATAAGACCATGGAGAGCTGCACTAGCTTCCGCTACATGGTTAGTTTGTTACGCGACGGGAATAGCCATAATACCCAAACTATCCCCATTCATATTTCTAATAATGACTCCGCAACTCGCAATCTCTGGGTTGCCCTTCGAGGCCCCATCAAAATTAATCTTACACCAGCCCTGTGGTGGACAATCCCACCTAGCCAAATTCTTAAGATTATTATCATTTTGAGAGATGCTTAACCCTTCCAAAATCAAATTCTGAATCACTTTACCTTCCCATTCATTCTAAGGTTCATGACCTTTCTCGAAAATCAAAATATTCTCAATCACCACATGCTTAATCTTATGAAATAACAGAACAAAATTAGTCTCCTTACCTTTGAATACCCTATCATTTCTTTCCTTCCACATACCCCAACAAAGAAACGGGAGGATGAACTACCATAACTTCATAATCAAGGTATTACGAGGAGACTTTCATGCTAGGAATAACTCTTAAATATTGAGGGGGAAAACCTAGTCCATATCCAACATTCCACAGATCCTTTTCCATAACCTTCTAGTATAAGAGCAATGAATAGTCAAATGATTAACCGACTCTTCCTCCTCCTGGCAAAGATAACACCTATTGACAAGACACATTCCTTTCTTCATTAAATTGTTAGTAGTAAGAATTTTATCCTGCAAAAGAATCCAAAAAAATATGTTAACTTTAGGGGTCAAGCCTTTAAACCAGGCTTTAGCCTAGCAAGACACTTGATAGTCTTTGAAAGCATTGCCATACATAGAGGAAACAGAGAACAACCCATTAGGATTATACTTCCATATGAAAGTATCCTCCTCTTGAACTAAAAAGACAGCATTTAGAATTTTGTTACGTTCATTAAGGTTCTCATCCACTCTGTTAAGGTTCACCCATTTATCCTCTTCCCAATAATCAGCAGAAGAATTACCAAAAAAGTTCTTGCATTGATCCATATACCCATACCACCTTTGATTAGAACTCAAGGCATGATCAAGAATCCAAATGTCCTCCCAAAAATGAAGTCCTGCCATTACCAACCTTCCGTCTAACCCCTTTTTTGACCAACTGCTTGTTTTTCTAAGCATGCTTCCAAATCACAGATCCCCCTTGAGTGACCTCACTACAAAGGAAGAGATTATACCCTTGATCCTCCCTGTTATATTTATCATTCCATATATCTTTCCATTTGTCCTCCTCTTTATATCTTCTCCATATTAGCTTGGCAAGTAAAGAATCATTCATACTATTGATCTTTCTTAGTCTTGGTCCTCCTTTTTTGATTGGTATGCAGACTTTATCCTAGGCAATCAAAGCCATTCTTTTCTTCTTTTCCATACCCGTCCATAAGAAATGTTTATGATTTTTTTCAATGGCGAAAGCATATTTCCTAGGAATCTTAAAAACACTCAAAGCATACAGAGGCATATTTTGTAAAGTGGATTTAAGAACAATGATCTTACCTTCCTAGCTAAGGAGGGAACCTTTCCAACTAGCTAACTTTGAGTGGATTTTGTCTATCAAAGAACTCTAGAAGGACTGAGGAGGATCAAGACAAAGAGGAAGACCAAGGTAAGATCCCTTAAGGCTGCCAATCTCACAACCAATGATTCTTCTGATTTTATTTTGACTATTCTCATTAACATTGATAAAATAATTCAAGCTTTTGTTCCAATTAAATAATCTGTCTAGTAGACTGCCCATAATCTTCAAGAGCCTTCTTGATATTTCTTGCATTTTTTATTGAGGCTTCTCCCATCACAATTGAGTCATCAACAAATTGCTGATGAGAGCAAGTTAAATTCTTAGGTCTTAGACCCATAAAATCCCCCTTAAGAACCATTTTTTCCACATATCTACCTAAACATTCAGCCATGAGAATGAATAGGATAGGAGATAGTGGGTCCCCTTGTCTTAAGCCACGAGAAGCCCGAAAGAAAGGAGTCGGAAAACCATTGACAAGAACAGAAAAGGTGGCAAAGGAAACCAGCATAAGCACCAATTCCAAAAATCTTTTATTAAATCCAAAAGCTTCCAGCCCACATTTCAAAAACTCCTAATCAACCCTATCATAAGCTTTGGATAAATTGAGCTTTAATAAGAACCCCTCTTTCTTGAAATTAGCAAGGGAGTAAATATTTTCATGCACTGTAATGATAGAATCCAAAATCTATTTGCCTGGAACAAACTCATTCTGTTGTCTCAAAATTAGAGAAGGTAATAAAGATAAAATCTTGAGAGTAAGAACTTTGGATATGATTTTATAAAAAGAGTTACAAAGACTGATTGGTCTAAATTGGTCCATACAATCAGCACTAGGCTTTTTGGGGATCAATGCCAGAAAAGTACCATTCAATTCCTTAAGGAGTTTTCTAGACCCAAAGAACTCTTTAACACCATTAAAAACATCCTCTCGAATGATATGCCAGTAAGTATGAAAAAAGAGGAAGGGGAAACCATTCGGACTAGGAGCTTTATCTCCCTCAAAGGAAAAAAACAACCTTAGTTATTTCATCATTGGTAGGGATGCCAATGAGTTTTTTATTCTAATCATCAGAGATGCTATTAGGGATACACTCCAAAAATTCCTTTTGCTTATCCTTATCCAGATTGTGTTCACTCTCCAGCAGTCCACTAAAAAAATTCATGGCTTCCCTTTTAATAGCCTCATCGTCATCAATAAAAAGACCATGAACATTGAGTCTAGAGATCTTATTAACCATTCTATGCTTCAAAGTAGTCATATAGAAAAATTTAGTATTCTTATCCCCCTCTTTTAACAAAAGATTTCTAGACCGCTGTCTCCAGTACATCTCCTCCTTGGTAATAATATCATGCATCTCAATCAGCTTCAAACCTTCCTCCTTCCTAGACACGTGCTCATAACCCTCAAACTGAATGTTGTCCTGAATCTCCTTTAATTCCTCAAGAATCCTCCTTTTGTTGTCAAAGATGTTCCCAAAGGATTCCTTGTTCCATCTTTTGATATTATCTTTAACATTCCTCAATTTTTTAGCAACTTTAAACATAGTTGTTCTCTTACTTGAATACCCCACCAGACCTTAATAAGGTTTTCCAACCCAAGATGGAGAGCCCACATTTTTCCAAATTGAAAGGGATAGTGTTTCTTAGTAGTGATTGGGCTAGCCAAAAGAAAAATGGGGTAGTGATCAAAGCCCACTCTTACATGAGCAGATAGAGAGCATTTATAATACAAAAACCAATCATTACTAATAAGGGCTTTGTCCAACCTCACTTGGATAAGATCTTTCCTTGACCTTCTATTTATCCAAGTATAGTCAACACCATGCAAATCCATGTCATACAGAAGATGGCTATCAATAAACTCCATCAAATCCAACTTGCTATCCAAATTGATCTGAATGCCCTCCATCTTCTCTTTTTCTTTCAGAGGTGTATTAAAGTCACCCATAATAACCTAGTTCTCATCCTCAACATTCTTTCTCCGATTAGAAAGATTAACCCAAAGATCTTTCCTACCCCATTTAGTGTTAGGTGCATAAATATTAGTTAACACCCATCAAGTGTCATCCTTAGTATTAGAGAATCTAATATTCATCATATTTCTATTCTGTGAAACAAGTTCCCCGCAAATAAATCTGTCATTCCAAAAAACAGCCATACCTCCTGAGGCCCCATCAACATCATCCCCTAGAATCTTACCACTTTTAAACAATAGCAAACTTTCAACTTTATCTTTAAGCATCTTAGTTTCCTACAGAAGAACAATATCTGGCTTATTATCTCTAATCATGTTCCCCACCATATCTTGCTTTAGAGGATTTTTTAATCCTCTAATATTCCATGAAATAAACTTCATTTCTTATGGAAAGATTTTGACTCTAAGATAGTCCTCTAACTACCATCCACTATACTTTTGTTGGTCTCCACAATTCTTTTTTGCACATTAGAAGGTCTCCCTGTAGAAATAGGGGTTTGGCCAACATTCCCAGATTTGATACCCTTCCCAACTGGGGTAAGGGGTTGACAACCATCTCTAGCTTCATTATTTCTGAGGTTTCCTTTTTTAAAGCTCTGTCTAGTAGGAGAACTGAAAAGCATAACATCCTCTATCTTGTTACTCCTCATTTTCTTAATCACCAAAGCATTCTCTTTATTCTTCTTAAAGCTAATCTCATTTTTTTTATTCCTTATTTTCTTTTTAGCCCCCACATCTAACCAGTCTGCTCCAATAACTTCTTCCTCTTCCTTCAAGGCTCTAGAAATATCTTCAACATCCCCCCACTTTGATGAGCCATCCACAGAAGGATCTTCTCTATGAGGCCTATTCTTATCCTAGGAGTTCAGCCCAAGAATGATACACTCATGTGCCTCTTGGAAGTCTGATTCCTTTCTTTCATTTAAATTCTTACTACAGTCTCCCAAAATATCTTCAATATGAATTCCACTATCCTCATTCCCAACCCTATTAGTAATCTTGCCATCATCAACAAGGCTATCCTTTGGCACCACATTATTACCGTCCACTAACAAATTATTATCCATGGGGTCCATTCCCTGAATCTTCATCTCCTCAATATTAATTAGCTGGGTAGAAACCACTTGATCACAGTCATTGGTCACCAAAGCCACCTTCTCAATACTGTTACCCTATTGAAGAATCATCGCCTGAGAACTGACACTGACCTTATTAGTTCCCTCCACATCACAGTTTTGATCAACACCCATAGAAACTTTAGATCCTTTATCGACCCATATTTTCTTAAATTTTTTCTATATATTGATCAAAGTGTGGTCATTTCTTCGCCCAATGGCTCGATTTTTTAAATTGGAAACCAGCAAAAGGGATGGTTTCATATTCAATCTCTCGCTGCCAAACTTCCAATTTGGATTTGAGTGTAATAGCCTCTGGCATATCAACTCCTTAAATAACCCCCACACAGATTCAAGCATAAGTTAATCTTCTTCTAGACACTATAACTAGGTCCATGGATAACAGTTCATCAAAAGCATTAGCAATTCCTTGGAAAACATCTTCAATCGAAAACTCAAGAGGCATACTTGGAAGTTTTATCCAAATAGGAACTTGGACCATCGTTTCATCTTGAGAGTTCAGGTTCGAGGACCATCTATGCAAAATCAAAGTATGCTTACCCACAACCCATGACCCATCGCATAAGATTTCCCTTCTATCTTCATCACAAGAGAAGCTAAAGGATAAACATCCTTTTGACATAGCAACTATGTCAACCTGTCCCTTCAAGGCCCATTTCCTTTTAACATAGGCACGAACAATCTCAATGTTTGGTTTGGCCCCTAAGAACCTCCCCACAAGAGTTTGATCCATTCTAGATATATTCATGTCTACGATTTGGTCTAGGATCTCTAGAGTAATCGAACCTTTCTTAGAAGAGGAAACATTCTTAATCGGAGGAAAGGAAGACTTACCCGTCGGCTTGATGCCAAACAAGCTTGACCATTTTTTGACCGGAATATTTGCTACATCCACTTGCTTGGGTCCCCCCCCCGAGTCCCCAAGTGCCCCACCTCCATTGGGATCCTTCCCATTCTCTGCATCCACCATCTTCTCCCCTTGACCTCCTTTGCTAGACAGGCCTACACCATTGTCATTCCCTTTTGAAATTTGAAAACCACCTTTCCTGCTCACCACACCCGAATCTCCTACTCTAGCTCCCATGCTCCTACTCCACAACCCTTGTTATGGTAGTTACAGTTGACTGGGGATACAAATTTACAAAAAGCAGCATATATTTAGTTGGATCAGTGAAAGGAAGTGTAAAATAGTGGTTGATGAGAGTCATTTATGACCCATTTGAAATCGTCTTTTTAGCATTTTATATACCATTATATTCACTTCCATATCATCTTTCTATTCCATTTTATCCTATTTTACCATCTTATGATGCATATGTTTAAATATAAATAAGTAATATTTAATATAGTTTTTGGATAAATTAATGGAATTTATTATTGATTGTTTTTACTAATGAATATTATTATTTTATGCCTTGGATTATTATTTTAGTTTATGATCAAATGTTTCCTGCAAAAAATTGCCAGACAAAAATATGAATAGTCAATTTTGCATTGTCATTTCTGAGCAAATGAGGGCAAATCTGAAAAATCTAAGACATTAGTACTGTCCAAAATAGGCCCATTTATGTTTTGTCTGCGGCAAAATCTCTGGAAAGTGTAGCATTAAGAAGTTACCGATGGTTTTCTAAACTTGGTAATTCCTAATTTACTATTACAACTAGCCAAAACTCCAAATTTTCTACACAATTAATGGCTCTATTCTCACAGAAAATGATTTATGGAAAATTCAATTTGTTGGGGAACTTGTGGTGGTTATGTAGCTAGAGAAGATTACAACTATTCTGATCTATTTTTTTATTCTTATTGTTACAACCATAGATGGAAAACTCGTCGAGTTTCCTAGCTCGGCGAGTTTTTCACCAGTTAACTCGCCGATTTAAAAACTCGGCAGTCTAGTAAAAACTTGCCGAGTATTCGGCAAGTAATCGGCAAAAAATCGGCGAGTTTTTATGAACAACTCGCGATTTACTGGTGAACGCGGCCTGTGACGGATTAAAGCGGCACTGAGTGTGTTTTTTCTCATTCTTTGTTGTATTTGCATTGTTTAGAGCCTTGAGGAGTGAACAGAAGAAGGTTTGGAGGCATTCTTGGCTGAGTGCAAATGATTCAAGGCGGATTTGAGTGGATTGTAGAGGATTCTAACCGATTTTAGAAGACAAATTTCTTTCCAGTTATGTTCATCTTATCATAGTTTGAAAACTTTTTATAGTTTTATAAAAAATGTTCTTTTGTTTTTGTTGTTTGTAAATGTTTTCAAATCATTTAAAATCATTTGAAACCCTAGCTTCTAAGGATATGGTTGAAGTTTGTTGTTTGCTAAGGATATGGTTGAAGTTTGAAGTTTGAATCATTTGAAACCCTAGCTTCTAAGTTCTAACTTTGTTTATTCATTTTTCTATATATTTATGTGTAGGGCAGCGGTCAACCATTAAAAAAATGACAAACCTGCAAGAAGAGTGGCCACAAACACCATGCCCATCTGGATATATAGGCACTTGACCTAATAATGCAAGAGATAAGGCATGGCGGTATGCCTATGAAGCTCCAAGTCCAAATGATATTGGGAAGGTGATATGCATTCCCTGTGAGAGAATTATTTCTCGAGGCATAAACCGCCTCAAATATCACCTTGCAGGCATAAAGAAACATGATTCAAATCCTTGTCTCAAGGTAACTGATGAAGAAAAAAGATTAATCAATGCCCTACTTGCAGCTGCTGAAGAGAAAAAATTGAATAGGGAGAGGGCAAAATTAGCTATGAGGGCAGCCATAGCTGAATCTGAAGGAGCTCCTTTTGATATGCAAGAGGAAGAAGAAGCACTTGAGAACATACCAGGATCTCTTCGTGGCCCACGGATCCGCAAACAAAATTTCTCTTTTACCGGTTCCACTTCTTCTACGTCTCCTACTTCTTCATCATCACCATCCGGATCCCCATCAGGGATAGGTGGTTATTTTGTGCCCAGGAACACACCTGGAGCACAGCCATCATTAGAGGGCACTGCATGGTTTAATGAGGTGCATGAGCAAACTGATATTGCAGTAGCTGATTTTTGGTTCTTTAACAATATCTCAATGAATGCCGCTGATAGTCCCTATTGGGTCAATATGGTGAATGCAATGACAATATCAGGCAAAGGGTACAAGCTGCCTAATCGCAAGGATATGAGTGGAAGGTTAGTATTTTACTATTTAGTAATTGTAAATAATTGTGATTCACTTTAGTTCATTGTTATGTTTTAAATTTTAATTGTTATAACTTATTTCCTAATTTTTTACTAACACTTACACTTTATTTAATATTACACCTAAATTTTGTAGGTTGCTTGACAAAGCGGTTGGTAGGGCAACATTGTTGATAGAAGACCAAAAGAAAGAGTGGAAGAAGTATGGCTGCACCATTTTATCTGATGGGTGGACAGATGGAAGAAGTAGAACCATTATTAACTTCTTGATTGCTTGCAAAGATGATGTTGTGTCTTGGAAATCTGTCGATGCCTCCAACAAAGTGAGAAATGCAGCCACATTGGCTTTAATGTTGGAGAATGTTGTCATGGAGATGGGAATAGAGAATGTGGTGCAAATAGTCACAGATAATGCAACAGCATATGTGGTAGCAGGTAGATTTAATTTTTTATATTTGAATCAATATGAATCATGAATGTAATGCTATGGTATTATTCAATTTAGATTTGATGTAATTTGTAAATACTAAATATGGAAAGTTTGTTACTGATTATTGATTTTTTACTAATCTTTTAGGTAGAATCCTCCAAGAGAGGCATCCCACACTTTTTTGGTCACCTTGTGCAGCACATGTCCTTGACCTTCTTTTGGAGGACATAGGAAAACTTGATTGGGTGAGTCCAGTTGTGGAAGATGCTAGGCGAGTCACGAAATATATCTATAATCACCCATGGGTTCTCAGTTTGATGATAAAAGCCACTAAAGGCAAAGATTTGATGAGACCTGCTATGACAAGGTTTGCAATGGTCTTCTTGACGTTGCAAAGTATTCTTGACCACATATTGGCTTTGAAGCAAATGTTTGTGTGTGCTGATTGGGTTGCTTCACCTTACTCAAAGAAGCCCGAAGGAGAGGCTGTGACATGAATAGTCTTTGATGATAGCTTTTTTGCAAAGGCTAAGGAGATTGTGGAGGAAACTTCATTATATTTTTAGTTTATTCAAGTTTCATTATCAATTCATAACTTACTATGTTATTAACTAATTTGTATTTTTCAAATTTCAAATGTAGATGTCTCTGCCCCTGGTTCTAGTCTTGCACACGTGTGATGGGAAGCAATCTCTAATGGGAGGTCTTTATGAGGCCATGGATAGGGTGAAAGAGGCTGTTAGAAGTTACTATCACGGGGACAGTCTCAGATTTGACCCCATTTCGGAAATAATTGATAGGAGGTGGAACAATATGCTCCACCAACCTATTCATGTAGCAGGCTACTTCCTCAATCCCAAATTCAGGTACTATGATAATTGATTGTCCTTGAAGTTAGGATTTTAATAAGTCTTTATTTTACTTTACTTTTTAAGGTTGTGTAGTAAGACTTGATATCATTTTCTATTTGTTTTAGGGCTGATGATTCCTACTCAGATCCTAATGGAGAGTTCATGGAAGGTCTCTCTAAATGCATTGAGAGAATGATATCAAGTGAAGAGGAGAGAGACCTTATTGTGACCGAACAAAAAATCTATGTGGAATCAAAGGGTCCTTTGTTCTTCTATGCTAGCAAAGAGAGCAAGATCTACTCAAGCACCAGGTAAAGTGTCAAACTTTAAAACTTTTGCTAATTGATAAGTTGTGCTTCTGATTTTTTTTTAATTGCTTTATAACTTTTTTAATTTTGTTTTGTAGATGCTTGGTGGGCAAGTTGGGGCGGCAATACCCCCAATTTAAGGAAATTTTCTCTCAGAGTCCTATCCCAACCTTGTAGCTCATCCCATTGTGAGCGCAATTGGAGCTTATTTGAGTCCATCCATACAAAGAAAAGAAACAGAATGACTAAAAAATGGCTTAAAGACTTTGTTTATGTGCACTATAATCTTAAGTTGGGCATAAAAAAGGCACAGCTCTTAGAACTACTTGGTCCACTTGATCTAGATGAGATAGATCCTTATTTTGGTTGGACAGCACAGGAGCCAAGTCCATTGTTTACACCAGATGAGATCGCTGATTTGGAGAGGTAGGCTATGGAGGGGGAGGCTAACACTGATTTTCAGTTCACTATGGATGACATTGAGGATGAGGATGAGGATGATGATGATTCAGGCGAGGATCAGGCATTACCATTAGGAGGAGATGCATCCTCTTCTAGGATGCCGAGCCAGTCAGTACGGACGTCGAGCGAGGGGGCACAGCCACAGAGTTCACAGAAACGTAGCTCACCCCCTATCCCAGTGCCGGGCACTTCTTCTAGGACTAGACCCCCTCGCTTTCCTGCTAGTGCAAGTGGAAAGAGGAAGATGTGATTGACATTGTATTGATGTATTTCGACTTTTAGTATTTACTTCTAGTTTGACAGATCGAAACTATTTAGTAATTTACTATTTTGCTTCCTACCATGAGCATTCTGCATGAGAATGCAATTTTGTACGCATTATGCATTTATATATATCTAAACTTTCTTTCTTTCTTTTGTATTGTCTTTAATTAACTTATTAGATGCATCTTCTCATTAAATTTTGCAAAATAAATATATTTTTAATTAAATTTCAGCAGTTTTTTAGGTTCCCGAGTTTTCTCGAGTTTTTTTTTTAAATCACCAAGTTTTTTCCGATTAAACTTTTGGGGGGCTTGGCGAGTTTTTGCATTTGGCGAGTTTTCCAACTATAGTTACAACCAATTTGTAAAATGTAGCCAACAAATGGAATTGTATGTGAGCTATTCCATTGTGGTATGCATTGGTTGCAGGAAAACAAACTATTTTATTCTTCTTCTATTATTTTTGGTTTGTTATAAGAATTATCTTTATATATATGGTATGCTGAAAAGAAAGGAGGAGATGTAATGTATACAAACTTAAGTTGAAGCAACAAATTCCTAGAACAGAACATTGTATGGAATATCTCTCATGAATTTGAAGTAATAAAATAATGTTATTCTGATCAAAGCAATGTAGAGGAGTGTTTATTTACCTCACCAGGCATGCTAAGGAGGCAGGATCCACTTCTCAGAATGATTGATGATTTGTTTTAGATTAGAGTGTGTTTTATTTTCTGTATGTTTTGATTTGATTTCTTATTGTAAATTATTATATTAGCTTACTTGTTTTAATTCATGTTATTGTAAATAATTATTGATTCATGTATTATTTAAGATTTAAGTGTGAATTCAAATTTGTGTGGTTTCTTATTTATTTTCTTCAATGTTAAATTTTAGATCAAATTTTACATTTTATAATGCTTTCTAGTTTTTAGAATAGTTTGTTTTTAGATTTAAAAATTTAATTTCTGTTGCAGGAAGTGACAGTTCCTATCACCAGTTCTGTTTTGATTTATTGTAGGTTTTAGCTTAGCTCCTATCACCAGGAGGTGACAGTTCCTATTACCAGTTTTGTTTTAGATTGTTGTAGGTTTCCTTCCACGTGTTCTAGCTGCATCTTGAAAGATCCCAAAAGGATCCTTTCACTAAACTTCTGTAAATTTTAATTAAAATAATAGATTTTCCTATGCTTTCTTTGTGGTCTTAGAGAATTAGACAAAAGTTGCAAAAAGATTGTTTCTTCTTTTTTGTATTTTCTAGATATAACAATAATTAACAACAGCAGCAAATAATATAATATTCAGTCAACCAAAATAGCTACAAATCATACCAAGCAAGATATGTAATCAATATGCCAACAGAGGTGTTTACAAACAAATAATGATGACGACAGCTGCAAGAATGGACCAGCCACACACCAAAAGGGCAGAGATGGCTGACATAAGCCAATCAACAAATCACGTAAACTAAAAGACAATCGTACGGCTGCTATAGTCACACCAAGGCAGCAATAAGATCCAAACGTGCCAAACAAAACCCTCAACGTGCAATGTACAAGCACCCTCAAACACTGAACTTAACAATCTTTGTCCATTGCTGGAACAATACTGTAGAATGCTGCTAAAACCATCTATTGAGGTTTGCATCCCAATAGCCAGGTTCTAGGGTTTGCATCCCAGCCCTCTAGAATCGCTCTTTAGAGAAAAATCGCAAATATCAAGAATGAAGATGTAAAAGATAATCAAAGAATGAGCCAACATCTCCTTTTATCTCCCTCTCAAAGCCAATCGAACCCTAAAGGGAGAAAATATGCCTTTCCCTTTATTATAAAATAGCATCTTCTCAATTAAATGACCTTTATGTATAGGAAAAACACCCCTTTTCTCAAATAACATAACTCTAAGTGCCCGAAGGTCTCTGGATGATGAAAATAAGTTACAATAATTTAAGACCTTTCCAACAAACTATAACACATAGGCCTGCCTGACCAAATGAAGCCAAAATCCCCTTATTACTCCAATTTGCTATATAAATAGCTTTATTTTAATTTATTTAAATGCAAACTTAGGAAATATTAAAAATATTTTCATTTATTCAATTGGAAAGCCAAATTCAACTAGAAAGCCAAACCAACCAAATAATCAGTGAACATGTCCTATCACCTGACTGTGACTGGTGTCGGGTAATGTGGGCCAACTGGCAGTCTCATCTCTAAAAACTAGGGATGGTCCTAGAAACTAGAGAATATACCATGTCACCCTAAAACTAAAACCCTATACTGGTCCCAAATGTGATCAATGCCACAACCTCCTAAATTTTAAGAAAATTCCTAAAATTAAGGAACTACCTCGACTAGCTCTAAAACTAACTGTAGAATCAACTCAAGTTACTGAGTATCCAATATGAGTCTCTATCCATCATTGCTAGCCTACGAGACTCCAATAATAGGCCAACTCTCATGACTCTGCTAGTTGGATTAGAGAAGGGACATGTCACATCCATCCCCACTTGGCATGCTATCTTCATCCTTTGAGTAGTTCTAGTCACTATGCCTTTCATGAGTTTACGACCCCAGATTGACATTTAGATGCAAGATGAAGTGGCTCATTTACTATCAATATTAGAACCGGAGTTTTTCCCTACAGTGGTAAAGGCAAAGGTTCTCTACAAGGTTATTCAGTGTGGAAAAAATTGGCATGTTGTAGTTCAAAATAGAAAACAAACATGAACAAGCTACCAAAATTTATTGCCAAGGACAAGGAACAAATTCTTGAAGAAAAGCTCTATAGTATAGAAAGGAAACTTGCATGTTTGCCTCAATCAAAGTATGGATTACTCTACGATTTGGATGCAATTAAGAATTATTTATCTACAATAGAACTAGGTTCTAAGAGTGAAATATTGAACATCCTTCATGTTGTGATTCCTTTAGTAAGTCAGTGTTGTTGAGACATCCTATAGAGAGGTAAGACTTGCAATTACTTTGTGTATTGTTCACGTAATGAGGATAACAGTCCCACATGATGAAATATAATCAGAATTTAAACATATGAAGTTGTATTATAAACCAATAATATAAAACCATACATCCTCATAAAAACCCTTGAAATATGCTATTGCATTATACATCAGTGGTACAATAACCAGCATTCAAGACCCAATCTTAAACATAGATTTACAATGAAATTGGAATACTAAGAAAAGAACATGTAGGCACCTGATGTGATGTCTCCACGAACAATAGGTTTGCATTCACTGTCTCCTGACATGACCGTTTTCGTCCTCCCGCTGGATGAAAGATGAAGCTTTCTGAATAACTCTCACAAGAGAGAAATTGAAATCTGAATCATAAACCAAACATAATCCAAATGAATGAATCTCTATCCTTTTAATCCTCAAGGTTGTGACTCTTTGACTTCTTTCCTATCCTTTCGTCTTATCCCTCCTTATCACTTTTAGCCCACTTTATAATATTAAATTGACCTTTTATAATTTTAATTCACGCTCTCATAGTCAATTTTAATTTTATATGAATGTCTTTAAATTTCTAATGTCCCAAAAAGGGGACATTACAAATCTTCCCTCCTTGAGATTGCTTGTCCTCAAGCAATCACTACCAAGATCCCATATGATTCTGCAAGTAGCTCTGTAGCCCAATCTAAAAACAAATCTTGCCACACTGTGAATTAACCAGATCCCTAGATCCCATGTTAATCTATGAAGTACTACTGCATCTGTAGGCCGTACAATTCTGATTATCATTGCATCCAGTCTCAAACAGTGTAGAACTACAATGAAATCCTCAAAATGCCATAGATACACACGGTCAACACCTGGATCCCAAACCATCCCATGTGCATGTTCAATCAGAACAACCTGACGTGTGCTACCATCATATACAAGAAGATCCCCAATCCAACTGAGAATCTTATTCCCATTGAGATCACAAGCACCATTGTGGTCAAATAATCGTGGGAACTCAACTATGTGCCAACAAACTCCTCGAAACATTATGAACCATGGGAATGTTCCTCTCGGATCTCACAAATAAAAAGACCATCCATTGTAATAACCCTGACCTGGCTATAACTGAAACACTTTTGACTTCACCAATTTATCACACTAATCAGTCAGTTTGGTATTTCATAACACTTGGCAAACATTCACAATTGTCTCTAAATAAATGATATTCTAAAATCCAAATACCAAACTAGAGAATGCAACGAAATGCTTACCAACTTTCAGATCAATTTGGTTTTTAAATTTTGCATAGATGAGTACCGAATATTATTCTGCACTATGAACTTGCATCCACAAGAACTCTAATAGATAATCATTTATTAAATAACTAGAGAGTGGGAAAACTCTAATACAATATTAATCTCTGCATATATATATCTTGTGTTGAACATAATCCATCGTTTATCTAAATTTCATAAGAACTTGGTAATCCACGATCAACTAGTGATTCTAACCTCTGTTCCAAATATGACCCTTGCAGCAGTAGATAATACGAATGCTGGTGCCCAAGTTTGCGCATATGAAAATGATCCCAATAGCTAGGAAATCGAGCTTCCAATCTGCAGTTTGAACACCCAGTATTGCATTCAGATTTGCAGCATTAACTCACCCGGCTTGAGCATTCACAGGTAGGCAGATATGAGTCTGAAATCACTGCCCAAATTGCTTAAGCGCTGCGCCAAATACAAGCACTAGAAGATTAGAAAAAACCACCCAAGGATCAATAACTCAGTCTTGCAGATTGACTTTCAGATTGTGGGAAATTGCGTGTCCACAATTTAGTCAATGGACCCCCTACTTGCAAAATTCCGATAGCCTCCAAACTCAAGTATATTAGCAGTGTAAAACCACACCAAATGCAAAGGATATTTGGTGTCCAAACTGAATCCCTTGATCACTCAGATCATCATTGTAAACACATTCAAAGGCAGCTCCAAAACATACCAGATTTCCAACACCTTTGAAATCTCAGTATAATGGTCCTCCAAGAAACAATAATACAGCAATGGAAGACACTAAATTATTTCTCGGAATCTACAATTCTAATCTCCTAGTCATAGATAATCACAGTAAGGAGATTTACCTAATGAAATCACTATACCTCAGCAAGCAATCTTTAGGAACAAAATTCAGAAGAAACCAATATCCACAATACTTCAGCAATGGAGAAAAACCTCAAATCAAACCCTTACCTCAACAAGGGATTTGAAAATCAGAACCTCAGAAAACCCACAAAGGCAACAAAAGAAAATATAATTTGAAGCGTGTTTTTTTCAACAAATGGGCTTGTATTTATAACTTCCAAATTCTTTTTTGTTGCCAAAATGTAACTTCACCACACAACATTAATTAGAAGCTTCCTTTAGATTCTTTCACTTAACTTGGCTTAACTAATTAATAAATGACACTTTCCAATGATAACTCAACTCTCAACTTAATTATAACTTTATAATAAGTCATTTAATAATTAATAATTATTTGGCCACTAAAAATATAATAACTCCCAAAATACTCATCATTTAAATATGCCACCTGAAATAGGAGTCATACCTATTATTTCTCCATGTGACCAAATGCACTTTCCAAAAATAAAAAGGGTCCATCTCAATCAACACCAACTTACCACAAATAGTAAGTACACACAACTAAGCCCAAATGAAGTCTGATTTGAGCCAAACAAAGACCAACCTGTAGCTTACTGAAATGTGGGAAAAATAAGACCCTCCCAAGCCAAGCCACTGCCACAAAAGACCCTCTATCCACAAAAATTAGCTTACGAGGATCACAATAATAGGCTAATCCCTAAAACTCCAATGCTGGGAAAAATGGGGACATTACATCCATCTTCCCAACTATCTGTACCATGTTGCTGCTTTGTGTCCATAGTGGGTGGAGTACTCCAGTTCTGTATTTGCACTCTAGCTATATTGTTCACCACATCTCTATTCCAGGCTGATTTGTAATCAGCATTATGTCCCTCTATCAAGACAGCAACCTCTTGGTTGCAACAATTGTCAATCCGGAACTCCTAACCAAAATCAATGAGTGTGCCATCATCAGACTCAAATAGCAGGTTCTCCATTATCCAATCAGCATCTACTTCAAACAAAAGGTTGTCTACAACCTGAATGTGATTTGAAGTTTTGGTACTTGGTCTTTTAGGACAACTATCCAAGTTATAAGTCTGTTGAATGCTATCAAGCTCATTAATTACTTCTTGGAAAAACTCCTGCCTCTCTTCACTCTCATGCTCTCGAAAATGATTTGTGATCCTAACCTGATTTTATGCTTCCTGAAAAACAATTTGTGTATCATTCAATGCTTTATGAGCATATACTTAATCTCCCTGTTGAGCTCCATAATCTCATTATTTCCTTTACTCAACTGATCAACATATATTCCAACAATCTTAAGAGCATAATCCATGTCAGAAAGAAAACATAAATAATCTGATTTCATAGATTTTGTTGGTAAAACTGCAGATTGGAATCCTACGAGTCTTGTTAGCTCAATGCTGGGATATCCAACTAGATAAGGCCAACTTGATGGGATCGATCAATGCGATCAAAATCCCCTGCGCTTCTAGCTTTGTAAAACCAAGGCGAGTGTACCTAATCCTAAACAAAACACTTAAGCTCAGGATGCTTATAGCAGATTTATTAGAATGCCAATATATTGAAAACTTTCAAAATGACAACAATTATTGAAAACTTCAAACTTGTGATTTATGAATCAATAAATAAATGTGATAATGTTTTAAATAAAGAATGAATACAACAAATGAATATATTAATTCCTCAATGGAAAGAAATGAAACAGTTGTCAGCATATGGATTATGAATCAAGAATAAAATACCAATGCTTACTTAAATGGGCAATCAGAGTCAATATTATAAGTTGAAACGTACAACTTTATAAAATTCAGTGTATTTAAACTATAAACAATTTTAACAATTCAGATGCGACAGATCAATTATATGAACGCAATTTTAAGTTAATCTAGAATGCACTTTAACTCTTGCAGAGACAAACTAAACATAAATATGAAAACAATAAAATATTTCACAATATCTATGTTTATCAAGTTTAAAATGCAATAATGACCTAGTCCACTTGTTGGAATTTTAAAATGTTTATAGAAAAAAAAAAAATATTTATAAAGGACACAACTTAATAATAATTTAAAACTCTAATGCAAATAAATTAAAATAAATATTTCTTACTGATTCGGAAATAAAATTGTACTAGAGACACTCTTTACAGATGATGCATCCAATACAGTTCGACTCCAAAATCACACAAGAATTCATTCGATAATCCACCATCCACAGGCTTAGTTCAAAAAATCATTTCTTTGTAAACAAAAAATATAATATATCATAAGTGCCTAAGATATGTATATATTTTATATGGAAAATGAATTGTTTTTTGTTTTGATTTTTATATCTTAAATTTATGATAGATGGAGAGGCATACCTCAACCATCATACCTCTTCATAAAAGAAACGAATCTTATATTATAAAACTAAATCTTCAAAATTCCTATAAACCATCGCTCTTTATGATAAATTGACATGATTGTAATGTAACTCTAGATTAATTTTTAATATGGTTTGTATTATAATTGGTGGTTCAATTTTTCCTTCAATATATTTTAATATCGGCAAGCACTTATATCTTGTTACGCATTCATATGAGGCTTCCGATTACTCCTATCGGCTCATGCATTAATCTCCAAACTTTGACGCCTATAAATGACAACTTGTTTCCATTTTTGTACTCCGGTGGCCCAAAGAAAATTTGAATCCATGCTCACACTTGCAATACACAAAAATACTGTTAGAATTTGCATTATTAAATCGCAAAAATGTAATATGCATCCCTTTGCTAATCTTCCGCCTCTGCATATTTCCATGTTAGACCCAACATGGCTCCCCTACTTGGAATCGCAAATGCTTGCTCTCAATGGGCCCTCTTTAGATTTAATTATGTTACGGTAGTATAAACATTGGTTTTAATTTTGTGGATGAAAATATCTGCTCTTGTTAAACTCCCGAGGATATATATCATCAAGGCCAACTCTATACCATACCTCAACCAATTCGAATCCAAATAGGGTTGCCAATATTTACTTTCTGTAATTTATGGATCAGCAACGTAATTCAACCAGAGCAGACACTTGTGGGCTGGACAAGATCATAACTCTTCTGCTGGAGATGTTTTTGATTTTCATAAATAATTGGTGTCTATATCATCACCCACACTTTTCCTTGCTACTTAAAACTGATTAAATTGTCGCTTCACATATATTTGTCATATGCTATTGTGCCAGAATACTTGATACCTATCACATGCTTCATAAGTGTCTTCTTAATACTTCCATTGTATTTGTCTTTTACAAGAAATCTGTACAGATGCATTTATTGAAAACTCGGGGCTTTCTCTATTGCAATACCTTTCATGGGTGTTTTTTCTTTTCTATGCACTTGCTAATGTCCTCTCTATACAAACACTGGAACTGGAAGAAATTAAAGTCTACAAGTACCACCAACACATATAACTGTTGCTTCTCCTGTATATGTATAAATTTCTCATTGGTTGATGCTAGTCATATGTTCGTACAGATCTTGTGTATTCATGACCAATAGCAGAATTTTTTTTTTGTTTTGGACTCATGGAAGTAGAACAGCCCCATAATATTTAACATCAACATTAATTTCAATAAATGCTTTTGCACCCAATTTTACTATAAGAGTGCTCAGAAATCTTAAAGCCAATTCAGAATACTGAAGCAAGCAGTTCATCAATAAGCACATTGTAGGAAGTGGAATACAAAGGCTATTGAGAATCCTCTATGATTGTTGGATTTAGAACCATTTCCTCATAAATTTCCTGAATTAAACTCTAATACCATCAGTTTGTGAACATGATTGTCACCATCTTCAAATGCATAGCAGAAATGAATTTTAAACATGGAGGCTAATACTCATAGAATATGCTCAAATGGATGGCTAAAATTTTTTAATTTTAAGGCTCCATCAGATTCAAGGGCTATTTTGACTACTTGCAAATCAACAACAAGCCAATCTCTTCTCACTCCCTTTTGAGCCTTCCTATAGAGATCCTCAACCATCCTGTGAGTGTTGTCATAACGTACCAAAGATGCCACAACCATGTCTTCACTAATCTTCAGTTGGTTCTTAAAGGAATGCATCTCATTATTGTCATGTTGAAGCGGTTCATCCTCATGTAGTGTCATCTTGTATTGTTCCTCGAAATTTATATCATGTGTATAAGAAACATATGGTTCATCAGACAAAGACTCCAACATGCTATTACTTTGAGTACAACCGGCCTTATCAACATGTTTGTCAAAGCTAACCTCCAAAACACCAAAGTAGAAACTTCTATGTTCCTTATACACAGTTGAAATCATCTTATCTACATTTTTCCTTACACTAGTCTGAATTTCTTTTGCCTCCTCTTCATTATTACGATTCTCACAAATAGGATCAAGTGTACTAGTGTCCTCAAATATCAAGTAAATTTATTCTTGCCTCATAGGAATTTCGTTTAACTTGTATACCTTTCAAGTTCTTTACTATTTGTTGGGTGGATATTTTGCAACCGATAGTTTTGGGTAAAAATCCAGTCGCAAAATAGGATGACCAGCCACAACATGTGAGACAGAGTCTCTCCTACCTTAAAGGGAAGGCTCCCCTTTCTCACCGTTCCTTGGATCAACTCAAGGTAAGCAAGAAGTTGAGAGATTTTATAAAATGGGTGTTACCAATATTCTTTCTTCTTAACTTTCAAGAAAGAATCCACTTACTTGTGGATTGAGTAATGGGTAGGGTGAATATTTAATTACACTTCTATCAAGAGCTGGAAACAATGATACCGATAAACCTTCACTAACTCAAAGGCTAGCTGAAAATGTACCGATTTGGCTCTAAGTCCAGTCGTACTTCTATATGAAAAACTTTTACAGTTAGGGCGCAAAGACTCCTAAAAGTAAGAATAACTTAACTATTATGCGAATTAAGAAAGAAGTATAAGCTACAGACAAAGCTTCTAGCTATATATTTCCACAACTGCTCCCAGTCAAAGCTTCGGCTTGGATTGCTTCTTAAATCACTATGCTCTTTTATTGAACACACAATAATAACATGAATCAAGACAATAGGCAGAAATTACAGTCAAAGCTTCTAATTTTCTCCATTACAATTGCTTCCAGTCAAAGCTTCAAATCCAATTGCTTCTTTTATTCACTTTTCTCCTAGCTTTGTATTGCACAATCAAAGTTATGCTTGCACAAATGTGGCATAGCTTTCTTGCATACAACAAAAGATGGTTTTTACAATGAGGGGGCACTTCTTTATATAGGCACAAGAGTTGAGAAAAATATGGAGGAAAAAGTGGGAGCAATTCAACCAACTTTGACTTGGTCTAATGAGAAGAGAAATTTTAGGATTATATGCAACTGCATGTGCAATTCACATTACATCTTTTAACATACGTCACTCACATTACATGTAATTACATTTTTTCATGCCATGCATCCTCTCCAACTACAAATATAAAAGAAGACGAAAGAAGACAAAAAAGAAGGAAACAATCCTAGGGATTGTTCTGAAGGGCCTTGTACTTTGACGATGCAATCCCGGATGATCACAGGATCAGAAGTTGTTGTACTTTGTACCGCTGCATTCACCTTGATAACCATGGTGTTGCGTCTTTTGATAACCTCTAACTTTGATGAATTTTCTATTGTCATTTGAAAACTTGATGTGATCCATCTTTTCTCACTCAAGTTGTCATGAATTCTCTTTTGTATATCTGCACAAACTGGAGTCTTTGACACTTTGAAAACCTTCTCGATGGTGTCTGGATGTAAATACGGAACAACTTTCTATCAACACCTTTAACTTCTTTTTTTTGCTTTGAAGCAAAGTTCTTGGAAGGATGGAAATGTTTTGAAACATGAAAGTGGAATGCATGGGAACGCGTGCAAATGAAGATTGTTGATTTTCAAACATGGCTTAGGGTTTTCAAGACGTTATTGCATGAAAAATGGTTACATGTAAATGCAACATGTAATAAGAAACGAAAGATGAGATGAGATGTGAATGTGGATGGAAGATGAGCTTTTACATGTAAGTGTGAATGACGGATGAGATGGAAAGCATGGAAAGATGCAGAAATATGTAATTGCTTATGAAGGCGCGAACACATATGGAGGGATGGAAATGGAAAATGGAAGAGGGATAATGAACTTAATAGTCATCTTTGATGAAAAGGAGAAGTCAAAGTACATGGAAGATGAAAATGACAACTCCTGACAATGCTCTCTGCTCGCAATTTCTCCCTTGCTTCAACTTGTCACCATGACAGATAGCTCCAAGGAATAATATTGTGATGAATTTCTGCCTTACCAAACTCATAGCAAGGAATATTAGCAGGCACCAATAAATTTAGTTAAGAGAAAAATAGAAATCAATATGAATCCCACAGCTACCAAATACACTATCCTAAGATTTTTTCCTTCAAAAGTAATATCAATGGAGTAAAATATCATCTTCATCATTTCTCTATTCTTCTGCAAACTTCTCAATTCCTCAAACTCCACGTTGATGCAAAATGACTCAAACTCCACACATTGCACAAAAAAAGAAACCATTTTGATTTTTGTTTTTATTAGGTGTTGTTTTCTTTCTTTGCTTTTGGCCAGGTTTGTAACGGCAATTTTTGTTTGTCAGTAGTGCTAAAAATGTCTCAAACATTCAATTTTTGTGCATTACTCCATTGTAAGAACTTGAACCCTTCGAAAAGTGTAAGTTGTTTGCAAATGTTTATAATCTTTCTGTTGCAAATCATCTATGACCAAGTCCAATTCCTTCCCAACGGATTCTTCTTCTTTTGGCACTCTCCTTAGAGAAAATTGAACAGTAGGCTCAAAACAAATTATAAATTAATTTTCCAAGTAGTGAGCATATGTTGGGTGCCAAAATTTAAAATATTCACTCCTAGATATCTCCTTGAGTTTCAAGTTCGCATGCACTTAGAAAAACGTTTATCTCCCCTCCTGTTGCTTCCGCTTTAGATTGTTTTTGTTGTAATGTGCAGACACCAAACTGTAATTGTTCCTGGTACATATACTATAAGATGGAGGTCTTTAGTTTGACCCTGCACAAAGGCGTTTATAAAATTCACGACAAACACTCTGCAAACGTATGGGGCAATAAGTTTTACCATGGACAACATTGAAGAATAACTTTCAAATGTTGACTTCTCATAAAAAAATTTGAATCCCACAAATATTTCTTTGACTTCTCACACAAGAAATAAATCTTCAAAAACGTTGCCAAATCTTATTTTCGATATATTACATGCTTTGTTTCAAACACCACATATAATAGTTTTTTTTTCTTCCCACACTAGGGCTTCAGATATATTTGGCTTTATAATATTCCCACAAATCCTTTCCAAAACACCGAAAATATATCTCCTTACCAATTTGGTTCTGTTGATAAATTATTACTTTCAAACCCATATTTGTAACATGTAATTTTCGTTCAGTTGATAATAATATTTTTACAACTTAATTTCTTTCAGAAGATATTGCTATTTCATTGTTTCTCCAAATAAATAAGAATTTCCCAAGCTGTAAATACCTTACAATATCACAGGATGTCTGGATAAACTGCTCTGATACCACTGAAATATCCCAAATCGATATTGACCTAATTTCTTCCTCAAAATAATATTCGGAACTTAAACATACTAAGTTGTATTATAAACCAATAATATAAAACCATAGGTTCTCATAAAATCCCTTGAAATGTGCTATTGCATTATACATCAACAATATAATAACCAACATTCAAGACTGTTGTCATGCATTTTGTCACCACAAAATGCAGGTAACAGTACGAAACTTTTTCAACTTAGTTTCGCATTTCTCTGAGTTTAGTTCATTATTTAATTGGTTAGTATTGATTAACCAATTAGTACCAATTGGTATAATGAATTCTTTTACTGAAGCCTTCGTAAAGTCTTTTTTGTTTTTCTTTTTGTCGAGCCTTTGCTTGATTTTTGAAACCTTCATTGTCCGTTCTTTGCTTTTGAGTTTGCATTTGTTTGTTTTAAGTCCTTTGGTTTTGCTCATGTCATGCCTTTCAGTTTCCCCTTCGATTCAGTCTAACCTAAAGGTCAATTGGAGTTGTCAGTCAAGAGTTATGCCCATTTTAGTGCTTCAAAAGTGGAACTTTTTAGTGCAACAACACGAATTAAAAATATGATGTTAAATTTTTAATTTGACTCTCAAATTTTGATAAATATAACTTATATTCACTTTTTGTTATGTTTTTAAGTTACTTTAACTTTAAATTTTTAACTTAAAGTGATTATAGTGTACTTTATGTTATAATTTTAAATTGAGTTACTTTTTAATTTTTCACTTAAAGTAACTATATAACTATATAGTTTCATTTAATTTTTGGTTTTAAAAATCAAATGTTTATTTAAATGTTACTTTAAAATGATTTTTATGTATTATATTTCAAAATATGATAAATAAATATTGTTTATGACCCATTCTATAACATTTTTATAATTTGATGTGAATTAAATGACTTGAGGTCTTCATAAGTGGACATTTTACATGTCACTGCATATAAAGTTTACTTTAGTGAACCTTTTAGATGTTATTACATCAAAAGTCCATCATAAGTGGACCTTTTTGATGCTATTACATCAAAAGTGAAGTTTTCATGCTTATACATCTAAAAGGTGAGTTGCATTTTAGAGCATGCTTCCTCCCCCAAAAGGTTCGTTTTTGCCTATGAGCATGTTTTAAAACATGTAATAGCACCCAAAAGGTGTGATTTTGATAAGATGCACATTTTAAAATATGTGAATGATTCAAAAAGGTTCGTTTTTTAATCAAAAAATATGTTTTAATATATGCAATGATACTCAAAAAGTCCATTTTTGAAGGAATGCATGCATTTGCCTTCCAAGAACCCGATTTTGATCATTGTGAGAGATTTACTTGATGGTTTTGCATGAAATCATTTCCATTAGGGTCGTTTTTGCTTGGCAGTGGATTTTCTAACATCAAAAATGGATTTATCTTGCTAAAACATGTTTTTTCAAACTCCTTCCAAGGGCATCTTTTTGGAAAAATCTTCAAATAAATCCATTTTGAGTGATTTAAATCACGTTTTTGCAAGAAAAAGAGGAGTTTTGGCATTTTCAATCATTTGCAATACATCTTGGCTCACATTTTTGCAGTTAGAAGCCAAAAATGAATTCATTTCATGCCTTTTATGAATCACGTTTTTGCTTAAAATGCTCAGAAAATTTGGGGTTTTTATCCACTTTTTTGAATTTTAGAGTCACGTTTTTGCATTTTGATCCATATATATGCATTTTGGGAAGTCATTTTTGCATTCATAAGTCAAAAATGACTCAAAAACATGCATTTTTTTGCCACGTTTTTGCAAAAATGGCGCAGATTTTTGCATAAAGAAGTCATGTTTTTGTTCAAAAAACTCAAAAAAAAGCATTTTTAGCCTATACCTTTGATCAAGAAGCATTGTTTTTGAGTTTGAAATGCATGATATTGTCTTTGGAGACCATGTATTTGGCACTTTCATGTCAAATTCGACCATTGAATATCCATTACATACATGTACTGAAAAAGTCAAAAGGTTGTTTGAAAATTCGGATTTGAGGAAGAATTGGTCTTTAAGTCTATAAAACTTGCTATTTTGACTCTTTAACCTCCAAGTAAGTGGACATTTTCGAGCTTTCTCATAAATTCATGCTTATCTTGCTATTTCCATGCATATTTTAACTTGTTATTGCACACTTGTCCATATATATGCCATGAAAAGTGTATTTTGCTTTTAAAAATGATGAAAACTCTCATTTTCACACTTTTGGGATTTTCCCAAACTCCAAATTTGAAATTGCATGTTGAAGTGCATTGCATCATGACATGTTTGAGTCTTTTTCCAAAGGCATGTGTTTGTTTTGTCCTTGTTTTTGTGTTTTACTTGTTTGCATTTCGGTTTTTTCTCCATTTTGGAAGAAATTGCAAGTTCTTACCCAAGAACTTGAGCACGTTTCACTTCACTCCACTTCCATTTTTCATGCCACAACACTTCACATTTCATCTGACAAATGCAATTACATGTTTTTCATCTCAATCACCATCCGCATATGCATGTAATCCCATTTTCCACTTCCATTTTTGCCTCTCCATATGCATTCGCGCCTCAATGAGCAAATACATACTTTTCCATTTTCTGCATCTTTCCATGCTTTGCACCTCATCTTTCATTCACACTTACACGTAAAAGTTCATCCTCCATCTGCATTTGTATGTCATCTCACTTTCCATTCCTCATTACATGTTGCATTTACATGTAATCATTTTCCATGCAATAACATTTTGAAGACCCTAAGTCACGTTTGAAAATCAGCAGTCTCCATTTGTACGAATTCTCATGCGCTAAGCACTTCAAAAAAAAAAGAAAAAAAAGGTGTTGATGGAAAGTTCTTCCGAGTGTACATCTGGACATAGTTAAGAAGGTTTTCAAAGTGTCAAAGGCTCTAGTTTGTGCTGATCTACAAAGGAGAATTCACAACTTGAACGAGAAAAAGTTTGATCACATCAAGATTTCAAATGACAATGGACAATTCATCAAAGAGAGTCGAAGGTTATCAAAAGACGTAGCACTGTGATTATCAAGGTGAATGCAGCGACACAAAATACAGGAACTCCCAATCCTATTATCATCCAGGATAGCATCGCCAAGTACAAGGCCTTTTAGAACAATCCTTAGGATTGTTTCCTTCTCTTCCATCTTCTTTCATATTTGTAGTTGGAGAGGATGTATTACATGAAAATGTGTAATTGCATGTAATGCGAGGTATTTGTGTATGTAAAAGATGTAATGTGAGTTGCACGTGTAGTTGCATGTAACTCTATATTTTCTCTTTTAGTTAGACTAGGTCAAAGTTGGTTGAGTTGCTTCCACTTTTTCCTCCACCTTTTTCTCAACTCCTGTGCCTATATAAAGGAGTACCCCCTCATTGTAAAAATCATCTTTTGTTGTATGCAAGAAAGCTTTGCCTTATTTCTACAAGCATAACTTTGATTGTGTAGTACAAATTTGAGAGAAAAGTGAATAAAAGAAGCAATTGAATTCAAAGCTTTGTTTGGAAGCAATTGTGAGAAAATTAGAAGCTTTAACTGTAATTTTTGCCTATTTTCTTGATTCATGTTATTATTGTGTGTTCAATAAAAGAGCATAGTGATTTAAGAAGCAATCCAAGCCGAAGCTTTGACTAGGAGCGATTGTGGAAATATATAGCTAGAAGCTTTGTCTATAGCTTATACTTCTTTCTTAATTTGTAAAATAGTTAAGTTATTCTTACTTTTAGGAGTTTTTGTGCCCTAATTGCAAAGCTTTTTCATATAGAAGTACGACTGGACTTAGAGCCAAACCAGTACATTTTCAGCTAGCCTTTGAGTTAGTGAAGGTTTATCAGTATCATTGTTTCCAGCTCTTGATAGAAGTGTAGTGAGAGATTCACCCTGCCCATTACTCGCTCCACAAGTAAGTGGATTCTTTCTTGAAAGTTAAGAAGAAAAGATATTGGTAACACCCTGTTCATAAAATCTCTCGACTTCTTGCTTACCTTGAGTTGATCCAAGGAACGGTGAGAAGGGGGAGCCTTCCCTTTAAGGTGGGAGAGATTTTGTCTCACAAGCTGTGGCAAATTTTTTAGGAACAATTGCAAAAATTAGAGCTTATGTGATTATGTTGGACTTTGGTTGTGATGACTTAATCCTTGATATGTTCCATCAGTTTCTGATTGCCATTAAAAGGAATCACAAGCAAAATGATTTATCATTCACGTAGTCCATTATGCCGTTGATCATTGACAAGAGTGATGAAGATTCACAAAACTTCTTGTCTACCATATTGGCTGATTTGAAACAAACATATGTCACTTCTTCTGACACTTGTAGTTAGGATAACATTGTTATCAAACAATGTGAGCAAAAAATGAAACCATTCCTAACAAGGGGCAAGATTGAGGAAGGAAAGAAAGAAGATTTGTTTCAGCCTATAGAGGGTCATGAAATGAAAGACGAAATTCAGTCATATGGGCAGCCTTGCAAGGATGAAACTGATAGTATTCGTAGGGACTGCAAGGCTGAAACAGACACAATTATAGATCAGCCGCCAAGGGATTCGAAGGAGTCTCCTTGCATTATGGCATCACGTCCTTTGGTTGATCACTATAGTATTGATAACACGTCTTTTGGGTTAGCTAATTGGGTAACATGTAATATCCTACCCGGATATCCCTTTCTGATTTTCCTCAAATATTTTTCAGAATCACAACCAAGAATTCACACAATGATAACCAGCAACATTAACCAGTAGATAATCAGCAAATACTCCAGATTTCGTTATTGTATTATAAATCAATAGTACAATAACAGCCCTATCATATAAACAATGATGACAATCAACAGTACAATAGTTGTGATGACTTAATCCTTGATATGTTCCATCAGTTTCTGATTGCCATTAAAAGGAATCACAAGCAAAATGATTTATCATTCATGTAGTCCATTATGCCGTTGATCATTGACAAGAGTGATGAAGATTCACAAAACTTCTTGTCTACCATATTGGCTGATTTGAAACAAACATATGTCACTTCTTCTGACACTTGTAGTTAGGATAACATTGTTATCAAAAAATGTGAGCAAAAAATGAAACCATTCCTAACAAGGGGCAAGATTGAGGAAGGAAAGAAAGAAGATTTGTTTCAGCCTATAGAGGGTCATGAAATGAAAGACGAAATTCAGTCATATGGGCAGCCTTGCAAGGATGAAACTGATAGTATTTGTAGGGACTGCAAGGCTGAAACAGACACAATTATAGATCAGCCACCAAGGGATTCGAAGGAGTCTCCTTGCATTATGGCATCACGTCCTTTGGTTGATCACTATAGTATTGATAACACGTCTTTTGGGTTAGCTAATTGGGTAACATGTAATATCCTACCCGGATATCCCTTTCTGATTTTCCTCAAATATTTTTCAGAATCACAACCAAGAATTCACACAATGATAACCAGCAACATTAACCAGTAGATAATCAGCAAATACTCCAGATTTCGTTATTGTATTATAAATCAATAGTACAATAACAGCCCTATCATATAAACAATGATGACAATCAAATTGGATTAATCAAAAAAGAACTTGAAATACAATTGTGAACTCCATGGAAAATTCACCACAATTGATGAATCGGGGCTACGTCCAATCCACTAAGAAACTGAGGGTTTGCATTCTCAAATCTTGAATAGAAGTTGAAGCTTCCTTAGTTTCTCGAAGAGAAATCTGAAACCAAATCAATATCCAAGCTTGGTCCAAATGAATGAAGCATTCCTCTCTTATTGCCAAAGTTGTGACCCTTCAACTCCCTTCTCCTATCTTTCCATCTTATTCCTCCTTTGTCACTTTTAATTGTCCAATTTATATTATTAAATTGACCCCTTCTTATAAATTTGTATTATGCTTTCATAGGTCAATTTAATATTTAACGGATATATTCTTAATATCCTAATGTCCCCAAAAAGTAACATTACAAGTCCTCCCTCCTCGAGATTGCTTGTCCTCAAGCAATCAGTACCGGGAATCCATATAAATCTGCAAGTAGCTCTGTGGCCCATCGTGACATCAGTGAGATAACATCCCCTTATAGTGTGAAGCAAGAGGTATAAGTGCAACTCATCTATCCATAGGATACATGGATCCCACATCACTCAGAAAATCATTGCTACACCCATTTTTTGCGCTACTCTAATTAAAACTACTTTTGGCCCAAAACTATGTAACCACTCATCAATATGTTACTGAAGTAAAGCATCGATCGTACCAATACCAGGATCCCACACTATTATACTATGACAACCATTGGTTATGAGAAGATACAAATGTCTCGAGGAGCTATTAATATTGGACAACTCTTCAACCATGAGTGATCCCACATGGAAATGCATACTAGTCTCTATCATAACCGTCCATCCTGAAATATTGATTGAGTCAAATGGCTCAATAGCTGAAATCAACATCAAAGGTACAGAGAGGCCATATATTTCGTCATCAACCTGAAACACACCTAGGTATGACATTGTCATGAGTAAAGAAAGGACCAAGAATCCATCCCCTATGATCAAATTATAACTCCCATCAATCCTCAACCAAGATCTATTCAGTTGGTGTAGCAAGGAGTCTATCCAACTCATGTGTATGTCATAAACTGAAACCATGTGTAAGCTGATTGAAGAGTCAGAAACAGTATTAAATCTAAAAATCAGGTAACTACACCAATCTTGCGAACCAAACTCACTGCTAGGAACTACAATTGGGCCCCACATCCTCCACTTAGAATCATCCTCATCATGGGAGTTTAAAAGATCTATTGTACCTAGCTCAAAAAGTGGATTATCAAATGTCCAATCAACATCCACTTCAAACAAGAAATTGTCTACTAGCTGAAAATGATCCAAAGTTTCGTTACATAATTTCTTGGGGCTGATATCCAAATCATAAGTCTATTGAATCCTATGAAGTTCCTTAATTACTTCCTGGAAAAGCTTATTCCTTCTTTTATCCTCCTGCTCCCTAGATTGTTTGGTGGCAACAATCTGATTTTCTGCTTTATGAAGAGCAACTTGTGTATTATTCAATGTCTCTTGAGCATTCTTAAGCTCCATGTTGAGCTTATTAACCTCATCCTCTTTTTTCCTTAGTTGACCAACATATAGTTCAGCAACCTTTAAACTATAATCCATGTCTTAAATCAAACACAAATAATCTAATTTCAAATATTCTAAGGCTACTTTAACCCTATGTAAATCAGCAGCAATCGAATCACTTTCCATTCCCTTTTGGCTCTCTTCTACATGTGCCTAACTGTAGATATCTGTAAGGATCCCTACTTCGTTTGATCAAAGAATTCAAACTTTGACTAGTGGAATTTCGTCAAACAGTTTGTGTGCAGCCTGGTATGAAAGTTCTAATACCACTGTAAAGAACTTAACACGTGCAGCAAGGGCAAGTGTTGTTCTATTTCAGGATATATTTAAATTGCTAACCGACTGATTTACCCAACTAATGTAATCCCACCACGATATAGAGAATTAACAATGTAATAACATGTACGGTAGAAGGTTCAGCATTCATAATGTGTTTCAGAGGTAAACAATGGATAATAGACTACCTGAATTTCATACATATGAAGGATGTTAGCATAATATACTGAATGTTTACACAAATCAGAGAATGGATGTTTACTTAATGCATACAGAACTAACAAAATGGAACCTGGGTGATAATCGAGGAGGTGTGGCTGCTAGTACGCCTCCAATTGGGTCTACCCTTGTGTGAGTATGACTTCAGGTACACTCCAAGACCAATACCACTGCTATTCCTTCGTTAACAGTTGGAGCCAACCCTGGTAATGAAGGTGTTTGGTATGCGATCTCTTCCTTGTCACTTATGGCAGTCAATAATGGTATTGCTATGACCGGACTGAATGCTTGATGTCATGGCCAGTAATGCACATACAAGGGAGTCTTGTCTGTTGTGTGTTATCAGGGTGTTGAAGATAGTTGCTAGCACTCCTTATGATGACTATGAACCCTCATAAGCTACTGTAGCCTTCTTCAACAATGTCGCACCCTATTGTTAACTTAATATGCCCAACTTATAATGCACTACCTACTGAATGGAGTATCCATTCTCATAAATCAAATGCCATTCCTCCCAAATGCTTAACGCTACAATCTCCTTCAAGTTGTGACAATGATGGATAATATTCTATCGAGTTCCATGCTGTTGATAGTCAATCACGTTGATACTAACACCCTTGTGATTTCCTTGCTGCTATACTATTCACACCTGCCCTATACTGAGAATAAATTTATGCTAATGTCCATTAGTTTCAGAATGCACAACTGCTCCTATTTGCTAATAACTTACTTCTTGGAGTGAATCCCACGTAATGTGATTTCTTGTAGTGCACTCCACTTCTAAAACAAAGACTCCAATGAGAGGCTGGGGTTACGTCCGACTTCTCCAATTATCCCAAAGGGTTTCGTCTTTGAGAGTAATCCAGTCACATTTAACCAACTTTTTATATTTTGGATAATAACATATCTCAGAGTCTCCTCCCAATGTAGCTCCACACTTTTATAACCTCGATATGAGGGAAGGCAAAACAACTAGGCAACGTGGGATAAAAAGCCAATTTCATCTTTTAGTCACTTAAGTTACTTTATAACTTTATAATAACATTAAAATATTTAAATAAATCACTTAAGTCACTTGAACTTTAATATCTCTTGAAATACTTGTCTGATTGCCATGTTGTCTGAAATAGGAATCTCTCCTCATAATTCCCCATGTGACCAAATACACTTTCTAAAAATAGAAAAGGTCCATCTCTATTACTCTTGACTTACTATACATAGCAAGTATGGAAATTGGAGTCCAAATGATATCGAACGAAGGCCAAATCCATAAATCCCTGAATGTTGGAGATGAATCAATCCTCAGAAGACCCTCTAACCATCCTCATTAGCCTACGAGTATCCAATATTAGGCTAATCCCTAAAACTCTAATGCTGGCAACAAGTGGGGACATTACAATATCTTCAATGATCTAGTGAGTATCATCATAACACACCAAGGCTGCAACAATCATCTCTTCATCAACTTTCAGCTGTTTTTTTAAAGAATCATTGTCACTTTGGCATGGATTTTCTAATTGATCACCTCTAACACCGTCATCCTGAAATTCTATTTTTGATTGTTCCGCTAAATCAGTATTCTGTATAAATGAGTTGTTGTCATAGAAAATACATGACTCGTCAAGGATTTCATCAATGTCCTCATATGCTTCAAGCTCCATGTTTGATTGAGTTGTGTGCAATGACAAGGTAGCTGTCATGTTATCATTTTCGGGTAAATTCTTATCATCTGAAGTCTCTGACACACTCTGCCCTCCAATTAGAGCATTCTCCTCAAGATTTTTGTCTATAACCAACTCCAAGTCACTAATGTAGAGAGTTCCATAACCCATACTTTTGTTGTTTTGTAGGAGCAAACCTGTGGGATTTTTATCTTCTTCTTTGCTGATCTGATTTTGTATGGTTGCCTTAGCATTATGATCCTCGTACATGTGATTTGGGGTCCAAGTTTGCTGGCATGTGAAACAAATTTGTCCTCTTCTCATTTGGTTTTTGCTCATTTTTGGAGATCCTACAACTTGTTTACCTGCTGATGTTAACTCCAGTTCAGTCATAAATTCCTCGAACATGTCAAACTTTTATTCAATTAATTCATCCACAAGCTCGTAATCCATAGGTGAGATTATGGTCTCCCTTCTCCACATAGCCAACAAATCATATTTTAATTGCTTGCATATGTCATCGTTCTCATCAAGGATTAATGACATGATAGTATTTATGCGAGCTCTCACATTGTTAGAATGATGTTTCCTAGATACTCTTAAGAAAATTTGAAACAACTACCGAATCATCTCCTCACAACCAAAGTCCAACATGAGAATGAAAAATTTAGTTTTTTTCCATTAGTTCTGGTATCTTTACCTTCTTTCCACAAGTAGGGCGCTTTTCATCATGTAACCCTTGTAGGTTGTCCACAATAAGCTGCAAAACTTCCCTCAACACATCATCATCATAGGGTGTTGTAGGTGTTGTTTCCTGTGTGATTTCATTGAGACATGAAGCCACTACAAACCTAACTGGATGTTCCATCAACCCGTGCTTAACCAGAGCAATCATTGAAGGTTGTACAGCCCAATTGAGAAGCCTACAATCTGCCTAGTCTACTTTAGACAAATATGTGTCTAATTCTTCTAGCTTGGAGAGGACACCATCTAGGATTTTCATGGACTTCAACTGTAGTCCAATCAGATATAGCCAGTTTCCCATTTATTTTTCTTTCTTTAAGTCTTGTAGTTGTTTATTGTTAAAGGTATCATTTAATTCTTTTGAGAAGAGGTTACTTTTCAAATTCTCCATTGTCTATATATTTTGCAAGGATTTGCACTATTGATCACAAAATTTTAACTTCTCCACACAATGTTGTTTTGTTACATAGTTTGCTTGCAATTCACTCACTAATTATTTTTACCTCATTGCACCTTTTCCCTATTAAAAACACTTTCACAATTTCCACAGATAATTGTGTAATAGACTTATAAAGATAAAATATGTGGATTAAGTCCTCAAGATTGTTGTACCAATCGATTCTTCTTTTGTGGAATTGAGAGGTGATGCCCAAAAACCACCACTTGTTTGTAGGCCAAGTTTTGCTTCTGCCACAAGTTACCGTTTTTTTCTATGATTATTCAATAGATACAGCAGAATTTTCAAAATACAGATAGAAAATTCAGGCAACTAGAAAGAACCTGGAATGCGGCCTCCTAAGCAGTATGTCAATTTCCTTGATGTTCTTCTTAGTCCAGCAATAACTATTATGCATGTAATACATCTGAGGCTATCGTTCTAACCTACTCTAAACACCAACCTTTGTTTATGCAACTATAGGTGATTCTAAGTTATAGGTCAATTTTTAAGGGACTGCTACCTTGTGGTTGAATCTTCCTTTCATGATGTCATATGAACTCATCATTCTTTTCCACTATTCTTTCCTGAGGACAATAATAGAAAAGTTTCTTTGTTTTCAGAATTCCACTGTGATTCCCTTGTTATGATGTTGACGGCTTGATAGCTGATAAAAACTAGAAAAAAAAATGCTTTTTCTATCCTGTTTTTTTCAAGTTGCAATGGGATAGAAACGTTACAATTCACCAACTCTAGTTGAAGACAATGGAAGATAGATAGAAAATAATCACTTGCTCAGAAGTAGAGTTTTCCGCTTAAGTTTGTCATGAAGACTGAAGTGGTGATTTTGGTGGAAAGAATTTGTACATTTTTCATTGCAAACCGTATGTGCTTCCTTCACTCACGACCACTGCCCAAACTAAAAAACATAAGCACCATATTGTCAAAAATATGAAAAGTTATCCAAGTATATTTTTCTTCCTCAAGAATGGTGAACATAAATAGACATCCTCAATGTAACCTACAATATTGAAATGATTTAATGCTACCGTTTCAACCCAAAAATTCCCACGTTGTTGGTTTCCCCTTTTTCTTCAAGTCCCAAACTGATATTTGTATAAGATGCATGGAAGGGATGAATCATAATGACTTGGTCACTACAATCGGCTTTTTCGATGTACAGATATAGTTGTGGCACTAAGTCAAGTTGTTTTAATCTTTCTATTGCCACCTATAAACTTCTCTGCAACTCCTACCCATCTCATAACCTTTCATTATCCTTAACATTTGTAGATGCCTCACTTGCGAGCTTCCTTGATAATCCAATATGCAGAACTCGGACTTGTGCAGTTTTCTTCTAGAATTGTTTCATATTCTTACTTTCAAGATTTCCAATAGTTATTTTTTCAGGGTCTATCTCCGACAGTTGCGAGCTCCACGATAATCAAATGCACTGTGTCCGCTAAAAACTTGCATGCTTGTGTCATTTCCCTTTCTTACGACCTTGCCTTGTTTCTATGTTGTTGGTCTTGGAGATAATTCCCTTGTGTAACTCCCACATGACAAAGGAGTTAGGAATGCTAAAGTTTATCAGCAAATATTTAATAAATTTTAACTATTTTCCCCAGCCAAGTGGATACCATGACAACCATAGTTTAATAATAATAATATTTACTTGATAAATTATCTCCCAAAGCTTGACAGAGAAAGGAAATAATAATAAAATGATTTCTGAATGCGTCGTTACAACTTACAACCTTCTAAATCTCTCTTGGCAAACAATATCATTTCCCATTGTCGTATGTTGTAGACTTCTTAGAATAATCAAAGCCACGATGTATTCAAATAATTTTCATTAACTTATATTATTTCTCCACCTATAGTACATTAAGCCCGATAAAATGTGCTCATAGAATGTGTTATTCAACCACCGCACAAAGTTATATGGAAAAACTGTAGTCAAGGCTCATAATATATCCAATCAAAACATATAAAATCGCTAAAATAGAGTTGGGAATCGAATGCACAATAAAATAAAATATTGCTCACCCAAGGCAAAATAATCACACCAGAACATCATCCTCAAGAAAATAATGAAGCTTGTGAATTCTTAATGCCCAAATCTTTCTATAGCCGCAGCCCAATAAAAATTACAATATATTTCACTCACAAACTTTTAATTCGACCATACTATATCCTCAAACTTATGCTATTAATTTTCTGATGCTTCTATGGAATACAAACTCATGGCTTTAAATACTACCAATTTTCTCAATACTTCCACCTTGGAGAAACACAAAAGAAGCCCCTTGTAGACACCACCATTTAATGTTCAAAAGGAAAATATTCTTTGCCCCTTGGAACCAAGTAAAATATCTTAGAACTCTGTGATCTGGAATCTCTGAAAAAATAATTTCCAGCTTTGAAAAATGATAAAATTCTTTTTTGCAAATCGTTTCGTAATAAACTCTATTGGCTGGCAGGAAAACCAACTTTGATACTATTGTAATATCCTACCCAGATATCACTTTCCATTTTTGCCTAAATAATTTTCAGTATCGTAACCAAGAATTTACATAACGGTAACCAGTAAATACCAGTAAATAACCAGCAACATTAACCAATAGATAATCAGCAAATACTCCAGAATTTGTTATTGCATTATAAATCAGCAATACAATAACAATCCAATCATATAAACAGTGATGACAGACAAATCGGATTAATCAAAAAAGAACTTGAAATACAATTGTGAACTCTATCACGAATTCATCACAGTTGATGAATCGGGGCTATGTCCAATCCACCAAGAAGAACCTGAGGGTTTGCACCCTCGGATCCTAAATAGAAGCTGAAGCTTCCTTAGTTTCTCCAAGAGAAATCTGAAACCAAATCAATATCCAAGCTTGGTCCAAATGAATGAAGCCCTCCTCTCTTATTGCCCAATGTTGCAACCCTTCAGCTCCCTTCTGCTGTCTTTCCGTATTATTCCTCCTTTGTCACCTATTGCCCACTTTATATTATTAAATTGACCCCTTCATGTAAATCTGTATTATGCTCTCATAGGTCAATTTTAATATTTAATGGATATATCCTTAATTTTCAAATGTCCCTAAAAAGGGACATTACATAACAACTGAGTAGGTATGAGGATATTTATTCTTATGGTGGTAATACTTTTTGAGATGGATGCTGATTGGATATTTGAGAATCCACTATTTGAGTTGGATGATGGAACACTTCTTGATATTGATCAAGAGTCATCTATTGATACTAATTGTAGCCAAGAGGTGACCACCTTGTTAAAATTGACAAAGGGACATAATGCTGATCACAAATCAGCATTGGATAGAAACTTGTCTTATAGTATTGCCAAGGAGCATATATGGAGAAAGGATAGTGCAAATGAGTATTCAGTGATTGGTTCTTCTCTTCGTATAGGTAGGACTCAACCACATTTATCTAGTGCATATGTCTACTTTACCATCCTAGAGTCTATTATTGCATCACATTACAACCAGATTGTATGGGATGCATTTGGTTCTTCATTCAGCCCACTCGTGGAGGATTTTTTTCCAGATTATTGCACAGGCGTGGGATGAGTCGTAGGTTTGATAGACTTCCCTTGGTGAAGGAGGACGTCATGGCCAACAATGTTGCTAGTTTGCTTCTTCAATATAGTTACCATTTCAGGATGCATGTTAGAGGAATAGTGGTTGGTAGTTGGAGAGTTTGTACATTCCACCTATTATGAGTATGGACTGACAGGATATTACAGACAATTGGGAAAGTGGAGTTCGTAACATGGTTAGTAAGGTTTCAAAAAGTTGGTATAATTTTGAGCTCCCACTTTTATTTGACCTCAGTAGTGCTTGTGATTTCAATTGGAGTGAGTTTCTCAGTTAAATTGAGGATCTTTCCATATATGATAGTGACATAGGGAAGACTGATTTGACAAATTATGCACATGGAGTGATTTGGGATCTTGGTATTAGTATGATTGGTGCATTGCTATTGTAGGGAATTGATAAGCGGCTTCACAACTCTAGCCATGTTAATTGTATTAGAGTAGCACAACGGCTTGGTGGAGCAACTTCCTTGAGGTTGTTATGGGATCCAAGTATTCAAGTCACAACATGCAAATGCAAATTGCTTGAAGGTAAGCAATCTTTGGGAAGAGAGGACTATAATGTCCCTTTTTCTAGGCTATTATTTCCTGATGTATAGTTAGCTCTTTTCACCATGGTTACATGGGCTAACTAGGACTTCGCAAGGATCAATGTGAGATTTGACATTGACATCTCCAATTTCAGGCAGAGCTGGGTTTGATTTAGCAAGGTTTGCAAATATTTACTATCTATAGTAAATTAGCAGGATCTGCATTTCTAGTTTTTTTGTGTTGGACTTGGAGCGCCTTGCCAAGCTATTTTCAACGAGCTATTGCTCTTGATTTTCAATGTTTAATAGATTATTTATTTTAATGCCAAAAGATTAGTTTTAATAAAGTGACTTTTCAATTAAAAAGCATCTTAGTAAGTCACTTTAATAATAAGGCTATAATATTCTCTTAAGTGGAAAAGGATGTCATGTCCCCAAATTTTAATATAATAATTTAATTTAATTAATTAATTAATTGGTCCCAGAGTTTAATAAAAAGACCTTTAATTAGTTACTTTAATTAATTAATATGGGGCCCAAGTTAATAATATTTGTATTTGTGGTTCCAATTGATTTAGTATATCTTAGGCCCATTTTTATTATTAATTGTTTCCGTAGGTGTTGCCGTCGGCCATCTTTGTAAACCCTCAAGAGTTCCTCCGAAGGGTATTTAAGCATAGCATGTAGGTAGTAGTTGTCAAGCGATTTAGATTATTTCTTTGTACTATGAATTCCTGCTGGAGTTGAGTATTATTCGCCATTTTGAAAGTGAAAGATCTTCCCTACTTGGCTAATCCAGTTTCGATGGCATTCAACCCTCACCCTACTCCGTCTCTATATTACTTGCTCAAATCTGGCAATTCTGCGCACCATCTTTGTTTGCAAATACATATACATCTGTGATTGGATTTCAATATTTATACTAGCATTAATTGGCATTTCTAGCACATATATTCACTTTGTTCTGGCATCCCAAAGTGCAGCGCAACCCATCAACCCGACAGTCCTCTTCGACCTTCGTACCCATCTGCACAACTCCCAGACTTCACCGTACGACCATCTTGCTCCATACTGCACGACCATTTCTAACCAGTCTACAAACACCTCTCATCACCCTTAGGCTGTACACGGCCATCTTTGTAAACCCTCAAGAGTTCCTCCGAAGGGTATTTAAGCATGGCATGTAGGTAGTAGTTGTCAAGCGATTTAGATTATTTCTTTGTACTATGAATTCCTGCTGGAGTTGAGTATTATTCACCATTTTGAAAGTGAAAGATCTTCCCTACTTGGTTAATCCGGTTTCGATGGCATTCAACCCTCACCCTACTCCGTCTCTGTATTACTTGCTCAAATCTGGCAATTCTGCGCACCATCTTTGTTTGCAAATACATATACATCTGTGATTGGATTTCAATATTTATACTAGCATTAATTGGCATTTCTGGCACATATATTCACTTTGTTCTGGCATCCCAAAGTGCAGCGCAACCCATCAACCCGACAGTCCTCTTCAACCTTCGTACCCATCTGCACAACTCCCAGACTTCACCGTACGACCATCTTGCTCCATACTACACGACCATTTCTAACCAGTCTACAAACACCTCTCATCACCCTTAGGCTGTACAACCATATTGTCTTTTTGCTATGAACCGTACAAACTACCTGAAGCACTAGCCAGCCGAAGCACTGAGGGAGAACTACTAGCACCACTGGCTACCCAAAGCATTGAGGAAGACTACCAAAGCATTAAAAAAGACTACTCGAAGCATTATGGAAGACTACCTGAAGCATAAAGAAAGACTACCTGAAGCACTTAGAGAGAACAGCCTGAAGCACTAGCTACTCGAAGCATTGAGGAA
Organism: Cupressus sempervirens; assembly: GCA_028749045.1. Lineage (NCBI taxonomy): Eukaryota > Viridiplantae > Streptophyta > Pinopsida > Cupressales > Cupressaceae > Cupressus > Cupressus sempervirens. The sequence goes on along the minus strand of CM053791.1, from coordinate 357,080,090 downwards.
GACTACCGAAACATTGGAAAGGACTGCCCAAAGCACTGAGGAAGACTACCTGAAGCATAAAGAAAGACTATCCAAAGCACTGAGGGAGAACTACCTGAAGCACTTGCTACTCGAAGCATTGAGGTCTATTGAAGCATTGAAAAGGACTACCTGAAGCACTAAGGAAGACTACCTGAAGCATAAAGAAAGACTACCCAAAGCACTGAGGGAGAACTACCTGAGGCACTGTCTACCCAAAGCACTGAGGGATACTACCTAGAGCACACAACTAGACTACCTAAAGCACATGACAAGACTACCTGAAGCATACTACGGGATGTTGTTGGAAAGATGGAAAATAAAGTGACAAAGAAAACAACATGCAAAGGGCTCAGTATGATACTTCATAAGGAAAATCTAGAACGGAACATTACAGTGGTATCAGAGCTGGTGATCTTGCCAACCTGCTAGGATGATTGAGAGATATTGGTACTTGGATCACACTATGGTGCTGAACAACAATGGAGAGTGGTGGTTGAAGGCACTACAAAAGATTGGCAAAGAGCTCAACAAGGGTGTTGATCTTCCATTAGATATATTGGAAGTATGTTTGTGTAAGGTGAACCAATTACCTTCAAGATTTATACAAAGAATCCTCGCTGATTAACAATGTCTTAAGTCAACCTAGGCTTTTGAGACACCATGACAAGGATAAAAGATTGGCAGTTGTAGCATGTCTCAGTTGGAGTTGTCAAGCGATTTGGATTATTTCTTTGTACTGTGAATTCCTGTTGGAGTTCTGTATTGTTTGTCATTTCGAAAGTGAAAGATCTTCCCTACTTGGCTAATCTAGTTTCGGTGGGATTCAACCCTCGCTCTGCTCTGTCTCTGTATTACTTTCTCGGGTCTGGCAATTTCATGCACCATCTTTGTTTGCAAATACATATACCTCTGTGATTGGATTTCAATATTTGTACTGGTATTAATTGGCATTTTTGGCACATATATTCACTTTGTTCTTGCATCTCAAAGTGCAACTCAACCCATCACCCCAACGGCCCTCTATGACTTTCGTACCCATCCACACAACTCCCAAACCTCACCATACGACCATCTTGCTCCATACCGCACAACCATCTCCAACCAGTCATACAAACACCTCTCATCACCCTTAGGCCATACGGCCAAATTGTCTTTCCGATCTAAACCGTACAAACTACCTGAAGCACTAGCCAACCGAAGCACTAGCTACTCGAAGCATTGAGGAAGACTACCAAAGCATTAAAAAGGACTGCCCGAAGCACTAAGGGAGAAATACCTGAAGCACTAGCTACTCGAAGCATCGAGGAAGACTACCGAAGCATTGAAAAGGACTACTTGAAGCACTGAGGAAGACTACCTGAAGCATAAAGAAAGACTACCCAAAGCACTAAGGGAGAACTATAATAATCCTGCTCAATTCCGACCTTAAAATGCTGATTGAAGGCTCGAAGAATTTTGTCAAACACTTTGCATACAAGGGGTCATATGACTGATATAACTTTTCAGATTGCTGCAATGACTCTTGTTTCGATTTGCATCAAAGAGAATGCTTACAAAAAAAACTCCAGATTGTCTAAACAATGACCTAACATGAATGTGCAACTAATTTTGACAATATTCAATACAAATATGAGACTTAACTACTTGCAATATGCAGCTACAGCAACTAGTGATTATGACAAATACTTTGGATGCGACCTAAGATGACATTAATACACTTACAACCAAGTGTCATTAATATAAACACTTAGTATGCAAAATTATAACATTATTTATGCCAAAAAGAGAACTTACAGCCAATTGACATTTTGTCAAACAATTGGCATGCAAACTAATAAGCTGATCATCAAACTCTAGGTTTGCAATATAGATAGTCTAAAAATTACAATGCTCTTTAAATTGCAAAATCCTAGCCTTCCTTTGATACCAATAATGCCAAATGGCTAACAAAGACAAGTACAATATGAAAATAGTGAAGTGCTGAAGCTATATTTTGTACTCAGCTGAAAACCTACATTTCTCAGAAAATATGCCAAATGAGAAGTGAAGAACTTGATTGTAGATGGTTGCAATAATTTACTTCAATGCTGCCCCTTCTACTTTGCTTTTTTCCAATCTGCTTTTTCCACTTGCTTTTTCCAGATTTGCTTTTTCGAACTGCTTTTTTCAGATCCGCTTTTTTGAACTGCTTTTTCGGACCCGCTTTTTCGAACTGCTTTTTTTTTGGATTGCTTTTTTCAGAGCTTCTTTTTCGGATTACTTTTTCAGTTCTGCTTTTTCAACCTGCTTTAAAATAGCTTCCTATGATTTCAGACCTACTAGAAATGACCTCCAATAATTTCAGCCCTGCTAAAATTGCCTCTTGAAATGCTGAAATGCTGAAAATGGCCTTAGGCCCAATGATGCCCTAGTTGAAGTGACTGAAGTATCACCTCCAAATGTGCAACCCTTCAGAAGATATTTCACTTCCTCAGTTATGCTAATCCAAGGGAGTTTTCGTTCCCAAAGATCAATTGACTATCTGAAACCACTTGGCTCCAGAATAGACTATGTGACTGAATCACAATTTGATGTTAAGAGAGAAATAAACAATTGGATGATTAGAATGAAGCCCCGGGTGCCTATTTATTCTTTTTCTCCACTTTCTCCAGAAACTTCTAGAACATTATTTTATTTTATCTATTAGTGACTTTATAAAAAATATTTTATAATTCAAGTCACTTTATTAAATTAATTAAATATAAAGTTACCTTTTAATATTTATTTATTTGCTAACTTTATAAATAATTAACTTAATATCACTTATTTATTTAATTAAAATAATTAATTAGTCATTCTCATAAAATATTCATTATTTTGGACAACTTAATTAATTAAATTAATTAAATCAAATTGCCTCCAAAATGGGGACATGACAGTCCGCCCTTCTTGAAATTGCTTGTCCCCAAGCAATGGCTGAACAATAAACCAATCAATCCGCCTAGATCCCAAATGTAGTCATGAACTATACTATTGTCAATTAACACAGGCTCCTGTAATATCCTCTGCAATATAACCAAGAGGAATCCATAATCAAACTGACAATTACAGCTCAACCAAACTCCAAAATCACAACTGCCAACACAGTAAATACCATCAACACATCCCATTGGCCTATACGGAATGTACAATCCAACTCTACAACAATGGTGAACGCTCCCGAATGAAACTGTACCAAGCATGGAGAATCCACACACTGTACAACTCCTGTAGTCAACACAACCCTGCAAATCACCGGCCACTGTCTCATAACCATAACTCCCATGCACTGCTGATGGTGAAAAGACATTACAAGATAAACAGCAAGAAATGGAACCCAAACCAAATTTCCCTGCCATCAACTCCTCAACACAAGGATCAAATGCTAACTGATGTACATACCCTGCAGTATAATGTTGATAAAAAGAACCAACCTCAGTCAACAACTCACCATGAACAAGTGATACAACTCACTGTGATTGATCACCAGCTAAGTTAGGAGATGTCATAGCCAAAGGAGTAGAATCAATAACAACAACCGCTGAAGCATCACTCCCAAACTCCTGCTCTAAGTTATGTATTATCAAGCTATCAACCACAGAATCTATTGCCATGTCATGCCCATCACAACTCTCATCCCGAGGCGTCAAACCGTCCCATAACTGATGACAAACACTAGGAACCAAAGTACATCTCTGTATCATCATCTCATCAACATGGTTATCAAAGGTAAATTGATGAGCATACCTCACAGTGTAATGCCGATAGAATGCGCCAATCTCAGTCAGTGGCTCAGACTGCAATCCAGATGAAACTAACTGCAATCGATCATTAACCATGTTGGAACTGACTACTACCTCCGAAAATATCACCAAGGGAGTATTACTAGCAGGAACCATGCCAACTGCCGGCTCACCAACATCACACATGATCTTTGATACAACATCTCTAGTCTCTGTGCCATCAGTACTAGAGGCCACCACTATGTCAGGCATACCACAACAATCTGCTACAACACCCAACTCAACTGAATCTGACTCTAGTGGGAACAAACCCGATATGCCAATGTTAGTATCAAGGATGGATGCATCCCCATCTCCACTGTCTTTGACAATCTCGACCATGGACATCCTCGGATCACCAGACACCATAGCTTGTGATTGTATAGAATCTGGTAAAGACTGCAGCCGCTCTAACTCCACGGTCACCTTAGCCAAATGAAATTGTGACTCCTTGAAAGCCAACTGTGTACTCTCAAGAATCTCAGAAGTCACTTCGAGCTACTGAGTAAGCTCACTCACCTTATCTTCCTTGGCCAATAATCCCCCACTCCATAAGATAATTTCTGTCGGCTGCCAACTGCATATAATTCAGTCTCAGAGTCTGGATAGCCTCCCATAAAGAGTGGAACTCTGTCAAGGAAAGATAACTGCCTCCCTACTCATCACTAGTAGGAGAACCCCGTCCATAAACTGCTAACAACTGACGAGCAGCATCGAAATGTTGGCAAGTGATAGCAATGTCTCGCTCACTAACTCTCAACTGACTAGACACATGATGGCACTGGCTAGACTGTCTCCTACCAACCTCCTCTGACGCACTGTCTAAAGGAGTATCCTCAAAGTTACTGGTCTCTAGAGTATTACCATCCATATCCTGCGAATCAACTCCAAAGCTCATATCAACATACGGAGTATCAAAAACTGTAGCACCGCTATCCAACTCCTCTGTACCAAAAGAAATTGCCAAGGAAACTAAGTCTTCAAAACTGCCCACTGCATCCTCCTGGATGTCATCAATGCCAATATGATCCTGGGACTCATCTGTACACACTGCCAAATATGAAAGATCATCAACACATTCCAGCAAGAATGGTCGACTGGATATATGAACAAAGCCCAACGCCAGTGTATAAAAACTAATACCAACATCGGATGAGCTACTGGCACAAGAAAAGACAACACCGTGTAATCTGCTAATCAAATCCATGATAGCACCCAAACAATCACTGCTACCAAAAAGTGTTAAAGATCTCCAGTCAACTGAATCCCAAACGCCAATATAACAATCTCGAGTCCATATCCGTAAACTAGAATTAGTTGGTAACTCAAGCAAACTCCTCACCTGAGTAATATGACAAATACCAACTAACTCCAGATACCTGTCTGACATTGTCCCTGTATCCTGGATGTGAATACAAGATGAATTCACAACATTATCAACAACCCCATATGGTTTATGTGCCGCAAAAAGCTGAGTATCAGGAGTGCAAGATGAAACTAAACTCAACTCCATGCCATGCTTATCCCCATGTCTCTCCTAGTCCTATAATGCCAATGAAGTATTCACCAAAGAAGCTCGAGTATTCTCAAGCTCGCGAGAAAGCCTGTCAACTTCCTCCTTCTTCCTCCTCAAGGCATCTGAATAGTCTTCGACAAAGCTAAGAAGATGGTCACGATCTGATAGAAGATGTAAATAACTCAACTTCATCATTCCCATTCCTTCCCTAATCGCCTGTAAGTCAACACAAGAACCTGTTGTGACTCCTTTCTGTCTCTCCTGCAGTTGAATCATCCAAATGTGATTCTCAATCAATCCATGCATCCTGTCATGATGAGATAAAGCCGCGACAATATCCTTGTCCCTTGTCTTCAGCTGGCTTGCCAAACCAAGTGAAGAGCTACTAGCCTCTATCTCATGTGAAGAAGTATCCAACTGTGCCTGATACTCATTTTCTGCAAAGTCCTAAATGCTCACTTTTTGATCAACTGTACTATCCTCAAACATGACAGTATCCTCAACTGTTGTAACTTCATCCGGCCCAATTGTACTGTAATCACTATCTGTGTCAATCACGTAATCCGATGTGCTTGTGATATCACCTTCTAATGCAACTGGCTCAACCTGCACAACATTTGCAACCCCTTCTACCTGTAAAGATGATGCAAATAAACCATTACCTGAAGATGGGCTAATGTCTCCCTCTATCGAATCCGCATGTCTGTTAAACTCCTCATACAAGTTTCTGCTTGTCATAGGGAAGGTACGATCCTTAGGCCTATCAATCAGGCTCTTTAAACACATACGTGCCCTAGGTGACAAATTCCTCTCTTTTGTCCAAACATACCATAAGTCTTTTGCCAAAAGTTTAGAAATTTCATCCTCCTCCTCAAACAAGATTGTGAACATGATGGAGTGCATTGATGCCAATACCCTGTTGGGATGAAACTCGTCCATAATATTCCAAAATGTATTAAACATCCTGCAAATGTCACCAATACAACCTATTGCCAGCATAATATTTTCAAATCTACACCTCGCAAATACTTCAAGTAATCTTGCCCTCTGTGTGAAATAAGGGTCTCGGATGTTGTCCAACTTTTCGAAGCTTTTTACCATGGCATGAAGTATCTCTCTCATAATTTGATCGTCATAAGAATCAAGGCCAGCTGTTATCCTCATGATTTCACTAATGCAAGAGAGATCTGTAAGTCTTGTTGCCTCATCATGATGTCTCAATAATCGAGGCTTAACCAACGAACCAATTGCTGGAGATAAAGTTGTTTGCATAGCATCGGGTCTTGACTGATCAAACTTGCCTAAATAAGTTTCCAACTCCTGCAAAGTTCTTAGAAGGTCCTCTGTTTGCTGAAATGGACAATCTAATTTCTTCTTTACATTGTGCATTCTTTCTTCCAAATCTTTGTCTCCTGTGAAAGCCATACTGATAATTGAATTCAATCTGAAATAACCCAATCAGGCTGGCAGGAAACCGCTCTGATACCACTGTAATAATCCTGCTCAATTCCGACCTTAAAATGCTGATTGAAGGCTCAAAGAATTTTGTCAAACACTTTGCATACAAGGGGTCATATGACTGATATAACTTTTCAGATTGTTGCAATGACTCTTGTTTCGATTTGCATCAAAGAGAATGCTTACAAAAAAACTCCAGATTGTCTAAACAATGACCTAACATGAATGTGCAACTAATTTTGACAATATTCAATACAAATATGAGACTTAACTACTTGCAATATGCAGCTACAGCAACTAGTGATTATGACAAATACTTTGGATGCGACCTAAGATGGCATTAATGCACTTACAACCAAGTGTCATTAATATAAACACTTAGTATGCAAAATTATAACATTATTTATGCCAAAAAGAGAACTTACAGCCAATTGACATTTTGTCAAACAATTGGCATGCAAACTAATAAGCTGATCATCAAACTCTAGGTTTGCGATATAGATAGTCTAAAAATTATAATGCTCTTTAAATTGCAAAATCCTAGCCTTCCTTTGATACCAATAATGCCAAATGGCAAACAAAGACAAGTACAATATGAAAACAGTTAAGTGCTGAAGCTATATTTTGTACTCAGCTGAAAACCTACATTTCTCAGAAAATATGCCAAATGAGAAGTGAAGAACCTAATTGTAGATGGCTGCAATAATTTACTTTAATGCTGCCCCTTCTGCTTTGCTTTTTTCCAATCTACTTTTTCCACTTGTTTTTTCCGGATTTGCTTTTTTGAACTGCTTTTTTCAGATCCGCTTTTTTGAACTACTTTTTCGGACCCGCTTTTTCGAACTGCTTTTTTTTCGGATTGCTTTTTTCGGAGCTTCTTTTTCGGACTACTTTTTCGGCCTGCTTTTTCGGTTTTTCTTTTTCGGCCTACTTTAAAATGGCTTCCTATAATTTCAGACCTACTAGAAATGACCTCCAATAATTTCGGCCCTGCTAAAATTGTCTCCTGAAATGCTGAAATGCTGAAAATGGCCTTAGGCCCGATGATGCCCTAGTTGAAGTGACTGAAGTATCACCTCCAAATGTGCAACCCTTCAGAAGATATTTCACTTCCTCAGTTATGCTAATCCAAGGGAGTTTTCGTTCCCAAAGATCAATTGACTATCTGAAACCACTTGGCTCCAGAATAGACTATGTGACTGAATCACAATTTGATATTAAGAGAGAAATAAACAACTGGATGATTAGAATGAAGCCCGGGTGCCTATTTATTCTTTTTCTCCACTTTCTCCAGAAACTTCTAGAACATTATTTTATTTTATCTATTAGTGACTTTATAAAAAATATTTTATAATTCAAGTCACTTTATTAAATTAATTAAATATAAAGTTACCTTTTAATATTTATTTATTTGATAACTTTATAAATAATTAACTTAATATCACTTATTTATTTAATTAAAATAATTAATTAGTCATCCTATAAAATATTCATTATTTTGGACAACTTAATTAATTAAATTAATTAAATCAAATTGCCTCCAAAATGGGGACATGACAAGAACTACCCAAAGCATTAGGAAAGACTATCGAAGCATTGAAATGGACTACCTGAAGCACTGAGGAAGACTACCTAAAGCTTAAAGAAAGACTACCAGAAGCACTGAGGGAGAACTACCTGAAGCATTAGCTACTCGAAGCACTGAGGAATACTACCTGGAGCACACAACCAGACTACCTGAAGCAGACGATAAGACTACTTGAAGCATACTACAGGATGTTGTTGGAAAGCTAGAAAATAAAGTGGCAAAGAAAACAACATGCAAAGGGCTTCGTACCAAATTTCATAAGGCAACCCTAGAACGGAACATTGCAATGGTATCAAAGCTGGTGATCTTGCTAGCCTACTAGGACCACACTATGGCATCGAATAGCGATGGAGAGTGGTGGTTGAAGGCACTACAAAAGATTAGCACAGAGCTCAGGGAGGGTGTTGATCTTCCATTAGATATATTGGAAATATGTTTGTGTAAGGTGAACCAATTACTTTCAAGATTTATACAATGAATCCTCACGCCGATTAAGAATGCCTTAAGTCAACCTAGGCTTTTAAGACACCATGACAAGGATAAAAGATTGGTAGTTGTAGCATGTCTCAGTGAGGTCTTGAGAATTTCAGCTCTTAAAGCACGGTATGATGATGACGCCATGATAGAGATATTGCTTTTTATAAATGACATCTTTCAGAGTTTTGATGACTTCAATAGTGACCCTTTTGGTAGGAGATCTACAATATTGGAGAATTGTGCAAATGTCAAAGTAACCTCCTCTTAGATCTCAAATTGCAAAATTTGGTCCATGATATGTTTCATCACTTCTTGGTAACCATCAAGGAAGATCACGATACTAATACTTTAGTTGCTATGGAGAGTCTTATGATTTTGTGCATTGAAGAGATGGATGAAATATCCCAACCCATCAAATCTATGTTATGGGTTGTTCGTAATCTAGAATGTATCCCCTCTATAGCAACATATAAATTGGTCAGTAATGTTTTTAAGCATTGTGAAGAAAAACTAATATCTCATTTGCACAAGTGGGAGAAAATGGATGACAAAAACAAGGGTGATGCATTATGTGCGGAGAACGAAGGCATGATTACAGGGCTGCTCTAGGAGAATTTGCTAAATATTTCTACTACACCAACATGGGGAGAACACCAAAAAAATGAAAATGTTTCTTGCATGGATCTTGTGAAGACATGGAGGGATCAAGTTGTGCCCATGTCGAGGAAGTTCTATCAGTTGCGGAGGTTGTGTCCATCATAGAAGTTGTGTCTATTGTTGAGGCTCAATCTGTCATCAAGGTTGTGTTTGTCCCCAAGACTGTGTCCGTCACTGAAGTCATGTTTGTTGCCAAGGTTGTGTGTCTGTCACTGAAGCTATGTCCATCATCATGGTAGCACAAATGAGTGAAGAAGGAAATGTGGGTAGCAAGGTAGACTAGGTGTTGAATGAACAGAGATAACTTCATAACAATATAACACAATTAATAAATGTTTTGACCCACACTACACTAAACCATGCAAATGAAAAGCACAAAGCCTCAACTAGACAAGAGGAACAATCACAAAATGGTAGCCCAAAAAGGCAACATTCAAGGCCGGAAATCCCAAAGTTTGCACCACCAGAAAATCAAATAGGAGAAGAAACTTATTTTATCAAGATACAAGAACAAATCAAACAAAATTGGGAAGTAGGTGACCTACAAAAAGAGATGTCTTTTAAAGAATATCTTGACTTGAGAATGAAATACTTACCTCGAAGAGAAAACAAGTAAGGATTTTTCGAATTAAAAACGAAGGTAGAAAAGCTAAACATCCCTTATTTTGATGGGACAGCAAAAATGACAGCTCAAGCATGGGTTCAAAAGCTTGACACATATTTCTAACTAAACCCCTTGAGGGAAGAAGTGATAAAATATGCAGCCCTCCACCTTGATGGGGTAGTAGATGAATGGTTGTATCATGGAATGATAACCATGGGGCACTCCAAAATCACCTCCTATATAGAATTCAGTACTAAAAGGTTGATATAAGGGTTTGACAAGAAGCATTTTGAGCTACACTTAAAAATATTGACCCAAATCAAACACAAAGGATCAATAGAAGAATATATCACCATTCCAACAAATCTTCATATTGGTTATAGATACATCTGAGCAACACCTAGTCATACTCTTCATGGATGGTCTACAAGACCCACTAAAGGGTTGGGTAAGGTACCTAAATCCTCGTTTAGTTGCAAGAACCAATCAAAAAGGCAAGTGACATGGACTTTGGTTGCACTAAGATGTAATCCTTTTGATGAAAAAAAATCTACTTTGAAGGAGTCTTATTTGTCACCAATTGAAACTTGATGTTGAAACAAGACAAGAACTTAGGAAGCAAAAGTTGTGCTTCACTTGCAGGGGGAAGGGACAAATTCACTATATAGAGGTAAGACCAATAATTGAAGATGAAGAAGGCTTGGATAGTGACATTGATAGAGAAGGAAGACCCCCTAAAGAAGATAAGAAAGGAGGATTCTCAGTCACTTTATAAGGATATTCTCATAACACATTTTAAGTTAGAGGACAAATTGATGAGGAAGACATAAAAGTACTTCTATGCAGTAGATTTACACACAATTTCATCAGGCAAGAATGGATTGATAACCATTACGTGCCTGGTTACAAACGTAAGGGCATTGACATACAAATGGAAAATGGGCCATCACTAAGAAGGGACACCATAACCCCCACACATACTCTAAAGATTGGAAACTATTCTTATATAAACAAATTTCACATCCTCAATCTTGGAAGCATAGAAATGATCCTTGGTCTCCCGTGGATGAAGCGCATAGGGCCTTTCGAACAAGATGTCAACTAATAAACCTTCAAATTCAAGATACAGGACAATGAACACATCTTAAATGGGTTACAAGCAGACATAACATCAAGCCCCTAAGTTAAAGACCCCATAAATGAAATCTCACAATCGTCTTACTCACTTAAAAATATCCTCTACAAAATAGGCCAATGCAATGTCTTCTCTAAACTTAAGGAGATCCTCTTCATACAAAGCAGAGAAACATCACATCAACCAAAGACTGAAAAGACCAAAAAGAAAGGTGGAATCTTCTGATTATGCCTCAATTACAATAAGTTGCCTATCAGATCAGAGAAATCAAATGCTTGTGGGGAAGTATTTTGAAGGATGGCAGACTGGGATATCCCAACATTATAAAATAGAGTTTGGAAAGGAATGAACGTACCTTGTCTATTGTACATTATTTATTGGAGATTGTATCATTTGCAAAAGACATCATTATTGAATTCAGAATATAATATAAATTATATCCCTTTGTGAATCGCTCTATTTAGAGCATTGTAATGTCTTTGGCAATCATCAATGCAAGTGTCTATCGGCCATATCAAAGACAACATCATATCTGAAGCATATGTACATAATGATATATCAGAGACGGCTTCCATTGTTCAGAGCATATTGATATCAACATACCAGATACAACCTGTGCAATAAACAACATTGTTATTGTACCAAGACAGCCTGGATATTCGCATGTGATCCATTGTATATCAGAGAACATTGCCAGGTTATTGAGCATATATTTATTTGTTTATCAGACACAACCATTATATATTGTGATATATTGCTATGCAATTATTAACATTATAGAGCAGTGTATGCATTTGGAATTAAGCTTCATATCACGTTTAGTCACTATCAATTGTAAATAGCATATTCATTTGGAATAAAACATCATATAATAGAACTTTGTTATCAACAACTTGTTTTTATTCCTTGAATTATGAAATTACAAGTAGAGTCTAAATTATATAAAAAGAGTCGTTAACAGCTATTTGTTTGAAGTCCTTGAAGTCTCAAGCTTGGATTGTTGGAGTGGAAGCCACCTACACTTGAATTCCTGCCATTCTCTTCCCATGTTCTTGATCACCTCCATCTTGCACTTAGCCTCGAACCTTTCACCTTGCAAAATAGGATTAACTTGTTGAGAATATAGTCACTATCAATTGTAAATAGCATATTCATTTCAAATAAAACATCATATAATAGAACTTTTTTATCTGCAACTTGTTATTTATTCCTTGAATTGTAAAATTACAAGTAGAGTCTAAATTATATAAAACGAGTTGTTAACAGCCTATTTGTTTGAAGCCCTTGAAGTCTCGAGCTTGGATTCTTGGAGTGGAAGCCACCTACACTTGAATTCCTGCCATAGTCTTCCCATGTTCTTGATCACCTCCATCTTCTACTTAGCCTCGAACATTTCACCTTGCAAAATAGGATTAACTTGTTGAGAATATTAATTTTACATATACTTTGTAAACTCTATTTCAAATGAGTTTCAAAGATTTAAATGCAAATCACATTTAGAAATTCCAACTTAATGCTCTAATATTTCTACTTCCAGAATTTTATCTTAACCAATTTCACCAAGTTGTGTTGTAATATTCATTCTTATCCTCTAGCTTGGTCACTGAAGGTTATTTCTACCCTTGAAAAAATTGAATTAAACTTTTTAATCTCTCATTAATGAATACCTTATTTAATCTTGCCAATCTTATCATCAATTAAACCTAATGGGATGGTGGCAATTTTGAGTTTATATAGCTCAGATCTGGGAATGGTCAAGTCTGTAGAGGTCTGATTTATCTCCATAATTAGCATACTTCAATAGATTTAAGCAATGCATCTTCAATTTCAAACTGGGGATCCTCCTATTAGAGCCCATAAAGAGGCATCAGATGGAAATTCTTTGAAAGATGGGATACACTAAAGGAGGATTTGATGAAGCATGTCCATTATGCTATTCCCACATAGCCAATATCTTAGTCATCTAGCATAGACCTCATTTTATTTTGAGTTGTCTTACAGTCAGTATGCTTCTCTTGCTGACATTGATGATATTTCCTCTACAATTTACCTTTGACTTGATCAGAAGGCACTATTCCAAGGTGAACTGTATGCCAAGAGCTATAGAAGGTACTAAACAAGCCTAGACACAAATGTCCTCCAAATTTTAACCACAAATTTCAATGCCTTTTGAAAATAAATTCATGATTAAGACCAAAATCATGTTGCACAATAACTTAATCGTGATTTGTTAGTAACCATAAAACATAAATCCAAGGGGTAAGAATGCATATCACCTCATGAGCAAAATCTGCCTGTGCTCTATATGCTACATTGTTTCAGTGGATCACTTTTTCTTGTTATGCAGTAGCTGCCCTTTACACTAAAAAAAATTCAAGGTTATCATTGGAATTTTATAATTGTATATGCATATGCTACTTCCATCCACAATTGGAAGTGTGGATTTCTACTCTCCTTCCATCCCAAGAAAGATTTGGCCCCTAAAGCATTTGAATTAGCCTAGTATGTCTAGGCCCATTAGATATGAGTTGTAGGCATAGAATCAGATGAAATCAATCAACAGGAGTTATACATACTGAAAATATATCCATTACCTCAAATGCCTGTCAGAACCTCAAACATCTTCTGCAACATATGTCCACAACCACTCATCATCATTATCATCAGTAATGTATGTGGGAAACTCATTACTAATTGAGATCATTAAAAACATAATTTATAGGCATCACAGAAGAACTATCCCTATCAACATCTCATAATCATTAAGAGCATAAGGTGCCTCATTATTAAAGTCATTTGAGTGTCATCTCAAGTGTGGGCTCCATTCTATGAAGAAGTGGTAGCAATGTCCATATAGGGGATGAATATTAAACTTAGCCAAGAACTTTGCACTAACATAAGGATGGCAAACAATCCTCCTTAGCAACAAGCCTGCCCCTTTATAGTGATAAAGAGGTGGTGCCATTCGTAAGCAAACTCATCCACTACATATTCTCAGTTTATTGTGGTGTTCTATTATGATGATTCTTTGATGCAATTCAATGACTATGGAGACTCACTTATGCTTTCTATTCCAATAACAATGGTTAAAGAATAACTAGATATACATTTTATAATTCCATTCACCTTGAGCTATATGCAACTACAACAGTAGATTAAATGTCTCTGTTGAGTGGGTAAGAATGTTACTGATTGCCACATTGAAGAATTCAACTTGCGCATGGAACGTTTTCCTTCCAGTTTTAAGTTACATGATAATTTTAAATTTTTTTGGCAATTCCTTGCTTCAAATATTAGACTACTTCTTACAGGCATATCAGACCTGTTAAGGTTTAAATTATTTTTGAGCAAGGAATATTTGTAGATAGATGCACGATAATACATTAGCTGCCTCAAAAAGTGACAAACCAACCCGGGATGCAAATGGGAAAATCAACTTCACAGGACTTTGGGAAAAAAATGAAAGTTATAAACCAATAGGCTACTTGTTTCAAATTTTCTTGTGCATGTAACCAAGTTAAGGATTAGTATGTAAAACTTTATGGAAGAATGGGGATCAAATTTAAAATGATTTGTAACTTGTGTTATTTAGAGAATTGTAATGTTTTACTTCATAAGCCTCTTGACTTGAGTTTAGTGATATATATTGGTGTTTATGTTGATGTAGGACGTTATGATTTAGCTCGAGCATTTGAGAAGTGGGGAGGTTTACATGAAGTTTCTCGCTTGCTTAAGTTAAAACTTCGTCATCCTCGAGAATCGATGCCCCCTCTTGGTCAAGAGGATGATGATGGTGTCTTTAAACTTTCTATACCTGGACAAGGCATGTCTGGCATTCATCCAAGTAGTAATAACAATAGTACTAGTAACAGCAGCAGTGGCAATAAGAATTCAAAGAAATGGCTTGCACCTCTGGATGAGTTAAATCCAAACTGAGTGGATTAACAAAGTATCTAAGATGCAATGAAAATTGTACTTATTATAAATGTATATTAAAGTCCAGCAATTTTTTTAGAAGAAAAAAGAAAAGAAAACAGTCCAACAGTTTTTCATTCTGTCTACTTTTCATTCTTTCCAACCAATCAAATAAAAAATGTTTATGCTAATGATTATTATTATTGTCCATTTAAAAAAATATTTAATGCATAAATCTTTGTTTTATGATGTGATGTCTAATTGTTAACAATGGTTAATTGTGACTCTACTTTCTTAAAAAGAAAAAAATAGTATCACCAGCTTAAAATCTATTTAATATATAATGTGCAACAATAAAATAACTTTAAAATAATTTGAAAAATTATATTAAAATAAAATGTATGAATTGTTTGGTATCAAGCCACTGCCCATTGTAAATAGAGACCTTTTAAGGTATTTTTTAATCTATCAAAAAGAAAAAGAAAATAATTAAAATATTTTGGAAAAGTTTAAGTTTGTGTAAATCAAGATGAAAGTAATTCAATTTCAAAAAGATTATTAAGAATAAGGACTTGGTTGAGTAGAGTCTTCTCTTCTTTTATGTTGATAAAAGTAAACTTGATGGATGTAGTATGCTTTCTTTAATTTTTCAATGATGGCAATCTAAAGAATACCTATATTCAAGTATTTAGTAGAAATAGATTATCTAAAAACTTTTCTAACAGATATTTTAATGAAAACATGATGAGGTTATGATTGTTGTTTAGAATGCTAAGCAAATGAATAAGTTTAAATGATATTTTAATTGAAATTTGCATCCACAAATTAATTAAGTTATTGATTAAAATATGTGAATGATTCAAGTAAAGTTACAAAAAAAAATTCCAAAAGGTTCAAAGTTCTATTAGATCATAGCTCTCTATTGGTGTTGTATACTCTCTAGAGCCTTAACTAGTTTTTTTCTAAATAGGCATCCAAATAGACTTTTCTAGCCCATATAAAGTGCAACAAAATGCAATGCCTTGTTAGGAAACCAAAGAAAAATCAGCCTAAACATGTTACTAAGTTTACATAAATTGTTTCTTAAATTTTATACAATGATACAAAATCAATACAATGAAATGCAATACATGCACATATTGCATTTCTCAAGTGTTCCATAATGTAGAGATTTATGTGTTAATTAATTATTTAGATTAACCATAAATACAAAGTCTCGCATCCATAAATGAAAATTAGGACATCATTACATAAGGTATGCACAATGATACAACACGCACTACACAAGTCACAAGGTATGTAATAATAGTCCAAGTATAAAACTTAATATACCATAAGAATCACAACTCATACAATGGTACATGATACAATATACATCATAAGGGAGAGATATGAGCAAGTCTCTAATAATGGCGAACAAGTACAATTACTAGAATAATCATCCAAAATTAGTGTACAAACATTAGAATCTCAAATGGCAATAGAATCACTACCACTAGACCAAGTGGAATCAAATGCTCACTCTCACTATACGGTCCCACTCGGATAATGAACTACAAAATCAATAGCAATACAAAACTTAGGCAAGGATTCATAGAAGCTTTCCATCTTAAGTAGTCCTACACATATTGTAAAGGTGATACATACTAAACCTAGAGGCAACCAATTCACATGTAGGAAACTTAAGATAAACATACGGATCATCACATACATCTAACCTTTGAGTTATCCTAACAAATCTCTTTGGACCTTGACACCCAAGTGTCCATATGTGGCTCAGTAAGCCTCCCATACACACGAGGTTACTATGCTATATCAAGTAGTGCATGATTTGAGTGTTGAAAGTTTTAAATGTAAGAAATACATGATATCCATACACATGCAAGTATGGGGTTAGTAACTAGTAAATCCATAAATATATATAACATCATAATGTATTAATCATCATCATGAAAATAACCATAACCATCAACTTAAAGCTCATTATATATCAAACTACCCAATGGCTTATGATATATAAATAATATCATAATTTAATGTCATACATCAAAATCCTCAAGTATCACTAAAATAACCAATGCACATGTGAAAATGATCTAAAAGAGTTTGGCAATATGAACTAAAAAGAAAACTATAGTTGGACACTACATTTGGAATTCTTGAATTAGGCTTACTCCTAGAAGCCTACAACAAGTAGGGATATAAATTCCATAATCTCAATGTGTCCTACTAAGTTATAATGGACCTAATGTATGGGTCCCATCAAACCTTTTCCTATGAAATTTAGTTGCAGGTTTTCTACTTGTAGACCCACTCACAGTAGCTTTGTACCCAAATGAATGGTGATCATTAGTTGTAATCTATAATATTCTTCAGTATATATTCAAAGAACAATATTAATAATAATCTACAAACTAAGGAAGATGCCTGCTACAAAAATGCATGTGTCTAGGCCTACGAATACTTCTCTTCCCCTGTGTACGCTTGCTCCTGGGCCATCTTCTGCCTCTACCCTAGTCTCAGCTTCCAAGTGTGGGATCGTGGCTGGGGATGGCCTATTGTTTGCCACAGATTCTGGCTTGTGCAATAATACCCTAGCTAGGAATTCGTCCTCTCCTACTCGAGCTTTTAGCATTGGTTTTGGTAGCCTTTCTCTGGTTGCTCCTGTTGGGACGACTATTGCTCATCCTCATGGTGTTGCTGGGAGATCCGTCATTTCTTATGCGGATGTTGCTGCTTATGAGGCCGACATTAGTGGTTAGAATGTGAGGTCGAGGATTTGTGATACTATGCCAGTAGCTATTAGCAACCTGATAATGATTGATTTAGAGAAAGATATTGTAGATGAGATCTCCACTTATTTGGATGATTTCTCCTCCACTGTTGCTATCTTTCGCTTTAAGGGTTTTTGGCCATTGCTATTGGACTTGCACGCCTGGATTGGCTGTGTTTGGGAGCCCCTCATTTTGGCAACAACTCAGATATACCCTATGGCAAGGGGTTTTTTCATTGTGAAGTTTGATACTACTAAAGATAGAAATGCCATCCTGCATCGTGGTTTCTCTTGGGGGGAGAAGTTTACCTTGATGGCCAAACCCTGGTATAAGGATTTGACCCGTCAACGAAATCCTTTAATAAGGTCCCTTTGTGGGTCAGGTTGCCAAATCTCCCCCTTTACCTATGGTTGGATTCAATCCTGGAGGCGGTGGGGGAGGCCCTAGGGGATTTCTTGCTGGTTGATAGTACATCTTCCAAAGTGTTTCATATGGTGTATGCTCGTATCTTGGTTGAGGTCGACATCTCCAAGGGACTCCCTAAAAAGATTAGGTTGGACTCACTACTTGGATCTTGGATCCAGTTTCTTGATTATGAGGGTATCCCCTTCTGATGCAAGAAATGTCACAAGACCAGCCACCTTGTCGCTCATTGCTCGTCTGAAAAATCTAGACCAAAGAAGTCTCCTTCTTGGTGGAAGGGGGTGTCGGATGACCATTACATGGTTCATAAAGCCCCCTCTACAGGGGATGGTGACTCTTCTCAGGACACTTTGGTGGCGGACACAACTACTGTCCCGAATGGCACTTTTGTTGCCCCTATGTTGGTGACCTCTATTCAACCTCTTTCAAATTCTGTCTTTGGTGTTGTTGCCGATCCAGTGGCTCTGTCTCCAGATGTTGTTGCCTCATCTTAGGATGTTGTCCTTGCTTCTTTCGTGTTCCATTTCCCGCCTATAGGGATTTTGGGAGTTGATAGTGGAGATGCTAACTTTGTGTGGTAGAAGGTTGCTAGTTTGGTGGAGGATGGATGGACCATAGTAAAAGGTTAAAAAAAGGTCAAGCCCTCCACTCCTTTTGATATGGCATTACATTCTCAAAAAATGGGACCAAAAGGGAATGCTTGAGCCCCTTTTGTGGCTGTCTTGTTTTTATTTTTCATGGCTCTTTGGCATGTTGTTCTTTGTAGTCTGACATGGTATGGGGTTACTGTCTACTCCTCTTTTTACCATGGGGTTTCAAGTGCCCGTTATAAACCTATTTTCGTGGCTGAAGAATATTGTGTTATCTGCGATGCCACCCTGGTCACTTGTTCTTGGTTGTTGACTTGTTTCACCTTGGGGTTGTAGTTTTGATTGGTTTGGGCTTCTTTGAAAATTTTATGATATGTAAAGGGTTTCAGGAACCCTTCAAAACTTGTTTTCCTTATTCAAAAGCAACATTAATGATAAGGATTCATGAAATATTATATGATTTGATGCTCTTTTTGTCATAAATACATAAATGGCAAATTCCTTATGCTCAATATGCCTTGCAATATGGGCTTTCTTATTAGACACTCCCTAATTGGATTCATCATTAGAAAACCAATATGTACAATGTATTTAGATATGACCACACTTACCACAACCATGACATGACAGTGTCTTTTCTCTTCATATTTTATTTTTCCTTACTATTGAGAGGATTCTCTTTTCTTTTGGCTTTGGCAAAAAAATTTGTTTTGTACTAGTTGTTCTACTACTTCTACTTGTCCTATTGCAAGAGTGTGTTGCACAAGCCATCAAGCTTCAAGTCATCATATGTGTTAGTAATGTTGAGAGTTAGTTTCAATGAAGTGCTCGTAGGATCTTGTTAAGATTTTCAGCGTGATAGCTACCATATCATCTTCTTCCATCATGTGACCAATGATCTCAAGGTAATCATTAATGCCTTTGATCTTCATGAGATGATCCTGCAAAGATATTTTATCATCCATCATTATCACGAGTATCATATTCTTTAGGAAGAAAACTCCTCTTGTGTAGACCCTTCAAGTTTGTTTGGATTTTTGTAGCCACCTTGCCAAATGGTACTTCTACAAGCACTTCATCGGTGATAGATAATTTTGGCAACATAAATGCTTCAAATTGCACTCATCAAATGTTTTTGGTCTTTGCTTACTTTTGTGGGGCGATTAGTTTTACTGAGAACAATCTGATCAATGCACTAATACAATTGTGAGCATTTGCTACTTCCACATATTGTAGTTATTGTCATTAGATTAGAATCATGAAATATATCTCATTATTGGCATGATAATCCAACAATATCAAACAATCTCCTCCTTTGGCATTGATAACAATATATGATGTAAAAGAACAAATTAATACACAAAGAAACTATTAAGATAATATCTTATACTTTCTATAATAGTCAACTACTTGTCTGTAGTCCGTCTTTCAGTCTAGATAGGAATGTTTCATATCCTGTCTCTAGTTTTGTTTCTAATTCCGTCTTCAGTCTACGTTGTTTCTTTTAGAAACAACATCCTTGTAATTCTTTATAAGGAACACATTTGTTCCTCTGTTAATCAATCAATCATCCGAAAATCTGTTAATCTGCCAACTCTTCTTGAATCTTGTAACATGGTATCAGAGCTATTACTTAAATTTTTTCGAAAAAATTTATAATTTCTTCATGAAATTATTTGTTTAAATTTTTTCAAAATTATTTCTGTTGAATTTCTCTAAAACCCACTTAGGGTTTTTGGCCTAGAGAAATTCCTGAACTTGGGTCTGCCTATGTTTGTTCAGCACACTCTAGCCCCATTCGTCCATGCACATCGATCCTTGAAGAAAAATCTGTCATTTTTTATCAAGAAATCTGAAGCTTTTTCAAGCTTTTTTTAGCTAGGGCCTTTTTTTTTTAAACCCTAATTTTTGTGGTCGAAAAAATATTTTGTTTGGAGATTCTTGGTGGGTTTTTTGAGAGCTCAACTGGGTTGTCGTCCATTTTTTCTGGGTGCCTTAATTTTTGTGCCTCGATTTTTGAGCCAGCAGATCCAGAAAACGACAACAGATTCCTTCTGAGTTTTTCGAGCTCTCTTTTGGGTCATTCTCTGATTCTTCTGGGTCTTTCATATTTTTTCCTCGAAGAACGTGTCTTCACAAATTTTTATAATTTTTCATTGGAAAACATGCCATGGCATCTCTGACAAATATTCTACTCGAACATAATTCCAAATTCAATGGTCGCAATTATGGAACCTGGAAGCAGCGCATCATCGCAATCTTCAAATATCGCAACACCGCTCAACTTGTTATGGGTGTTACGCAGCGTTCGACTTCTCCAGGTCCTGATCAAGGCGAAGCTACATTTTTTGCCTTCTGAATTTGTTTCTATTTTTTTTGGGTTTGTTGATTTTCTCCTCAAAAATCATTTCAAGTTGTCTATAATACGCAAGGTTGTGTGAGATTTTGGGATTGTTGATTTTCTCCTCAAAAATCATTTCAAGTTGTCTATAATACGCAAGGTTGCATGAGATTCTGGGTTTTACCGTTTTTTCCACAAAAATGAAGTTTTGTAATTGCAACTTATTTTGAGTCATAGCACTCTTCTGGCAAAGCTTCTTGGTTTCAGCATTCTGTAGATCCAGGGAGGGTCTCAGTTATCACAAAATGTTCCGTCATCCGTACGTTGACCATTAAGGGAGGGTATTAAGATAATATCTTATACTTTCTATAATAGTCAACTACTTATCTGTAGTCCGTCTTTCAGTCTAAATAGGAATGTTTCCTATCCTGTCTCTAGTTTTGTTTCTAATTCCGTCTTCAGTCTACGTTGTTTCTTTTAGAAACAACGTCCTTGTAATTCTTTATAAGGAACACATTTGTTCCTCTGTTAATC
Source organism: Cupressus sempervirens (assembly GCA_028749045.1). Taxonomy (NCBI): domain Eukaryota; kingdom Viridiplantae; phylum Streptophyta; class Pinopsida; order Cupressales; family Cupressaceae; genus Cupressus; species Cupressus sempervirens. The sequence continues at coordinate 357,058,257 of CM053791.1, read as the reverse complement.
AATCAATCATCCGGAAATCTGTTAATCTGCCAACTCTTCTTGAATCTTGTAATAGAAACTATATTAGTAGTACTACCAACAATATCCATGATATGTTTTAGAGTCTTTCTAACAAGCCTTCTCATCATAGAACAATCTCTACATCTTACCTATTTTTTTACCTTTCACATGACTACCTCTTCCCCTTTGACATCATTGAAAAAGGCACATATATTCACTAAGAGTCCAAAAACAACTGAATATATCTCCCAAAGATTGGATTACATATAATATAAGACTAACTAATCCATCTATGAAGTAGCCCAAAAAATATAAATTCAAAATAATGATGATCTCTACAAAAACACTCGATTAATGCAAATCAATGTAGCTTTGGCTTTGATCAAGATGGGCAATCAACCCAAGTTTCCTCAGAGATACTCAAAAGGTGCCATTTGGCAAGTACTTGGTAAAGATATTTGCAAATCCCTAAAGGTTATATGTCATACGATATAAGCTAGATACTGGAATGATAGACTTCAACCAACCAAACCCACATATAGAAATAATGGAATGCACTAAACCATAATATCATACAATATTTCTTATCACATTGTACAATTTGTGTTGGAGTCTCAAAATTTTGGAAACTATTCCAAAATTGAGGCCAAAAATGGGTTTCATTCCCACAATGGGTGCCAAAAATGTGTGTGAAATGTGGTAAATATACTTGTAGTATAAGCACTTCAGTAGATCATTGTGATAGAGGCTTGGCACATTAAATTCATCAAATGAAACAAATGGAAAACCCAATATATTTTGATCTATTGCTTCCTAGCCAAGTTAAGTATGGTCTGTAAAATTTTCTCTCAAATCAAGCATATAGATCAGTGACTTGATTGCCTTAAAATGGAAGATTCAAAGAGTGTGATAAAAATATGCATTTTGTACACAAAATCTTTGATCAAACTATGCTTATTAGGCTAGAAATGAGAGTCTAAGCTATGAAAGAAACTAAGAATTGTGATTCATGATGCCAAATGAAATGCAAGTAATCTAAGAAAGGAAATACTATGCAAATTAAGCTATCTAAGATGTTGAAATGAACTCTAGATGAAAACAAGCATTATAGTACTATTATGCAATTTAAGAATGAATGAGCTTGTAGAAGTTAGGTTTTATAGGAATTCCAATAGAATTAGATAGTTCAAACTCAAACTTGTTAAGACATTGAGATTCTCTCTTTATTAATACACGTATTGGTCAAGTTTGTGATTTCTTGATTGTTGGAGAGAGACAAATTGGCAATTTTCTCATTTAATTCTTCTTTTTAATTATAAATTGGTGTATATGTATTTGAATTGGTTAGTTTACTTTAAAGTGCTATGACCTTTATATAAATAGTTTTATTTAGTAATCAATAGCCATTACTTGTTGTTTGATGATTAAATTGATGAATGATTGATTTATGTAAGTCAATTGATTGAATTACTCAAAAAATTAGGTCTAGTATTAGGTTTGGGTCAATTATTCAAGATTAGGGGCTCTTGGTTTACTACACCAATTTTAGGGGATTAAAGTAGACAAAGAAGATACTTAGATTAAGAATGACCATGAGATTTATGTCTTAAATCCAATGAGATGTTCATATGTTCCTTTTATCAAACATATTTTACTCACCTAGGGTGTTTGATGTAGGTGCATCCTTGGGTTGTTGCAAATCTTGCATCAACCAAAAACATATTTTCTTTCAATTTCTTGGTTGTACAATTTTATGCACATATCTTAGAATGTGCCTTTAGTTTTTTTTCTTGGTATTTGTGCATCTAGGGACATGTCTGTGGTGTTGTGTGGTTATAGAAGATTCTTGACAAGTAGTTAAAGAACCATTGTTACTTGTCAAGAATCTTCTATAACTACATTGACAAGTTACAATTGTTCTTTGTAATTTCTTGACAAATTTTGTATTTTAGGATCTCATGAAAGACTTTCCTAATTAGTGCAGCTCCATGAAACATATATCATTGTTCTTGGATCTTGTTTGGAATTTAATTTTGACCTATGACTAATTTCATGACTTGTAAGTAAAGATCCATATGATTTGGGTCATGAACTATATTTCTATTAGACCTTTTCTTGTCCCTACAAATTGTAATTGATCTAGGCCAACTTAGATTTTGTGAAGGCTCTATAAATTGGGACATTTTATCTTTGTTTAAGGGATCAACAAGGAAACGTGGAAATAGATTCTTAGATCACCTCTTGGAGGATATGATGAAGAATGGTTCCTATTTGTAAACTAACATGTAAGCTTATAATGTAGCCTATATGTTGTTAGCCGAGTCAATACAAATATTTGATTTTGTGATAATGCAAAGATCTATTGTAACATCTTAAGTATCTATTCTTGTGTCTAAAGTTGTAGTTTATGTTGTTTTGATTCATGCTACATGGTTTGGACTATCTCCTTTGGAGATACTCTCTCCATGGATATGCTAAAGGATAAATCAAAGAAGAAGAGAAAGATCAAGAAGACTTTGGTAAGATGACCTAAATCTTGTATGTCTAATGGTAAGTGCTTTTCTTGTGACAAGTTTGAAGATGGATATTGTAGAAATAAAAATCACTTTTCTTGATACAAAATATTAGAATGATTTAGAATAACTAGGAGGGGGGAAGTGAATCCATTATCCTCAGGTCCAGATTTACCAATTAAACTTTTAATCACTTCAAATACTTTAGATCGAAACATTTAGTAGCTCGGTCTATATAGAAAATAATCAGCAATATAAACTTGCAATCCATTGTCCTAATAGTAACAAATTTGAAGAATGTTAAACATTAATAGTAAAACATCTTAGATAACATCTGCAAGCATGACACTAGGATTTAACATAGAAACCCAATTCGAGAAAAACCACCAATAACATGGTACCAATTTTTCACTCTTCTGAAGTGAGCTCTTTTAGGAGCCAATCTTGTTAAAGGTTACAAAATACATTATTAAATGTGACCTTGCTAAATATTTAATCACCCTATTAGGATTGGTCGTGTTAGAGGACTTAAGAAAATTCCATTAGAATGCCATCTTGATTAAAGGATTTATATATGACTGTTAGGTCAACCTTGATTAAAGGATTTCAATACTAATACAATGGTTAGGAAGTAATAGTAGAATGATCTGACAAATAAAACTCACTTTGCAAATACAGATCAAAATTCAGTCCAATAGTTGACTCATTGATTGGCCTCCATTAACATCTCCATCATTGATTTGCTTGGCAATCCTACAAGCAATCACAGTTCACATCAACACTTCATTGTTCAACCTTATGCTCAAGTTTATCAATCAACAAAATCAACTACTGCTCCAACCTTGTTAAGGTCTTCACTAGCTCTACTAACCTCTATAATTTTAGTCTTTGTACTTCCTTAAATAGGTAATTCTAATATTTTGTAGCTTAAACATTACCATAGATCTTAGGGTTAGGTTAGATTCATCAAATCCTTCCATCATTTTGTTTCCTCTTTTCTCTTCTAGAAACTTCTTCAAACTTCTTGAATTCATGCATAAAAATGCTCAAATATGATTTCCCTTGAATTAAATGATCTAGGTCATCCCTCATTATCTTCAATGTACTTTCCATATTCCAAGAATTAAACTGTGTTAACTAGAAATCATGATTTCCTCATAATCTCTCAAATGATGTCCCTTGGCCAACACTAGGTTCTGACACTCAGTCATCACATATTTACTTAATCAATACAAACTATTCTATCTAGCATACTTTTTGATACTCAGTTGATATTGATGCCCAATCAATAGTATATTTTGCTTGGCTTATACTATCACTCAATCAACTCTAGCATCGCAAGGCATTAACTTCTAGTTCCTTAATCTTATTTTATTTTGCTTGGTCAAGCCTATGCACTTGGTCTTCTATTGATCACTTGTAGGGTACAGGAAAATTGTCTTCTCCACTTAGGTTATGATTTAAACAATCAAATTACCTTTTCAAAGCCCAACTGATCAAGTACCCATTGTAGTTCCTCTTTCCCCTAAGTCCTCTTGTTATGTCATTATTCAATCATATTGATATGACACTTTACTCAAATAGAAATTGTCTTACTAATAAGGTTTGACATCAATGACAACATAACCATTGTTCCAATTGTATTTTCTAACAATCTCCCTCTTTGGCATTTATGGCAACACCTCTAGTTACCATGCAATCCAAAACATGTAATTGGTTCAAGCAGCTCTCTCTGTGTTCAATATCAAACTCATCTTAGCGTCCAACAATCTCTCTTTTTTTTTTCTTTTTTATTATCATCCATGCAACTTTGATATGCAACACATAGGCTCCCTCTATCATATCAGATCATGAAATCAATCAGCTTCCCTTTTCATTGCTAGCAATAGCTTGCATTAATTTGTCATGGTTAATGCATTCTCCCTCTTTGCAACATAATACATTATTCCTCTTCATCAAATTCATTTTGTATTGTTGGAAACACCTTGCATGGATTTTTCATGATTAATACATTCTCCCTCTTTGCAACATAATGTATTCTCCCTCTTTATCATGTTCCTTTTGTATTGTTAGCAACACCTTGCATTGATTTTTCATGGTTAATACATTCTCCCTCTTTGTAACATAATACATTCTCCCTCTTCATATGGTAACTATATATTATCCCCCTCTTTGACAATAGTGCCAAAAACACTTCAGCTTTCTCATGCATCTTCACAATGTAGATATCTTGTACTTTTAAAGCTTCTCCACCATCTATCATCTATTCTAATGACTGGTACAACATTTTGTGCTTCTCACTTCACTACTTTAGGCAGCTACTAAAGTATGCCTTTCTGCATCAACTTGTAAAATATTATGATCAACACATTTAATGAAAAGCTCTATCTTAGCTTGAGTAGCCTTAGCTAGAGGAATCACCCCTAATTTACCTCTTAGATACTCATGTGCATCCTTAGGTAAAGCCTTAGTGAAAATACAACTATTTTCTCCTTGGTATTCACATACTTCAATCTCACTTCTTTACCTTGAACCAACTCTCTCAAGTAATGATACTTGATAGCAATATGCTTGGTCTTTGTGTACATAACATGGTTCTTTGATATATTTATAGAACTTGTGTAATCACAATAGATAACAATAGGATCAGTGATCTCTTCCTTCATCCCTTTCAACAATTTCTCAATCCACACAATGACAGAACAATTCACTATGGTTGCTAAATGTTCAGCTTATGTTGTTGATTGTGAAATGTAGTTCTTTTTCTTGTTTTTCCAAGAAACTAATCTCTTTCCTAGAAAGAAAGATCCACCACTTGTACTTTTTCTACCATCAACATTGCTTGCCTAATCTCCATCTGTGTATACTTTTAGTTAGAACTTTTCATTATTCGTATAGTATAGGCCATAGTCCTTTGTTGCTTTCATATATCTTAGTATTATTTTTATTGCTATCATATGATTCTCTTTAGGATTTGCAAAAAACCTTGCAAAAATTCCAACTGCTAGTGCAATATCAGGTCTTTTGTGAACAACATATTGTAGTTTCTCAATCTTTGATCTATGCAATGTTTGGTTCACATCAGTGGAATCATCATTGTTTGATAGCTTATTTCATGTTGCCATAGGTGTGTTGAGTAGTCTTGAGTCTTCCATCCCAAAAAAAATTAGTATCTCCTTGATGCATTTTGATTGAGTAATGTAGATACCTTGCTTCATCTAATATAAACCAACAAAGAATTTGATTTCCCCAAACATACACATTTCAAATTCCTTCTTCATCTCATCTGCAAATGATTTGTACAGTGCATCTTGTCCTCCAAATATGATATCATCAACAAATATTTGAGCCAACATTATCCCTTTACCACCTTCATTTTCCAAGTATAGATTATTATTATCATTAATTCTTAGAAAATCAATCTTTACCAAATAATTGTGCATCCTTTCAAACCATTCTTTAGGAGCTTGTTTCAATCCATACAGTGCTTTGTGTAGTTTACATAACATATCCCTTTTGGTGGGATCAACAAATCCTTCTAGTTGTTCAATGTAAACCTTTTCTTCCAGTGTTCCATTCATAAATGCAGATTTAACATCCATTTGATATAATTTAAATCCTTTATAAGAAGAATATGCAAGTAATATTCTAGCTCCTTCTGATCTTACAACTAGGATGAATGTTTCCCCATAGTCAATACCTTCTTCTTGTGCATATCCTTTACATATCAATCTAGCTTTGTTCCTTGTAACTTCTCCTTTCTTATTTAGTTTGTTCCTTAATACCCACCTAGTTCCAATAAAATTAGTATCCTTTTGTCTAGGTACCAATGATCATGTTTTGCTCTTCTCTATTTGTTCAATTTTTTCATTCATTTCTTTCTTCCAATTTTCATTGTCCAAAACATCCTTCACTGATTTGGGCTCAAACTCACAAAGTAAACATGTATCACTTCTAAGTCTTTTCCTTGTCATAACTCCAGAGTCTTTGTTTCCAATGATTTATTCATGTGCATGATGTCTTCTCACATACTTTGCTAGTGTATGTTCTTCATAGTAATTTTGCACTCCAATAGGTCCACAAAAGTTAGTATGAACCAATTCCAAAATATCATTAGATGAATATGTCTTGCTCTTGAAACTAGACTTTGCTATTTTTTCCAATTGACATTGTTTACACATAGCATTATCAACTTTCTTCAATCTTGATAATCCTCTTACTCTTTTCATCTTACTAATGCTTACCAAATTATCAAAGTTCACATGACACAACCTCTTATGCCATAACCATAATCATCATATTGTGCAAATCTCTATGTCTCATAAGATAAATATAGATAGAATAAGTTACCTCTTGTTTGTTCTCCACTTCTAATTAGTTCACCAATAGCATCAAATATCTTGGCCTTCCTGTGATGAAATTCAACTCTATACCCTAATTTTTTCAATTGTGATACACTTAAAAAATTATAGTTAATTCCTTCAACCCAATAAATTTGTTCATATTTAATCTTATCAGTCAATTGTATTGATCCTTTACCTTTCGCAAGACATGGTGCATTGTTACCAAACTTAGCACAACTACCATGGTTTCTAACTTACTTTTATCACCAATTATGTGATGTGAGTAGCCACTATCAATTATCCATCTATCATCTTTAATCAAATATGAAATTAATGCAATTTTCTCATCTTCATAAAAATCTTCTTTCATAGCAACATAAACAACTTCTTCATCATTATTATTAGACTCATTGTCAGTTTCTTTTTTAGCAATATAACAAGAATTCTTACCTTTTTCTTTGTAGTCCTTGTTTCATCTATTGTCTTTGTCATCTCTTTTTCCTTTGTACTTGTCTTCCCTTATTTCATCCTTGTCTTCTTTGTGAAGACATCTTGCATCATTATGACACTTTATTACCTGAAAAACATACTATAGGAAGTTTACCTTTGTATTTTCCTCTGCCTCTTAGAAGTCTTCTAGCCATCAATTCTTCAAGCTCATCAAGATCAGTATCATAGATATCACTATCACTATTTAGACACTTTCCTTTTTCATTCTTGTTAAGAACCAATTGAGATTTGAAAGTAGATTCAATAACAGTAGGAGTGAAATTTTCAAATTGTGACAATTCAAAAGTAGTTAGCCTAACAACTAATCCTTCCAAAATCATATTGTTACTAGGTGTACATCTCAATTCTTGTATTTGAAAGACTCTAATAGAATAAATAGGAAGTAGGGTTCTTAGTACCTTTTTTATCACAGTTTCATCATCAATGTATTCATTTGATCATCTTATAGAATTTACTACTTCTTTGACTCATACACAGTATTTAGCAGTGGTATCACCTTCTATCATTCTCATCTCATCAAAATTTCCTCTCAAAATTTCTAATTTTTCTTAAAAAAATATTTGTGTCTCCTCCATAGATACTCTATAACATATCCCACATTTTCTTAGTAGTATATAGTGCAACCCTTTATGTCATCAAAATTGGTATAGCTTAGGGTTGATGCAATCTCCATCATAGTATGATTGTGTTCTTTCTTCTCTTTCATCTATTGAGTTGTTAGAGGTCTTGATATCTCCACATTTGAATTTCCCAAATACTTTATTGCTCCTTCTCCAATTCCTACCAAATGCAACTTCATCAAACTCTTCCATGCAAGGAAGCTATCCTTGTTCAACCTTGGTACCTCCTTTTTGTACATCTTGATATTTAGCTTCAATTACCTTTAAACTTTTCTCTACAAGAACCAATTCTTTAATACGAATTGTTAGATTGATTTAGAATAAATGAGAGGGGGGGGTGAATTAGTTATCCTCGAGTTTACATGTACCAATTAAACTTTTAATCACTTCAAATACTTCAGATCTAAACATTTAGTAGCTCGATCTCTATAAAATCAACAACATAAACTTGAAATACATTGTCCTAATAGTAAAAAACTTGCAATATGTAAAATATTAATAGTAAAACATCTTAGACAACATCTATATGAGTATGACACTAGGATTTAACATGGAAACCCAATCTAGGGAAAAACACTAGTAACATGCTACCAATTTTTCACTCTTCTGAAGTGAGTTCTATTAGGAGCCAACCTTGTTAAAAGTTATAAAACACATTGTTAAATGTGACCTTGCTAAATGATTTAATCACCCTATTATGAGTGTCTTTTTTAGAAGATTTAAGAACATTCCATTAGAATGTCACCTTGATTAAAGGATTTACATACTGATACAATGGTTAGAAAGTAATAATATGTTGATCTGACAAATACAATGCACTTTGCAAATGTAGATCAAAATTTGGTCCAACAACTAACTCATTGATTAGCCTCCATTAACATCTGCATTATTGATTTGCTTGACAATCCTACAAACAATCAGTCTTCACTTCACCATTCATCCTTCTGCTTAAGTTCATCAATCAATAGAATCAACAACTGCTCCAACCTTTTTAAGGTCTTTACCATCTCTTCTAACCTCTATATGTTTAGCCCTTGTACCTCCTTAAATAGGTAATTCTAATATTTTTACACTTAAACATCACTGTAGATATTAGGGTTAGGTCAGATTCATTGAATCCTTCATTTTATTTCCTTTTTTCTCTTCTAGAAACTTCTCCAAACTTCTCCTTGATTTCATCCATAGAAATCCTCAAACATGTTTTCACTTGAATTAAATGATCCCGGTCATCCATTGTTATCTTCAACATGCTTGTCACATTCCAAGAATTCAATTTCAACATGCTTGTCACATTCCAAGAATTCAATTGTGTTGACTAGAAATCAAGATTTCCTCATAATTAGTCAAATATTGTCCCTCGGCCAATATAGGGTTCTAACACTTGGTCATCACTGAATTACTCAATCGATACTAACTCTTCTATCCAACATATCTTATGAGACTAATTTGATACTAATTTTTGGTCACCACTATATTTTGCTCGGTGTTTACTATTGCTCAGTCAACTCTAGCATCACTCAAATAAACTTCTAGTTCCTTAATCTTTTGTTCTTTTGCTCAGTCAGGCCTATGCATTTGGTCTTCTATTGATTACTTCTTCTAGGCTTTAGTACAACTATCTTCTCCACTTAGGTTATGATTTAAACAATCAAATTATCCTACTAAAGTGCAATTGATCAAGTTCTCATTGTAGTTCATCATAACTCAACCTTTTCTCTAGGTCTTTTTGTTATGTCCTTCTCAAATTTTCTTCATCAATCATCTTGATATGGAACTTTACTTGAATAGAAACTATCTTACCAATAAGGTTTGACATCATCGACAACATAACAATTGTTCCAATTGTAGTTTCCAACAACAAAATTCATAATTATAACTCAAGTATATTCACCATGGTGAAACAAGGTTAAATGTTACTTTAAGAAAAGACTAAAGTATATGGAAAAGTACTCCAAGAAATGATGAAGATAGTGAACATTATAGCATTGTATGTTCTAGATACAAAATATTTACACACATTACTAAATATTACAAAAACAAGAAGATGAGCAAAGGTGTTTTGGTAGGAAGGAACAAACACTTGTAAAATAATTAGACAAAATTTAGCAAAGTGTAAAGAGAAAAGAAAAGAATATAAAGGAATGAAGAAATTTAAAAAGGGAAGGGGAAATAATCACATAAATAATTCGAAGAGAAAGAAGAATAATAACAAGGAAAACAAGGAGAAGATAAGATTGGGTAAAATACAAAGTCCTAAGAATAAGTCTAAGAAAAAAATGAGTAAAGTTAACTTATATTCTTGAACATCTTGGAGTAAAGTTAGTGGTCATTACCCCTCCTAGTCATAACTAAGATACAAGACATTTCATTAGTCCAATATGCTCTAAAGAAAAATCTTACAACTAGATTGATGTAGGGAGGCTTCTATTTAGGAAAAGTAGTAGGCACGGTTAGGTAGAGATGTTTGATAGTGGTTATATGTATTTAGTGGCATAGAGTAGGTGGAACTCCTTTTTTATTTATGTCAAAGGGGGAAAAGAGAATATGTTAAAAATAATTAGGGAAGAAGATAAAGTGCAAGGAGTAGATAGATAAGATAAGATAAGATAAATATATTAATTTCCAATGAGAGACCACAATGTGGGTCTATGGGACTGGAAGCTTACAACCAATAAGATAGCACTAGATGGAACACCAAATGGTGCCAAGAAAGAACACCAAACAATATTCACAAAAGAACAAGAACAAAATCAAGAAATAGACAAAGAAGAGAGAGAGAGAGAGAGAGAGAGAGAGAGAGAGAGAGAGAGAGAGAGAGAGGGAGTGAGGATATGTGTGTGTAGTGAAGTTGTACAGACTGTGGACATCAATTAGCCTTAGAGGCCAACCTCGACTCCCAACCTATAGCAAAAGTGTCTCAAATCACTGTCCTAAGGTTTTTAATCACTACTCACTTACCCTCCTACTAGGAAACCATAACAAGAACCCGAGCTTGCTTAAGTTTTGTCAGTTGTGATCTAGTAAGATCCTCATCAAGATAAATCTTGGCAGAGAGAGGAAAACGCTTCCTCTTTTCCCTAAGAACTTGAAGGAGGTCAGCAAGTGAGAGGAATTGGATAAAGAGGGTGCTATCATGCCCAACCCAGGCATAGTCTAGTGTGATGTCAGTGATATCCAATCCTTGAGGAAAGAGTAACCCATCACAAGAGGCTTTGAAAAAGAAAAAGAAGAAGAAGAAGGAAGAGGGAGACCATAGACTCACAAGTTGAGCTCACGGGCACACCTGAACCTTTCATTTCCTATCTTAGTTTGGACCAACTTCTCCACTCTAGGGAGAGAAGTGGAAGTGGATATGGGCTTGTTACAAATAGATGCCCATGATTTCAATTGTTGTTCTATTTCAGTTTTCAAGGAGGATTGTTTTTTGTTGAGTTCAGACTATTTCTTCCTTAGTTGGTTGATATCAGACAATTGCAAATTTGATCATTAGAAGTTTGAGTTGAGAAATATCCATATTAGTTGTACTTAGCATTGTAGATATGTCCAGGTTCTTTTGCATATGATAGTCAAGTTGACTCTTCAAATTAGTTAATGTATCTTAAAGTGTCTCATGTAGGGACTACACAGTACACTAGAGAGTTTGATTCTTAGCTTCAACCTTAATCAACCTATCATTGAGACTGAGAGAGAGTGAGGATGACAAAAAATCTGTAACTTGCAAGGCCTTATGATTAGTCTCCAATTTTTTCAAGCGAGAAACTATTTATTAGAATGAGATTGGGTCAAATTGGGGATCCATAGCACACAAATAAGCTTGCACTCATCTAGGAAATGTGCCCTCTATTGGATGTTGTTGTCAAACAACTTTCAACTAGAAATTTGTCAAACAGTTTGCAAACAAAGTACAAGCAACTTGTCCCAAGCAGTCAAAAAAAAAAAAGAGTAACAGTAGTGACACAAGACAAAAGAGGCATGACACAGTAGGCTTAATGAATGAGTAGTAGCAAGGGCCAAACATCTGCTAGGGCATCATGGCTAGTCAAGAAAACAACGAATAGCTCTACACGATATGGAACAACTCTGCAAGAAACCACAACATGCCCTAAGCATCTCCACAAGGGACAAAAGAGGCATGACACAACTCTGCTAGGGCATCATGGCATGGCTACTAGGTTGTAACAACTCTCAGATACTAGGCTGCAATGGCTCATGGCTCTACTACGGCATCACATCTCTACAATAGCTCACAGCTCTGCTAGGGCATCACATCTTTGTAACAACTCATGGCTCTGTAAGCGTGTTTTCAAAGCATATAAGAAAACTAACAAAAAGAGAGCAAGTGTTGAACATTTGCTATTGTTTCATGGCTAGTTGAGCAGACAATTAATGACTCTACATGACAGGGCACAACTCTGTAGGTTTATATAGTTGCACATAAGAAAGAATTTTAGCCAAGAAGAGTGGTGTACATCAAAGGGGGAGAAATTAATGGAGATAAAGAATATGTAATAAAATTGGAAACAAGGAGGGTCTTGTTCTCAAGGGTACCAAAGATAGAGAAGAGATTAGGAAGCAGAGAAAAGTTAGAGAGACTTTTAAAGACAATGATGTATTTTGGATATTGTTGGCTCCTACTTGCATTATTTTTTTCCTGTCACATGTTTCCATAAATGTCAAAAGGGGATATTGTTGGTGAGAAGGATGAGTTTTCATTGATGTCAACATGTATATTACGTAGTTTGGATATTTTTTAAGCATTATTGGCAACAATATATATTGTTCAAAAGAATTACAAAGGAATGTTACTATAGCACACATCATGGGATGACATATAGGTTTTCTACATGGTTCATGTCAAGTTTCAGTTTCTAAATGATAATTTGATCAAGTTATGGCATCACAAATGAATATTAGTTATTTTATTATTTTCTAGTGTAATAGAGTTGCAAATATTTTTTTTGCACACGTGATCAAGATCAAATCTTTGGTCATATAGTTGGGGATGTGTCAACGACATGATAATGTGTCTTATAGTCAAAGGGTTTGTGATTTTAATTGTCCTTGAGGCATTTATAAGTATTTTAGTTGGGGGTGATAATGCTCTTAATTTTTGGTGTAAAATGCTTTTGACGAATAAAATGGTGATCAATAACCACCAATTTATGTGTACATTTGGGAAAAGAGGGAGACCATCAAATAAAATCTCTTAGAGCAATAAAATTAGATCAACACAACCAAAATTAATGTAAGGGTGTTAATGCAAAATTTAAGTCCTTTTATGTATGTACAATTCTAAGGTCTCTTCCTTTCCCAATTTAAGTTGATATGTAAATAATTCAATATACAAGTAAACTAAGAAAACATATAATGATCAAATAGAAAGAGATCTAATCTATTGTATCATTGTAAGTTCTATGAAATGAAAAAGAGGGAAATGTTCTCACTTTGAGGGTTAGTAGAGGATGCATCTTCATATATGAAGAAACCAAAACTAAAAATGGATTGAGATCTAAAAATATAAGGGTTGTAATTTCCAAGTGTAACAATCATGAGATGCTAGGAATATGAATATTAGTTATTTTACTATTTTCTAGTGTAATAGAGTTGCAAATATTTGTTTTGTGCATGTGATTAAGATCAAATCTTTGATCATATAGTTGAGGATGTTTCAAGGACATGATAATGTGTCTTATAGTCAAAGGGTTTGTGATTTTAATTGTCCTTGAGGAATTTACAAGCATTTTAGTTGGGGGCGATAATGCTCTTAAGTTTTGGTATAAAATACTCGTGACGAATAAAATGGTGATCAATAGTAGACCACCAAATTATATGTACATTTGGGAAAAGAGAGAGACAATAAAATAAAATCTCTTAGAGCAATAAAATTAGATCAACATAACCCAAATTAATCTAGGGGTGTTAATGCAAAATTTAAGTCCTTTTATTATACACAATTCTAAGGTCTCTTCCTTTCCCAATTTAAGTTGATATGTAAATAATTCAATATACAAGTAAACTAAGAAAACATATAATGATAGATAGAAAGATATCTAATCTAGTGTATCATTGTAAGTTCTATGAAATGAAAAAGAGGGAAATTTTCTCATTTTGAGGGTTAGTAGAGGATGCATCTTGATATATGAAGAAACCAAAACTAAAAATGGATTAAGATCTAAAAAAATAAGGGTTGTAATTTTCAACTATAAAAATCATGAGATGCCAAGAATATGTCAACTTGGGGTGACCTATATTGATATAGTTTTGCTTGGGGTGACCTATATACGAGAGATGAAAAGATAGGTCTTAGAACTATGACATAAATTGTATCATCAAATCTACACTTTAGGTTTGAAAGTCTATAAATTTTCACCTACACATAAGAGAAGAGAATTGTTTGTGGAAGTGGTCTTATCTTTTCCAAGCCCCTATATAGGAATTAACATTGAAATAAAGTAAGTAAAGCATGCAAATCAAGGGAAACTTTAGAAAGTCACCTCCAAAAGAGGATATAAAATATTAGTGAATCTTTCATTATTTTGAAAAAAAAAAAAAGTATTTCTATTGGAAAATTTCTCATTTTTAATTCTAAATATGATTAATATTGGTGATTATTTTTTAATCATATTTTTTTGGTTTAAAATATTGACAAATCTCGATAATAATAGGAAGTTCATTAATCACCATGGAATATTACAAATCAAAATTGTACATTTTTTTACCTCATGGACTATTATGAGGATCATTACATATACTTTAAATCAATAGTGAAAACTAAATATTAGTGATATATCCCTAAAGTAACTAATAATTGTGATAATTATTGGTCAGCTCAATTTAATTTCTCCAATAATATATCATATTTAGATGACTCAAATCTAATCATGTAACAAATATTGTGGCGAATATTTGAATTTAAAATTTTCAATAAAATAAATTATTGAGTGATTTTAAATACTCTATAACTAAATTTTATAAAACTATGAGAATTTAGGTTGTATCAAAAATGGCTAATTTAAGATAGTTTTATATAATATCTAGTCAATTGTTTATTCCTTAATACATGTGTAAGTAATTTCTTTTATGCCATTAATACATATGTAAGTAATTTCTTATATGACCTTATTCATATCAAAAAAATATATATATCAACAATATTCATATTAACAAAACATACCTTCTCTCCTCCCAAAATGGGGTTCACATTCTTATCATATTTATACTCTCCTTGTTTATCATTATTTCCTCCTTATTATCTCTTTTCTTATCCATGTGGCTTCTTTACCTTTTTTTAGAGTTTTCTTACTCACTAGTATATTTTGACCCTTTTTTGATGAAACTTGGTCAAATTTTCTACCCATGTTGGTCAAATTTTCAACCAATGGCTTCATGGCTATTTTCGTCATCAAAATTTTGACAAATTATTGTATTGGTCGAAATAGGTTTGCTTTGGTGTGAGGACTATTGGCCATTATTTCAATGAGTATTGGTCGAAAGTTTCACCGAACGTTGGTCATATAATTGGTCAATATTTTGAGCAAGCTTTGTCAAAATGGCCACCGAGCATTGGTTGAAAGTTTGATCAATGTTGGGCCTTCATCAACTAGTATGATAAACCCATAACCAAACCATTGGTGAAAATTTTGACTAAGGTTTGGTCAAATGTTCAACCAATTCTAGTCTTTGATCAACCAGCATGCCAAACCTATGACCAATGCATTGGTCAAAATTTTGACCAAACTTTGGTGGAAATGTCAACCAAGTTTGGTCAAAATTTCAACCAATATGATTAGTTTAAAAGAAAGTAGTGGGTCTACCACCACCTTCAGATGAGATTTCACAAACCTATATTGATGGCACTACAAGTGGCTATAGATGGGTGAGGTTTCAATATTGTCTACATATACAAGTCCAAATGTGATTGTACCTTGATCATTTCCCTCTCATACCCTTGCAAATCAAGCCACTTCAACCAAGGAATATAATCCCCAATATTAACACACCCATGATACACAAAAGATACGTCAATCACATTGGAAATAATCTCCTCTGAGACATGAGTGTCTTGAAGTTCAAGAAGGAGAACCTCTTCATGTTAAGACTATTTTGTAGCTAAGCTTGCTCAAATAGAGAAGTGACTCCTTTGCGAAGTTGTTGGGATCTCTTGGGAGCAAAAGATTGGACTCTCTTTAGAGAGAGAAGCTCAAGAACACAAATCCTTCAAGAAATTCTCTAAAAGGGGCCATATGTAGCCTAAGAAACCATTAAATAATTGTACCCCAAATGATCCCCTTGTGAAAGTCCATCTATGATGTAGAGCCCTCTGTTGTCACCTTAAGTAAACTAATTCAACTTAAGGATTCAACAATAAACTTGGAATCAATACAAGGAATTAGTCATACTCAAAGATCAAATGGAGTTCTCTAAATATGCAAGTAACTCCCACAACCATTCTAATGAGTTTACTAACTCTTTTCTTTGTTCCCATCTCTCCAAGCACCAATACCCTTCTAGGCCACCTAGTGCACCTAGTGCCTCCACCATACCAAAAATCCAACTAGGCTTCAAACCTCAATCTTAGCACCTTAGATCATCTCAACATGGTAAATTTTCCATGTTACAATTTCCCATTCACTCCTATCCACTCATCTTCAACCCTTTCTCTTCTATAGCCTTTCTAGGTCTGCCTAGTTGCCCTTCCAACACTAAAATCAAAAATTCTCTCCCAAAACCCCCAAATGACCTATTAAGGTTTTTACACTTTCAAATACACTTTTCAAAGTTACTAAGTTCATATCATTCTCAAACTTGCATGACCTGACTGGTGAACACTTTCTTCACCCCATAACCCTTCAACTAGGCCTAATAGTCCTTGTCCAAAGAAGAAACTCTATCATCCACTAATCTCCAAGACTCCACAACCCAAAATAATCTTGATAAAGGATTAGAATATGGGTTAAAAATTATTAGGGGAAAAGAAGGCATAAAAAAATATTATTAGGGGAAAAGAAGACATCAAAAAATATTATTAGGGGAAAAGAAGGCATTAAGTTTTTCACAATTTTGTAAACTGTCATATCTATTGCTATAGAAAGATTTATCCATTAAAATATAAAATTACAAATTTACTTTTGAAATTATAAAATTTTGCCTCACTATAGTTAAAAATATTTCAACAACCCCATTCATTGCATCTCCAAACTTGGTCTTGCCTGCCTTAAACTTGCTAGTTCCTATAGTATCTTCTACATGTCTAGTAAAGTACTTGAAGAAATAGAACATGGTGAATATATGAAATGCATGAAAGTGAAAAATATATATAATTTATAACATAACAGTTTAAGGTACTTTTACTTACCTTATCAAAAGGACAATTAATACAAAAACTACAACTGTGAGTCCAACCTTGCCAATAAATGTGGCAACACCATTCAGGTGAACTTGTTGTAACAGGAACCATTTTTGTGTGTTCAAAATTTGAGTGTGAAACTAACATTATTGAATAGACATAATGGATAATTTGATAAGTCAGGAAGGGTCTAAGACAAAACCTGTAGTGGAGTTTCTTCCCCATTATCCTTTGATATACTTGCCATTAAAACACCCCACTCGGTATGTAATCCTACTTTAGTAACATATGACAAGCGAATAAAATATGTCAACTGATTAAACACAATTAGAAAGCATAACACTATTTCTTTAAGATAAATACTTACCACTATTATTCCATAGCCATCTACTATATTACATCCAGACATAAAAAATGGATTGCTTTATCTTTGTGAACCTATAGCCAAAATAGGTAGTTAAGATAATGAAAATATCCCAACAATTGGCATCAAAATTTTTTAAGATATATATCACCTTGAAAACATGCCATTGACACAACATAAGAGAGAATTGCATACAAATTTCCTTTCTCCAGTCATGTTGGATTAATCAATTGACAAGGAATGCCTTCAATTAGAATGCCATCTACAAGGACCTAAAAATAAATGATAAATGTCTAAGAAAGAAATAATTCATTTTTGAAATAGACTAATAAATTAATGTATAGGATAATAGTGTTAAGCAATTTACATATATACTTTATCACCAATATTTAAAGGTAGAACATTGCCAACAAGAAGATCAAAAATGGAAACTTTAAATCTTCTACCCCCTCAAATAACTTGAACATGTAATGCAAAATACTATCGAATCAAGGGAACTGACAGTAGAAGAAAGAGAGAGAGAGAATGTGTTTATTGGTGAAATACAAGATTGAGAAAAATAGAAACAAGATATATACCTGCAATTGGATGTTCCTTTTTTCTTCATTTAGATTTTAGAGTTGTAGAGATTGTTGATAGTCACTAAATGCTACAAACAAAAAAGGCAAGGAACATAATAGTTTGTAAAGTACTCTTCCTTCACAATGATGGTGGTAGGGAATCCCTTAATGAGCCATCAATTCATAAAGCCATCAAAGTCAAAGGACATTTTTGGAAAATTTTCTATGTTACATTGGCCCAAAAGATACAAGAGTTGGCATTCATTCCAATTAAGTCTAATAAGAAATACACATTCATTTCCATATCTTTATTTATATACCAACTTCCAATTATAAGTAGATACCGAGATAATTGCTAGTAATAACACCAAAATAGGTTTGGAATTACATGTGATAATTCTCTGTACAAATTCAAGGCTGAAAACATTAAGACAATTTATATGTACACATGAGATATAATGCACACCTTAATATGACCTTGTAAAATGACCATGATATTTTGGTAGCAATTTGTAGAGCCTTTTGGTTTAATTTCCACATCTGTAATATTTAATCAATTAAAAGAAGTAGTGGTAAAGAGATTTTTAGAAGATAAAAAAGACAAAATGAACATATTAATCTAATACCATGTTCACAGACAACAATAAAATATCGCAATGTAGGCCACATGATGATAGCATATAACTGTGCATTTAGGACAAGTTATTCTTAAAAACCTTTGGAAGAATCAGAATATAAGGCAAAATAATAGCAGCTACTTCTTTCAACCAATTTGGATATTGCACTAAGAAACTTGATGATGCTAGTTCAAGGCATAAATTTGCAACACTATAAGCTTGTTCTTTTGATGCGTTGGACCTTGCAAAGGAAAATAATATCAATAATGTGATTGTTTTAAAAAAATAGGTAAGGTGCAAACATGCAATATATCAACTTTTTTTAATAAGGTATTAGTATTCCACATGTCTTAATGAGTATAATATCCCTGCGCCAAAGATAAAAAAATAGTTGGATGGGGTAGTAGGGGCTTAGAGAGTCATGTTGATGGGCTTAAAAGGATGTACCATATAGACTTTTCTATTGGAACAAAACCTAATAGATACAATCGAACACCATACAGACTTTGTTGAGGGATGAAAATATAATAAATACAATGGAACAATAGTTGAAGGAAGCAAAGGTATTGGGATCAAGATTATATTGCTTGATAACTAAGCTAAAGATGATCAAGAATAAATTGCTACTTTGGAACAAGAATGACTTTGGTAATAGTTTTGAAGCGAAAGAAAGGATAGAGTAGGAAATTGAGGAGCCTAAAAGAGTAGTGGTTGATAAAGGAATGGACATGAAACTCTATCTCAAAGAAAAAAAACTATTAGCTAGTTAGGAAGATATTCTTGGTATGTTAGTTTGAGCTTCACTTGGTTTCAAGAATACTTTAATATTCTCTACTTTATAAGGCCAACTACCTAAAGGTGGAAGCTCATCTGGTCTCACCCCCCCCTCCCCCTAACATCAATCTAAATTCCCCATTATCAGCTAATTACATACTTCATTCATTCATTCATCCATTTATGAACTATAACATTCAATCAATACAATCACATAACATTCATTAATATGATATAAAATTTATTAATCCACAATACTAATCAAGACTTCATTAACACATAACAATATTCATTAACATGAAATAAAAATCAATATTAATACACAACATTCATAGATAATTACTTAAAACAACATTCTTTCATTATCCAACAAAGTTTATCAAACAGTGTTTATAAAAGAGCATTTTTAAAAAAATCATTTCTTCTTTTTGTTTTTCTTAGCTCTTTTAAGAAAAAGGTTGATAGGAGCATAAATATCTTTCTCATTCTCCTCCTCTTGTGGCACATGTAATGTCAAATTATGATGCCTCCTCCTATTTTGAGGAGTACAAGGCTATTACATTAAAGGGGGCTCTATTGTAAGAACAAGTAAATGGGTTAAATTGGCATACTATTTTTCTTTTTTTGACTGTTACAAGTATTTAATTAACTAGTACAATATAACATGCATTTTTCTTACCTAACAATGCTACATTGTGTACATTAACATTTTGATCTGCCACCACATCAGCATGTTGAACACTTGGAACATGCTCTAAGATATTCAAAAAAAGTTTACATGTCAAATTGCAATTGATGTTAAATTGTATTCATAATTGCATAATTAATTTCTAATATAAAATTAATACCTCCACCATTATGATGCACATCATGGCCTTCATCATGCACAGGTTTTGTGATAGGATATAAAGGCTGCAGTGAAATGTTATGCACATTGTTATGCAATCAATTTATGTTCTAAACTAACACCAAAAAATAAATTTCTCAATTATTCAATTTGATTTACTTTTCATTTGACCAATTTACCTGTGTCTCATTTGGTACACCAGATTCTTGGCATAGGCATGTTACCACGACTTTGTAGCCTTTCTTCAAGAATTTTTTTAATCTTCATATGTGGGCTCTACATTGAATTTTGTTTAATGTATTTTTTTATTAATATCATCAATTTTGCATGTATGATTTGATTAAACAAAAAATTTTGCAACATTATATAAAAAAAAAAAAAATGAAATTCCATTTCCACTACTTACAAGTTGAGACTGAAGATTCATATAGCCACTAGAGCCAAGTTTGCATTGGCCAACCTTTTCTACTCTTGCTTTTGTAGCCACTAATGTGTTCTATAGTTTATGAATAGTTGTAAACATGTTAGAATATATATTTACAAAGATCACTAATTAGTGCATGACTACATTCTACTTAATAATATCATGACATACCTTCTTTTCCCTCTTCTGGTTCATTTCCTTTATCACGTAGCCTTTTCTCTTTTGCATCTTCTATTATTTCATTCCACTCCATCAGTGGAATCATAGGATGGTCATACTTTGGGTTCTCCTTTAGACCCCTTCTACATTGGTCCCTCACAGTCTATATATGTTGTGATGCTCTTTTGAGAAATAGGGCAGTGTCAAAAATATTTTTTTCCAAAAAGGTCCTAAGAACATGTGATGAGTTGACTTCTTAATTTAGGACCCTAGTCATTTCACCTTTTAAAATAAAATAAAATTGTTAGATCAATAACTTTAATATAGTACAACAAATGGAAGAAAAGAAAAATATTGTAGCAATGATACGACACTACATACTTTTTACGTATGGTGGCTCCAAATAGCCATAATGTCATATCAAAAAGATGATAAAAAAAAACATTTTTTCCTACAAAAACATCATGGGATTATCAGTCCAAAATGAGTTATGTATGAGTAAACTATAATTACACTATAAATAATAACAATTCTAAAGCACCTGGAAGCTTTTTTAATTTTAATGGAAACATAATTTTCTTGTTTAGTAACAATGCCCTTGCAAATGGACTAGTACTAGTCACACGGGCTGCTCCAGGAAATGGACCAACTTTAATAATATTGGTCTCTATTTCTCTATCAACTGAAGGTCTATCTATTAGTGAACAAAATATTCCATGAGTATAAAATCCACCTAGTGGAACCCAATATTTTGCATATATTTGTTCATCTTCTTGCTTGCTTTCATTAATTACTTTTTGTATGTTCTAAAAGGTTTTATGAATAAAATAAAGATTCACTTACTATATCTATTTATGTTTTGAAACTTGGCAATTGATTATGATGGACATGGCTTCAAAATTACATACACATTAGATGATGTAGTCTTATTTGGCGATATACTAATTGGTAATCATCATTGCATGTTATTTAGTAAGAATTCAAAATTGTTATTCACTAGTAATAGTGAATGTCTCCCAACTATCCCTTCTAAATACAGATCATGCTTTATTAGAGTGGATTTATAACTCTTATTAGATGTCTCTATCTTTTCCTTGTCAGTGTTGAGAATCTGCCACACAAGCTTTCATCAGTGTTGAATGAAATGTTTCTAATACTAGCTGAATTATTTTTAATGTTGACCATTTTGCTCCCTCCTTATTTGTTAGTGATAATGATCTGTAGATGTGTGTGTGTGTGTGTGTGTGTGTGTGTGATGAACTGAATGTTACACATTGAGCAATTTGATGATGTACTACTAATGGTACATGTATTGATGCTAGTTGTTTGACCCATCTTATGTGTTGGATAGGTATTGTATTTTACTACCTATGGATGTAGCTTGTTGCTATAGGTGAACATTTGATTAGTAACTATTGAGTTCATCATGTTTTCTCATCACTAGTTAATGAGGAACTTCCATTAGTAATAATCATTTGAGAATATGTTTGTTACATTTTGAGAATATTCACTTTAAATTTCATTCATGAAGACTTCTTTTATCCAAACTGTTACTCAATTCTTCAAATTCACTATCAGTATTTTTAAGGTTATTGCTATAGCTACAATGATAAGAAATTAGATTTCAGGATACATTATAGCAATTGAGTTTCAACGGTTTGAAGTCCAACATGGTGTCATTGTAGCTAATAGTGATTGGGTTAATCATTGAGCAAAGAAGGTTCAAAGAAGACATAGTGATGAGTGATAGAGTCACTGCTATACTTTAAAGTGATGCATTTGATCACTGAGCGGAGAAGGTGCTATTTTGATATGTCGATGAATGATAAGTCTTTGGATGTAACTATATGTTATGGCAATTATAATCTATCCTAAGTGGTGAGTGTGTAAAATATTTTGGCAATCAGTGATAAAGGTTTGGATATTGCTAAATCCTATGGAGATCATCACTAATCAAAACAATAGAGGAGTGGCCTAGGCGATCAGCAATGAGACGAAGTCATCATTATAGCTTGTGGCGATCATCACTAATCAAGAAAATAAGATTTTAGACACAACGACAAGCAATAAAGCAAGGTTATCACTATATTTTATAGCAATCATCACTAATCGAGGTATTGAAAAAAGGCTTTGGCAATCAATGATAAGGATTTTGTGATCATTGAAGGATATTGTGATGAAAGGCTATATTATTATGCAGTTTTCACTATATGTTGAGTCAATAAAGTATGATCATTGATTGTGCTTTGTGTAATGGAGATATAATGATTAGCGATGACTTGTAGAATATCAACATATGTTATAGCGATTCTTTCTCCAGAATAAAAAACAGAGATTTACAATAGCCATACCTAATAGAAAGAAATTGTATCGAGGATCATAGTTGAGGAGTTTGCATTGTAGCAATGAGTGATGGTGTTATCATTGTTATTATAGCAATGGGCATGGAGTTGAAAATAGTTCATATTGTAGGAATTTGATTATGGTGATTAAGAGACTCATATGTTCATAGAACTAATGACTATAATGATGAATGTTTTAATATATTTTTATAGGCGCAAAAATGAGTGCACAAGATGACCTCTTGCAATAATTTCATCTACTAGAACCATAAAAAATGGATTTATGTTTCAATTCGTGTGGAAAATAAATGCAACCTATTTTATAATAAAAGGGTAATCATTACAGTGTTAGACTCACAAATTCTCATAAGCAAGCTAGTAAAGTTAACATTTGTGTTCAGTCTTCACAAAAAAATTGTATTTAGAAAAGTATTAGGAAAAGTCATGAAGAGCTCTGGTTCTATTCAAAAAAGGAAAGCAGAGAAGGTTAAGAAGGCAAAGACTAAAAAAAATAGAAAGCTAATGATGAGGTGCTGCAATAAAAATTGAATGAGGATCTCATTGAACAAATAGAATTCGCAGGCCCCAAATCTAGAAGAGGCAAATTTTCTTCTCTAGACAAGGTGAAAGACAAGTATAGTGAGGTTGGAGATGTCTAGACTCAGAATAGAGGCTGTGAGCTATTTCTATATCATTATGTGAGAAGAAACCATAAGGCACCCATCTGTCATCCTTGGGAGATGAATTTGAGAAAATTGATAGTGCTGAATGTATTCTTCAATTTGGAGTTGCTCAAGGTAATTATTAGCAAATATAATGTTGAGGACAAATGTATATATGATAAAGATGGGGGAAAATTAATGGAAGTATCTATTGAATCCTTGAATGAAGCATTTAGACTCACTAATGGCCTGACAAAGAAATTGTCTTTCATTGAATTGAAAAATGAATATGAATGGTCAAATATCTCATACATGCAGTGGAAGTTTTTGCATAAGATAGAAAAGGAGCCTTTGACATTATTTAAGACATACTTAGATATGACTTATCAATCATGTGGGCAAGTAGGGGGAATGGAAGCACCTAATTTGATGGAGGTTGGCCCTATGGTGTTAGCATCAGATGTGTAGATGCTAGAACTGAGACCCTATGATTATGCAATGTATGTTGTTGACAATATTCATACTACTTTTGTTATTTTTGATGATGAAGAATACCATACCTTTAAGCACTATTAATTATTTATGCATATGGTTTTTTATTTTGGACAAAAGAAAGGATTATGAGGTGAGGGTTTAAAGTTGAATTTAAGAGAGTCCAATACAGATATGAAACCAGTTTGAATGTGGACATCAACATGGGAATATAGGTTCAGTGCTTCTTGTTATCTAACATTTGAAGATCACTTAGTGCAACCTTTGTATACACTATTTGGACACCACTCTTTCCCTTCAATCAAACCTGACATCAAAAGATTCTTAAGACCTAAGGAGAATTGGCTAGGTGAGAAGATTAAGCATAATTGGGGAGACTGGTATGCTTATGACTATTTCACAATTGTATGAGTGCTTGGATTTGAAGGGAGACCGCACAAATTTCTTACATCAGTGCGTGATCGGATTTCTTATTTGGAGATTGTTAGGAAGATGTCAAAGTCTAGCAAGCAACATTTTGGAGGTAAGTAGAGAAAGAAGTTTTTCTTTTGTGTGACCTTATCAGTTGGAGAATTTACTATTTGTTCAAGTAAGTGATATGATAAGATAGAAGAAAAACTATAGAAAGAGTATCATATGTATACTATGGAATCCTAGAGTAACTATGATCTAGAAGGATACATTCATGTATGTAGAAAATCACAAAAGTTGGGTGATTACATTCACCATGGAAAAGAGTATGAAGAAAGTTTCAAAAATATGGAATTGATTGAAGTACAACAAACTATTGAGGAAAAAGAAAGGGAAATGGAATAATAGAGGTAGATAGCCAAGGAGCAATTCAGAGAAGAAATTCAAAGAGTTCCAGATTCCCCTATTCAAGTTTCTAGAACTATAGAAAGGCCAGTACTTTAGCATGTGGAACATGATGTGCAAATCCTAGAGAGGATAGATGTTGAGAAGGATGAGAGACTTTTAGAGTCTATCAAATTTTTGAATGATGATGCTTTCATAAAATCCAAAGAATTTATAGTTGTACAGTATAAACACAGAGGTAAATAGTTAAGGCAGAGTATCCCTAATATCTCTCCTCAGAATGAGTTGAAATTAATGTCAAATCTAAAAGAAGATATTAAGGGAGAGGTTAAACACATGACTCTGGAACAATTGCTAAATGAGGTAGGGGTAATGGTTCTACCTAATTGAGACTTAAGTGCATCATATATTTTTGATAGTTTGATCAAGTTAGGCATATGAAGTTGGATGTGCAAGGAGTTAAAGATGTTATTATTGCATCATGATTTATTGAGGATAAAAAATATATGTTTCTTTGGTCTTTATATCCACCAAATAAGAGGCCACAAATCATTGATGTTGATCAGGGATTTGGTAATGACATTAAAAGTTGGTGTTACAGAACCAAACAAAGTTGCAAGCATGCAAGTAGATCTTGCATTATTCAATGAAGTGTTAAGAAGCTTGTTTTTGAAAGAGATAATTGGAAAGCTATTATGAAGATTTATTGAAAACAAGACATCCTCAAATGCAACCAAGGATACAGTCATTTGATGATGCCCTAAAGTCTAAATTGAAGAGGTTGTGAGAGGAAAATGCTAAATTAAAAGATATCTCAATGATCAAAAGGGAGGTTGCTAATACCATGATTATAAATCATTTCAAGAAATTATTGGTTAAATTAGATCAGATCTAGGATGCTTATAATGTATATGAACCTCTTGGCTAGAGACATAATGAGATATATAAGAAATTGGTTAAAGAAAGAGATACCCTCAAAAACACTAATACATTAGGGGTCAATTTGAAACGGCAAGAAAAGATAATGTGGTTTTGGCTTTTTTTTTTTCAATTTTAGTCCGATGGCATCGCAATTGCGACGCCGGCGGGATATAAGAGAAAAAAAAAAGCCAAAAACCCTCATTTGAATGAAATTGTGTGACACGGGTTGGTTCTTCTGAAAGGCGCGTGTGGGAGATCACTTCAACAAGGTGTAAGGTGAACTCGAGGTGCATTAAGAGGGTCGGGCAGAGACGCGCATAGGCAACTTGAATGAGCAAATTGTTTACATATTTTGAATGCATGAGATCTCCATTCACAGGTGAGTCCCAATGACTCAAAATGATGGTGATGGATCCCAAAAATATCCTTGACCCAGATTGTTATGCAATTCTCTTGAGTCAAAAACATATATGAATTGTTGGTGTTATGTGGCATGCTTGCATATACCATTTTTCAGTCTTCTCACATTCACAATGCCTCCATATCTGAATCATTCAATATTTCCATTCCTCAACTCAGTGTATTAGGCATCAAAGAGAGATTGGGTCACTACATTTAATGTATCTGTCCATTATGAGCAATTCCTAGTGCATCTTGTTGAACTTAGATAAGATTGAGTGTTTGGTGTTGCAGGTCACCACTCGATGATGTCTTCACCAACACCTCTTTATTCATTCATCTGTTGAGGCCCTTCAAATCTCTAATTATCTTCTAGTACATATATTCACAATTGTATTCAAGTTCTTGATCTTCATGAGAACCAATAGAGTGAGGCTCGGGTACATGATGCTCATCACCAACTTGGCATACAAAGCATGAATTTTGACTCCAATCAGCCCTCTGAACTCTCTTTCAATGTGCATTGAATTAAACCAATGGTTTCCTTATACCCATAGAAATCCTTCATGTTCATTGGGGCCAAATTTTCTCTTTATATGTTTAGATAACTTTCCATAGATTAGGATTTCATTAGATATAGAAGTAAATGTATTCCCGTGAGAGCATATTCACTTACATTTGGATTCTTGATATACTAAGCTGATTGTGAATTCCTGCTTCATGTGTGAGGAACTTTGAAATTTTAATGGTGCATCCTTCACAATATGGTTAACTCATTTGCAAAAAGATGTAGCCTTTAGGATTACTTTTAAAATTGTCTTTCCAACCCTTACCAATTTTGTCTCTTCAGAGACTTCACAATAACATGATACTTAGATGCCTTCAGGTATCCCCACCTGAAGGCACAACAACACAAATTTCCTGCTATGTGGCAAGCTGAGGCTCTTTTGTTTCATTGCAGATCTTCTGCTTGCACGGAGGTCTCTCTCCATCATTGGACACACTTGATAACATTCGAGCTTTGGATCACATATAGGAAGTGCATCTATACACATAAGTATAAACTTCTTCTTTTCTTGCAACATATATAACAACAATTTTAAGTGCTTGCAAGCTGGTATATACTTATGAATAAATATTACATCCTGATTTAAATGTATGGAAACAATTTTTATTCCTTTTAAGCTTCATTCATCTCGAGGTGCAATTCACAAACTTAAGAATAGTGGCTTTTATTCTTTAGGATACCTTTAGGGGAAGAGTATGTGAATGCCCCCTCGTGTCTGGAGTCCAGTTTAGAGGAGATGGCTATTTACACTACTAAGGTTTGTTGAATCTAATTCTGAATAACATTGCTTCCTATTGTTGAATCTAATCTAATGTATATTTTAACTAGACTTGTAGCTTATATGTTTTGAAATTTTTGCTAGGCCTTGTAGTTTGTATAATTTGATTGCTAGAGAGCTTCTACAACTAAGCAAGAAGGCCGTTGCATGAGTTATAGCCACGCGCTCGGGTATGAAAATTGTTTTTTTTTAATTCTAATGTATATTTTAACTAGACTTTTAGCTTATATGTTTTGAAATTGCTTTTAGTGGCTTAATGTTGTAAGGTCTCTTGACTTGTAACAATTATAATAAATTATTTTTAATTTAACTCTTTTATTTGTTATTGCAGAGGACCCCCCTTTGCAATAGCATAGGAATTTGAGATCATCAAGAATAGAGAACAGAACAATTGATGAGGGTGGAATTGATGATGACACTGATGCTCCTCTTAGAGCTTACATAGAAAAAAGAAATAGAAAGAAAAAAAAGAAATGATTGTCACTACATGCCTTAATTGATAATGACTGTATTTTATGTCTCAATAAATTTAATTATGTGCTAATGAATGTTCATGAATTATGTGTTAATGCAGAATATTGATGAATGTTGCATGTTAACGAATCTAATGTGTTAATGAATGTTATCATGTGATATTGATTGAATGTTACATTTTATTAATGGTTGAAAGAATGAATGAATGTTAGATGTTAACGAGGAATGTAGAGTGATGTTAGGGGGAGGGGGGTGGGGCCAAATGAGCTTCCACCTTCATGTGGTTGGCCTTGTTTAGTAGAGAATATTAAACTATTCTCAAAAAAAAGTGAAGCTCAATAAGATGTAAGTGAAGCTCAAATTGGCACAAATAGGGAGTCTATATGATGTAAGGGGTCATTTGAAGTCCTAGGGTGTCCTAGGAAGAGTTATGGGTGGATGGTAGTGTTTACATGATGTAATAGGCTATTAAAGCCCCTAAATGATGTAAAATGCACTCAAAGTGCAAGATCTGTTATTTCTCGGTCCTTCCCCAATATCAAATGCTTTAATTTTGATCTCCCTGAAGTCATCTCGGAGGCTCCCAATTACACCGATACATGGATGCAAGAACACTGGCAAAAACCTCATGTGTTAATAGGATATGGCATAAAGTTGCACAAGATGACAAGTTGTTTTGGCTCTTGGTGGATTTCGGAAACTATATTCTCTTTCCCTTTGGCCTATGCTTAATCCATTTGCTTCTTCTTCTTCTTTTCCATGTCCATTTCTCTAGGACCTATTATCTTAATTCAAAGGGATATCTATGATGAGTTTGGATTCCTCTTCCAAAATGATTTTTTCAACTGTTAGTTTCCAAAAAGATCTGATACCGTGTCACATAGCCATCCCTTCCACATAACTATTAGAATAGATACCTATATCTTTATAAAAACCTTGGATCTTATCTCCTATTTTACTCCTTACCAACCCTCGTATACTAGAGATAATTGGGTTTCCTTGGTTCTGATGGATCTATTTAGTTTCTTTCCTTCTCGCTATGTTCAAGCAATTTAGGTTGCTGAGGTTCTCATTAATATCATCAGTTAATTTTATTCTAGTTTCATAGTGGTTGGGAAAACAATGCATTAAGAGTAGGAAGTAGCATTGAAATTACCACTAACCAATCTCTTGAGAAGGTATTTTATGCTTGATTGGGTGTGTCTCTAAAATACAGAGAGCATATCAAAGCTTAAAGCAATTTGTTCATATTTAGCTTTATCCATCTTGTATTCAAAATTGAACAACATTTATAGTGTACTAATCTTTACTGTCAGACATTTTCATTTATTTTCTTCTTCTATTATCTTTAGAGTTAAAACATCTCATTTCACTATTTTAATCTATATCTATGCCCCGATTTTTGTATCCATGATAAATCTATTACAATCTAAGACTATGGGTTTACTCTGACGGTCATTGAGAATGAGACTTTATGGTTGATCTTACAAATTAAGAGGGATTTTTATAAAAATCTAGAAAGTGTTTTTTCTAATAACATGAGCTATAGTTAGAGGAAGGTTGTAATGAGTATAGTTGAATTTGTTAGATCAGCAAATACCATTAATCTTCAAGGTTTTTAGTTTACAAGGTAAATAAATTATAAACCTTAGTATTAATACTAGGTGTAACTTGCTTAATGTGGACTTACTTTAGTAACATTATTCAAGTAAATAATGCGAGGAGACTAAAATAGAGGCTTTGAATTCCTTTTTCGTGAAGAAAAATAATGCAACTATAGATCTGGTTTTCAAGAAAGCATGACAACCTCTGGAAAACTGTGAATAATTTTGCCCTATATCCACTATTTTACTATCTGTTTCAAATGCTTCTTCATCTACTGAAGTTGGAGATTGTGATTTAGAAACTGGTGAGTTAGATAATGAAAAAGCATTCACTGAATCACTGGATGAAAAAATGCAGCATGGCCTTTCTAGCAAAGATGTTAATTTTAGAGATCTAGTGCAATGCCTGATAGATGTTGTCATTCCAACATGTAGAGGTCCAGCTGGAAGCTGAGCATTGCTCATCTACACACATTGCAAAAGAAATCAATTCAACTAAGAGATCCACTTTCCATGAAGTGATGAAGTTGATTTTGAAAAAACCTAAGGAATTGGCAGTCAAGTAGAAAGATTGCTCCCTTCCATTATCTGACCACCTTGACACTTCTGAGGACAAGGTTAGAGAGTATCCTTTTTTTTTTATCTTTGTCATTTAGACTTTTACATAGACATTTCTTTGAAAGCTCATTAAAAAAATTATTGAAATTCTTCACTCAAGAATAGACATGAATTACAAGTGTTATTTCGCATGGAAATACTTGCCTTAGAGATTGCTGGGAGCATTGAAGAGCAAACAAAGAATAAATTAATAAAAGAAATTTGCAAACTTCTAGAAAACATCCAATTTAATTTTCCAGGAGGAATATTTGGTGGGGAAAACCTAAATGAGTTTGCAAATAGAGTTATTGCATCTAGGTAACTGTCTAACTTATTAATAGATTGTGTCTACTATATTTTAATATCTGAAAACACTTAAATTTATCATATGTTCATATAAGCCATGCCCTTCTTTGTAGGTATATTAACCGACTAGACATGGTGATTAGAAAAGTATATAAGGATATGGAATTTTATGTATATGGTGATTCAGGGGATATCTTCAATTCTATGTCCAATGAGGATAAAGATGCTGATATGCAAAAAAATGAGTCTGATGTATTGGCTTCTTCTCAAAATAATGTCATGGCTACTAATGGTGGGAAAGGGAGAAATGCAGGCTAGATAGGACAGTTATATCATCATATGTTTTTCTCGTATGATGATCAACATTCTCTAAAATTGCCACAAGCTGAAAGGGTTTCAAGAAAGCATAACGGCAATGATTATGAATGTAGACTTAAGAAAGTCGAAGAAAACAAGGAGTGTGCACATAGATTTGAACATTTCACAAGTAGAGCTCGAGATTTACAATCTGTGTGGGCATCAAAACATGCTAGCCATATGATCAGGAAGCAATCTAATAGCCAAGTAAATCAACTGAAGAAGAAACATATAAAAGTTATAACGGTATGTCAGATTGATATTGGACTATGTTAATATTTTTTATTAGATAAGCAAGAATTTTCAAAGAATTCTGAAATAATTTATGCTAATATTACAACTAACATGTTTTGTTACAATTTAGACTAACTTTGTTTGTCTCTTTGTTAACCTTTGTGGACTTTAAATAGGATTCTAATGATGAGGACCAAGTAAGCAATAATGCCACTAGAGGTTCAACCCTCTATTTTCTTGATGTAAGTTCTTCAAACATTTCAGTTTCTTAGGAATAACTTAATCTAACCATTTTCTATTCCTTTGTCGACTTGACTATAATAGGAGTTTGATGATGAATACCATGTAAGCAACTATGATAGTAAATGTTTAGCTCTCCATTGTCTTGATTTAAGTTCTGTGAAGATTCTAATTTTCATAGGAATATTTTATTCCAAGCATTTACTAACCCCTTTTAGACTTGACTATAATAAGAGCATGATGATGATGCCCATGTAAGAAAAATGCTACTAGAAGTTCAGCTCTCTATCATCTTGTTGTAAGTTCAAAGATTCTAATTTTATTAAGAATAACTTAATCTATACATTTGCTAATTTCCATTTTTGAATGAGTTTATCAGAGATATGTTGGGTTGATAATGGACTATGCTAATATTATTTATTAGAAAAGTAAGAATCTTGAAAGGGCTGTAATGTCTTGTTCAAATAGAAAGTAAGATTTAAAGGTTATGCTATTGTTACAACTAATATGTTTGTTTTTCTCCTTTTTGATTATCTGCTAACCTTTGAGGACTTTTAATAGGAACCTCATGACGATGACCATATAAGAAACAATACTACCGGAAGTTTAGCTTTCCATTGTCTTGATGTAAGTTCTTCAAAGATTCTAATTTTCTTAGGAATAACTTAATCTGACCATTTTCTAATCCTTTGTGGATTTGATTAAAACATGAGCTTAATGATGATGACCATGTCAACCATGATGTTAATAGAGGTCTTCATGTAAGTTGTTCAAATATTCTAATTTTCTTAAGAGTAACTTAATCTAACATTTGCTAACCCTTTATGGACTTGACTTAACAAAAGTCTCATGGTAATGGTGGTGTAAGAAACAATACTACTAGAAGTCTTGGTGTAAGTTCTTCAAAGATTATAATTTTCTAAAAAATAACTTAATCTCATAATTTGCTAACCCTTTGTGAATTTTGACTATAAAAAAGTTCTAATGATGATGACAATGCAAGCATCAATGATTATGTAACCATTTGTAACTCTTTGTGGGTTTGACGATATAGAAGTCTAATGATGACCACCATGAATAGAAGTTTGATGACGACCACCATGTAAGCAATAGTGCAACTGTAGGTTCAACTCTCCATTGCATTGATGTAAGTTCTTCAAAGATTCTGTAAGACATTTTTCAATCATATTGTTTTAGTGATCTATTGTAGTTTGAATGAGGTTTCAAATTCTACTTTTCATTTGGTTGATGAGGCCACTTAATATGTGAATATTAGTTGACATGATATTTTATCTAGAAATACATCCAAATTTATAGATAGTTTGTGATTTGTAATTTTTGATTATTAAAATCCACCAGCAAAGAGACATCAATCAAGAGATTACAGAGGTCACAACCAGCTTAAGTTCTCTTCCTCCCTTCTATAGTGTGTGCTAAGTTGTGAGTCCCATAAGTTGCTTTAGTCTCACAAATTCATTCATTCATTCATTTGAAAGTCTAAAATTTTAGTACTTTAAAAACACATGTTTGCGATCTTTTCTCAGAAAATATATAATTAATTGTCAACATTGTTCTTATGCAGGTGCAAAATAGAAGTGATTCAGTATGAAGGCCAATTGTTGGGGAATCTAAATAGAGAGTGATATCCAAACGTACCCTTCAAACCTTCAAAGTAAAAATTCCATTCAATTGATTGAAAAATGTAGGCCATTACCTTTTCATACAATTGGAAAGAGCATGCAAGCAGTTTGAAGTGACTTCCATGGATATCACAACTTTAATCAAATTTTTGCTACTATCAACATCGAAATATTCACTTGTTTTGAAATGGGATATTATAGATTTTTGGATTAATGATATTGTAAGTTTCATGTTCCTCTACTTTTTTCAATGAATTAAGGGTTTCAGTATATCTTTTGTCCTTTCTTCCCTGGGGTAAAACATGCTTATTTTGGACTTGGTTTGACAATGAAAGTTCAGTATGCTATCTCAAGCATCAGGATGGAGGATTCACTAAAGGGAGAAAATAGATTGATGTCTATTTTCTGCTACAGATTGGATAAAACATAATGTAAGTACAATTCATCTACTCACAGCATTGATTGAATGAAAAGAGTCAAGGATCAAGAAGTAGCAGCTTTAAATTATCTTTACACTTCTGTGATGTCAAATAAATGTTTACTAGATGACAGTGATCTGAAGCTCAAATGCAATTAATAGTCATTGATGGGTATAAAATAATTTAGATGTGTGAAGAATTAATGGTGTAACATTTGAAATGAAAAGGTAAGATGTAGATTAATATTTAGAAAGGAAACATGAGTATATTGAGAAGATCAGTTGTGACTACAAATTTCATGGAGACTTAAGAAATGGTGAAAATTGTATCAGTTTTCTTTTGAAAGGGATGGGTGTTCTTCTTAGGACATTGTTTTGAATTGTTAAAAGACTGTCAGCTTCAAGTCATTAGACTTAGACTTACTTTAACATGGAAAATTTGAATGTTTTAGATTGAATTTTCAGTGATTTTTTTGGTTTTGGTAAGATGTCTTGGTTATGATTGTTTACTCAACAGTTTTTATTTATAGAATCTTCTTATGTAATTGAATGATTCACTTTTTCCCAAGATAGGCATGGGCACAATGTTGGAGTTAATGTGGAAAGCCAATGTTCTAGAGCTACATTGTTGTCTTAAATCTTTTGCAGTTGTGCTTAAAATTAACGTAACACAATTAAATTTAAATCTCTTGATATCTGGATCATCAATCCAAGCATGGCTGTAGAGAATCATAGCTGTGTAGACACCAAATTTGAATAGTCCACTTACAATTAAGAAATAGATTATTGGTAGTGTCCTCATCTACTTGACAGATTGACCATGCAGAAGCTTGGTAGGTGCCTCAAACCTAGCCCTAGTTTCATTGCCAACCATAAATTTGGTGTATACACGAAAGCTGTTTTGATCTTGTGAGCATTGAATATTAGGATCTCCATTTGACTTCTTGTTATTAATGCCTTGACTCACTACTGCTGGATAAACAACCTAGTTGAAGTCCAATGCAAAGAGGTTGCTGGCTACCAAAGATTTGATAAGTGTTACAAAAATATTCACTATAACAATCTCCTTCTAAATTGAACTCCCGATGAATATTAATCTGGAATTCTTTTGGCACCATCTTTTTTATTTGTTTTTTAATATTCTAAATTCCTACTCTAGCCTCATTGCTCTATTTTTTTTTTTATTCTATTTAATTATATATGTAATATTACAATGTGAAATTCAATGTTCAGATGTTTGTGGATGAAGTAATGGAACTTGTGGAGCTCACTTCTTTGAAAGGTGCTTTGGTTGGGCTTCTTGGACTGAATGGCCTATCTACTGAATAGCATAAGCGGTTAACAATAGCAGTAGAGCTTGTGGCTAATCCTTCAATTATATTCATGGATGAGCCAACTTCAGGCTTGGATGCTTGGGCAGTAGCTATAATTATGAGAACAGTAAGAAATATAGTTGACACGGGGAGAACTATTGTTTGCACAATCCATCAGCCTAGTATTGATATCTTTGAGTTATTTGACGAGGTAAAGATTTGGTTTTCTTAAAATAGCTTTGTGAAGCATTTAAAATTGGCATCTTCTTAAAGCTAAATGAAATATGTTGCAGCTATTCTTAATGAAGCGAGGAGGTCAGCTTATCTATGCAGGTCCACTTGGTCACAATTCTAACAAACTTATAGAATATTTTTTGGTAAGATGCCATCCACTATGGTTTTATTCTGTTGAGAGATTTAGATCTGAAGTTGGTACCTTTTGATGAGTAGTTTGAATTTTGGAGTTGTAAGTAGTCATAGTTTATTGTACTAGAACCAATAGGAAGTTGATTTTATAGACAAGGAATTGGTCATGTCGGATAGTGTTGACCACTAAGCTTTTAGCAAACATTCTCAGTATGTTGAGCTTAAGAGTCAAGCACTAGCTGCAATTATCATATATGTTTCAACTAATTGAAAATGACTCATGTAGGCCATTGAGGGGGTTCCATAGATCAAGGAAGGTTATAATCTAGCTACGTGGATGCTAGAAGTAACTTCTATGTCATAAGAGCATCGTCTAGGTGTCAACTTTAGTGAAATCTATAAATCATCAGACCAGCTTAAAGAACGATTTTTTTTTTTTTTTTTTTTTACTCCTTCCACCATCGCAATTGTGACAGCATTGCCGTCACACCTACAGTAACCCTGACGCAATTGGAGGGGTTGGCATCGCAATTACGACAGAAAACATGAGAATTGTGATGCGGTTGCCGTCACACCTACCCTCCAATTGCGATGGGGTTGCTGTAGGTGCGACGGCAAGCCCGTCGCAATTGTGACGAAAAACACAAGAATTGCGACGAGGATGACGGGACAACAAGGTGGCTGCATAGCGATGGATAGGCGTCAGAATTGTGACGTCAAGGGTAGACATCGTAAATTGCGACTAAATAACTACGACGTCTATATCTGTCGCAGTGGCAACACATTGCTGTCGTAATTGTGACACATAGCCGTCACAAATCGATGCCAAATCTATTAGTGAGAGGAAAAAGATATAAAGGAGGCTAAGAAACTTATTAGACATCATTGTATTCTCAAGAATTCCAAGTTTCTTTCGGATTGATGGAGCAATTAGTGATAGAGCATGGAGTTGTATCTTGGTAGGAAAAAAATGGTGACATCATTAGCCAAGATAGATGGATGGATATATACTATGTGATGCAGGAAGTAGCCCTAGAAGCAACAAGTAATGATGATCTAGAAATAACAAAGGATAGCATGTAGTTAGAGCGTATGTTCAAGATCAAACTCAAAGCCTAGGAGATTATCAATGATGTAAATCTGGTATAGAATGACAAGTATACTAAACACATCAGACTATGCGATGATTTTATCAAATCATCATCATCAGAATCGGTAACATAAAGTCTTCTGTTTTATAATTATGCTTAAAAGTGCATTCAGTTTGTTGTTAATAAGTCAATTAGTTATAAATTTTGTAAACAAAGGGACATGCCCTTTCACAATATAACCAATCTAATGCCTATAATTGTAAGGGTTGGATTTAGAATAGGATATTATAGGACAAAAAAATTTACATTATATATTAGAGGAAGTGGATTATTTTTTTTCACTCTAGATTTTGTCAACTGTATGCACTAGTAATATATGTAAAAATGTGGTGAAGCATTTCAAATTTAATATAAAGGCTTATATGCTCATTTGATCTTTTGGAAACATGACTAATTTTATCCCATAAATCATGTACAAAATTCTTATGGCCATTAAATTAAAGAACAAAGAAGAAATGGAGAAATTCCTACCTCAATATAAGAAAATCTTCAAAAAGAAAAAATTGCCAAAGACTCCACAAGATGAAAAGAAAATTGGGTAGCAAGAAGAATACTGTGAAAACATTCCAATGAGCTAATACCCACAAAATTTCACAACTCTAATATTTTAATCCAAGAAAAAATATAAACCCATGACAAGGGGGGTTTTGAGAGATAAATAAATTTTAAAAAAATGATTTAAAATGAGCTTTTCATGCAACTTAAAAGGCATCTTTTAAAAAAGTGATAACATTGTATAAACCATTTAAGATTATAAAATAAGCTTTAAAAAACTTCAAAAAAAAAACCTTTTTATTTATTTAATTCAAATATATATATATATATATATATATATATATATATATATATATATATATATATATATATAATAATAAATGACTAGGAAAAGTACTTGATAATGTTTATTATTTTAATTTAAATACTTAACCATGATAACTATCGACACTAACTATGTCCAAACAAATGTTACTAGTCTTTCACAATACGTAAGGTGTAAAAACTAGATGGGTTGAATATATAAAATATGGTGATATTGCCCAACATTGGGAACAATAATTATGCAATTTCAATAGGAATCTACTAATAGGAAAGACTCAATTTGGATCAAATTTTGGTTATTGAACTTAAGTTGATGACATAATGTTTAGAGGTGATGATGATATGTGTAGAAGATTTACAGATGAAATGCAAAATGAATCTAAAATGTGTATGATTGATGAGTTAAATTTCTTCCTTCGATTAAAACTAAATCAAAACAACAAAGAAATTTGTATTATTTTAGTCCAAGTATAACAAATAATTATTGAAGAAATTTTGACTA
Source organism: Cupressus sempervirens (assembly GCA_028749045.1). Taxonomy (NCBI): domain Eukaryota; kingdom Viridiplantae; phylum Streptophyta; class Pinopsida; order Cupressales; family Cupressaceae; genus Cupressus; species Cupressus sempervirens. The sequence continues at coordinate 357,020,181 of CM053791.1, read as the reverse complement.
AAGAATTCTAAACTAATTTGTACAAGTCTTTTTACTAGATGTAAATTGACAAAAATGATAATCTATCCATAGATGATGCAAGTAAATAAATTTCAATGATTGGAGGATTGTTATATTTTATCTCTACTAGATTGTACATTGTATATGTTATTTGTTTAGCAGCTAGATTTTAGAAAGAATCAAATGAACCATATCTTAGTGCAAGAAAAAAGATCTTTCAATATTTGAAGAGTACAAAAGATTTCATATTTTGGCATCCTTAGGATGCATATTCACTTTTACAACTTATATTGGCATTTATTGGGTTGAATATGTTGATGATATGTAATGTCTCACCCAGGAGATGAGAGAAATCAACATAATAAAGTCACTAAGTTGACTAAACTTTTTTTAAAATTTAAAGTTTATACAACAACATTTAAAAGAGTGTGGAAGAAAAATAATGATAACATATTATATTCATATAATTACATTACCAACATAGGTTACATTTATTTAAGCATTCTAAACAAGGTATCACATGTATTAAGTTTAATTAATTAAGGCAAGTGCCTAAGTTAATTACAAGAGCATTGATACACTACCGTAAATATTATAAATACATCATCTTATTGAATGCATCATTATTACAATATAACTACATAGTTAAATTGATTCCATATAATAATCTCAAAAAATTGCATCCACTACACAAGTTATGAGATATGCTAGATTAATCCAAGTACACATAAAAAATATATTCAAGGTACTTCAATTATACAACATATACATGAATTAAATACATCAAGGGAAAGGAACATGTCTCCAAGCAAGGTGATCATGAATACAAAGATACATCATGTAATCTTCTAATTCTAGTGATGTACAAATCTATCAAAATTCATATGGTAAAAAATACACTACCACCTGACCTCATGAACCTAGATGGTCCACTCCTACTATGCTAAGGAGATAGCATCAGGTCCTTCTCAGATACCAATCTACAAGATGGATTTAGGTAACTAGGTATGGAAATATTGAAAGCTATATACATAATGGTTCTACAAACTCAGTAAATATGATAACTCTAACCTTCAAGAGACAACAAAAAGTGAAGGAAACCTATGATGTGTATGGGGAGTTGTCATCACATACATGGGTCAACTCTAAGGTAACCCAACTATCTCTTTGGACCCTACCCCTAGTGACTTTATGCGGCATTAGTAACCTCTCATAAAGACAAGGTCACTAACTATGCTTCCTAAATGTCTCTCTAGATAGGTTGAGATAATGGGTGTTGTACACATTGCATAATTTTTTTTATATTGTATTATTTTATTTTATTATGTAATGTTGCACCTAGATGGATGTGCAACATGTAGAGATTCCCATGGAATATACTTGATGAGTTTGTATTGTAACATTGTGATAATATTTGATGTAATTATTTAATATTGGGGTAAATAATTAAATGTACAATATTAAATGTGGGGTCAATGGTTAGGTAGCACATGGTTTATGTAATACCACTTGATGGTTTTGAGGGACTTGCTTCTATATAAGAAACCACAAGGGTAGTTGTTGTATGAAAAGGGAAAACGACAAAAGGAAAGTCAAGCAAGACAAAGGCTTGACAAGTTAGCCAAGGGAGCATTTGTGAAGGTTGGAAACATGGCATGGGATGTTTGGATTCATGTTTATTCACATAGATTGTTTGGTTGTGGCTATGGCTTTGAAAACTTCTATGGTTCTATTGCAATGGTGTTTTTTGTTGAATAATACATGGTGATGGATGTCTTTTGAGGCTGAATTTTTTTCTTTAATGAAGGTTTCCTAAGGTATATCTTGTGTCACATTTTTGTGAGAATGTCAAATATTATGGGTTATTTGGAAACAAATTTTTTTTTTTGCAAGTTTCCTTACAAGTAGTATCAGAGCTATGGTTGTATTGTTGTAACCCTAGATTGAATCCATGGGAATGCATGAAAGGATAAAAGAAAGGGCAATATATATGATTTTATATGTTTTTTATTGCAAATTTGAGGGTTTTGGATTTGTTGTTATAATGGGATGTTGGTATATTTGAAATTATTAGTTAAAGATTTTTTTGGATGTTTCATTTAAAAGAGGGTTTTAGGAAAGAGCTTACAAAAATGACCTCTTGGACAAAAACAAACCTCACCATTGGATCTAGGTCGATGTTTCCATAAATTTTGATAGATAATATGTCCTAGTTTGGCCATGTTGATAGAAATTGCAAAAGGTTTTAGAGTTTCACCCTATGATGGCCATCAAATTTAATTTCTTTGGAATTTTTGTCACCAACCAAAAATCATAGTGAAAATGGTAAAAATATTGTCTTGGTAAAATGACCATAACTTTCTCTTAGGATATCAAATTTTGGACTTGTTATAGTCATTGGAAAGCAAATTTAGAGGACTATAACTTGTTATAGGTTTAATTCTATAATTTTGATATTTTATCAAGTTTTAAGAGCCCAAAAGTTAGATGTTATTTATTTTGAGCATAGATTAGGGCATAACTTGGGCATATGGAGTTAGATTTTGGACATCGAATAGTCATTGGAAAGATCTTGGAGAGATTTACACATTGGTTTAGATTTGGTGCAGGTTTGGCATGATTCATTCAGTTATATATTAATCTGAAAAATGTATGATATATATTGACTATGGCAACATTGTGAGTTTATGACATTTCATATTTAGAGATGCCATTCTGAGTTTATGACATTTCATATTTAGAGATGCCATTCTGAGTTTATGACATTGCATATTTTAGAGATTTGAAGATTTGATGTCATTGTATACTCAGATCATATTTTAAATTGGTCTCATGATGATATGATTATCAGTGTTTGGTTTGGATATGTATGATGACTTGTTGGGTCTACAAGTTGTGCACTATTATAAGAGGTCTATACTTAGAGGTTGCATTTATGGCTTGGATATGAGTTGTCCTTTACCATTGGTCTTTCATTCTGGATACACATTCATATTGGTGGCTTGGATTTGGGCTTCATATGCCCTAAGTCACATGATTTTCTAATTTTTCTTCATGTAGAAGGGATGAGATGTTGTTACCAGGTAGATGCATGGTAGAGGTTTGTGATTGACTATTTCATTCTAATAGGTTGGACACTTTGAGAGTTAGTTGATTGATTCATGGTGTCATGAATTTTGGCATGACATGATTGGATATATCTAGGTACATCCTTGATGTTCATTGGTTTGGATTTTTGAATTGGTTATGGTGGTATATCTTGTTGATTGAGAATCATGGTTATTTAGTTTATTTTGAGGAGCTCATGATGTGCACTTTGAGTTCTTTGATGGTTTAATGCCTTGGTTGATTGTCATGGTTAGAGGATGGTTTTTCATCATGATGTAATGGATAATTTGGATACACAATTTAGTGGGAGCTTGTGACAGTGATGAAGAAAAATTATGGGGATTAGTTTTTGGTTTTGTTTGTATCTTCTTGGTTTGGACATTTTAGTTTTACTTGGTACTAACACTTTGGTTGTGAGTGTATACCTAGAGGATATTTATGTAGGAGATGGGTTTTATAATGCTATAGGTGACTTAGTACCATGATCAAGTGAGATTTATTGGCATTGATATATTTATTGAGTGTTTTCATATGTTGGAGGTTTGTCTTAGATCATGTTGTTGCATAAGAATCTTTAACATTTGCATGGTACACTTGTTAGCTTCATGGTGTGTGGAGATGGTTATCTTCATGGTGTTTGGAGATGGTTCTTCATAGTGTGTGAAGAAGATTACATCTTGAGGATTCTCTATTATGTCATGGTATACTCTTGATACAAGTTTAGAGTTGTGACATGTTATGGCATGTTCATATTGTAGGAGTTGATGAAATCCAACTCTACAGTGTGCCAAGATCACCTGCATGAAAATAGCTTGTTGAAGAAAAACTGAAGGAGCAAGAGCTTGAAGCAAACAACACAAGAGAAAATATTTCACAATAGAAAAATAAAATTGCTATGTGAATGGATTTACAATGAGTGAGACTAAATATAAAAGCCTCAAGGAAGCTTGTAGAACAAGCTAGAAAGTGCTAGAAGATAAGGTTGACAACTAATCATACGTCCACAAAAGGTAGAATATCCTTGATCAAGGTGAGGAGATAAGTATGACTTAGATAGGAACAAACTCCCGTGTTGTCAAAAACTCATCAACTACAACTATTAACTATTGCATTAACCTAAGTAAACTTAAGCAATTGAATAAATAATTAATAAATAATTATTTACTCTAACACACTCCCTTAAGTGCAACTTAGGAGAATGCCTTAAGCTCACAAAAATTAAGATGAATTGCAGAATGGGTCCTAACAACAAGACCATGTTAGGTACCCATGTACAATGCAAAGAGATGCAACCACTAAAAATGAGAAAAAGAGAAAAAATCATGGGAAAAACTCTCCCCAAAAAGAGGTAAAAAACATGGTAAAAAAATGAAAGAAGGAAGGAAGGAAGACCTCAACAAGACCCCCCAAGGACAACTTCCACCAAAAATGTTTCAAGAGATTCTCTTAAAATCATAAGTACAACCAACCCCCCCATGAGAGATAGAAAAGATGCCAAAGCCCCCCTAGAATAATGGAGCCATTGAAGAAAGATGTTAGAATATTCAAATATGGAAAGAGTACTTATGAGAGGGGGGGGGGTGTGAATCATAAGTATCACACTTTAGCCAATAAAACTTTTAACTTAAAGTAAATTGCATGCATGTAAATACATCAAGTAAACATGAAACTAAACACATGCATCAGCAACTCATAACACTGGAATTTGGTAACCCAAAAACCCTCCAGGAATAAGAAGGTAAAACTGGAGTGGGGATGATACCCACAAAAATTACTGCAGCAATATTGTTCAACCACTTCTGATGGTCTGCCTTGTTAAAGGCTTTACACTATATTAATAGTGACCTAGTTAGAGGCTTTACAAACACTTAACATGAAGTGTTACCCTGTTAAAGGATTTAATCACCTATTTAAAGGATTTATGAAATAGCTATTAAGCTAACCTATCACCATAGGATTTTCATTCTAATACAATTGCTAGAAAGTATTAGGTATAATGAACCTGATAGATTACAATCCTTGATTGCTGAATGTAGGCACCTTTTCGCTTTCTCCGATCTTGATCCTTTTTATGATCTGATAACCCTTCACTTTTGAAAATAGAATTCCTTATGCACCCTTGTTTGTCCACTCATACATTTATAATAAAATTTTATCTTCCTTATAAAGACATTTGAAGATTTTAGGGTTAGGAATGGATCTACGATCCATATTCAATCTTCATTTTTTCACTTATTATTTGCACTTCTTCTATTGGTTGCATGCCTTCATCATTTTTCTTATTGGCTGCACGTAGATTGCATAGGAAAAATAAAAGATTCGATCTCATTATTAAATCCTTCGAGATTTACCTTATGTCGGTTGTAAAAATTGTTTGCATCATAGTTTGTGCAATTACAAGCTCTTATGCTGATATACTGAGTTACTTGGCTCCTGAAGTATTGTTGATACTCAGCACTTGTTGTTTCTTGAATAGCTCGGCACCTAAACAAAACTGTATCACTCGGCACCTTATGTTACTCGGCACTTGTTAACACTTGACACCTTATGTTACTCGACACTTATTAACACTCGACACCTTATGTTGCTTGGCACTTGTTAACACTCGGCACCTTATGTTGCTCGGCACTTACACTTCACTCGGTATCTAAAAACTACTCGACACATGAAGATTACTCGGCAATTGTTGTGGCTTGGCATGCATGGTGTACTCGGCTCCAATGTGGAATGTGATTAAGTGTGTTGGCACTCAAGTGTCAAAAACCATTATGAGGTTAACAATCTCCCCCTTTGACATGAGTGACAAAAACACTTAACTAACCTTATAAGTACATTTACTAATCTGATTGGTATATACAGAGTTTAAAGAAAATTTGATCAAAATTTGTAACTTACAATATATACCTCAAAAAATTTGTAACTCCCCCTGAGTTGATTATGCCTTATCTGTATATCATGCTCCTCCTTTGTATCTTTTCTCTCCCATTAATTCATCTCATAATATCTATATCTCCCCTTATTATGTCTATTTTCTCCCCCTTTTTGACACTTATGTCAAAGAATGTTTAAGGGTTTAAGACCATATTTAGCCAAAAATGTGTTATTTACCTCCATAATCATCCTAAGAGCTGCATCCCAGTTGTTCAAAGCAATTTCCAATGACTTATGCTGGATGGCAGTCTCAGCAGCAAGATGAATAAGTCCATCTAATGTAGAAAGATTTGGGTCTTTCTTGAGAATAGTTTCAACATATTCTTGCTCTTTATGGAGTATCTCTAAATGTGGGGTAATGGAGGATTGGAGCCGTATTAATTTGGCCTTGATATTAGCCTCATCTGTTGTTAATACAACTATTTCTTTGTGAGTGTGAAGCGATTGAGAAAAATGCTTCTCACTTTGAGCTGGATCATTTGGTAGTTGCATACTTGAAATGTTTAAATTCCTTTCCAAGCTCAGTATCTTTTGGCTTGTTTCTTGTGTGAAGTAAGAAAAATCACACAACTTTTTGTACAATGAGAATATGTTCTCAAGTACATTTTTCACTTTATCAATAACCTTTTCCAATTCAACTTGTGAAAGTGCAATTTGACTTGATATTTTCTCATTCACTTTCTCCTGAAATTTTCTTTCTGACCATTCCATAAGTTTTGCATTTGTTTCTAGGTCTTCATTTGTCACCTGGTCAATAATATCTGTTAATTGCTCCATGATATGCTTTGACTCATCTGGTGATTGCAAACTGAAGGCATCCATAAAGATGTCCTTAATTTCATATAGTGTTTTCTTTTGTTTATACTCCCTGAGTATTTCCCGTCTTTTTCTCCTATTCAGTGCTTCTTGCACCTCATTGATTTGATCAATAGTTATTGATTTTGAGTCATAGCTTGGTATGACTATCTCCTCATATAATTTAGGGTCTCCATAGTGAAGTACCCTTGCAACTCTGGTAGTACTAGATGTTGGTACTGATATTTGCAATGGCTGGTGTGAAGGAGTTCCTGAGGTAGGAAAATTTATTAATGTTTTTATTGCCTCCTGTTCTTTAGGGGTTTTCACTATTTCCTCCTCCTTCTATTTACCATGATCAATTATTGTAATCTTGGGAAGTGCACCTTGTGTTTGTGCTGTAGGATCAGATGTAATAGTCTGTCCTATTTGTTCTGTTCCTTTTTCTACAGCTGCACTTGGCTTCTGTCTTGCAGCATCAACTATGCTTGTTGGCATTTGAAATTGACTACTAGTAGTTGTAGAGATGATAGAAGGTGGTTCTTGTGGATTCACCTTATCTTTGATTGTACTTTCTACTAGTTTTTGCAATTTATCTATACTAACCAATACTGGATCTACACATAATATTGCTTGTTATGTAGATTGGTCAAGAATTCTTTTGAGATCTTCTGTAGTTAATGGATTGATATTCTAAACAGAAGTATCAAGAACATCAGTAATAGTTACAGTGTCTGGAGGTGAGATGGATGCTTGATGAGGATTAGGGGGTGGCAATTGTGTGTCTTGCACACTCTGATCTGGTTACTGCTCTTGCTCAGTTATTCCCATTATATCTTGTTTTTGTGTTTGTTCCTCCTCTCCATCTTTCTTTTCTTCTTTCTTCTTCTCTTCTTCTCTTTTCTTTTGTTCTTCTTCTTTCCTTTCTTCTTCTCTTTTCTTTTCTTCATCTTCTTTCCTTTTTCTCCTCTCCTCTATTGGTACAACTGCTTCTTCCTTGTATTCTTCTTCAAGAAAATCTTCAATATTTTTGTACAAATTTTTCCATGATTTCATTGTTCTTTGAACAATTTCTTCCATCCTGTTTTGGAGTATGAAGAATGCCCTGTATTTAGGTGTAAACCTATTATTGTGCCTTTTGACTGCATTCTTTACTTGTTCCTTAGTCAAATCTGGCAATACACTTTCTAGGGTTGATTCCCTCATCTCTTTCTCCATTTTCAAACAGAAATGCCATCTGTCTTCTACAATTTTTGACAGTTCTTTTGGCAATTGACCATCTAGTTCAAGTGGAGTATACTTGAACTGTGCCATCATTCCATAAACTATTTCTTCTATTCTATTCTGTTCTTCTTTAGTAAATTTACTGAAATCAACTTTATTTAAATTACTTAAGTCACCATTTCCAATCTTTTTACATAAGACTTCAACTAAAGAGTGGTTTACCTTTTCAGATTGGTCTTCTTCATCAGTGTCAGGTTGAGCCACATATCTTCTTCTTTTCCTCGGCTCTTCCTATGTTTCCTTGATTTGTTTCTTCTTTGTAACTTCCTCTTTGGCCTTTTGAGTGGAGGCCCTTGTTGATTCTCGTGTTGTTAGCTTTTGAGGTGATGGCGTGGCAGCTTTCTTTGATCTAGGCTTAGCTGTAGGCTGTTCTGTTGCCTTTCTCTTCTTTGGCTTAGCTTCAGTTGGTGCTTCTTTGGCTTCTTCTTCCTCTGCACCTTCTTCCTTGTCTTCTCCAAGACCTTGAGTTAATTCCATTGGCCCTTGTTCTTTCTCATCTTCATCATCACTGTCATCTTCTTCTTCTTCTGCCTCAGCCTCAATTTCTTTACCAAATTTCTTCTTAATCTTCTTTAATAATTTGTCTTTCTTCTTCAATGTGGAAGCAGTTTTTAATTCTATGTTTATCTTTGATCTTACCACGTCATAAGTGCCAAAATGTGGAGCACTTTTATCTGTTTCTTCTGCCAATAATGTAGTTATTGCTGTAGATGCATCATCAATATTAATTTCATATCCAAATGGCCTTAGCCATCTTACCCTTGGTATTGCAACTTGAATATAAGTAAAATCAATGTCAACTAAGAAACATATATCATTAGTATGTTTTTCTACTAAGGAAGCTAGTATCCTTGATCTTTGCTTCATGGATTTTTTGAAATCCTCAAAATAGCTTGTCATCAAGGTATCAAATTTTCTCCCATTTGCTCTATATATTCATTGATTTGGGCAATGATGGTTCTGTCATTTCTCCATGGCACTTTTCCAAAAGAAGGAAACTCATTCTGAACATAAAAGAATATGCAAACTAGAATTGCTCCAAATTTGCATTGAGTGCCCTTTGTTCTTCTTATGGCAGCTAGGTTTTCATTGATCTGTTGCAATTGCAGTTCTGCAAGATCATAAGTATGATCCTTTTTCACCAATTTGTAGCTACATCTACTGCAATACATGGTACATTGTTGAGTCTACTAGATTGATAGAATTTATGGGCAATGACTCTAACAACAAACTCAACTAGAGGATACTGTATGGTGTGAATTGTCATTCTTCTTTTGTTCCACTAGGCACCAGTGTTCTTTTCGATAACCTCCTTTGATTCACTTCTCAGGGTTTTGTACCGATCTAGGGTTGGATACCCTGTTACTCTGTGTATGATTTCTTTGATCAATTTAATGGGAATATCTTCTAACCACAAATTTCCACCATGAATTATGCTCAACACAAGTCTAATCCATTCTGTTTTGAATATGGTGGGAAAGCTTAAAACTCGGGTCAAACCCTTTCTTTCAATGATTTTAAATTCTTCTTTCAAGACTCCATCTACACACAATTTCTCATAGGCTTGTCTTATTTCCATGTCTCCTGGAGCACCTATCTTACAGTTGTAACATTTTCTCACATCTTGAACCATTATAAATTTTGGGGGAATTTGGGAGAGAGCTCCAGTTGGGTCATTTTTGTAGGCAACTTTAGGAATAGGATGGAAATTAGGTTGCTTGACCTCATTTAAAACTAACTGAACTTCAAAAGACTCATTTTCCTCGATTTTCTTCGAATTTGATGCCATTTATGCAAACGGGGTTTTCACAACAAAAGGATACGAAACTACGTAGCTCAACACAAATGAAAATACCTCAAGATCAATGAAAAACATGTTGAATGAGGTTGCAATATGCTTGAAATGCTAGATTCTTACTATGAAGTCACTCAGCTCTCTTTCTTCTTCTTTGCTTCTTGATCATGATGAGTAAAATTTATTGAAATCGTGATAATATACCCTATTTTTGTCGCATTAAATGCTCAACTATCAACTCAACTTCTGAAGAAATTTTAACCTAACTTGGCTTGCACTACATTTCCACTTTACTTAGCTTCCATTGGAGTTATCCAACTCGGCATCAGTTATCAGCTCGATCGCTATTGGGAGCTCGACATCTATTTGAGTTTAACTCGGTATCTAAAGACAGCTCGGCAACAACATTTAGTTTTTGTCTTGACATCTTGTTTCATGTAGGTTTATCCTTTGCTTATCTTCTTTGTCTTGGGACTAATGTGTGATATAGCTTTGTATATCAGTCCTGTGTACTTCTCATGCTTAGTTTGATGAAGTGTGATCACTTGACCCATTGGGTGAAGTGATCCCTTCACTTGATGTGTTGCACTCATCTTTCTTTTTCCAAGTCTTGTTCATTTGACCCCTTATCTTTTTTACATCAATTTTTCCTTTTCCCTTGTTTTCTTCAATCTTGGGTGCCTTTGATCTTGTAGGACAGTTTCTGCTGATATGACCAATTTTTAAACAATTGAAACATGTAGTTTGATTCAACCATTTTTTGTAGTTTCCTCTGAAATGTGTTCTTATGCAGTTCTGTAGTATATGTCCATATTCTTGACAATAATGATAGATGTACCTGGTGTTGTAATCCCAATGATAATGACTTTCATTCCCTTCTATTTTTGTTGGTTGATTTGATGTTCACATAGGTTTTGATCTGCATTCAAATGCCCTATGCCCATTCTTTTTGCAATATAACAATGTCCATCAAATCTCTTAGTCCTTGTGACATTGGATCTGCAATTTTGTGTTATATGTCCTTGCATGTTGCACTTGTGACAAAAACTCTTATTTCTAGGTGTGTTTGATTGATTGAATCTTCTACTCCTACACACATTAGCTGTATGCCCCTTCTTATTACAGTGATGACAAGTAGGTTTTGAATTCTTACCTTTTTCACTTCTTTGTTCAGCATTCTTTGATGATTCCCCAACTTCAGTGCTATTGTATCCTAGTCTTATTGTATCATGGGCAGATTTTGGGGATTTCAGCAACTATTCAAAATACTTGATGGCTTCACTTGACTTGTTGAGATTCTCTACTACCTCTTTTTCTCTATTTAATTCATTCCGCATTTGTTCATTCTGCATCTTTAAAGTAGAGATCTCAATAGCTTTTACATTGATTTCATGATGAAGGTTCATCATTTGGGCAAGTGTATCCATCTGCATATTTGAGATCCTTGTCAATTCAGTACATTTCTCTTCAAGTCTATTTGCAAGGTTTCTTTTGTCATTTTCCATCATGGTTTTATCTTCAACTGCTCTTTTCTTGTGTTCAGTAATTTCACATATCATTATGGCCTGTGCTTCATGTTCCATCTTGAGAGATCTTATCTCATCTGCTTGAACTTTATTTTTCTCCATCAATTCTGCTATTGCTGCATCAAACTCTTTAGTATCTCTGTTGGAAAATATGTTGGTCGTATCAATCTTCTTGTAGTGTATATCATTTTCAGCTATGGCTAGATCCTTCCTTTTTTTTAATGAGTTTCTCAACTTGTTTCTAAATTCCTCCAAGCTGTGTAGAGCAAGTTGCACATCTATCACCTAATTTTCAATGATCTTTTCAAGTTTGAAAGCTTCCATCTTTAGATCTTCTCCTCCAAGCTGTTAGGCTTTTCCTTGTGAGAACCTGGATTGACTCTGATACTAATTGTTGGAATATTCAAATATGGAAAGAGTACTTATGAGAGGGGGGGGTGAATCATAAGTATCGCACTTTAGCCAATAAAACTTTTAACTTAAAGTAAATTGCATGCATGTAAATACATCAAGTAAACATGAAACTAAACACATGCATCAACAACTCATAAAACTAGAATTTGGTAACCTAGAAACCCTCTAGGAATAAGAAGGTAAAACTGGGGTGGGGATGATACCCACAAAAATTACTGCAACAATATTGTTCAACCACTTCTGATGGTCTGCCCTGTTAAAGGCCTGCCCTGTTAAAGGCTTTACACTGTATTAATAGTGACCTGGTTAGAGGCTTTACAAACAATTAACATGAAGTGTCACCCTATTAAAGTATTTAATCACCTATTTAAAGAATTTATGAAATAGCTGTTAAGCTAACCTATCACCATAGGATTTTCATTCTAATACAATTGCTAGAAAGTATTAGGTATAATGAACTTGATAGATTACAATCCTTGAATGCAGGCACCTTTTCACTTTCTCTGATCTTGATCCTTTTTGTGATCTAATAACTCTTCACTTCTAAAAATAGAATTCATTGTGCACCCTTGTTTGTCCACTCATACATTTACAATGAAATTCCATCTTCCTTATAAAGAAATTTGAGGATTTTAGGGTTAGGTATGGATCTTTGATCCATATTCAATCTTCATTTTTTTTCTTATTATTTGGACTTCTATTGGTTGCATGCCTTCATCATTTTTCTTATTGGTTGCATGTAGATTGCATAGGAAAAATAAAGAATTCAATCTCATTATTAAATCATTCGAGATTTACCTTATTTTGGTTGTAAAAACTATTTGCATCATAGTTTGTGCAATTACAAACTCTTATGCTGATATACTGAGTTACTCGGCTCTTGAAGTATTGCTGATACTCGGCACTTGCTATTTCCTGGATAGCTCAGCACCTAAACAAAACTATATCACTCAGCACCTTATCTTACTCGACACTTGTTAACACTCGACACCTTATGTTACTTGGCACTTATTAACACTCGACACCTTATTTTTTTTGGCACTTGTTAACACTCGGCACCTTATGTTGCTCGGCACTTACACTTCACTCAGTATCTAAAAACTACTCGGCACATAAAGATTACACGGCATTTGTTGTGGCTTGGCATGCATGGTGTACTCGGCTCCAATGTGCAATGTGATTAAGTGTGTTGGTACTCAAGTGTCAAAAACCATTATGAGGTTAACAAAAGAATCAAACTAATGAAACTCTAATGTAGAGTAAACAAGGGAACAAAACAAGGGAACCCCTGAATTAGAGGGAAAACTGGAAGGCCTAGCTAATGCTCAAAGGAGAAAATATGAGGATCCTAAAAGGGAATCCCCAAGGTAGGTGTGGTGATACTATCATGAATGTCCATTGTAGAATCTGCAATAAGTACACCTAGAGGCTTGATGAATGGAGCTGGAGGATCAGGCAGAGTAGAAGAATAATCTTACTGAGGAGAAAAGCTCTCAACTAGATGTGGTGTGGCAATCAAAATAGGGATCTCAAGAACAATACAAAGGTTCAAGTATCTTGACTGCACCACATGATGCTCCTGCAAAAGAGAAGAGTTGTGCTCCAAAAATGGTGATGGTGAGCAAAAGTGCAAGAAGGTGTAGAGATGGGTGGAAGAATCAATTGTCCCTATAGAAATAAAGCCTCCTATAGCACAATTTTAAATGAAGACTAAATCTACAGTAAACTCAATTGTCTTCCATAATCCACTGCAGGTAATCTAAGAAATTGAGAGAAGGTTGGCAGATAAAGATGGAACATGCAATACATTGTTGAATATACCATCCTAAATGTGAACTAAACCTTTCTAACAGACTGGTAGGGAAACATTATTCCCCATGAGAATATGAGGAATGAGAGAAGCATCAAGAGTAGAGAAGACACCTTGAGAAGATGTCATATGATGAGAAGCACTTGAATCCAATATCCAATGGACTTGTGAAGAGGATGCAATGGATGCCTATAATGCATGACCCTTTCCAAGATCTAGTATAGATGTCGAAGATGTGGAAGAAGGCTGAAAGGCAGACCCTTGCGAGGTAGAAAATGATGGAAAGGAAACAATGCTCTTTTGAAGAAGATCTTGTAAATCTGCAATTTGTTTCTCATAACCATCAAATCTCTTTTGAAAACAATGTGCCTCATCATGGGATCCTTTCTAAAAATAGGAATAGGTAGGAGTCTGAGTCTTCTTTTTCTCCTTCTTAAAAGAAGATGATGAACCAGTAGAAGGGGAATTTGATATTTGCTTTAGCTTCTACTCTTTTGTATCCTTGGCAAGCAATGCCTATGCCTATGAACCTAAAAGTGAATCCATCTGAGTGATCTTGGACTATTCAAAATTTAACCAATCACAAAATATCTCAAATGAAGGCATGCTATGTCTGTCACCCAAGGCATCCATAGTAGAATAGAAAGTGGAAGAGCAGATCTAATACTATCCCCTCAACTTTGAGAGTATCAAAAAGATACACTCATCATCTATCTTGATTTTCTCACATCCCTGAGAAAGTGTACGTAGAGATTTGAACTTCATCAATAAGTTCTCAATGGTGGGGAAGTTGGTAGGTGTCAAAGAAGTCAACTCTCCAGCAAGTTAAGTGCCTAGAACTCATTCACTATGCTAAACAAAGTCTAAAATTTGAGCCAATAAGCCCTTGGAGTGGTCAAACCATCCAAGTGAAATAGTAGACTGTCTAAAATGTCCAGTGCAATTAATCCTATGGCCTCATCCATTTTATTCCTATGTTGAAGAACCCCAAAAGGGCATGTAAGAATAGGTTGATTCTCATCCAGACATGACCATAAACATGAGAAGCCTAGTAATTTGTGGCTTCCAGGTGTGATAGTTGTGTGGCGTGAAATGGGTCACAAATGGATCTACCATTAAGAGAAGAAGACATAAGTAGAAGGGTCTTATTCTAAATTATATTATAGAAAAGAAAATACCCTCCCCCATAATAGATAATGATATCCCTCAAGTACAAACAAAAACAACTATGAAAACCAAGAAAAACTAAAAAAGAACCTTGTATCTAGATGCAGAGAAGGAGAAAATAGAAGCCTCTGCTTTGACACCAAAAATAGGAGCTCAAATGAACTTGGAATGTGATGAAACTTAGCACCATTGTCTCTATCTCTAAGTTAACTTTTCAACATTTCTTTTGGATCAGAAAAATACCTCTGTGTGCTTAGGTTATGGCTAAAAACAAATTGTTACTCCAAAAAACCTTGCTAGAAAAATATAGTCATTGGAAAAAATTTGATGGCCATATGGCCATCAACTGGACATCACCAACAAAAAATTGTGGTCACTAGTTTGCTGATGTCAGTAGCTAGAAAATGACATCACTTGGTCAAAAAATGACATCAGCATAGAGTCAATCTGTGATAACATTAACAGCTTGAAAAAGTGATGTGGCACTAGAAAAATGACATCATATGCAAATTTTTTAAAGCAAGGTTGCCGCAGAGTGATGTCACCTGCTAGAGTAGTGACAAGTGGTGGTCCACCGGTGGTGATGGCACCCAATAGGAGAACCTAGTGGCACAACTATTGTGTCGCTGGTGAAGACAAAGAGGATGTTGCGTACCAGTGGTAGCCTAGGTCGAGCATCACGTGGGCATCATGGATGGCATCGGCAAAGCACGGGTGGCCCCACAATGGTGTGTGAGTGCTATGGTGGTGGAACGTGCTTTTTTAAATTTATTTAATTGCCAAGTCCATTTAGTCCGTTACGGCCACTTGTAGGGGGACCAAAATATTTTTTCCTAATGCCTAGAAGCCAAAAAAAAAAAAAAAGGAATCTTGACTATAATTGGCCTTCTGGATTCAATGGCAACATTTGTTTGGGCCCAAAGTGCTCCGAAAAATCTCTCTACCCCTGAATTGAAGAAAAATATCCAAACAAACTAGGGTTTGTGTCTTTGAATCGCAGCTTAAAAAAACCTTCAACCAAGAAGCAATGGGGAGGCTCTAATACCATGTAAGAGTTGATGAAATCTAACTCCATAGTGTGCCAAGATCACCTATATGTAAATAGATTGCTGAAGAGAAACCGAAAGAGCAAGAGCTTGAAGCAAACAATGCAAGAGAAAATATTTCACAATAGAAAAATGAAATTTCTATGTGAATAAATTTACAATGAGTGAGACTGAATATAAAGGCCTCAAGGAAGCTTGTAGAACAAGTTGTAAAGTGCTAGAAGATAAGGTTGACAACTAAGCATACATCCACAAAAGGTGGAATATCCTCAATCAAGGTGAAGAGATAAGTATGACTTAGATAGAAACAAACTCTCATGTTGTCAAAAACTCATCAACTACAACTATTAACTAATGCATTAACCTAAGTAAACTTACGTAATAGAATAAATAATTATTTACTTTAACACATATGGAGCATGTTATCTCTTTTGGTTGAGATGGTTTAGATCATGTTGTCATGTTTATGTTCCTAAGGCCATGGTTAGAAAATTGGCATTGATCTTTGTTTAGTTTCTTTGTATTGAGTACATTGATCATTTGTTGGATACTTCATGATATTGCTCTATTGCATTTGGAGTTGGCATGGATTTATTGGTTGTAGGTTCTCATAGATACTTAGAGATGGTGGTGATGTTGACTTCTCTTGGATTAGAGAAGTATTTGTTGGAATAGTTGATGGTTTAAATAGGAAGTCTGAGGGGTATTCACTTGATATGGACATGAGAAGAGATTTTTCTTAGATGAGTCTTGGTTGGAGACATGGATATTTTGATGATCATTATCATTTCCCACTCTTGGTCTACTCGGTGGTTTCTACCTGAGAGGTATAGCCCATTGTTTCTCTTAGGTGTATTGTGTTTATGCTTATCTTTCATGGATGTGGATCTTGAGGTATGGTACATGAGTTAGTTCTAGAGGGTTCATTTAAGATATAGTTTAACATTGGTTATATCTTTGTGCATATGTTGTTATGCTGGTTGAGTTTTGGAGATGGTTTTATATTGGAAATATTTCTTGGATTAGGAATGGTTGTTCCTTTATTTAGGAAAGGTTTATGAGGTTGATCTTCTTGTGATAGGCTTACATCCATGATTATTTATATGGTATGGTTTGGGTGTTGTTGTGGCTTATTGATTTGGAGTTTTATGGACGAGATTAGACTTGCATAGTTTATATCTATAGGTGTGTGTAGAAGGACATGATACAGGTTATGATTTGCATAGTTTCTCTTTGATTTCAATTATTTTCTTGGATAATCACTTTTACTTATATTGGATTTGAGATTGGTTAGAGATTGTGATCATAGGTTTGTGCTCATGTATGTCATGTGAGAGATGGCATGGTTATTCCTTTATCTCTTTCTTTTGTTAGTTATGGAGAACTTGGGAGAGTATTGGAGACTTTGTTATGAGATTTGTTCTTGTAGGATATTGATTTATGTATAGTGCATGTCCTTGATACTACATGGATTCACTTCTATGAGATGTTGTGAGTGGATTGGTTATAGATTTGACATTATTTTTTATAATGGGAGTTTTTTGGTGTATATGTGGCAGGTATTCCTTTTGAGGCATGTGATTGTGGGTTACATATTGGATATGTTAATGATGTGAGATTCACTTGGTATACCTTAGGAGATAGGGATAGTTGGATGGGTTGGCACTTGCTTTGGATGTTATTTTAGTTATGGATATTTGACAACTATGGATACATATGATTACCTTTGGATTAGGTTTTTGTGCTTGGCATTTTAGTTGGTACATGATTTATGATCCTTATGTGATAGGTTGGGTGGCTTTCTCTTTGGATGGCTTCTATGTATGTTTAGTAGTAGTGGCATAATAGGAGGTGGGATCGTTAATGTTTGAGATGTTAGATACTTTGATTTTTTTGTGGGTACCAAAATGGGGCACTTGGTGTACTTTGATCCAATATGGTGGATGTGTTTGGAGGGATTGTTCCCTTGTTCATTTTTATGGCTACAGATTGACCCTATGCAATGTATAAAATAAGTGGGAGATTATTGATATAATGGGTGTTGCACATATTGCATGATATTATTATATTGCAATGTTTTATTTTACTATGTAATGTGGTACCTAGGAGTACCTAGATAGGCGTGCAACATGTAGAGATCCCCATGGGATATACTTGATGATTTGTATTGTAACATTGTATAATATTTGATGTAATTATTTAATATAGGGTGAATAATTAAATGTCCAATATTAAATGTGGGGTCAGTGGGTTAGGTAGCACATGGTTTATGTAATACCACTTGGTGGTTTTGTGGGACTCGCTACTATATAAGCAACCCGCAACCACAAGGGTAGTTGTTGTATGAAAAGAAAAAAAGATAAAAGGAAAGTCGAGAAAGACAAAGGCTTGACAGGTTAACCAAGGTAGCATTTGTGAAGGTTGGAAGCATGACATGGGATGTGTGGATTCATGCTTGTTCACATGGATTTCTTTGTTGTGGCTATGGCTTTGAAGGCTTCAATGGTTGTATTGCAATGGTATTTTTTGTTGAATAATACATGGTGATGGATGCTCTTGGAGGCTAGGTTTTTTCCCTCAATGAGGGTTTCTCAGTGTATATCTCATGTCACATTTTTATGGGTATGTTATCTATTCTCTTGCATGTGGATTTTAAGTGCATATTTATTTTAGATATATTATGAGTTATGTGGAAATGGTTATATTTTTTGTTGCAAGTTTTCTTACAAGGTAAGCATCTTCTCCCACTCTCATCCTAGTCTTTACAAGAACTTGAGACATGGGTAAGGAAAACATCTTTTTAATTCATTTTAAACCCCATTAATATTTTGTTATCATGTGCATCAAGTAACTTGAAATGAGCTTTCATTGTTATCCACTTAGTGGGATGAACCTCATTGTATGCTACTCCCCTTGTACACACCTAGATTACCTACCCTAGGTTCATGATTCAAAATTCATATTATAGTTTGAAAGTTCAATGATCAATTTCATTCCACAATAATCCACTATATATTCACTCCTAGGTTTTCAAATGAAAACATCATAATAGGATTCTAAATATTCCACAATACATAAGCTTAATTAATCAAGTTGGAATTATTGATCAAAAAAGTCCCATTAAACAAAATAGATGAATACATAACATCCACTAAAAAAACATCTTCACAAGCCTTTGGTTTTACTTTCCTAGTTGGTTTACTAAACCCCCAAGTAGTAAAAGTAAATTTTCTCAAACTAGTTAAACACACACAATGCTAAATTGTTTAAGTGTTCATATACAAGATCTTTATAAAATAGTAAACAAACATAAATACTTATATTTATATTTATATTTACTCTTTAATATTTATATTTACTCTTTAATATATTTAAACAAATATATATATAATCTTTTCAAAACAATAATCAACATTTTTCAAAATAAATAATATTTTAATTAAAATATTATTTAAGTTATCCCTAATAGTAAATATATGTGTATAATATAATATTTTAATATTATTTGATTTAACCATCTTAAATATAAATATATTTTATTTAATAAATAAAATATATTAAAGAAATAGTTTTATCTTTTTAAAAAATATAGTCAACCCCTTAAAGGGGGATAATGACTTGTTAAGGCAAGGCCCTTACGCTCTACCTTGGGCAAAGTGTGGTTTGCCTTAGGCAGGGCGCGAAGTCCAATCGGAGGGGACAAACCTTCTCCACTTTTAATATATATTTATATTAAAAAAAAAAATTTAACATTTTTTTTTAAATAAATATTTCCAATCAATTTTTTTAAATAATCTTTTTTGACAGGTTTATATTGTGGGTTTCTTCTATAAAAGTATTTTTTTTTAATTGGTTATTTTTTCAAAATAACAAATAATAGATATCAAATATGCATTTTATTTTATTTTGACTAATAGATTTAAGGGGATATATATGTATATATATATATATCAAAATTCAAAAGAGATTTTTCTTTAAAATTAATGTGTTTTCTTTTCTTTCTTGAAAATTTACAAGACAAACCCCCAAAATTATATAAACAATCATAACACCAAAAATGATTTTCTTTAACCTTTCACAAATAGAAATGAGATAACTATAATTCATATTTGTCCCATAAAACTAATGAAACACGAGGAAAACAAGCTTTTGAAAGACTGCTTTGCAAAAAATTATGAAGAAATAAAGATCCAACCTTTAAATACTAGTTGAAAGATTTGAACCAATAGAAGACCCAAGCCAAATTTAAAGTTTTTATCACTTACAAGATTTCTTTGTTCTTCAATTTAGACTCTAGAATCCTCCTTGCACACTCCTTCAATTTTCTCTCCAAATCCTCCTTCCAAATTTACTCCCAATTTTCTATCTAAAACTCCTCTCCACATAATGAGCCAAAAAATATCCTTATAATAGAAATTCCTTACCAATTAGGATTTATAAAGTCAAATATATAATTAGAATAATTTTGAAATATAATATTTTTCCTTAATTCTTTTTTTTTTTACTTTATTTTCAAAAAAAGCCCAAAATATCCAAACATATCTCATTTGATACAAAATATTTTCTTTCTAATTTTCCAAATTCATTTTATGAAGTTCGGCTTCATTTTTCAAAAATATCCCATTAGTGGATATTTTGATCTATTGTTTTAATTTTAGATTTTATTTATTCTTAATTTGAATTTCAACAAATATCAATATTTTTATATGAATTATTACACAAATATTCATATTTTGAGTAGTTATTCAATTAAATCAAAATCTTACAATGCGTAGTTAAATTTTAACTTCTAAATTTAACCAAGCTCCTTAATTAAATATAAAATTTAATTGACTATATAATAAAAATATCCTGATATTTAATACATACAAGCATATGTCAAACTAAATCATGAAAGTCATCTAGATCCAACAACAAAAAAACACAACCAAAAGATAAAGGATTGTGGATTCTATGTCACTTGACAACCCAGTTAGGTGATCAAGAGAGACTTGTCCAATATGTCAAGATAACTAAGGTTTAGGTTGGGATTTGGACCCGACCATTATCTCCCCTTCCTTACCAAATATTTATTGTGATAGCACATGCTCATCTTGGCAATTCATGGAAGTTGATGCTTGTTACCTATAATCCCACATAAGAGATGAACATGTACATTAGGGAGTGGTGCATCATGTAGATCTAACTCAAAGGTGACTATGACTCCCTCCCTCAACCATACAACACATCCATCAAAAAAATAAAACATATAAATAACCATACACATGCAATATGGGACCAGTAACCTATAAAAAATGTACATACATTGCAATAATGGAAATCATTAACTAAAGCATGTGAAGTAAATATATCATGAGAATAATCATAATTAACCATTGAAATCATATAAAATATAAGCATAGTCTCATGATATATTAGTATCCAAATTGTAGTGTCATACAATATGTCCTCAAACACTAAGTAAATTTATACACATATGAAAATTGAGTTTTAATGAGTATCATAACATAATCCAAAAAAAGTAAACTAGGGGTGAGTATGACTTAATATATGAAGTACAAGTGGTGGTTATCATTTATTTTTCTTTAGATCAATTACATGGTCAAGTAAGGAATAGAATATAGTATCAATATCTATTATTAAAGATGAATACTTTATAGTATTCTCATGTTGCACTCAAGTACTTTAGATGAAACATGTGATGAACTAGTCTCAATAATGTATGATAATACTAGTGCAATAAATATTTCCAAAAATCTTGTGAATCACCCCTATATATATATATATATATATATATATATATATATATATATATATATATATATATAGAAAGAAAATGGAAACCTCCTCTACAATCCTAATTTCCAAAAGGAATGATCCAAATTGTTAAGCACAAGAAAGTGTTCAATGCAAAAATGGATTAAGTGATGGAAAACAGGGAGAAAAGAGGTCATATGATCTTCCTATTGTAAGAGAGTATGTTCTTAGATCTTGAAATAGATAAAAGAAAAACTAACCTTGAATCTGGAAAAACTTGTTTATTGATGTCTCCATGTAGTTTCTAGAAAATTTGCAACCTATTCTAGACTGGAAATTTCAAGACAAAGAAAACCCAAAAAAAAAAAATGTCTTTTATAAGGGAGGTCGACCTTGACCCTATTGGTGGGGCATAATCTTACCCCAGGGCACAATTGTACCCTAAAAATTTAACCTTGACCTGCACTACTCTGACAAAATTTATGTTTGTAGATTACAAAAGTTCAACAAAAAGAGTATCTGAATTTTCTCTCCAATTCTTTGTTCCACACCTGTATCTGCAAGAAAAATGGTTTTGTTTGTTTGGCTGGGGGGGTTTGTCTTAGTCAAACCCTAGTTTGGAATTAACCTTGAAATATAATTGAAATTATAATATGCACAAACAAAGTAAATGGAACTATTCACCTCACTTATGTGGAAGTCCTTGTGGAGGATTCGAATCCTTGAATCCATAAGTATAGATGCTCCAAATAAATGTAGAAATGGATGTAGGATGTCTCAAATCAGATCTTCAACACCAATCTTGAATATATCTTTGCATAGAAGAAGGCTTAAATGAATTTGGATGGAGAAATCTTCAACAAGAGGGCTCCATAGAGATTGAATCCTTCAATGGCTAGCAATGGATCTCCTTGATGAATTGGATGCTTGAACACTTGAATTCTTGATAAAACTTCGCTTCATGTAGGTGGATACACTTCATAAAGGGTAGCTCCTAGCTCATAGAAAAGTAGATCTCTTGTAGATATGTGTGGATAGAAAGTAGATAGTAACTTCACTCATAGAATCGTGGATGTCAAAATGAGGGAAGAAGGCTTCCTTATATAGAGATCTAGGGCACTAACTCCCAGAGAAGGCTGACATAGTAGCATTAAATCTCATTTAAATTTAACCCCTAGTAATGGACCTAGACTAAATGTAATTAAAAAGTCTAGCATTCCAAAACCTAAAATAGATGACCTAGAAGTGGGAAAAGAAACTTTCCAAAGCTCGAGATCTTGAAACTCCTAGAAATTAAAAATGGGACCTAGGGTCAAGGATGAGGTCAACCCTTCCCTAGGTCAGGGTCAAGGTCATCCTTGACCTAGGTCAGGCTTGAGGTTGACTATGACCCAGAAGGTCATCCTTGACCTAGAGGCCAAAGTCTTCAATTTCACAGAGCATTTTGTAAAAAATAGGCTGGAAATAGAGTGAGTGAGTGAGAGAGAGAGAGAGAGAGAGAGAGAGAGAAGCAAAATAGGTGAAAACTACCAGATTCATGCATAGACCCAGACCCATTCAAGGTGCTTGACATGACCCCAAACCAATTACTCAAAGGTCTAAATTCTCTTAACATGGAAGTGCTTCCATTTTAAGATGATACATTAAGCCCTCACTTTAGCAAGAGTATGGACTTGATGAAAAATCTTGGTAAAGTAGATCATAATGAAAAGATAATCTTATTAAAATCAAAGAGACAAAGAAATACTCAAGCCCTTAGAGACTCAAATCTTTTTCAACTCCAAGATCATAATAAGAGAGACATAAAAAAGAGAAAAAGAAAAAGAGTGTGATTATCTGACCCAATGAGAACTTATGTCCCATTGTGAACCACACAAACAAATTGCATAACTGGAAAAATGGAATTGAACTACCTAGTAAATGTGGCTACTCACTAGCCAACCCATCAAGGATTCACCCTCAAGAATATTCTATTCTATAAGAGTAAAACTAAAAGAGGTCCAATCTTAAGGACACCTTCAACTTTAAGGAATCAATGATATTTGAAATTGGAGGGATCAAGATATCCAAAACTATAAATCCATGCTTTAAGGATTAGTCACTAATCCAAAAAGGGAGAAAAAATATATGTGTGTGTGTGTGTGTTTGTATTGAAAAGTGTGTGTGTGCAATAAGTGAGCAAAGCATATGCCCCTATGTTAAATTCATTGCTAACACTTTAAAAGGACCAATGGCTTTGATAGAAACATAAAAAACTCCATTGATTATATTTCCACTATGAGATGCCCCTAGGACAAAAAAAAATCAAGGGAAATAGTACATAAACATACAAAGAACATAGAAGGGATCTACCTACCGTGGGGTCACTATGATCACAAGATTATATATATAATATTATTACAAATGAAGTAACATAATTCCTCAAATAAATTAGAACTACAATCACAAAGGAGGAAAGATCACATAATAAATACAAAAAAAAAAAAAAAAATTTGGACCATGACCTAGAGACCAAAAATACTCAGTGCTACCAAGTCATGGATCCAAGTAGATTACACAAGGAAACATGTACAAAAAATAGCACAAGCACAACGTAACATGAAACAACATATGAAAGAATAGAGATACATATAGAGGAATAATACAAAAATTTCAATTCTTTTATCACCTTGCACCAATGAAGAAAAAAAAATCATATAAAAGAATCTAACAGTTAGAAAATATATTATGGGAGAAGCACAGTACAATATACAAACACACAACAAAGACTACCATGAAAGACAAGCCAATCAAGCATATGCGCTACTCTCCCCATCTTGTTTTTTATCATTTAGGGAAGATGGGTAACTCGCAAGAGGGACTATATCCAACACAATAGGAATGATAACCAATTCCAAACAAGGATCAGAATCACAATGTTCAATACTAGGTATATGTATTAATTTTGAGGAAAGCATTTTAGGTAAATCAATATGAATGTAGATTAGTTTCATATTTATCATTAACATCATTAGTACCATCAAGAGTATCTTCATCATCTAAATTAATCAAAATAGGATCTCAGATACAAATAAAATCATCAGAATCATGCAACTTAACATCATTATTAATAACAAATTCTTCTAACACATCATGCATAGTTCCATCCAAATAAGATAAAGATTTTTTAAGAATAGAATTATGAGCTTTATCTTGAGCATGATTCTTTTTATGGTGTTCATTAGCAGATTAGTTACATTTTGTTTTACTAGAAATTTGTTGAGAACTATGAGGAATAATTATTGAATCCTTCACATATTCTATAGGAGGATTAACAAGATTACTAATAGACTAACAAGAAATAAGAGGAGCTTGATTAAAAATTGTAGAAGCCATAGATAAAGGAGGTATGGAAGGTGTAGGTAAAAGACCACGATTAAGATCCCTAGGAGGTAAGATTAACTCAAGAATCTTATGCTACTTATAGACTTGATATGAATGGAAAAGATTATCAGGTTGAGTAGGACATGAATTAGGTAATGAAGGCCAAAAGAAGTCAATGGTAGTAGCACTCCTAGGCCTAGAAGTATAGTATAAGCTATGATTAATTGTCTTTACTTCATCATCATAAACAAACTTAAGAAATTTATGAATAGGTAAAGCAACAACATGCATGGAATTTAACCATGGTAAACCAAGCTTAACATGAAATTAATCAGAAGTAGGAACAACAACAAAGGTGGTGTTCACAATCTTTCCACAAAGTTCAACTGGTAAATCAATAGAACCAAATGATGGATAAATAAAACCATTACAAGTTTAAATCAATACATCTGATTTATCATAAAAATCATATTGCAAACTTTTCATAAAAAGATTTTCTTCTATAATAATATTGACTAAGGAGGTAGGATACACAAGATAACCACGAGTAGGTATCTCAACAATCTTAGCATAAATATAAAGGGGACCATAAAGAGCTTTGATAGTCTTAGAATCATCAAAGGTAATCAAAAGTTCTCAAGGTCATTTTTTCTTAGGTTGTTGTCAAGGTTTAGGTTGAGGCTTCAACTTTGGATTAGGTTTCAGTTGAGGTGGAGCTAAAACTTGAGATTAAAGTGGAGGTTGAGATTGAGGTGGAGATATAGATTAAACCACATGCTCCACTTGATTAACCACATGATTAAGATCATCCATCTTTGAGTCATAATCACTATCCATAGAAGATGACTGAGCAATAGTATTAGTATCATGTGTAGGTAAAGGATTTTTATAGATTTGCAAATTTTGATTGGGAGGAGAAACAAACTTATTCCCACTACCATAAAAATTATCAATGGATAAAGCATTAGAATCAATTGAGTCCTAAACCTTATGTTTTAAAGAATAACATTTCTTAGTATCATGACCATTCTAGCAATGATAGTGACAAAAATATTTCATATCAAAAGACTTAGCCTCCATTGTAGCAAGTAAAAGAGGATGAATAGGAGATAAATTAATCATATTAGTAGTTAACAACCTATTTATAATAGAATGTAAAGATTCGGAGAGAGGAGTAAACATATGATTCAATTGAAAAGTAGTGGATGCAAAAGTGGCATTGTGAGATGCAACAACAACTTGATCAGGAACTACATGTTCTTGTTTATTTATCTTGAGATAATTGTTAAATTTTTTAAATTAATTTGGATTAGAAGAAGCATCAATTTTATCAACAAGAATAGGAGCCATTGGAGTGGTACTCTCAAATGGACTCACTTGTAATTGATAATGATGAAGTCTTGCACAAATTTGTTGAAAAGAAGTAAATTTAGTAAGAAAATCTTATCTCTAATATCCTTTTTCAAATTTTAAATAAACATATGTTGAATATCAATATAAGGAACATGATAGGAAATATGAGCATGCAAATTCTTAAATCTACCAATAAATTCAATTAAATTTTCCTTAGAATTTTGCTTACAATGCATCAAATGAGTCAAAGACACTTGTGGGCTAGTGTTGTTTTGAAATTGTTGAATAAAAAAATTAGAAAATTGAGGAAATGAATGAATAGAATAAGGAGTTAAACAAAAAAATCATTGTAAGGCCTTGTCATGAAAAGTTTGAGAAAATAACTTTGCTAAAATCCTATGGTCATGAGCATAATCACTACAAAGGATTTGAAATGTTTTAACGTGATAAACAAGATCTTCCTTACCATTATAATTTTCAAGATGAGGCATATTGGCTTGTTGAGGAATGGGAGTATGAATAATATCCTAAGACAAAGGACTTCCCATGTCACAAGTAGGGATACTAAACTTGTTTTGAGTCAAGGATGCAAGTTGTTGTTGTAAAGATGATGGAGTTTGAGCCAAACTAGTAATTGTAGAATCATGAGAAGAAATAGGACAAATAGCAACATTAGAAACACTAGGTAAAGTTTATGAAGCTATAGGAATAGAAGACACAACTAGAGGAACACTAGGAACTATAATTGGCATAGGAGTGGAATAAGTAAAAGGAACATTATGATAAGAATGTTGTGAAGTAGGAAGAGACATAGGAAAAACACTCATAGGAATAGAGGGAACCATTGTAGTCACCAAAGGAGTATAGGTAGGAACACTAGGGAAAGGAATCGAAGAAGGTTCTACACTAGTGATAAGAGGATTCAACCCTAAATGTTGAGCTTCCTAAGCTAAAAGTCTAACACTAGAATGCACAAGGTGAGTAATACCATGCAAGAGATTGGCATGTCTATCACTCTCATGATGAACTTTCTTAAGAGCCTCAATAGCTTGAATAAAATCTTGATTATAGTTTTCTTGAAGAAGCCAAATACCCATTTTATCAAGTTCATTTGAAATCTTTTGGACTTGTTTAGGGGGGACTCTTAAATCATCATCCTCATTATCACCAAAATGAATAGAAAGAAAATGGAAGCCACCTCTACAACCCTAATTTCCAAAAGGAATGATCCAAATTGATTAAGCATAAGAAAGTGTTCAATGCAAAAATAGATCAAGTGATGGAAAATAGGGAGAAAGGAGATTATATGATCTTCCTATTGTTAGGGAGTATGTGCTTAAATCCTAAAATAGATAAAAGATAAATACTAACCTTGAATCTAAATAAAGCTACTTTTTGATGTCTGTATGTAGTTTCTAGAAAATTTGCAACCTGTTCTAGATTGGAAATGTAAAGACAGAGAAAACCTAGAATTGTTTTTTCTTTTTGAAGGGAGTTCGACCTTGGCCCTGTTGGTAGGGCACAATCTTACCCCGGGGCACAATTGTACCCCAAAAAGTTGACCTTGACCTACACTACTTTGACAAAAAAATTGTTCATGAATCTCGCAAGTTTGACAAAAAGGGTATCCAAATATGCTCTCCAATTCCCTGGTCCAAACCTATATCTATAAGAAAAATGGCTTTTCTTTTTTGGATGGGGGGTTTTCCTCAGTCAAACCATTCTTTGGAATTAACCTTGAAATATAATTAAAATTATAATATGCATAAACAAAGTAAATAGAGCTATTCACCTTGCTTACATGGAAATCCTTTCGGAGGATTCAAATCCTTGAATGCACAAGTACAAATGCTCCAAATGAATGCAGAAATAGATGTTGGATTTCTCAAATCAATATCATTAGATCTTTAACACCAATATTGAATGTATCTTTGCATAGAAGAAGGCTTAAATGAATGTGGATGGAGAAATCTTCAACAAGAGGGCTCCATAGAGATTTAATCCTTCAATGGCCAACAATGGATCTCCTTGATGAATTGGATGCTTGAACACTTGAATGCTTGATAGAACTTTGATTCATGTAGGTGGATACACTTCATAAAGAGTAGCTCCTAGCTCATAGAAAATTAGATTTCTTGTAGATATGCATGGATAGAAAGTAGATCTATTTTGACCTCTTGATGTGGATACAATTTTTCTATCTCCTAGTGAGATACTACCTTTAGAGGGCTTGCTATTGGTAAAAAGATACAAATAGGAATGACCCAAATTAGGAATGAACACAACCTAGCTAACCTAAACCACTATAGTCACAAACCCCTTGACAAATGCCAAAGCCTTGGGGCATCTAGCACTTTTCTTCATTTAGTAGTACTTGTGGAATTGGGACCATGATGAAAATACTAAGCAAGAATGCTTAAGGTACTCTTGTGGTCACGAGATCCATGGCTTGTCTAACAAGGTGTCATGTTAGGTGCAAGAGGATTGTTGAGAATTGGACCCTTTCTAAACACCTTAGGATTAGTAGCTTCCCTTATTATCTTCTCAACATCTTGGTGCAAGGATTGATCCTAGTGAACTACTCGAATCACCCTAAGATTTTTTTTACTCACTAATGGTGTCCCTTTGGTTGTGCCAATGGAACCTCCATGGAAAAGCCAACATCTATTGTGGAAAGCCACTTTGTCTGACGCAAGGGAACATCAAGTGTGGGCCAAGTTTTTGAGTAATGAGTTATGACATTTAGGTAGTTTTTCTTGATGTATTTTCAAATGTGATAAAACCATGGAAATACTTTGGACATATACATGATGGTAGCATTCATAGAGTTTTATTTTTGATATCACAAGTTCTTGTGTTGACAAGGTTGCTTTGTCCCTTGTTCAACTATTTGAAGACATGCTTACATTCCCAATTTTTCTCAAACCTTTTTGTATACTATTGTAAATTGGATTTTAATTCTGTCACAACTATATTATGGCCTAAAAAGCTCAAAAAATTGTATCAAAACATAAATAATTTAGGTAGCAAGTCACATATGATAGAGTTTACTAGCCCTTTATTGTACACCTATTATGAGAAATGTCACATGATACTTTTGATTTTTTAGAATTATCGCACCAGTTCATAAAGTTTGTCTCCCTACTATGTAATGTCCCATCATAAAACCTATCATAAAGTATCACCTATGAAAGAAGTATCACCTAGTTGTTGTCCAAACTATCACACAACATAATTTTCCAAACAAATATCACCTGGTATGTTTTGAAATATTGCATGGTTTCTGTTGCTTATGTAATTAAGTCTAGATTGCATCTTAGCTTAATTCAGGGTGTTTTTGCCTAGTCTTACCACAGTCTATTCTGAAATCTTCATGTCTGGTATTTTCTAAAGCTGAAAATATGGGTTTAGTCTCTTAGATATGAACTTAATGCCTCTTTGGTTCATTTTCAAAATCTTGGTTACCTTATTCTTTGGTTACTTTCTACCAAGCTTCTTACACAATTCTTGGCTTGAATAGTGTTGTGAATTCATGAGAACTTTTGACAAGTGATTATTTTGATTATACAAGTTCTAACCTTAAAAGGCTCTATTTTTGTCTCACCATGCTAAAGACTTATCCTTACATGTTGATTGTGACTAGGCTCCAAGTTGGTCAAGGAAGTCATCCCTTAATTACTTTTGCACAATGTTCCACTCTTACTAGATGTCCTCATAAGAAAACCTATGAGGAAGAGTCTATCCTTGATAGGTGGGAAGATGATAATACTACTACTTGGCATAATCCACTATATTTATTTAACAATTTCTTTAATACCCCCTTTGACACCCCTAGGTCTATGGATAGTGTTTCACTTACCATGAATTCCAAGAGAGGAATCATATCCTAGAGGACCTTTTTACACATAGAGAAGAACAAGCTCGTTTGGATAGAGAGAGACTAGAAGAGGTTAAGAACATAGCCACTGGAGAGAAGTCTCATCCACATGCTGAAACTAGTACTCACATGCATGATTTTGAAAACCAAAATGTTCATGGAAACTATAGCAATCCATTACATGGAAAAAATGGGAATAAAAAACCACTAAGATCTCTGAGGAAACATTCTATGGGATGTCCCTCACCACCTCGATCCTCACAATCACATCATGAGAGTGAGGTGGATAATGAGGTTACTAGCAAGGACCTCGGGAGAATTCAATAAGACAAACTTCTCCAAAAACCCATGCTAAAGTCCTTAGAGAAGAATAAAGACCAATTATTTTAATACATGACCTCTCAAGGATGGAAAATCCCTCATGAATATAATTTTCAAAGGATCTTATAGAAAAAAATACCAATTGAGGGTAAGATCCTAAGAGAATAAATGCAATAGTTAAGAAATCAGCTTGCCCAACTAGAAATGAAAAAATAGAAACCCAAAATATAAATACAATGGAAATGGTGACCCACATGACCATGTACATCACTTCTACACTCTTAGAATAGACTTCATGCATTAGGGCACATACCTTATGAGATTATTTCCTAGGAATTTAAGGGGACAAGCGATGGAGTGGTTTACCAAATTTTCACCTCCCCTTAAGACATTTGATGATTTTGTAGAATGATTTATCCAACAATAATCCTACAGCATACAACATCATATTACTATGTTGGATTTTTCAAACATAAAAAAAAACAAGGGGAACCATTTTCTACCTATTTACAACATTAGAGATCATTGCTCTCTGGTATCCTCAAAAAATTCTTGAGATTGAGAAAATTGACATCTTTGTCAACACTCTTGTGCCTAAATTATACTATGATCTTAGGAAGAAACTATTTACCTCATTCAATGACATGGTTGAAATTGTCTATCATATTTAGGATGTTGTTGTCAAAAAGGGTGACATTTTTCTCAATAAGGACAAAAAAGGAAATGGTAATTGTAAAGATAAGGGTAAACCTTGGAATAAAAAGAAGTATACAATGGAAATGGTGACCCACATGACCATGTACATCACTTCTACACTCTTAGAATAGACTTCATGCATGAGGGCACATACCTTATGAGATTATTTCCTAGGAATTTAAGGGGACAAGCGATGGAGTGGTTTACCAAATTTTCACCTCCCCTTAAGACATTTGATGATTTTGTAGAATGATTTATCCAACAATAATCCTACAACATACAACATCATATTACTATGTTGGATTCTTCAAACATAAAAAAAAACAAGGGGAACCATTTTCTACATATTTACAACATTAGAGATCATTTCTCTCTGGTATCCTCAAAAAATTCTTGAGATTGAAAAAATTGACATCTTTGTCAACACTCTTGTGCCTAAATTATATTATGATCTTAGGAAGAAACTATTTACCTCATTCAACGACATGGTTGAAATTGTCTATCATATTTAGGATGTTGTTGTCAAAAAGGGTGACTTTTTTCTCAATAAGGACAAAAAAGGAAATGGTAATTGTAAAGATAAGGGTAAACCTTGGAATAAAAAGAAGTATGTAGTTTTAGACACTCCTAAGACTAAGGAATTGACCTTTAACTTATCCAATGCCATATATGTTACTAAACAATAGGAGACCTCAAATACATAATCTTTTGACAATGATAAGAGGCCTTCTAAACCAAGACACACTTACACACAAATGGTTGAATCATATGAAGTGGTCTTGAAAACTTTTCTTGTGAATAATCTCATCATATTGCCCAACAATTCTCAACCCTGTGACCCACCCATGGAACCTGATTAGTGGAAAGATGATCAATATTGCAATTACCATAGGAATAAGGGTCATAATACTTTTAATTTCTACAAGATCAAAGATTTCATTCAAGATCTCATTGATGAAGGAAAATTTGTCACGGATGGCTTAGTTAAAAATTTTGACCATAAGGATTTCAAGAAATCATTGCCCAAATATGAAAAAGGAGAAATATCCAAAGCCAAAAAAAGGGTAATCACACCAAGATTAGTTATGCATATGCCAATACTGATAATGTGATCAACATGATTGATCCCATGAGTGAAATCATCTACATTATGGGCCCTAAATTTGATGAGGAACCCAATTATGACACTGATAATGAGAAACTTAAGGTGATATTGAGAACATACAACCCTCATCAAAAATTCAAAGATACTAGGTCTAGGGTGTCCCTTAGGGTGGTAGATTCCTCCTCTTTACATGGTGAGACCTTGAACATTATCACTAGGGGGAAATCTAAAGTTTTTCTCAAAGTGGCTAATGATCCCAAGAATTCCTCATCTTCCAAATAGATGGCTCCATCTAATAAACCTTGTAAGTCACTTGTAGTGAACCCCCATGCAAATGTCCATTTTTGAGTTTTTAGAGATGTCTCCTTTGCACAATGAGATCCTAGAGAAATATTTGTGCATTGCTAATGCTCTGAAAAATATTGACATTGAATGGTTCTATGCTATGGTTAACCATATTTCCTCGACTCATTATCTTATATTTTATGAAGAAGATGGAAAATATCTTATTCATATATCTTATTCATCCCCATAATCACTCTCTCCATATCAAAGTACATATCTAGTGCACCTAAGTCCAAAGAGTCCTAAAATAAAATGGTCTAGAGTTAAACATTGTTTCCTTCATCCTAATTCAACAACTAGGAATCTTAGATTTTTAGTTGACCCTAGACACAAGATAAATATCAAAGCCCATGATGAGGTTGAATGGTCTTCCAAAGGCCTAATTGTGCTTCCTATTTATCTGGGTCCTGTTGAGAAGGACATGGTCTTCCAAGTGCTACATATCCCCCTTGCATACAATCCTTTTTTGGGTAGACCATGGATTCATGAAATGAAAGTTCTACCATCCACATATCATCAGTGTATAAAATTTTTGTTCAATGGTGCAAAAATATTGGTCTTAAGGGATAATTTTATGTCCATCAATATGGTTGTGGTTGTAGAGTCACTAGTGAGACATAATTGAACCTCTAGTGACATTAGACCATTTCTTATAGAATGTGAAAAAAAACTCAAAATGCTGAGTATCAAGATGGGGGAGTATGCCTTGGACTCCATCACATCATTATCTATTTCCCCATGGTCTCATGGGAAACCCTCTAAGAAAATGAAGCCTTCCACTTCTTCTATGATTGTTTTTGATACCTTTGTTCAATCCTCAATTCCTTTTTAAAATGAAAAGGAAGATCAAGTAGTTAGAGACTAGATCTATAGAGAGGAAGAGGATAATAATGAAGTCATCTTAACTACCCCTATCTCTCCTAAAAGATATGGGAATGGTTACCAATTTCTTAAAAAAATGGGTTATCATGATCAAGGACCTTTGAATAACAACAAGAATGCTCTTGTAGAACCCTTAAGTCACACCTATGAATGAAAGAGAAAAGTCACTATAGGCCTAGGGTATGGTGTTGAAGATAACTTACCATGATTTGATAGAGAAGTCTCTACAGCTAGCAAATCTAAAGATGATATTCAACCTACTATTATTTCTTTGATACATGAAGAGGATATTCACCCCTTCTACATTCCTTCATTGAGGAGAATATGTGTTTTTTTATGATAGCATTGTTGAAACATCCACATCTAGGCAACCTGAATTTGATGAGTCAGATGTTGAAAATCCTAATACAAAGAGAATCAAAAGAAACATAACTCAACTTGTGGCTTGTGATCAAAGTATTGACTCTCAGGAATATGAGTGGGAGTCCCTTTCTAACACCTCTTGTGAATTAGGTGTGGATGTGATACACACCTATGTTACCCAACCAACCATAGTTGATGAGTCTTGTATAGGGTTGGTTGAGTTAGATTGGCAACATGCCTTAGTGGATCACATTGATTCCTCTAGGACATATCTTGATTTGGATTCCTTTGGAGCTTTTCCTATAAGCCTGACCTCTCTCATCACCTAAGACAATTGCTCTTGCATCAACAACCTTGAAGCTTCCACCTTAGTTTTTCTTATGCATGCACATCTCATAGATTGTGGTCTATTCAAAATCAAAGACCTGCACTACCCTCATTCAAAAATGATTATGAGATTGCATGTTACCTAAATACCATTGAACTTGTGGTATCCTCCACCAATGAACTAGTAGTCAATATGAATGAAACAAACATACAATACATTAGTCACAAATTAAAGATAAAAATGAAATAATAATTTGGATAACAAAAACCACTTTATGGTGGTATCTTAATTGAAAAAAAAAAGTAAAAATAAAGATGTATCTGAAGGTGAAACCCTCTTAGAGGTGCCTAAGGATGATGTGATAGGTAGTCTTCCAAGATACTTTTAGGATAGATCATCAGTTCTAATAGAATTGACACAACCAATCAACTTGGGTACTGAAGAATCTCCCAAGATCATACATGTAGCCCACTCTTTATCAATAGAGGAAAAAGAAAAATTCACTCAGTTTTTCAAGGAGAAAAAGATTAAATTTGCATGGACCTATGTTGATATGCCTAACTTAGATACAACTCTTATTATGCATCACCTCTCCATATCTCCTAGCATTAAACCTATTAAAAAAAAGTTGAGAAAGATGCATCCTTATGTTGTCTTGTTAGTCAAATTTTAACTAGAGAAGTTGCTAAGTGCCAAGTTTATCAAAGCTATTGATTATATAGAATGGATATCCAGTATAGTACCTATTTCCAAATATGACAAGTCCATTCATGTCTACACTAATTTTAGGGACTTAAACAAAGCATGCCCAAAGGATGATTTTCTACCACCTAACATAGATATTATAGTGGACATGATTGTGGGCTACAAAATATATTCCCTCATGGATGGATTCTTAGGATATAATCATATAAAGATAGTGTACACGGTGTCAATGTGTATTCATGAAACTTTAGTGTAGAATACAAATAGACTGACAATGAACTAAACTAAACCCAAGATATCATCTTCAGAATGTAATCCCTATGAGTGTCTCATGTTTCCCTAACTAAAACTACTAAAATAGCTCTTAGACCAACATCTTAGTGATAGTTCTAGAATGGGAGTATGCTAAAAATGCAAATCTACAAGAATGTGTGCACGATCTATGACTATAATACAGATTATATGTTATCAAAATGGATATACAACAAGCTAACATGCAATGAATGATGCTAAATAACATAAAAGCAATACTAAAATGCTATGAACTTGCTAAAATGCTAATGCTAAAATGATGAATCAAAATGTGCCTATGTAGATGCCTAGAACGTGGGTCCTTTTGCTCTTGGATTTTCCTCCTATTTATAGGATTTTGAAAGGGGTTGGGGTAAGAATCAAGATTTTCACCTTTGATTGGCGGGTGAAAGTAAAACTAAAAATATCTCATAAGAGACCAAGAGGAAGAGTCCAACAAACTTGATTTTGAGGATATTTCTAATTCTTTTAAAATGAAAAAGGGAGATTTCCAATTTTGTGAGGATAAATGATTCTTTTGATTTAATAAATGTCTTATTTGTTTTCAACACTTTTTTGCTTTTCCTCTTTTTTTGAATTTCATTTTATGAGTTTGAATTTTTTTCTGCTCTTTTAAAGTTGATTTAGGTCTTGTTGATTTGATAGGTGATTAATGGCCTGATGTGATTTTTGATTTGAAAGTCTATTGTGTTTCTTCTAATTTTCTCTTTAATTTGCATTGATTTATCAGAATTGTGTGGTTTCAATCTTTGCCAATTTTTGGTTGTCTACAAATGCCCCTCTTTGAGCTAATATGTGAAGCATGTTACTTCAAAGGCTATCTTGATTTTCTAATTTTAGGTTAGCTTCTAACGACTGGATGTTTATTCGATGATATTTTAACATTTTGTCATTGTCATGGTGTCTATTTGTTGATGGTTTGATGTCTGATGATTGATGATTTGATGTTTTCATTGTCATCGATTTGATGATTTGGTTGCAGTGTTAATTTGGTGTTGTGATATTTATGCTTGAATACCCTAGTTTTCGTAGACTTGATGTTTGAAATTTTTGGCTAGGGAAGGATGTTTTTGATTTTTTTAGAAAATTTTGATGCCCCTATTTGATATGGATATACTACCCCCTCAAAAATGAAATTGGAAAAAAATAATGGAACTGCAAAGATTAAGTAGGTTCCAATTTTATTTCTAAAATGTTGGATAGTTGCAGATAAAAATGATTAGGTTGGTTTGATACCATACCCAATTCATTTTGGTGAGAAAAAGGATGCCAATAGTGGGTAAATAGGGTGAAAAAGTGACATAAAGGCCCCTTAGGGGGGTTAAATAGGGCAAAATATATTTTACCCTTGTCATTTTCATACTTCCCTTTTGCATTTGGTAATTCTAAGCTTTGATTCAGTGAGGATGGTGGTCCCTTTACGAGAGCATGGATTCAAAAAATTAGAAATATCCTCAAAATGAAAATTAGTACTTTTATCTTTTTAGTGCATTTACCTTGTCTTTTAGCACATTTGTATTTATTTAGAGCATTCAAGGATTAGTATATTGCATGTATAGGGTGAATTACCACATATAAAACCCTAAGTATGTGGTGAATTAGTGCATATAGTAATCTTGTAGGGCATATAGGATATTTAATAGCACATATGAATAGTTCAGCGCATACAATGGGTCCTATAGTGCATATGTCCAATATTTCAGTACATTTGAATGAAATAGCACTTTCAATCCATAAAACAATGCATATGAGTATTGAAATAGTGCCTATACATGTTATAGCATGTACAAGGTAATGTGGAGTGCGTTCGCAAGCTAAAGTAGCACACTGGCCTATTTTGATGCATTTAAATGGTTTGGTAATGTATTTGTCTTAGGAAATAGTGTCAATGATTATTTCAGTACAAAAATTGAGTATAGGGCCTAAGTGGAGTGTGAGATAACACAAAAGACTAGATTCTCGATCTGTCAGCCAAAGATGTTCATAATGAGTAAACAATAGTAATCAGTTATTCATGAAGTGATGTTGTAGGATCAATCTAATGATAGATAGGTGATGCCCCAACTTAGGATACAGAGTAGGAAAGACAAGCAAGTCCAACTCAGGATAGAGAAAGATGAGCAATAGGTCCAAGATAGAACCAATAGCTAGGTAGCTAGATATAAATATAAGATTGATGTCTAATGATCACTTTGTGACAAAAATTGATATTTTTCTTTGTCTTGATGAAAAATAGGTGCATGGGAAAAAGCTCATGGTACAAGGATTGTATTTATGACCCTTACAGGTAGTAGGTCACTTGACAAGCATAGACTGCTAAGTGATAGATAGATGTGGGTTGACATATTTGTTACGGATGCCCCAGTTCTGAGTGAACAAGG
This sequence comes from Cupressus sempervirens, assembly GCA_028749045.1. Lineage (NCBI taxonomy): Eukaryota > Viridiplantae > Streptophyta > Pinopsida > Cupressales > Cupressaceae > Cupressus > Cupressus sempervirens. The sequence continues at coordinate 356,982,517 of CM053791.1, read as the reverse complement.
GATTACTGATAGTCGTGGCCAAGTGGTCAAACTTGGACCACAACACATTTCATTTTCCAATGGGGGAGATGACAGTGACTCTCGAGGATGTATATAGGGTTTTTTGAATCCCAACCTAGGGGATTTGGTTTATTATGATCAAATGGCTGATGGTGCTAAATTTTGAGACTTGTTTGGGGATTACAGTATTGGGGATGATAGTATGTCCTAATTTTAGATGCTACAGTATGAGGCATTACCAATAATTTTGGTAAGATTTTTAGAAGGGTTTTTGTTGCCAAACTATCGAGGGCAAGGATTTTCAGTTGGATGAGGCTAATTGATATAGGATATGATTAATGGGCTACATAGATTTGCATGGGGTGGCTATATTTTGGCCCATTTATATCATAATTTACATCAGGTGGTATATTCTAACACATCGTCATTATTAGCAAGGGTAATTTTGTTATAGATATGGACATGGGAGCATTTGCCCATTACTCATCTAGTATGTGTGTGATGTAGCCTCAGGGTATGCCATTCATGTATACCTATTATTATTTGATCATCCAACCCCATTTAGGCAAGATAGAGTATTGGTGGTGGGTTTTGGATGATGTTGATGAATTCATGTGGAGACCTTACAGGTTCACAGAGCCATGGTTAGAGGATGATGATGAGATGGTGTATTTCTTCAGCCTAAGGAATTTGCTTGGTCAGATTCCTACCATGACAGAGCAGTTTTGTTTTAGGTGGATGGTGAGATAGTTTGGTCGACGACAGGGCATGCCACATGGGTTAGCACATTATGCTCGAATACAGTTAGAGAGGGAAATGTGGGGGCTGACTTTAGAGTATGAGGCCTATCTAGAGGCCTTCTTGTAGATTATAGACACACCACAACCATGGGCCTTGTGAGATGGGGTGGTAAATGTAGGGATGGAGGGGGATTATGCACGGTGGTTTCAGGATCATCCCTTCCCCAGATACATAGATTTGGCTGATCCTATTCTAGAGATTGATGAGCCATTGAGAAAGGGAGAGGATGATGATGATGAGGGTGGTTTAGGGATAGGTAGAGGGAGATTTTGGGCTAGAGGCAGGGTGAGAGGTGTGGTCAAAGCACAGGGGGTGGTGGATGGGTGAGAGGACGGATGGTTGGTCAGTGGGATAGAGGGGTCGAATGGGCTAGAGTAGAGAAAGTAAGGGTCAAGTTGCCAGAGGATGTGCAATTTTTCCAGCACCAGAGGCTATCAGAGATCCACCAAGTGCATAGCCACAGGGATAGTAGTAGGTATTACTAGAGGCATAGCCATAGGTATAGTAGCTAGTACCACCAGAGGCATAGATTCCACCAAGGAGGCTAGGGGGATCAACTGATTTGGAGGCTCAGATGAGTGACATAGAGGCTTGAATGGGTGAGGTGTTGAGTACTTTACAGACATTCATAGCTATGATGACACTAGGGCCATCACTACCACTGCCACCATTGAGGACAGATGGGGCATTGATGAGTTATATAGTCAATGTGGCCCTGAGGATAGATGTGATAGGCCAGGCACCCCAAGAGGCTACGGGTGCCCCCAGTGAGTAGTGGCTATCAGATCATGCACCTTCACATGGATGAGTGTGCATGATGTATTGTGGCCTCACTCTTCATTATGTATGATTATATGTTTGATGTTCATTGGACATTTATGTTGATGTACTTAGTCGATCCTTGATTTATGGATGTTCATGTTATATGATCATGTGATGTTCATGTTGTTGCATTTTATCTGATATTCATGTGATTTTAGCCTTTTGATGGATTGTCTGATTGTCATGTGGCTTTATGAGATATACAAGCTTAGTGATGTTTTAGATATGTGCACTTGTTATATCATTGACTTATGTGTCCATGTGATTGTTTTATTTGATGGATATGGTAGTAGTAGATGCAGATGTGTATGTATATGTGAATGTTTGATGTATATGGATAATGATTTAGAATAGATAGTATGTCACTAATGAGGTAGTGAAAATGGATGTGGTATTATGAATGTAATGATTTGAAATGAATGTAGTAAAAGAAAATTTGTTGTAATGAATTGGTCATAATGGGATGGAATACAATGGAATATAATGACATGTAACATGGTGTAATGTGATGTAATAGAATGATTTGTGATGTAATGTAATGGAATGAATTGTGAAAAATGAATTGTAATGAGATAAATGGGATGGTAATTGTATGAAATATGATAAAAATGTGATGAAATGTGGAAAAGAAATGATATATGATGAAATACAATGTGATTTAATGAAATGAAATAGGTAATGGATTGAGATAGGTAATGAAATGTAATAGGTAAAGAAATGAAATGAAATGAAATGTAATAGTTAAGGAAATGAAATGAAATGAGTAATTAAATAAAATGAAATGTAATAGGTAATGGTTTGAAATAGGTAACAAAATGAAATTAAATGAAATTAAATAGGTAATGAAATGGGATGAAATGACTAATGAACCAAATGCTATATGATAGGATGATAGGTAATGAAATGAAATAAAATACATGAGTGAATAAAAAATGTGATGAAATGGTTAGGAAATGGGGATGTGATGAAATGAAATATCTAATTAAAGAAATGGAACAAAATAAGTAATGAAAAGAAAAGAAATGTCTAATGAAAGAGATGATATGTGATAAGATGGGAAGTAATGAAATAGAAACCAATGTAATGCAATGTAATGTAATATAATGATATGGAATGAAATGAAACTTATTTTTATAGGAGGTAATGTAGTGTAATGATATGGAATGAGATGAAATGGTTAAAGAACATAAAAATGTAAATGCACAAATATGTGGCAAAGTGTCATGGAATGGAACATGGTAAAATGAGAATTTAAAAAGGAATGTTTGAGTGTGGAGATGGGATGAAATGAGATGAAAAGATAAATGAAAATGTGATAAAATGAGATGTGACAGATGAAGTATGAGTGAAGGTGAAAAATGGAAGGACATAAAATTGTCTGAGATTCGGAGGCTATGAGGTGCAGTGTCAACTTTTGAGATTCAAAATCCATGGAATGAATGAATGATATGGGAAAATGAAAGGAAATGGAGTGTGAGAAAAGATGATGTAGTGAATCAGATGAGATAGATTGTCATTAAATGAGGTTGCTTGAGATTCAAAAGCCACATAAGGTAGCAAATGAGGTGGTCAAATTTAATAGTGACTAGAATTGTCTGAGATTCAAAAGCCACATAACTCAATGAGTGGAATGAAAAGGTGAATTAATGAAGTGTAATGCTGGAGTGGATGTTGTGAAGAGACAAAGTCCATGATAGTTGAGTGCTAAAAGCTCATTTGGATGTTGATGTTGATGTTTTTGTCCGTTATTTGATAACCAGTCATGATGTCGCTGACTAATGTTTGGTAATTGCATCCTAATTTATGTGCCAACTATTTTTTTCAATGAACCCAAGATGAAAATGAAAACTAGATGAATGCAACTAACTCTCACTTTTTTAAAGAGATGCAAACTAATTGTCATCATAGAACATGTGATAAAAAGTGACTAAGTACAACTACCACTAGCTTAGCTATAGTGATATGAATACTATGTCACACTAAGAAGTAACAACAAAGATGAAAAATGTATAAGAAAACATGACAACCACTAAGAAATAGATGCTATAGCCACAAAATAATAAAAATAGGCATGCAAACAGTCACATGTCAAATAAAAGACCTCACCTAAGATAGCGCACAAAATTGGTTGAGGTACACATGGCATTCCATATGAGAGGAGGCACTTATAAGTGGACACCAATAATGTATGAAACCAAAGGATCATTGAAGCTAAATAGTGAAAAACCAATAAAAAAATAGCGTGACTTCATCTCAGTACCTCTAGTCAAGTACATCATCAAGATACTAAAAGCACATGATAGCATAGGAAATCCTTATATGTAGAATAGGTGTGCTTCCAGTTGTGTGTAATAGTGTAGAGTATGTTTAGTTCTTCTAGGGAGCAACTATTGTACTAGCCGAATAAGAAAGCATGGTAGGTGTTAGCGGTGATTTAGTAGCAGGTTCTATCTATGCATCGATGGGAATTTGGGTGGCTGAATGTAGGAGCCAAGGGTCAAGTGTACCAAGTACCAGTGCGGTAGGATGTAGAGAGTAGATACATGGAAAACTAAGAAAGAACAAGTCTCGGGTGAGTGACAGCTATAAGTAGATGGAGAACATGGGAATGAAACAAGGTGAGGTCAAGAGTAGAATGTGATTATTGGATATACTGAGAAGTTGCAAGAATCATGCAAGTGAAAATATGTCAAGTTCACCAGAACAATCATAGCAGGAGGGTGATGCTAGCCTAAGAAGGTGGATGAAGCAAGGGTGAAGAGCGATGCATGTTCGACAAACCTTCAAGGAGATGGTGGATCAATCAAAACTACAAGTGTTAATTTTAGGGCCAAGTGAAACAAGTCAGGAAGGACAAAGGTCAGGGCAACTTGAAGTGGTGGGGATTAGGGTAGATGAAATGCCCTTGTCGAATTTAATGATCTTGTCAGGGACTATAGTGCAACATGCATTGCAGGTGATAGTGGATAATGAGCTGATGACACTAATGGAGAATAGTCCACCTAGGATGACAAAGAGTATGTCTAGAGAGGAGGAGGAGGTAGGGGAGATAAAATTGCTTGAAAAGTCCATGGGAGAAGCTTTGGTTAAAGTAGTGAGCAAGACACTTTAGTTGATTAATCTTAAGACACCGAGACTGGGGACAACAAAAGGGGGAATGAGCAGTGTAAATGTGGAGGAACCACTGCTAGAGGTGGGAGGTAGACATCAATTGTTATGGGATGTGGGGGAATTACAGAGAATGTTAGCCATAGAGAGAGTCCAAATGGAGAATGTAGAATAGGAGGTCACATTTTTGTTGGGATTGATGCAGAAGGCATGGGAAGATTGGGTGCAAACAGAGGCAAGATGGCTGCAAGCCATCGTGGATGCAGAGCTGGCATGAGCGCAGTCATTAGAAATGGAACTGCGGGTGGCACATGTGTGAGTAGAGGAAAGTGATGTGGGGATGCAAGTGGAATAGTCACAAGATTAGTGGTTGCAAGAATTGCTGAAGATGGCATAAGTGGGTTTAGAGACTGCTCAGAATGAACTAGTGTTACTGCAGTAATAGTCTAAGTCATTTAGGGAGGTGACTGCAAAAGAAAAATCCTTGGCATTGAAGCTGGAGGAGTGGTTAGTATTAAGTGAGGGAAAGGTGAGACAATTGTAGTAGCATTTAGGTGAGGCAACAATAGACATGGAGCGCTGGTGAATGATGAGTATTTAGATGCAATAGGAGTGGGATGTGGCCCAATGAGCGATCACTGTACTAGGGTTAACCAAGTTGGTGGAGAATGTGTTCATGAAAATAAATCGAATAGGGAAGGTACACCAGGAAGTGGCTTATTGGATGAGCATTATTATTAGGCATTCTTGAATGGGGACCATTGAGAGATGTAGTTTGTAGATAGGGAATTTACACAGCTACTAAACATGCAATTATGCAGTGGGAGGTTTCCAATTCCCATGGATGCAGTGTGGATACATAGAGGATTGACACTAGGGGCTTCATCTTCTAGAGATAGGTCAAAAGAGACACCATTGATTGGACACCCTGTTCTACCACCTCCCCTGAGGAGGCTAGAATAAATGGTTTGCTAGACAATGGTTGAATGTCATGTTGTCATTGTCATTGTAGGAGAATAAAAAATTTTGTGCTTGTTGTTGTGGCAAGCAAAGGGACAACTAATGTTGATTACAATGCATTGTCATGTGTTTTTTTGGTATTTTCAAAATATATTTGAATGTTTTGCATTTTGTGGAATATTTAAATGTTTTTGGATTTTTGATAGGTATTTGAATGTTTTTCTATTTTGTGACAAATATTGCAATGATTTTAATCTTTGTAAAAGTAGGAACAATATGATCTGTAGAGTAAGGATAACCATTACGAGTGGACAAGAATGTCTATGTTGGCTCGTAATGGAGGAGGAATATAGATTTATGCAATATATGGGGAGCCGCAATGGGTAAGGCATAATTTTGTAGATATGAATAGCTTTTATAAATAATTATAAGGCCAATGTGGGGATATTCCTCTAGGTATGTGTCAAGATAGAGGTTTGTGAGGCCTATAAAAAGGTGTTTGAGCAAAAAAGGGGCAAGAGGGGTCCTAAAAGGACATTTGGGCCTTGAAAAAGGTGCTGGAAGGGCCTAGAAAAGGTGCTTTGGGCTGAAAAAAGGTGCTAGAGGGGTCTGAAAAGGACACGTGGGCCTTGAAAAGGGAGCTTGGGCCTAAAAAGGTGCATGAGGGGCCTGAAAGAGCATTGTGGGCCTAAAAAGGCACTAGAGGGGCTTGAAAAAGGTGCTTAGGCTGAAAAAGGCACTTAAGGGGTCCAAAAAGGACACTTGGCCCTTGAAAAAGGCACTTGGGCCTAAAAAGGGGCATGAGGGGCCTAAAAAGGCACTTTGGGCCTGAAAAGGCACTGGAGGGGCCTGAAAAGGCACTCAAGGGGGAGCCAAGCTCTCACATTACACTTACTTATTCTATGCCCTCGGTTGGATGAGGATGAAAGAGTCCAAAGGATACCCAAGCTTTCAAGATAGCATTGATATATTTTTTGAAGGGGGCTAGACTAATTGTGGCCACTGCAACATAAATAAGACTAATGATCTCTTGAAAATTGTTGCTCATGACAAGAGGAAGGAAATGGGGGCACCATATGCACTAGCTGTGTTGTGGTAGATTTTTCAAAGTATAGTGAAATATTTTAGGATATTACTACGATGGTTCTTAATAATCGGTGAGGCACGTTAGGTTCAACTACTTAATGTCCTATTGTATAGCCTAATTGAGCTAAAGTGAGGTAGGAATTGATAGGAATTTTGGGGTGTTGTTAATTTTTCAAGCATTCATGGCTATGTTCAGTAATTATGACCCTCTTTTGAATGCCTTTGGCAAAATTCAAATTTTTTTGATAATTTTGGACAATGTTTAAATTTTTTGAATTTTTTTGGATGATTTTTTTTTTTTTTTTTGATAATTTTTGGCAATTTTTGAATTTTTTTGGTAATTTTTAGCAATTTTTAAATTTTTTTGGTAATTTTTGGTAATTTTTGAATTTTTTTTGGTAATTTTTGAGAATTTTTTTTTTTTGGTAATTTTTGGCAAATTTTGAAATTTTTTGGTAATTTTTGGCAATTTTTGAATTTTTTGGTAATTTTTTAATTTTTGGTAAATTTTGAATTTTTTTGATAATTTTAGGCAACTTTTGGAGATGTGAGTGAGATTTGTTGGAATACGGGGGTAACCAAGGCTGTGCGAGGCACCTAAAGAGGCAAGGAGACCAAAACAGGGCAAAAGGCAAGAAAATGGGTCTAGATGATTATGTTTGGGATGTGGGGAGGCAATGAAAGGAGTTTGGTACATCAAATGGGTTGAATGAGGGCTAAAATAAGCATTGGTGATCATTGGTCAAGGTGGAGAGTTGAGATGTGCATTGATTTTCCTATAATTCATGTCTATGGTATCTCAATACATAATCAAACTCTCTATTTTGTTGAGTTTGTTGTGCTACCCTTTGTTACTATCATACTGGTTGTCTCTATTGTTGTAAACTACATTTGATGCCAAAGAACCATAGAACTGGCTATCTCTATCAAGGCTCTAAACATAAAATCTTTTGAGATTAATATTATTGATGGGTTTTGCTAGGTCTACGCCATTATAATCTAAAAGCAATAGTCCCAAAGGACTCTATGATAATGTAACGACCAATCCAATTGACCTCCCATTTTCCTTTCTTTTCTCTAGTCGTTTGGTTCTTAAGGTTTTCTCATAGCACTAAGTCACCACTTTGAAAAACATGGGGTTTGACCTTTTTGTTGTAATGTCTTGATAATCTATTCTAATACACTTTGAGGTGTCCATGTACTGCACATTGATGTTCTTCTAACAACTCTAGCTATTCTAGATGGGCCACTCTATAATCTTCATCTATAAGGATGTCTCGAAGAGCAACTCTCAAGGATGGGATCTCAACTTCTAAAGGAAGAATGGCTTCACAGCCATAAACCAAGGAGAAGGGTGTTGCACCTATAGGTGTCCTGAAACTCATCTAGTAGGCCTAGAGGGTGGGGTTCAACTGTAAGTTCCAATCTCTACCAATATCATTAATGGTTCTTTTGAGGATGTTGATAATGGTTTTTTTGGTGGCCTCTACTTGGACATTGCCTTGAGGGTAATAAATTGATGAGGAATGGTGTATAATGTGAAATTTTTCACATAATTTATCAATTATTTGATTTTTAAAGTACAGGGCATTGTCCATGAGGATGGCATGGGGTATGCCAAACTAATAAATGATATGGTTGAGAATGAAAGAAGAGATTTGTTTTCCTATAGAGTTGGCAAGTGGCACTACTTCAACCCACTTGGTGAAGTATTCTATGGTTGTGATAATCCATTTATGTCTACTAGAGAGGATGGTGGATGGATGGCTCCAATTAAATCAAAGACCCACTGATAAAAAGGCCATTGTGTGGCCAAAGGGTTGAGCTCTTAGGTTGGTGCATGAACAAGGTTACCATGGATTTCACATTTTTTGCAGGTTTTAACATAGTCGATAGAATCCTTTTCGATGGTTGGCCAAAAATAACCCATCATAAGAATCTTCTTTGCTAGTGTGAATCCACTAAAGTGTGACCCACAAATCCCTGCATGGACTTCCTATAGAGTGACTCTAGACTCATCATTTTCAAGACATCTTAATAAAGTATCATCAAGACCTTACCTTTTCATATCAACCATCAAGGTGCAATGTAAGTTTTTTTGAATGAAATTTCCTTTTTGATTATGTGAGAGGTTAGATGGAATGGTATTATCATGGAGGTAAGTGATGATGGGGTTGTACCAAAGGGAATTGGGAGTGTCTAAGTGGTAAATGATAAGGGAATCGGGTTGAATAAATGTGGGTTGAATCACCTCTTCTATGAAGAACTCATACCACTTGTGTTGTTCTGGGAGCTTGAGTAAAGAGACCAGGGTGGCCATAGCATCTACTACTATGTTCTTCTCTCTAGGAATTTTCTCAAAAGTAATGTGAACAAAACATGCCTTAAGTGTGTCAACCATATGTTTATAAGATAATATTTTTTTATCTTTTGTCTGATAAGTGTCGGTGACTTGATTAATGATCAACTGGGAGTCTTCAAAAACCTCTAGTGTTGTTAGTTTCCATTCTAAAGCTAGCTTGAGACCCAAGACCAAAGCTTCATATTTAGCCATGTTTTTGGTGCAAGGGAAAAACAATTTGTAAGACTTAGGGATGGTAACACCTAGTGGCATGATGAACAAGATATCGGGGCCTAATCCATGGTGTGTATAGGAACCATCAAAATAGAATTTCCACGTTATTGGCTTTGTCTGAAGAATGTGCATATTTGGGAAATCTATTAGGATGGGATTTGAACTCTTTATAGGTACATCTTCCAATTGATCAGAAATGGCATGTCCTTTGATTTCCTTCCTATCAATATACTCAATGTCAAACTCGCTTAGGGTCATCACCCATTTAGCCAATCAATCAGTTAATGTTGATTTGTTGAGAAGATATTTGAGGGGGTTGATTTTTCATATGAGCTTGACTTTGTGTGTTAAAAGATAGTGATGTAGCTTTTGGGAGCAAAAACTATGGCTAGGCAAGCCTTTTCAATAAAAGAGTAATTGAACTCATAATTGACCAAGGTACGACTGATGTAATAGATAGTATGTTCTTTTCCTTGGTCATTTTCTTGCACTAGGAGGGCTCTAATTGATTTATCCATTATAGAAATGTACAATAGCAAAGGTTTGCATGGTATAGGAGGTACCAACATGGGTAGATTCATCAAGTAAGTTTTGAGTAAGTCAAAAGCCTTCTGGCACTAGTCATCCCACTTAAAATTTATATCTATGTCGTAAGTGGGTGAAAGGTATACAGTTTTCTGCCAACTAAAAAATGAATTGATGAATTAATTGAAGCCTACCTTGGAGAGAGAGTAACTGACTCAAGTCTTTTGGAGGTTGCATATTGATTATGGCTTGTACCTTTTTGGGGTCAATGTTGAGACAATGTATCCCAGGAGCTTTCTTGATTTGATGCCAAAAGCACATTTCTTAGGATTGAGCCTAACTTTGAACATTTCCAGGCAGGTGAATATATTGGCCAATATGGGAAGATGTTCTTATCGACTATGGGATTTGGCAAGGATATCATCCACATAATCTTCCATAAATATATGCATCATATCATGAAAGATAGTGCTCATGGCCCATTGATAGGTAGCCCCAGTATTCTTTAGCCCAAAGGGCATTGCATTCAAACAAAATGTGCCCCATGCACAAGTAAAAGTTGTTTTCTCCTAATCTTTTGGTGCTATCTTGATCTGATTATACCCTAAAAACCAATCCATGAGTGAAAATATGGAATGACCCACTGTTAGATTGAGAATGGTGTCAATGTTGGAAGGGGGAAATCATCTTTGGGACATGCTTTGTTTAAATCTAAGAAATAAATGTAGATGTGGATGTTGCCATTCTTCATTGATATGGGAACAATGTTGGATATCCATGATCCATACACCAAGGGCTGGATGAAATTGGTGTTGATTAACTTTTCTAACTCTACTTGACTAATAGAGTTATACGAGGATGCATCATTCTAATTTTTTTTTTTATTGGCCTGGCCTCTGGGGAAATGTTGAGATGATGGAGGATTAAATTTGGGTCTAAGCCAGGCATGTTTGCATAAGACAATGCAAATTTTATCTATCTTTCCTCAAAGAAGTAGATGAATGCTTATCTTTTCTTTGTGGGTAAGGACTGTGCTAAATAAATGACCCTTGGTTCTTACTCTGTGCTGATGTTGACTAGTTCCATTGGTTCAATCAAAATAGAAGATCTTTCCTCAGAGTGTTTGGGTAAAGTATCAATCACCCCATCCATGGGTGCCATAGTTGGGTTTTCACCTTGGGATGTGTCACTTCTATTTGTTTCCATTTCTTCCTTGAGGTTAGCAACAACTTGGTAGTGATCATTAAGGTTGTGAAATGCTTGACCTATTCTAGTGTGACTAAGGTAATTGATACCAGACTCGACTATATGTCTTTGTTCTATTCTTTGTTGATGAGATGGTTCAACCGTGTTAAGGTAAATGAGGACTTCATGGTTAGTATCAAAAAGGGGGATGTGGTAAGGCTCAGTTGTATCCCAGTTAATGAGTTTGGGGTGGACTAGGGGGAGTGATTCATAAGATGGAAAGGGTTTGGTAGGGTTTAAAGACATGATTTCGTTGGATGTCTCATACATTGTATCAGCTAGATCTATGACATGAGCTTCTTCCAAATATTGGGAAATGTAGAGCTTGTGAGAGGCTAACAGTAGTCATCTTCAACTTCTATTGGAAAGAAGTTAGGGAATAGGGTTTGAAATTAAAACCCTTCTACATGTTCATCATCTTCTAAGTTGCTCTATTGTATCCTGATTCTCGGTGAAGTGGATCTCAAACTAGAGGTTATTCCTTGTGTAGCCAAACTGTTAGGTGTGGGTATGTGAACTACATCACATTCTTTATCGTGAAGAGACTCCTCAGATAATGACTCAAATTCCCATTTAGTAGAATCATCGTCATCTTTGTTATTAGAGGTGTTTATAGATGGTTCTTTCATGGGATATGAACCTAAGAGGGATAAATTCACATTTATGATTTTAGTTGTTTTATGGCTATAACCATCCTTTTGTTTAGGTACCCATGCCAGAGTGGAAGAGGAGGAATCACTATGCTTAGGATGAGCTTTGAAAGAGGCTTGTGTCATATCTTGTTCATCATATCCTACCCCCATTTTGGACTTGTTGGACTTGAATTGTGCCATTAGAGGTTCAATGATGCCTGTCTCTTTTCCTAAAGGACCATCTCCCATGTATCCCATCTTTTTCATTAGGTCAAAACCTTTTCCATGTAGGTGGGGAGAGATATCAATGTTTTGTTGACAAATTTTTGCCACTGAGTTTGGAGGTGTGCTACTTGCTTTAATAAAATGTGCATGATAAGGCTTGGTGGGTGACAGTTTTCCATGAGATCTCAGAGAAAGTGGGAGATCAAATAGGGAACTAAGTACTCACCACCCCTTTGCAATACAATTTACACTTTCTACCAAATTCTTTCATCAATCTATCCATTTCTTCATAGTGTGACCATTTAGGGTCTTTAGATGATCATGGTGAAGGAACGAAAGGACTTGAACAACCCACTTTCTCTTTACCCTTTGTTGATGTTGATGAGTGGTTGTTGTTTCGGTTGGTAGAGCATGAATTTTCTATAGTTGTGGACCATTTGATGTCATCTGTCAATGTGCCAGTTTCTTCCTTGTTGTGAGGGAATAGGGAATTACAATATTGGGCAAAGTGTTGATCTCTTGGTATGGTCACCTCTTGACCAATGTAAGGAAATTTAAGACACTGATGATAAGTGGAAGGAATGGCCTACATGTCATTAATCCATGATCTTCCCAATAGAATGTTATAAGTTAATCGTAGGTCCAAGACCTAACAAATAGTCTCTTTCACAACTTGTCTTACTCTAATTGGCAAAATAACCATGCCTTTGGAGGATCTTTCCTTGTTATCGTAAGCTTTGATGGTAATTTTCTTTCTTGGTTCAACAACATCCTCTATATACCCTAGGGATTTTACTAAATTGAGTGTGCAAATGTTGAGGCCTACTCCACCATTGACCAATGCTTGCTTAACCCTGTTCCTATGGATAAAAACTTCAATATGCAAAGGAGAGTTTTGAGGTTGGATGACGGATATGTCTTCTTGGGCTAAAAAAGATATGTAGTGAGGGGCAACTAGGTTGTTGACCATGTTCTAAAATCTACTCACATTCAAGTCATTCAGTACTAAGTCTTTGATGAGTATTTCTTTATGCTTTGAGGAAATCTGTAATAGCTCAAAAATGGAGATATGGGTCAAAGTTTTAAGTAATTGGTTGACCAGGTTGTACTTGGGCGAGGAGGAGCTTGCAGGTGATTAGGATTTTTCATAGGTCCTAGTAGGATAATTTTAGAGGCTTGGCCTCAGGCAACAACATTTGAGGATTGTTTTTTTTTTAAATCCTTAACTACAATGACATTTATGGTGTCATCAAAGCTGGAAATCATATTAATGGTATTGTCATAATGATGCACATAATTAACCTATATGTGAGGGGGTAAATTTTGATTGGATTTGGAGGATTCACCCTTTTCATGACTCATGAAGGGGTTCTTGAAGGTCATATGGTCTTCATTATTGCTAAGGTTGTTTACTTTGATGACCCATCATTGATTAATTTTTGGATTGCCCCCTTAAGGGAAAAAAATAATTTGTTAAATGCCCCCTGTTTCTATGGTAGGCACAAATGTGCTTTTCATTCCACCATTTCAATTTGACTTGGGGTTCATAGGTTTTGGCCTCGAGAAGTACAATGAGCTCATCAACCAAGAGGTTTTGCAAGGCACTCTTGTAAGACACCCTGATGGGAGTAGATACCTTGGTTATATCAGAGGATTGATATCTATTGGGAGGGGGAGTTTGATTGTAAGAAACTTGTTGGTTGGTAGTCGAGGGGGTTTTCACATTGCGTCAATAGAATGGGTGGACATTGCCTTGTTGGGGTGTGTTTGGGTTAGTGTTGTTGACAATAGGATATGATTGGAATAGATGGGATTGGGTTTGAGGTTTCACATGGTTGGCTTCAACCATTCCATCATTACTAGTGTTCTTGTTGTTATTTCACCATGACAACTTTTGTTTATTAGTGACCCGATCAGAAGAATTATGAGTTTGTATGGAGCTATTTGAAAAGCCCTTACCATATTTTGATAGTTTAATGATGTCATTATTTAGTAAGGTCTCTTCTACCTTAGCAACATTTTCTAAGGTGGTTTTGAAATATTTGGGCCCTTGGAGTTGGAGCCAGTAATTCATTGGATTGGAGAGACTATTAATGATGATGTCAGTCTTCTCTTTATTGGGTATGTCTATGTGATACTTAGCAAAAGTGTGTTTCCATCATTGTAACATAGTTTTGAATGACTTGCCTAGGAGTTGTTCTGTGTTGCATAGGTCGATCATTGTAACTTCCCTTTTGATATTGTAGGAATATTAAGAGATGAACATGAAAGCTAGTTGGTCAAAGGTTTTGACATTGGAGGGTATCTTGGAGAACCACTCCATGGCTTGCCCTCCAAGGCTTCTAGGAAACATTCACATCAAGTATGTTGTGTCATGGAAAAATTCCATACTCAAGGTATAGAATTGTCCAAGGTGGTCTTGTGGATTTGATGTGTGCAAATATTTATCATATTTTGGTATTTGTACATTTTGTGGAAAAGGTGTGAAGGTAATGTTCTTATCAAAGGGGAGAGGACACACCTTCTCAAGGCTGAATTCCACAAGTTGTGTTTTTCCTCTCTTCATCCTTTTCATTTCTATTTGTAGGTCTTGTAACTTTTGTGTGACAACATCTAGGGGTGACTCTGCTTCGTCTCATTTCAAGTTGGTCACATCAAAGTCAGATGTCAATTTTGCACCTTGTTGTGCTAACACCAGTATATAACATTACTTATGTTTATTGAGTATCTTGTCCATGATGTTGACAACCATGAGATTTTGTTGGAAATCTTTGATCTTAGTTTTAATACTTCTGTCATCCCATATGTTAGATGAACCCATTGTGATCATAGATTCCAAGTTTTGATTGAACAAGGTTGACTTGTGAATAGCTACGTTCTGTGGGCAATTTGTTGTTGTACTAGGCTCAAGGAGATTTAGAGGTTTTGTGTGCTTGATGGTTCTATTGGCTATTCTAGCACTTACTCATATAAGCAATCACTTCAGTTTTGTAGTTGTACTAGTTTTATGCAGTAGCATGAAATGTGAATTGGATTCCTTTAGTTCTTAGGCATTTTTGGAATGTGAGAGTTTTTGTTGACCATGATTTGTCTATAGTAACAAACTAGGTTGGACAAGGCATTTGCTAGTGTTGATAGGATGAGTTTCACTTTTGTGAAGCTAGGTAAGGGATGGATGTGTGTCTCTGAATGTTTCTGGCTTGACGTGTGAAAGGAAGTGATAATAACTATTGGGTTGATAATGGTATTTGTAGCTCTTCTTGTTTCAAAAAGATATTTTCGATCAGATATAGAATTTATCAAACTTCGTAAAATACCAGCAAGGAAAAGGGTATCCAGATTGGTCATTTGTTTGCAATTATTATGCATGTAAATTGCTTCTATTTTATGTTTTCTCAGATGCATCATAGGACTAGTCAGATGCGTTATTTAATTAATCATATGCAATATTTTAATGCTCATATGCACTATTCTTATTGTTATATGCATTTTTTAATGATTCACATGCATCATTCTATTGGGCAAATGCACTATTTTAAGGCTCATATGCACTATTTAATAGGAATATTCATTATAATAGAGATCAGAAGCTTTACAAGAATGTTCAAAAGCACTATTTTATGCAATATATGCACTACTTTTAGGATTATTCAGTAATGTTTTTATCTTGGACTTGGTTTCTCGATACCGGTTTGAAGTTCTCCTTTCTAGAAGGATTGTGATCTGCACTAGCATTTATTATTAAGTTAAAAGCACTTCCAAGAATGATAGCAGTAAGATCAAACAAAATGTGAAACCACACACACCTAGTAAATGGAAGAAAATGGCTTCCTAGCAAGCTAATCTAAAGCTGGTGACTAGTGGGTCTTAGTGCTTAACCAACTATGTTCAGATTTACCTCTCTTGTGATAGAGAGCTTCCCACCAATGCTAAGGAGGTTTGGCATAGTCCCTTATAGGACTACTTGAAGAAGGCTATATTCTAAACATAGGTGGCTTGCATTCAATTAGGAATACAAGATTGAAAGGCAAACCATCTCACCGGCCTTGCAAAAGGCAACTCAGGAGGTAGCCTTTCTATGGAAAGATAATCCTACCTAGTGTAAAGTGGGAAATGGAAATTATGAAAGGTCTAGGAGTTTGATCACTCAAGGAGAATGAGAACATATCCCTACTATTTTGACTTCCCAAACACAACAAGCATGAAGTTTTGATTACCAACCCTTATACTACTGAAGACAGAGGGGCTCATTGTTAGGCTATGTGTGGGTTCTTTCCTTGTTCAATTATAACCAATATTTATAGAAGGTTAGGCATTATGATCAACTCAAAGGAGTTGAAAGCATAGGCCTACTTCTATTTTGGATTAGCAAGATTGAACGCTTCTACTAAGCTATGTTTGGAACTTTGAAATGCCACACTTGGTATTGAAAAGAGTCAAGGTCCACTTACTTGATTTGGAGCTAGCAAAGGGTAGGCACTTTTAGGAGGGTCTTCATTCTTGTCGCATACTGTCTGAAATTTGGAAGCTTTTCGTTAACTTGAAAGGGACCTATAAGTAAACAAGATTCAAATCTAGAAGTTAGATTTAGGAAACTGTAGATTTTACCAGATGCACAATATAAATACTCATATGTGTTAAAAAAACATCATATGTACTATTCAATTTGGTAAATGTGTTATAAGAAAAGCAAATGCACTCTAAAATGCTTTATATGCACTTCGGAAATGATCATATCTAGAGTATTTTTAAAAGCACTATAGAAAGATGCATATGCATTATAGAACTATGTAAATGTGTTACAGAACTATGTGTATGCACTATGATAAGATTAAATGTGTTAAAATAGAGTTCATAAACATTAGAATATCTCTCAAAAGTGTTAAAATAGAGCATAGAAGTGTTCTTGCTACTATGAGGCCTCCTAAGTGCTATAGAACCTATATTCGATCAGATCTACACAAGAGAATAGCAAGAAACATAGATCTCTACACTAGAAATGAAAGATTAGACTGAAAAAAATGAAAATAAAGAGGCTTTTAGTACATGGTGTGAATGCGTATTCATGAAACTTTAGTGTAGAATGCAAATAGATTAATGAAAAACTAAAGTAAACCCAAGATATCATCATTAGAATGTAATCTCTATGAGCATCTCATGTTTCCCTAACTACAATTGCTAAAATAGCTCTCAGACTAGCATTTTAGTGACAGTTCTAGAATGGGAGTATGCTAAAAATGTAGATGTACAAGAATGCATGCAAGATCTATAACTATAATGCAATTTATATGCTATCAAAATGGATATGCAACAAGATAACATGCAATGAATGATGCTAAATAACATAAAAACAATACTAAAATGCTATGAACTTGCTAAAATGCTAATGCTAAAATGAGGAATCAAAATGTGTTTATAGTGCAGATGCCTAAAACTTGGGTCATTTTGCTCTTGGATTTCCCTCCTATTTATATGATTTCAAAAGGGGTTGGGGTAAGAATCAAGATTTTCAACGTTGACTGGTGGATGAAAGTAAAACTAAAAATATCTCATAAGAGACCAAGAAGAAGAATCCAACAAACTTGATTTTTAGGATAATTGAAGATATTTCCAATTCTTTTAAAATGAAAAAGGGAGATTTCCAATTTTGTGAGGATAAATGATTTTTTTGATTTAATAAATGTCTTATTTATTTTCAACACTTTTTTCTTTTTTCTCCTCCTTTTTTGAATTTCATTTTAAGAATTTGAATTATTTTTTCTCATCTTTTAAATTTGATTTAGGTCTTGTTAATTTGATAGGCGATTAATGACTTGATGTGATTTTTGATTTGAAAGTCTATTGTGCTTCTTCTAATTTTTTCTTTAATTTGCATCGATTGATTGGAATTGCGTAGTTTTGATCTTTGCCAATTTTTGGGTTTCTACAGATAGGTCCTAAGGATCAGGAGAAAATAGCTTTTACATGTGCATGGGGAACCTTTTGCTAGAATGTCATGCCTTTTGGTCTAAAAAATGTAGGAGCTACATATAAGAGGGCTATGACTACAATATTTCATGATATAATGCATAAAAACATGGAGGATTATGTTGATGATACCCTCACAAAACCTAAACAATGAAGCACTCACTTATATGACCAGATTTTGATACTAGACTGCGTGGAATAGTTTCAACTTAGGCTTAATCCCAAAATGTGTGTTTTTGGTGTCACATCTAGAAAATTGTCAAGGTACATCTCAGCTAAGGGCATAGAGGTTGATCTAGAAAAAGTGCAAGCTATCATAGAGATGCCACCTCCCATAAATATTAGTCAACTAAGGAGTCTACAAGGATTCCTTCAATCTATTAGGAGGTTCATCTCTCAATTAGTTGATAGATCATATTTTTTTAACAAAAACATGTGCAAGGGTCAACATGCATATGGAATGAAGAATGTGAGAAGATCTTGGCTCAAATAAAGGAGTATCTATCATATCTACCTATCCTCACACCTCCAATTCAAGGGAAGTCATTGATTTTCTACATCTTAGATACTACAAATTCCTAGGAGGTCTATTAGCACAACATGATGAGAATGGGAAAGAAAGATCCATATACTACATCAGCCACACATTGGTCTCTTATGAGATTAATTATAACAACATTGAGAAATCTTGTCTAGCTGTAGTGTTTGCATCACAGAAACTTTTCCACTACATGCTTGCTCATACCATACAACTAGTTGCCAAAAATGATCCTTTGAAATATCTCTTGAGTAATTTTGTGCTTATGGGTAGACTAGAAAAATGGATGATGATTCTTTCAAAATTAGACATTCAATATGTTGGAAGATTGACTTCCCAAATGCATCTATCATGTATGATACAGAAAGAACCTAGAAGGTTTTCTTTGATGGTTCATATACTCAAAATTGTGTTGGTGTTAGAATTCTATTTGTCACACCACATGGATACACCATTCCAAAATCCTACAAGCTATTATTCCCATGTACAAATAATATAGCAAAATATGAAGCCCTTACCAATGTAATCAAACTTTCCCTCAAATGGAGAATAATAGAGTTTCATATTTAAGGATATTCCCAACTTGTCATCAATCAAGTAAACAATGAGTACCAAACTAAGGAAGAAAATTTAATACCTTACAGGAAATTGATTGATGCCTTAAGGAACAAATTACTTCACATTCATTACCTTCTAGCAAATTCCTAGAAAAGAAAGAAAGGATTTTGATGCTATGGAAACTTTTGAATCTATCCTACAACTACAAGAACATGAATTTTTCTTCGAGTTCCTAGTAGAAGAACTGCATCATCCTGCTTATGAATCCCCTGATGATGGAGTGATTTTCACTATCCTCAGTCATGATTCCTCTTGTTATTATACCATTTTCTTCTATTTTTGTAACCAAATCATTCCTATAAACCTTACATGTAATTAAAAATGTCATCTTATCTGTAATGCTTCCCACTACACTCTCATCTCTAGTAAACTATATAGAAAGAGCTTAGATGAAACACTCATTAGGTTTCTATAGATATATGAGTCTAAAAAAGTGTTAGCCAAAGTTCATGATAGCATTTTTTGGTCACATTCTAATGGCCTTACACTTCCTCAAAAATTTCTTGCAAAGTTACTATTCGCCAACTATATTGCAAGTTCATATTGTGCCATATGCTAAATCATGTAAGAAGTCTTAGTTACATGGAAACTTCATTTATGCTCATAGGCATGAACTTATCCCTTCTATTATATATTGGCCTTTCCAGCAATAGGCCTTTGAGTTGGTTGGTAAGATTCATCCAAGTTCATCTAGCGTACACAAGTTCATAATCACAATGACTGAGTATTTAGAAAAATTGGTTGAGGTTGTTCCACTTTTTGTTGCTATAGGAAAATATGTTTCCCTATTCCTACTATATCACATCATCTTTCATTATGATATTCCTTCTTCCATAGTCACTAACAATGGGGAGCATTTGAGAATAAGGACCTAAGGCAACTTTGCAAAAAAATTAAAATTCAAGCAACATTGGTCTTCAATAAATTATCCCTAAGGTAATAGCCAATTTTTGGCCTCAAATAAAATAATTTTAAAATTTTTACATGGAACATTTCACAAGTTAGGAAGGGATTGGATCCTCCAAATTAATCTGGCATTTTGGGCCTATAGCACTACCATACAGACTCTAATTGGGGATACACCCTTCACACTAGTCTATGGTTCAAAGGTTGTCCTTCTCTTAGAAGTTTATATTCCCTCTTTATGAGTCTCTTTTCATGGATTGATCACTAATGAGGACCATAGGGATGAGGATTCACGAGCTTGATACTCTAGATGAGCATCGAATGGCTTCTTTTGATCACATGCTAGCTTATCAAAAGAGGATATCTACCAATTATAACAATAAATTCCATCCTCATGAATTCCAAGAGGGTGGTCTTTTTCTTAGAGAGAACCCAAAGAACCAACACAATAAAAAGAAGAAAGGTAAGTCCAAGCCTAACTAGTTGGGTCCTTATATTGTCACTATTGCATTCAGATCCAATGCCTATTAGCTTTCTACACCTAAGGTAGAATAGATCCCTAAGCCTATCAACATTCTCCATTTCGAGAAGATCTATGCCTATGTCTCTCATTGCTCAACTATTTATACATATCCTATGATCCTGAAAAAATACAAAACAAATCATATATGATGCTGAAAAAAATCCTTAAAAATAGAAAATGTCCTAAAAAATGATCATCTTAGTGAAAACCTTGCAATAGGTTCTTTGATATATCCCCCAAAAAAAATCTCAAAGATAGAAGAAAATCATAAGAAGTCCTAAAAAAATTGTCAAGTGGTGAAAACCTGGAAACATGGGCTACTTGAGACTCTTGCACCTACATCTATTAGTTTTTCTTTGCACTCATTCTATTTATTCTCACTTTGTCTAGGTCTATCTTGGAATTGCCTCACTAATTAGGGTCTCCTTGTGCATTGGTGTTTCTTTGGAAACTTGTATAATAGTGTTTATCAACACTTTCCCTTGACATCAAGTGTTTCTCAACATGTGTCAGATACTTTAGCTATGGTCTAGGATGCTATAATATTTCTCACTGTCAGATTCTATCTAGAAAGAGATGGTCATGTGACTTACACACATGCACTTTAACATTAACTTGTTGAGATTTGATTGTCTTTATTTACTTAGTTGAGTGTTCCCACCCTAATGATCTCTTAAGGTTTCATGTACTAGAAGATAGGGGGTAAGGGGCATGTTTTACTTTTTTTTCTTGTGGGCATACTTTGTTCATTTAAAAGTGTCATGAGAATTCATGCTTCTCCTACTTGTCATTTTGTATCTACAATGTATCATCCTTTTCTTTTTGCAAGACTACACTTGGGGGTTATCCTGGCACTTATGCCTTGATACAAGCATAATCTTGCTATATCCAACTTAGGGAACCTTACTGTATTAGTCATCTTGACCTATATGTCTTTGATTCCTAGGTTGGGTTCCCACATCTTATTTGATGTAGATCATAATCATATCCTCATAGTTATACTAGTGATTATTGTATGATATTTTATTATAGTCTAAATATGTGTCCCTTGCAATCACACCTTTTCATACTAGTTTTCATGTTAGGATTCATTGTAGTTTAGCTTTTGCATCTTGCATTTTGAGATCTCTCTCTTTCTCTTCATATTTTGGAAGACATGTTAGCTAACTACATTCACCTTCTCTTGCTTCTTCTTGATCATATCGTGTCATTCACTTGCCTCTTTGTTATCTTATCATCATATCTATCTACTCTTTTGGATCCTTTATATAGAGCATTTTGACTTAATTTTTCAAAGTCTTGGATTTCTATGAAAAATTTCACTTCTACCTAATTTTGACATCATAGATCTTTTTTTGGGATCAAAATCAAAATCTAACTTCATCTTGTTGGTCAAAATTGCATTTTAAAATTTCTTCCTTATTTTATGTAGCTGGTTGACCCTTTGAGGCCTAATCTTTGATTCTTGTTGGGGCATCATCATTTCTAAAT
Source organism: Cupressus sempervirens (assembly GCA_028749045.1). Classification (NCBI taxonomy): domain Eukaryota; kingdom Viridiplantae; phylum Streptophyta; class Pinopsida; order Cupressales; family Cupressaceae; genus Cupressus; species Cupressus sempervirens. The sequence goes on along the minus strand of CM053791.1, from coordinate 356,960,495 downwards.
CATTTGTACTCTCTCCCCCACTTCTTTCTCATTTCATTTCACTTTTCATTTCATCTTTCTCCTTGATTTGACCTCATTCTAGTGTTTTATCTTCCTTGATCAAATTTAGTCAAACTGGACCAATCTATCACTTCTTAGTGGTAATTTTTGGATTTTAATCACTTATCTATCATCTCAGGCCTTTCTTTATCTTGTATTGATCATATTTGGATCATTTTTTCATCTCCTCCACTTCATTTCATTTTTTATCCTAAGGGGGAAAGAATATTTTATCATCACTACAAATTGCTTGCTTGTATGGGTATCTATTTCTTAGGAGCATATGATTAACCTTTCCTTTTGATCTTGATCTATCTTCTTAGTTTGTGGGATAGGTTAAGTCCTCATCTTGAGTTTTCTCTCTCTCCCTCCCTCCCTCCCCCCAATGTCTAGTATTGTCTCTATCATTATGTGCATTCAATATTTTCTATCTCTCTTTTCACTTCATTCTTCAGGGTCAAATTGCTTTATTGCTTGCTTGGCTTCTTTATTCTTTGACATAATGTGTTCTCTGATCGATCACACATTATTCAAAGAGGGAAAAATGTAATCATCCAAAAATGGTCGTGTAGACTATTATCCCCCTTCTCATCATTTTTTCCTAAAATTATTAAATCATTCATCTTGATCAAATCCTCAAAAATCAATTAATTTGATTTTATTGTATAGTTTGACCATTATATCCTAAGTTTTTATTTAATTAAAAGGAAAATGTACCCTTTAATTAAATAAAAGACCCCATTAATCTCTTATCCTAAGTTGTACACATTTTCTCATTTTTGAAATAAAAGAAAAGACTTTTTATCTTGCATGGAGATGCAATAGTCAACTCTTTTTTATTGGTGGAAATGATCTTGCACATGGATCATGCAAAATTCAACTCCCCACCCTTTATTCTATCTTCTCATCTAATGATATTAACTATTTAGATATCTTTAAAATGGGGAGTTCTCTCCTCATATAAGGATCCATTTTTTTTGTATTAGTGTTATGTTGTAGGTTTTTCTATATGTACTCTTGGATCTCTCAAAGAATTTTGTGGCTTGACACTTATTCTTGCATAGAATTGTACCTTAGCCTCATTGTGCACTAGCATATCTTCCTTTACACATTAGAATAACACATCTAGTTTAATTAAAGGTATTGTAACACTCTCATTTCTTTTTAGTGAGCTTGTATTTCTTACATTTCATTTAGCCTAGTTGCATTTTTACATAGCATCTCATAGTGGTTCTTTGACACTAGCATTCTTACTTCCATCTTAGAATCTCCCATTTCACGGTGTACTTGCAAGGGGTTGTTATTATTAAGCTTAGATGAGAGCCCTTCTATTGTTATTTTCATTCCTTTGCACTCCATGACTAGGGAGCTCTAGGTCAACATTTGAGGTTCTCAATCCATGAGATCCATCAAATAGAAGGACTTAGGGAAATGTACTTTTTTGTTCACAGTGATGACTAAGTTGTAGCATCATGAGGACTCAAGCATTGAGTAAGAATCAAAGTATTGTCATTTATTTTCAATTGGTTAACAAGAAAATTGAAACATTGGAAGGAAATGCAACCACAAGTAGACTAGCTTACCAATCATAATAGAAGAAATGATGTAGAAAAGCCTATGATAGGAAGATAGGTGTATAAGTTATATGGTCATGGCTAAGTCACCACTAATGTGACAAGACTATAAGAGAGTTTGATAGTGATGCAATAGGCTCATAGAGAAAAGTGGTAGAAGAAATAAAAGAAAGAAAAGACATAAGTATAGATGTAGACTTATAGGAAAATAAATAGGTCTATGTGATTAGGCATCTATTTATAGGTAGTTATATGCATTTTGTGACTATTATTTTCTTATGTATTTAAAATTTTGAATAGATGAGTTGAGAAGGATAATTCTAGGTTTCAATAGCAAGATTAGACAAGTGGATTTAAAGATACTCAAACTTCATTTTGAAGTTTCTATTATTGTTATAATTAATTTTATGATTAAAGATCTATGGGAGGAAAATTAGAACAAAAGAATAGTGAGTAATGACAAACTAGTGCTCAAGCACATGAAAGAGGAAGTGGATAGAGATTTTTCACTGAGTAAACTCATAACAAAGGAAGGTGACCATAGTATATGCATGGAGTATCACAATGGATCTACAAGGAAAGTCATACCACATCCTTAGATCTAATCTTTAGTTTCTTATCATTCCAACTATTTTAAGCCTCTAACAAGAAAGACTTGTAATAAGTATTTAAAATCCTCTAATAAGGTATCTCTCAGAAAGGGATATAATTCCTCTAATGAGGTAGCCTTAATAGGTTGTTGTAATCCAAAGAGATTATATTCATTCCTAATAGGATGAGTTCTTAGAAGGAACATATGCAAGCCTTTAACATGAATTTAACTTTCAAGGAAAGGCTAGTGGGTATATTACTCCCACCATGGTTTTCACGCTCACACTTACGGTTTCCACATAAAAATATATGTGTTATTGATGTATTTTTTTCTGTGTGATCTTATATGGTTCTACTATATTGCATTCCTTATTTTGTTTCTTATTAAAGGACTTGTATCAAGGTTTATAGAGAAGGTTATTTTTGTAACCATTCAAAAAGTGTGTACTCCACACCCGCCCCCCCCCCCCTCTCCCACTACCGGCTAAGACCAAAAATTGGTATTAGAGTTTAGTCCCTAGCATTGACAAGCCTAGAAGCTTAAGGGAAGATCAAATAGAAGTCACTATACTTTAGAGATAGCTTTATTAGGCCCTAGATACTATTGAATACTAAAGACAAGTTGAGAGAATCTCTAACAAAAAGAAAGAAATTGGTGAAAACTTTGGATGAAAGTTAAGAGATGATAGAAAAGATAGAAGAGAAAAGTATATCAAAAGAACCTAAGGAATAAATCTCAAAATTCATGAATAATAGTGACAAGTCAATCAAGAAGATCAAGAAAATGAAAAAGGAATAGGAACACTCAATAGTAAAAATGAGTGAAGCATGGGATGAGAAAGGAAATGTCATCCTTGTAATAGATCAAGCCTATAAAAGAACTCATAATAGCTTTAGAAGAAAAATAGAAAAATAAAGATTTGTTGAAAGATAAGGAAGAAGAAATATCCATGATGGAAGAAGAACATTGGTATATTAGAAAAGAAATTAGTGTCTTATAGGAATATTACCATGACAAAGCTAAGAAATTAGAGGTTATAAATGAAGGATTCAAGGATCTAGAAGAACAAGTTTGTCACATGATAGATAAACTAAGGGAAACCAAAGAGAAAAATGTGAGAATGATGAAGTAAAATAAAAGCACCATGAAGCTAGAGGAGAAGCTCAAAGCTCAAAAGAATACCACAAGCACAATCGATCTAGGATTCAAAAGAATCATCTCAACAAAGAAAGGAGAGTGTTTAGGAATGAAAGACTCAAATACCATGAAGGATAGGAAGATACCAAAGAAAAGTATTTCATCCAACAAACCTATGTATCAAACATTTTTTGGCACAAAAAAATAATGCTTGGTACTTAGCAAGCCTATAGAGGCTAGTACAATATTTGTCACGAGTATGAACACATTTGAGTACATGGATCTTGCAAATGTGACAAGAGCAAAAGATTGTTGTTACCATTGTAACAATTATGGTCACAAAGCCAAAGATTATAGATAAAAATTAAGATTGATCAAATCAGTCATCTACGAAGATAGGGAGACACACTCTGAGCAACAAGAGTTGATTACATGATTCTTATTATCCATTGATTGTGCTCATGCATCTTATTGTGAAGAAATGACAACAACTATGTTGTGTGCTGAGAGTGTGGCTTTAAAAGAAATTCAAAAATGTATGGACATAGTCATGGAAAAAATTTTCATATGATAGATCTAGTTATATTGTTTAGTCCATTAGAATGTTATTGAAATATTTATTTCTTCTAAGTTCACTATTTCTCATTTGAAAATATTTAATTTTTTATCAGTTTACATTACAAAAAGATGTACTTAAGGTAAATCTGATAAAAATATAGAAAAAAATGAAGCCATAACATCTCACTTCTAAGGATCATATTCTTCTAATTGTCATTTAGCATATTCAACATTAAGTCCAACAAATTTAGAGGCATAGCCAACCAATCAATCCTTTTCAAAATCTCAATACAATATCAAAGTAAATGTAATACCCTTAACCAATTTAGGATTCAAAACAATACCATTAAATAAATGAAATGAAACTATCTCATAATTTCATATTTAATTTTCCAACATATTAAAATTGGATTGCAACCTTAGGGACTTTTGTGATAATAGATATATTGCATTGAGCAAAAAAAAAAAAAATTAATGTGCATGGAACTAGGTATTTGAATCACTTTTCCTACTATTTTAAGAGACATAAAGTAGATGAATATTTTAATAAACTATAAATTGTATTTTCTATTGATATAAGATTTTAAAATAAGTATATTTCCTTTTTTTAAGGCAACCTCATTAAAACAATAGTTCAAAGACTATCTCCCATCTATGGTCATTGGTATACAAAAGATCAAGAAGAGTCATTAGTAATCTTGGACTTCTGTATTTTCCAATATTTTGTATGGAGAGAATTGAACATATTTTTAAATATATTAGTACATTTAAAAAAATATGTAGATCTTAAGAAAATTGGTGTGCCCCTCATAAGGTAAATGTTGAGATTCTTTTGAAACAATCAATTTGAGATGCAAGAAAGAACATACATATCATATGTATTGTCATCATATGTATTTTTATCACATGCTTTCTTCCTCAAGTTATTCTCTAATGGAAACATGTCAAATGTATTGTTTTCCCTTATTAGAATCATTGTTTCAAATCTTAAGACTTTAATTTGTTTATCCTTGGCATCTCAAAAATTAATCAGGTGTCCTCTTGGCAATTCACACCTTCAATTAGTTCTTGTTACATTATATCTTGATTAAAAGTAGTTTTGTTGCATTTATAAAGATAATCATACCTTATATTGATCATATGAAATTATGTGCATTAATATCAAATTTAATTACATTAAAATTAGCAAAGCTCCTAGATTCAAACAAGAGTCTGCTGAACTATTTGAATTTTTTTACATTGTTTTTTAAAGGGTACTAGCTCAATGGAAGAGCACCAACTTTACAAGTAGGAGGATGGTGGTTTGATTCCATCATGCCCTAGTAGGACTACATTAATGATTAAATAAACTACCAAATCAACCACCAAATCAACTACCAAATTAAATACCAAATATACTATCAAATCAATTACCAAATATACTATCAAATCAACTATCAAATATACCAAATAACCTATTATTTTATAAAAATTAACTACCAAATAAAATACCAAATATGTCATCAAATAAACTATTATTTAATAACAATCAACTACCAAATGAATTTTCAAATCAATGACCAAATTAATCATTAAAATAGTTAGTCATAAATTTGGTTATGATACTAATGACCTACAATAAACTAAAAATGGTCATGTGATCAAAATTGGGCATATATCTACAATTTTTAGTAGTTTGTTTAGTCATATATTATTTTTTTTGTACTAGTAAAAGCTTGATCAAATTAGTCATCTCTAAAGATAGGGAGACACACTAAGAGAAACAAGAGTGCATCACAAGTTTTCTCTACCTATGGAAATGATGGTTATGTTTCATGTTGCTATAAGCTAAGGATAGGTCATAGGAACAACACTAGACCTTGGAATAATATAAATGTGACATGCTACACTATCATGGAATTGGTCACATCACCAAGAATTATTGGGTCAAATAAAAACCCAAGAAATAACACAATAGAAACAAAGGAAAATAAAATCTCATTGATATTGAGCAAGTTAGCAAGGAATTTTCCAAGATATGGACCAAAATTAAATTAGAAGATACAGAAGTGAAATCGAAAGAAGTTGTAGGCTTATTGGAAAATGATGAGACTTCTCAATAAAGTTAAGCTAGAAAACATTAAGGAGTTACACAAGAAAAGTAAGCCTTGTAGTGATCCCTACATTTCAACTGGTAGGTCACAAAGAATTATGCCTAAAGAAGATCAAAACATGATCACTAGTACAAAATTCTTAACATGTGAAGATATGATAGGTTATCCCCAAAATAAACTATTGGTTGTATTATTAGAAATAATTTATTACATAAAAGTAGAGGTAGGCAAGAGAAAAGGCAATAGTACTTTATTTAACATCTCGATAGAAAAAAGTCTTGTACTAAGACTTGATCATCTAGGACATCGTCCAAAGGATAGAGGACCATGAAGAAGTTGGAGAAAGACAAAGACAAAAGGAAAAGAGATTTAGAGGGATCCAATAGAAAAAAGAAGAGAAGAGAGAGATATGAATTCTCAAAACTAGTCTCATTATCCTCATTTGATGATGAAGGAGAGTTACATGATGTAGATGTAGAAGAAGCAAAGAAAAAGAAATATCTCTTTGAAAAAGTAGAGGAAAAGTGAAATTCCCTTAATCATCTCGATGAAAAAGATTTAACAAAATATATTAAGCTCATGGAAAAACACAAGACAATGAAATTTTCTAGTAAGAGGCATAAGTGAGTGAGTCCACTAGTGAAGGCTCAAGATATATCTAAGAAACTAACACTAGAAGCTCCATAAAATAAGCTAGATCACATTTCTTATAGATAATCTCTACAATAAGACAAATAAAATGACATAAGTCTTCCAATAATAAGCTCCAACAAAAAAACCTAGACAAAAAAAGTATTTTTCAAGACAAGTAGGACTCACATCTCTATGAGATGAAATGCCCAAAGCATTGAAAGACATAATCCTTATATTTTAGAAGTCATTCACATCATGTAGCTTAATAGGTTATATGGAGAATAGAAGAGAGAAATATCAATAGGAGCTTGATGAAGTTGTCCAGGCTTACAATCCATTAACAAGATAAGCCTTAGAGCACACAATAAAGATTCAAAATATCGTATTTTTTGTACATTAGTGGAGAGAGGAAGAAGAGAAAAGAGTAGTTAGACTAATGAACTTCAATGTTTCTTATCCTTACTAGTAGGGATCATTAGTGAACATATAAAGGATGCAAAAGCATAAAAAATACAAGCCATCAACAAATTTTAAAGAAGGTATTAATGGGAAAGTGGAAAAGCTCAAGAGTTTTCGAAACACTCACCTAAAGGAGTCATGGGAGATTTAATTGAACACAAAAAGGAAGCACTACAAGGAAATCTTTGAGAAGTTGTAAGCCCTAAAATCCATACCCTTTTTTAGGTTAATGTACTCAAAAGGGAATATCAATATAAAATAGGGAATAAGCCCTATATACTCTTCTTTTATTACAAAAAGGGGAATAATAATATAAGCGGGAGATTGTTCGTGTAGAAAGAGAAATGTAAAGATATAGACCAATGAGTGCAAATAAATTCTAAGGCCATAGATATATAGAAAGGAGACCTAGAAGTGAAGCAAAAGGAAATCTCAACCTGTACAAAGATGTAAGTCCTGTTAACCAAAAAAAAATTCACAAGAAAGAGGTTTTCCATCAATTTCAAAGGGGGGGATTATTGGCTTTAACTAGTCACAAAGGCATGATTGACTAGAAAAGTAGTGATGACTCAGTTGTTATAAAGACTCAAGAACTAAGTAAGCATCATATTTTTATCATTTATTAAATTTTTTACAAGAAGATTAAATTTTTGCATGGCAGCACAACCACTAGTAGACTAGCTTACCATTCACAATAGAAAAAAAGATGCAGCCAAGCTTATGATAGGAAGACAAAAGTGGAAGTTAGATAGTCACAACTAAGTCATTACTGATGTGACAAGACTATGAGAGAGTCTAATAGAAATGCAAGATGTTCATAGAGAAAAGTTGTGGAAGTGATAGAAGAAATAAAGGACACAAGTCTAGATGTAGAATTACAGGAAGACAAATAGGCCTATGTGATTAGGAACCTATGTATAGGTAGTCAAGGGTATTTTTTGGGCTTATGCTTACTTATATATTCCAATTTTTTAATAGATTTGATCAGGATAATTGAACAAGTAAATTTAAGGACACTCAAATTTCATTTTAAAGTTGTTGAAAACTAGTTTTATGATTTGAGATATGTAGAAGGAAGACAAGAATAGAGAAAACAATGATTAGAATCAAATAGGTTCTCAAGAACATGAAGAGGAAGTGGATAGGGATCATTCACTAAGTAAAGCCAAAATATAAGAAGGAGATCAAAGCATCTTCATAGAATATCATAGTGGATCAATAGGGAAAGTTGTTCCACATCCTTAGATCTAATCTTTAGTTGTATTTCTTATCATTAAAACTATTGTAAGCCTCCAACAAGTTAGACTTGTAATAAGTCTTGAAAAGGGATAAAGATATTCTAATGATGTGGCCTTAAAAGACTATTATAATCCCAACAAATTATATTTATTCTTAAAAACATGGTTTTTCAGAAGGCACAGATGTAAGTCTTTAACAATGCACCTTTTTACTTGCAAGGAAAGGCTAGTGGCTATATTACTCCCACCATGGTTTTCACACTTACACTAGGTATTTATCTATTTTATTGATGTATATTTTTATGTGTGATCTCTTATGGCTCTACTATATTGTATTCATTATTGTGTTATTTATCAAAGGACTTCTAACCAAGTTTATAGAGAAGTTTTTGTTGTAACCTGTCAAAAAGTGTTATCATTTCACTCCACCCCCCCTCAATATCAGTCAAGACAAACATGTCATTGATGTTAGGGGGGAAGGTGGGGGCAAAAGAATAGGTCTTCATGTTGATATTAATTTTTTTCGTTTCTCATTGATGATTATTTTCATCGATGATAAGGGGGGGTATTTTTCTAAATTTGATGGATTTTTTGTTGTCATTATTAGTTTTCATTGATGTCAACATATTTTAAAAGATTGGATAAGGTTAGATTTTGGTTCTTTAGTGATTCAAATTAGTGTTCTCAAGATGTTGTATTGTAATGATCTATCCATGTTCATGTTTATCCTAGTCTTTTTCATATAATATTATAATGAGACACACTCTTTTAGGCTAGGCCTAATCTAGAATATGGCTAGATAACTCATAAACATAGTATGCATTATAACATGAAAATTATATTATTTGGCTTTGGATAATATGGTAAATATATCATGTGTTTCTTCGATTGAGGAATTTTAATTTGGTCTATTTTTCATTCCTTTCCACCATGGGAATGTTTTTTGGTGACCTAATTCAAATCTTGTTTGGATAACATAAAGAAAAATGAAGGAATACTATGGTTAAGTAAAACATGGTTGTTTTCATTGTGTATGGAATTTGTATATCCTTTCATGTTCATATCTATTTGATTTAATTAGGCTAGTGCACATCAATTAAGGTTAAGAAAAATATCTTATAAAAAATTATTCACCCAACTATCACTTATCTAGGTTGTTCAACATCATTTTCCATCATCCCCAATTAGACAACACAAAGGTGTGTTAATTAGAAAAACACATGCAGAACATAGGATATAATTTTATATATAAAAAATGAGATACAAATAGAGGAATGTTAAAAAAAGTTGATTCATTAATCACCTTGAGCCAAAATAACTACAAGTGTCATCTAAATAAATCTAAACAAAGCATATAACAAGAAGTAAATCATGGGGAATAACATTACAACAAAAAAATATAAAGAATCTATCATGCATGAGGAGATAATAAAGCATACCATGTCCCCCCCAATCTTGATTTATAGCATTCAAAAATGGTGGAAAACATGAAAGAGGAGAAACATCAAGAACAACAAATGGAACAATAGTCACATATAACAAAAAGTACATCATGGGGAATCATATTACAACAAGAAAAGATAAAGAATATACCATACATGAGGAGATAATCAAGCATATCATTTCCCCCTAATCTTGACCTCTAGTGTTTTAAAAAGGTGGGAAACAGTAAAGAGGAGAAACATTAAGCACAACAAATAGAAAAATAATCAATTAAGGACCGTGCTCTATGGATGAGTCTCTTTGTTTTTCATTAGGATTAAGCAATAATTTTTATCATATTTGATTGATAAATTGTGATTAAAGTATATAATCTCAAACATGATGTAGTCATGGTCAAATTTTCCCTAATGGAGATAATCCAACTAGTATGTTCAAGTAAAAATTTAAAAAATTATTAACTAAAACTTAACATCAACTCAACAATTAATAGTAAACATGCCTATTTAGGCCTTCACATTATCTCTAAAATAAGAATTTCCATCATATTATCGGGTCATATGTCAACTTACACTTAAGAAAAACATTTTGATTACAATAAAAAAAATCTAGTTCTATCATGGATGCTAACTTATAAAAGACTAACTACTGAGATCTTTCTAACAAAGGAACACATGCTACAATATATATATGTTCACAAGCCATAAGTAATCCAAGGAGATCACATTCTCCAAATATGAAGAAAATTTATTAAAATAAATAGGTTGGGACTCAAACTATAAGGAGCACCTCTACATTGATATGGAATAAAGTGTGATCACACAATGAGGTCATCCATTAGCATAAAATTATTGAACAATGTGCCATTGAAATTTGTAGGCTATGAAAAGGTTTTGTAAGATTAGGAAACTTATATTAAGTCATTGGCTTAAAGAAAAAATATGTTCATACCAAAAAAAATCAATAGATATCCACTGAAATAGAATGGATAGGGATGCAAAAGTATACATAAAATTCGCATGATTTCTAGAAAGTTCCATTATATTTATAGGAGCCAAAGTCTAAACTAGGATGAATGCCACACAAATTACTAAAATTGAACGACAAGAACAAAATTGTAAGGAAATTATTTTTTGAGTGATTCAAGATTTCCAAGAAACTGAAGATGCTCTTGTATAAATAGACATCTTCAAAATAACTAGCATGAATGTCATCATTTGCATTAAAAAATTGAAATTGTCATTGCCAAGAGTATCTTATTCATCCAATTACTTATAATTTAATCTAATATATAAATTGAATTGTGATTTTTTTTTAATTTCATCCTTTTCAAATTTACTTCCTCCCTCAGACTAAGTGTGTGTTAGTCAAAAGGAATCAAGGAATCAGTAGGTGTCTTAAAGGAGGAAAGGATTTGGGAAGAAAATTCATATGTTATAGCATAATGTTTTTGATGATGGTTATTGACACAATAGTTTTAAAAAAATTTCTCTTGAGATTTGACTTGGTTTAGGATCAATCAACATTAGATCATTTTATTATTTAGAAGAAAGTATAGGAGGTACTGCATGAGGTTAAGAGATAGCATCAACAAAATAGTTATAGTATATAGGTAGAAGTGAATCGTGAATAGGAGGTATAACATGTATAGGAATAAGTCAAGGTGTGGGGAAAAGAGAGGGAACAATATTTTCTTTGTATTTTGAGTTTTTAAATATAGGATGGGAAAATATATTCTTACAAGATTGTATTGGTAATAGCATGGAACGACAAGAGAAGTCAAGATAAAATTTCCCTCAACACACTAAAGGATGACAAAAATTATAATTGATCATTATGATTTCTCCATCATGAGAAATTTTTAATCATTTATGGATAGGGAAAACTATGATTTTCATAGAGGTGAGAAAAGTAAGGCGAAATCTAACTTGAAATTGATCAAAAATTTAGATGACAAAAAGGTAGACATATAGGGTTTTAGCAACTTCTACAGAAAAAGTAACAAAACCATGAGTAGGATTAGTAAAACCATCAAACATTGTGTTATCATATAATATTTTTCATATACATCTCATTGTAGTTATAGATTATAAATGTATTCTTTTGTTATAACATTCACTATGTAAGTGGGATCTATAAGAATTCCATAAGAAAAGAGATCATTAATCTTTACTACAATGTAAAGAAGGTCATCAGGTGCTTTAATCATCTCTTTGTAATCAAATATAAGGAAAAGATTGGATTCAAATTTTTGTTTGGATTTATCAATCAATTTGAATACATTATTGGCTTTAATATATTCAATGTCATAATCAATGACATGAGTTTGGGTAAAAGGTAAAGAGTAACGAGACTCGTTAGTATTAGTTGAATGAGAATGTAAAGGATTGATATAAATTATTAATTTTTTGTCTATGATCACTGGCACAGTTAACATACATCATTGAAGTCAATGAGGTATTCAATAACATATATTAAGTAGAAACATTTCTTAGATTTGTGGTCAAGTTAATGTTGGTATTAACAAAAATCTTTGTGATCAAAAAACTCATGAAAGGGTTTGGATGTGTCAACTAATTGATTGGAAGCATTAAAATATTAGCATTCCTCAACATCACATTATGTAGATATTAAAAAAAAGGTGTAATATTATGAGAAGGTGACTATTTGAAGAAAAAACATAGTCCAATACCTACAAACAACATTTATCCCCTTGGAAAGAAGATAAAACAAATACAAATGAATGAATGCTTCCCATTCCAGATAAGAAGTAGGAAGTGGAATCCAAATGAAGTATGATGATTTTGTCACAAACCAATCCTTGTCCAAATTAAAGAAGGAAGAAGCTCTCCAAATATGCACCTTTGAAAACTAAATAGGCATATTCAAGCTCAAGAAATCCATCACATCATCAAGATAAACTATGAAATGTTATAAACCAAGTGAAGGAGAAGAATAAAGAGTATCAATATCCAAAGAAGGTGAATAAGTATCTCCAACTATGATGAAACTAAAATCAAGAGAATATAACCCCCTCAATTATATCTCCCATGTCCAAAATATAAGACTCCATAAATAATGATCCAATATTTGAAAAATAGGAATCTCGATTAGGAAGACAAATAGATATATCTTGTAATAACTCTTTGGAACCACTAAAAAAAGATGAATCTATGATATCAACTAGAGAAGTAGGATTGTTATTGGATCATTTTTTTGTTAATATATACAATATAATCAATCTCATATATTTTATCATCATCATTGGGAATATTATTTGCATCATCAAATGAAAAAATGATAATCTACAATAGGATCATTTGGAAATGGAGGAACATGTGAATATCCAAAATGCTTCCAAATAATCATCAAATTGTGTATGAGAAATAAATATCCTTGTTTTTGGAGTAAATTGGTTGGTGTAAATATGAAAATAGACTCATACCAATCACTCCTTTAATATGACCATTTTATCTTCCCAAACTATTTTCTTCTACTTTGTATTTGCCTCAAATTTAAGTCCGTAAAGATAAGGAAAGAGATTAATCCATCTACAATGTTTGATTATTCCTTTTTCCCATGACTCATAATTATCCCTATTCAAATCTATTATAGAAGCATGTCTACCATATCACATTATTACATTAATGATGAAATTCTCATATTAATAATTTAAATCACAAATGATTATACCCACAATCAAGATATAGTAGACATAGATCACTGTGCAAAGGACCAAACTACATCCTATGCATTATAATTGTAAAATTAAGTCAAATTTTGAAAGTATAAATTTTTATCATGTTGGAAACTATAATTGGAGAAATTATTATATTGTCATTGATGTCAAACCTATTGGTAAAACATAGTGTCAAACCTATTGGAGAGACATTTTACTAATAGTGTAGAGTGTCATATCATTTGATTGATGAAGAGGATGTGAAAAGAAGAGATAATGGGATGACCTAGTGAAAGGTTGGACTGATATGTGTTAAGTATCATAGAAATACAATGGGCACTTGATAAGTGATGCAAGAGCATCTTGGGTTTGCTCGATGGCTACTTTGGAGTTCATGGGAGGAGGCTCAATAGTTGCTTTGGAAGGTGATTGGATTGATACTCTATTGAAGAAGAGGTTATTGGTAGAGGTTACTCAATCATCTCTTGGAATTTCTTGGTTCAAAACTCAGTGGATGAATGTTCTTGGTGATCCTGGAGGTTTTTGTTTGTCGAGGGATCTTAGCTTAGCTTGGGGCACTTGGTCATCGAAGGCGCTTGATGATTCTTGTAGGAATTTGGCATACATTGGGAGCTAGGTGAAGCTTGGTTACAATGTTGTCTAAGTTTCTTGGTCTTTAAAGGAGTTTAGTTGCTGGAGAAACTCAATCTATGAAGGTGTTTCTCAACACATACCATGGAAGTTTGATTATGCTTAGTGAAATTTTGACACTCGATGTGGTTTCTCTAATCTCGATTTGGTATTGGTTTTGTGTTAACCAAAGTTTTTGTGGGATGACTTGAGCATTTAAGTTGGGTTGTGGGTATTTGATATGTGTTATAGCCAACCTGTGTCTTGAATGGGAATTTAATGTAAGGGTTTATTTTAATTTGTATTGGACTAGGATGACTTGTGGCTTAGTTGGGTATAAGTAAGGGGGTATTCTGGAATATTAAGGTATTCATTCAGTCAAGTGAGTCATTATTGAGTGTGGGATCCAACATAGAGAAGATGGAGTAGCTAAGTAAGAAAAGTTTTCCTAAGTGTGTGGATAGAGTGCAAATTGTGAGATAGTTTACACCTAGATCTTGGGTAAAGTTTGAGAAGCGCTAGTATTTGAGGCCTAGGAAAAAAGGATATTACTTTGTGGGCTTGTGAGAATAAGTTTAGATCTTACTTGGAGGTTTCTACTAGGGGATGGTTTTGGACTAGCTAGGTTTTGGGGTTAGATCTTCAAGGATCTTACAAAACTGATATTGTAATTGTTTTTGTATTTGATTATAATTAAGAAGCCCTTATAACTAGACACATTGCATGTAATCAGTTATTTTATGAATAAAGAGTTGCTTTGGTATTATATTGTATATCTTGTGTTGGGTTTTTTTTGTGTGGTTGTTTGTTGGGGTTTAGGATATCTCCTTTAGAGATTTTCTCGCCTTGCTCTACATCAGATGGTGTCAGAGCTAGGTGTTCTTGAGCATGTAGATAGATCATCAAAGTTGAGGCAATTTGCACTAGGACCTTCAGTTGGAGAATTTTATCTAAGAAGATCTTGATCTATTTAATATTATGGTGGATTGTTCTTTTTGGAGTCCTAGATAACTTGGTTGTGAGGTGGTAGATCATGGTTTTTAATTGCAATTGTAGAGGACATGTAGATGGATCAATGGATGCAAAGATAGAAGGTTGATCTTGTTAGAGCATGATCATAGAGAGTTTGTGTGATGTGTTTTGCAAATCTATTTTCCTGGACTTGTGATTCTTTCCTAGTTGTTTGTACAAAGTGGTAGGTTGAGATCTAACTTGCAAAAAATTAGGGTTTGTCACAAGATGCATGGGAAGGATTTGTTGTAGAGGGTTTATAAAGATCTTGGAAGATGGCTCCAAGAGTATTGGACCCTAGAATGATTGTGAATCTTCATGACATGGTGGAGAAGAGAGTTTCAGAGATGTCTTCTTGGTTAGAAGCTAGATTAACTAATTGAGTTAAGGGATGGTTGAGTTTTGTAGATTTTTATGGATTTGGAGTCTACTAATTCAAAAGAGAGTTGTCTAGCCAATTAGAAGGCTCATTTGAGATTAAAGATGGAATGGTAAGGTCAAGGTGGAGGTTGGTTTTGTTGATCATTTTGTGGAGTCTAACATGACACCTGTAGAGAAACTTGTGGTTGTTGTTGAAGAGGTTCTTAATCTTGTTGATGTTAGGATGAAGATTTGCTTTCATGATCAGTTGGTTGAGTTTGATATGTAAATTGAAGAACACATGTTCATGAATGATCCAGTTATTATTGGTGATGAGTTATGTATTGTAGAGAATCTTATTGTGAACAATGATATTTTTGCTATTGAGAGTTTGGCATATGTTTCTCAGGAGTTACATATTACTATTGATGTGGATTTGGTCTTGGATCTACATGTTGTCACTATGGATGTGGAGTTAGATGCACTTTTTGTTGATATGGGTGGATGTGACAAGTTGCATGTTGATTGGTTAGTGGTGATTTAGATGCTTCTAATGTTTAGATGGTTCAAGAAAATTTGGATGATGTATAGATTGGTTTTCCTATCCTTGTTGGAGTGGAAGCCTTTGGTGAAGATGGAGATGGTTTTTGATCTTTCTTTGGACATCAAAATGTGGGACACACTTTTCTACTTACCTGGGGAGTTTGATGCAGGAGCATCTTGGGTTTTCTCCGTGGCTACTTTGGAGTTCACTAGAGGAGGCTTGGTAGTTCTTTGGAGGGTGCTTGGACTGATACTCAATTGAAGAAGAGGTGTTCTATGGAGGTTACTTATTCATCTCTTAGCAGTTCTTGGTTGAGAACTTGGTGGATGAATGGACTTAATGATCTTGGAGGTGCTCAATTGTCAAGGGAGCTTAGCATAGCTTAGGGCACTCAGTTGTCAAAGGTGCTTGGTGATGCTTATGGGAACTAGGTACACACTGGGATCTCGGTGAAGCTTGGTTACAATTTTGTTTGAGTTTCTCAATCTTTGAAGGAGTCTGGTTGTTGGAGAAACTTGGTCTGTGAAGGTGTTTCTCAGCATATACCATGGGAGCTTGATTATGCTTAGTGAAATTTGGCATGATTTCTCTAATGCTCAGTTTGGTCTTGGTTCTACGTTCACTAAGTTATTTGTGGGCTGACTTGAGCATTTAATTTGGGTTGTAGGTATTTAATATATGTTGCAATCAACTTGTGGCTTGCATGGACATTTAATTTAAGGTTTCATTTTAATTTGTATTGGGTTAGGCCAACTTGTGGATTAGTTGGTTGTAAGTAAGGGGGTATTGTAGAGTCTTGATGTATTCATTTATTGGATTGAGTCATTATTGAGTCTGGGATCCAACATGGAGAAGATGGAGTAGTTGAGTGAGTGAATTTTTCCTAAGTGTGTGCACAGAGTGTCGAATGTGAGGCAGTTTACACCTTGATCTTGGGTAAAGTTTGAGCAAGGCTAGTAGTTGAGGCTTGAAAAATAAGGAGATTACTTTGAGGACTTTCAAGCATAAGTTTAGATCTTCCTTGGAGGTTTCTACCAAAGGCTTGTTTTGGACTAGCTAGGTTTTGGGGTTAGATCTTAAGGGATCTTGCAAAATTGATATTGTAATTGTTTTTGTATTTGGTTGTAACCTAGAAGGCCTTATAGTTGGGCACATTGCATGTAATCAAGTATTTTATTAATAAAGAGTTACATTCGGTATTAGATTGTGTATCTTGCATTGTGTTTCCACTATGTGGTTTTTTTTGGGGGTTGGGACATCTCCTTTAGAAATTCTCCTACCTCACTCTGCATCAATAAGTTAGTCCTTGCCAAGATAATGTGTTGTTCAATAAATACATAAAGTAAAGAAGATAGTTGGATGAAGCTTAGAGTTGAAACAAGTCAAAAGGATAAACTTGATTGAGTATCAGTATTGCACAGTCAATAAAGGAGCTAAACAAGAAGATTAATGAACTAATATAGAAGTTGATCAAAATAGTTCAATCTAAGTGTTAATTACTCTAAGAAAATGTATGAAGAAGTGTTGTAGTGACCAAGCATAGTAATTCCTAAGTGTACCTATTGATGTCAAACGAGATAATATAGAGTATGTCTAATTACACAATGATGACCGAGTTGAAGAACACAGTTATTGTCAAGTGACAATAAAATTTATAGTTTGAGAATATTTGAATTTGAGGCTGACAGAGTTGGAATTTTGAATTAGTCAATGCATGTGGAAGATAAGGATTGATTATTGGCATATTTAATACATGAGGAGAGTTTGTTAAGAAGAAAAAAGGTAGGGATTCGATCAAAAATTTCTATAAGAGGTAGGAGAATAAAAATATGGAAGGATTCAATGAATTTGACCTAATCTTAAGATCAACAATGATGTTTAAGTAGAAAAAGATTAAAATTACCTATTTAAGGATGCATAATGAATTGATTTTCAAGTTGGTTCATTTTTTATTAGTGATCCTAGTGAGAAGTTTTGAACAGAAGAACAATAGAAGTGAAGTATGAAGAGTTTGTGAAGAGTGCTTTCTTGAGGAGATTCCAAGAAGATCAATGATGGAGATGTCAAACAACTAGTAGACAAGATTATGGAGATCTAAATTTACAAAGTGAGTTGTACTTTATAGATCAAACCTATTATTACATTCTAACCTATGTATTAGTCAAAATCTTTTAATCAATGTCAACACCTAATAGTCATTTTGTAAATCTTTGAATGAAGGTTTCATTCTAATGAACTAATCCAAAGACCTCTAAAAAGGCCACTCCTGACAGGGTGATTAAATCCCATAACAAGGTCACATTTAACAGTGTGTTGTATAACCTTTGATAGGGTTAGCTCTTAATTGAGCTTACTTCAGAAGAGTGAAAAAATGGTAGCATGTTACATGTTGTTTTTTCTCAATTAGGTTTCACATTAAATCCTAGTGTCAAAGTTTTATTTTTATGTGTGGATTTTTTTTTTTCATGATATATTTTATAGAAGTTTATTTACTCAAAGTCTACATATATAGAGATAAAGAGTTAAGATATTAGATGAAAAGTTAAATTGTTGATGATATGCTATATAGACTAAGTGGATTTTTTAGTTTGATTAATTTGTTTGAAGTTATTAAAAGTTGAATTGGTACATCTAGACATGAGAATACCCAATTCACCCCCCTCTCGGTTATTATAAATCATTATAACAGATCATACTCACTTAAAATGGATATGAGATCTAAAAATATAGAATAAATTATGTACTTCAAAAAAAAATTGCACATGGAAAGTGTTGATCCAACCAAAAGTTGATATACTGAGGAGGGATGGGGGGTGGTAGGTGAATCAATATATCATAGTAGTTTTAAATTTTCTCTTTATGATTTACTTTGTGCCAATCTATAGGCTAGTGCTAACTCAATTGATCAGCATCAAGAAAAAACAATGAACACATCAATAGCAACACATAACATAGTATTTATATTTTGGACACATAGCTAAGATAAAACAATAGTGTATGATTCAATCCTCACAAATCTTGCACTCTTTTGGAGTGTACTCAATCAAGATCTTATCTTTGTTAGAAGATTAGAAAGACATTCTTAGGTGCCCCCTGGTTAAGGGATTTAGATAAAACTTGTCAATGTCTTTCCCTATTAGGAGCAACCCGATTAAAGGACTTCACAACACAAGTTAATGTGTCACCCTATTAGGGGATTTAATACAAAGAACCTTATAGGGTCCACCCTCAATTGGATTTACTATTGTATATATTAGTAAACAAGAGGGAATGATCCAAAAAGATAGTGAATTCACTTAGCTTTGATATAGATCACTTTTTATCTCTTCTAACTCATCTAGAACTATATTTTTCATTCTCTTGGTTTTGCAACCTTTGACACTTTAACTTGTGCACTTGATTGTGTCTTATCTTGCAAAATATTACTCTTGTGTTGTTATGGCCCACTGGCTTTCCTTCAGCACTAATGCTAACTCCTTAGCTATGGCTTTACTCTATCACTCTTTTCACACTTTGACATTACACTAAGCTTGGTTCTATTAGCTTTGTGGCTAATCAATTAACAATCTAACCTTTTCTCTTTTAACTCTATTTCCTTTTATATCACTATCCTATTCCACTTCAGAATCCTAATTTATATATTCAAATTTTGAATTCATAAGCCGACTTCTAGCTTGTCTTCTTATTTTTTTTGTATTCCACTCTTGTCACATGTAGTTTATTCATACAAGATTCACGGGCTCCATATATTCTCAATGTCTTGTGTTGGTGGAAAAAAATCAAAATTGAATTATTTTGACTATTTTTTGATATAACAACTCCATCTCTATTAAGTGCAACAATGAGTGCACTACTACCTACTACATGACATGGTAGTCATGGGTAGCGTGCTTTATTTTTTCCTTTCTGACTTGACCACTCCATCGTAAATGATCATTGGTTACTATGCCTTCCATTCCTCTTAACATCCTTCTACATGTTCTCTCTTCACATAGTATGCATAGCTCTATCTATATCTATAACCTTTGGCATTGCCTCTATTGGGCTTGTCTTTCACCTTTCTCTGATCACCCTTGTGAGCTAGAGTCACACATGAGAGATTTATTTTCCTTGTTGATTATTTCTCCCTACCAATCTTGATTCCTTCTTGTGACTTGACATCAATGAAAAAAAATTCATAACTAAGTCCACCAATCATTCTATCGATCATTCATCTTTCTTTGAGACAATTATGCCAATAATATTTCAATTTTTCATTGATGGAAATACTATTATTTTTACCTTCTCAACTTTAGCATAAGTATGCCTTCACCTTTGCATTTCCTTGACATCTACTCTAGAGATGATTTTGTTACAAGCTAGGGTTGTTGTTGCACCAAAAGATCAACCTATCAATTCCTGATACAACCACTAGACTTATAGAACATAAGAGATGGTTAAGCCATGTCACAAATCATGAAGGGGAATGTCAGTGGTTAGTCCAACAATTCCCCCCTTAGCATTACCCAAGGAGATTCAAACCTATAGCCAAGCTCTGATACCACTTGTTACAAGATAGGGTTGTCATTGCACCAAATGATTGACCTATCAATGCCCAATACAACCACTTGACTTATAGAACACAAGAGGTAGTTAATCCATGTCACAAATCTTGAAGGGGAAAGGCTGGTATTTAGTCCAACAAATGCCTAAAATTTCTTTGAACTTTATGAGTCCTCGTTTTTGTTCTTCCCTATGTTGGGATTTAACTTCTTCAAACTTCTCCCCTTTGACAATAATGTCAAAGGCATGCAATATTTACTCTATGACTGCTCCCCTTGCAAAGTAGTCCCTTTTTCTTATAAATCCATCACTTGATTTATTCACTATCTAATCATGGATTAATGCATGCATGTCTATTCTTAATTTAGGCTTGATAGGGGTAAAACCCCTAGCTTCTTTCTAAGATACTCAAAAGTATCCTTTTGAAGAGGCTTTATGAATATATCAGCTAGTTACTCCTTGGTTGGCACATATTCTAGCCTGACTTCCTTTTCTTGTACTTTCTTTCTTAGAAAGTGATACTAGATTGATATGTGATTTATCTTTAAGTGCATCACCAAATTTTGGGATATGTTAATTGCACTAGTGTTATCATAGTTGATAACCATTGGTGTCTCCATCTTCTCTTGGATTCCCTAAAGAATTTTTTGGTCCAAATAACTTGAGTACAATTCATTGCTACAATAATACACTTTTCTTTTGTTGTTGACTATGATATGTATTTATACTTCTTCTTGGCACACTTAACTAGTCTTCCCCCAAAAAAGAATGCACCATCAATCACATTCCTTTTATCGTCTATGTTTCCTTCCCAATCAGTATCAATAAGGACAATAAGCTCAAAGTTTCCTCTTCAAGGATATCATAGGCTATACTATTCAATTCCCTTTATAAATCTAAAGATTCTTTTCACAACTACCACATGTGACTCCTTGAGGTTGGCTGAAAATCTAGCTATTGTTGGAAATACAATAGGAAAAGTAAACTCTGAGAGGGGGGGGTGAATCAGAACTTAAAAATTTTAACCATAAAATCATTCACCTCACATCCATCTCATAATTCAATAAGTAAACTGAAATACTAGACTAAGCATATACATCCAAAGCATGTAAATACAAAATTCAACACATGTATGACACAAGATATTTGGTTACCTAGAAGCCTTCCAAGGAGAAGGTAAAATTGGGGTGGGGATGACACCCACAAATATCTACTACTACAATAATAAAGTGTATCCAATGAAGGTTACAAATTTTTGATCATGAAACATGATCTACCCTATAAAAGGTTTTCCCTGTTAAAGCCTTACAAAGACTATTAGGTCTTACCCTATTAAAAGATTTCAACACCCTGTTAGAATTGTGATTGTTAAAAGGGCTTTGACTTACAATAAAGTGAGCACCCTATTAAAGGATTTACAATAGCCTATTAAGACTACTATGATAAGAGATTTAACTAATTCACCTATTAGAATGTCTTAGCAATGATCCTTTGGCTAGCACTCTATTGCTTGATGATGGATCGCCTCTTTCCTGATGTGTACTTGATCCTTTCTAATCAGATGTATCTCTATTATCTTTTAATTCCTTTCCTTTGTTCTCCTCTAACTAATTTTGCAATATATTTCAATTCATGACTCCTTAGCCAATGCAAAACTTCTCTATTTTCTCCTTCCACACACATAAAAATTTTAGGATTTGTCTTCATTAAGAAGACCTAGGTGACTTAGGGTTAGGTATGAATCAATGATTGTGATTCACCTATATTGCCACTTAATCCTTCCCTTTTTCTAATAGGATGCATCTACTACATAGGGATTCACAATAATTATTTGTTCTTATCATCTAAGATCGCAAAACAATCCTTAAGTTGGCTCAAAAATGGTTTGCATAGAAGTTTGTGTCATTACAAACATCTATGTCAAAATTGTATGACTAAGCATTTGAAGTCCTTGATGCTTAGCATCAACTACAACTTCAATACTGTAACTCAACCTCTAAATGAATCAGCATCCATTGATCACTTGGCATCTGAATAACTCGGCATTTGAAGTCCCTAATGCTCAACATCAATTGCAACTTCAATACTCTAACTTGACCTCTAAATGACTCAGCATCCATTTATCACTTGACATCTAAATAACTCAACAAATATTATCTACTTGACACTTGAGTAACTTAGCACTTACTAGTTACTCTGTACTTGAATCACTCAACACATATTGTTGTTCAACACTTGAGTGACTCAGCATGCACTATCTAACATGTTATACTTAGCATGAACTAATTACATAACTTATAAATGGCTAAAGCATATAGAAACTCATTTGTCATAACCAATCTAAGATTAACACTCTCCCCTTGTGACATGAATGACCTTCACTTACGAGCATAACTTTGATACCCATTATCTCTATTTGGCTTATATATAAAATTTCAAAAAAAATTGCAAAACATGTCTTATCTTTCATACCTCAAAATTCAATAACTCCCCCTAAGTTAACTGTGTTGTTCTATATCTAAACCAAAATCATTCCTCCTGCTAAGTAGATGTGCATAAGCTGATCTATGCTCTATTTCTATCATTGACTCCCCTTTTCTCAAAAATAGTAGCTCCCTCAAAAATATTATCTTTTGCATTATCTTTAGTTCTCCCCATATTTTATTTCTCCCCCTTTCTTATTTGTCCCCCTTTTTTGACACTAATGTCAAAGGTTTAATAGTGTGTTTATCCAAAAATGTTTTATGGATTTCAAGCATAATTTTCAAAGCAGCATCCCAATTTTCACAAGCTACCTCCAATGATTTGATTTAGATGGCCAGCTCGATAGCAAGGTGTACTAAGCCTTCATGATTAGAAAGATGTGGATCCTTCCTTCTTCATGGGTGTTTTGACAAATGCTAGTTCCTTTTGCAATATATGCATATGGGGAGTCAGCATAGACTAGATGATGATCAGTTTAGCCTTTATGTTTTCTTCATCTTCCTATAATACTATTAACTAACTCTAGGATTTCAAGAGATTCCTAAAATGTTTCTCACTTTGGGTTGGAGACCTTGGTAGAGTTATGCTAGTTGACTGCACATGACTCTCCAAACTTATTATGTAGCTCCTAACTTCTTGTGTGAAGAGTCTTGGATTGCACAATTTGGTGTACAAAGAGAAAATTTTCTCTAGTACCTTCTTCACATTATCAATTTTTGATGCTAACTCAACTTGTGATAGTGCAATAGACTTGATATGTTTTCATTGACCTTATTGTGAAACTTTCTTTTATATTATTCAAGTAATTTCACATTTGAATCTAGGTCTATGTTATTTACCTTCTCAACTAGGTTGGTTAACTGCTCCATGATAGGATTTGTTGCTTATGGTGCTAGCAAGCTAAATGAATCAAGAAAATTTCCTTGATATCTAGCAAAGCTTGCCTTTTCCTATGCTCATGTCTGAGAAGTTTTTGGTTTTTCTTCTTTGCAAGAGCATCCTGTAGTATGCTCATTTGTTCAATAGTGATGGTTGCAAAATCCAACTTGGGAAACTCAATCACTTTGTCCAAGTTCACATCAACAAATTATGTAACTTCATCTACCTTGGATGTACTTGGACTCAGCCTTGATGATCATAGGGGTATAGCTTCTATACTCAACCTATGAAGAGATTAACTAGTAGGAGTAGTAGTTCTTGGCAAAGTTACCAGTTTTTGTATTGCTACTTGCTCCTTAGGTTTTGTAGTCAAATCTATCTCTTCAATCATATCCTTTACTTTCTCCATATTCTCAGTTGCACCTTGATCTTGTGATGTAGGTGCAGGAGTATCTACCTGACCTATTGGAACTTGTTTTGTTTCCTATGCATCTATAGAAACTTTTGGTATTGACATAGTGTGTACCAATTTGCTGATATGGGTCATGGATGGCCCTTTCCTTTGATACACGACAAGGGGTAATGTAGGTTGTATCAAGGTGGATTGAGGAGGGGTTGTATATGTCTCTTGTTTCTAAACTTCCTCCCCTATGGATGCCTTTTATGTCGTCTCAATCTCATCAACTCTCACCAGTACAGGATGTTCATAAAGTTTTTCCTAGGTAGTGGATTCTTCTAGTATCTTCTTTAAATCTTCCTGTATAAGGGGGTCGATGTTCTGAGTGATAGTATCAGAAACATCTTTAATATTTACAATATCAATGTCTATATTCAACTCATGTTGAGGATTGGCACTTGACACTAGTGTATCTTGTACACTCTATTCTTGTCTCTTGCTCAACCTTAGTTGTAGCCTGTGTATCTTCATGTGTCCTAGTGCCTTCCTCATGTACAACTATCTCAATATAAACTATAGTTACCTTAGTTACTTCTTGTTGTTCATCTTTGTCTTCACCTACCTCAATAGGTGTCTACTCTATTGCCTTGGGTATTGTCAAGCTATATAATGATTTCCAAATCTGAGTGGTCTTCTATACAAAATTCTAATGTAGGAGCATCCTAGGTTGCCTTGTTATCCTGCTCATTTTTGTTTCTTCTGCAAGTTGGTGTCGAGTTATTGTAGCACTTACTTGGTGCCAAGTTACTATAGCACTTAGTTGGAGTTGAGTTACTATAGCACTTAGTTGGTGTCAAGTTACTGTAGCACTTAGTTGGTGCCAAGTTACTATAGCACTTGGTGCCAAGTTACTGTAGCACTCAGTTGGTGCTAAGTGACTGTAGCACTCAATTGGTGCCAAGTTACCCAGTGTATGTCAAGTGACTCTTCATTTGTTGAGTTACCTAGTGTATTTTGAGTGACTCTTCTTGTGCCGAGTTTTTCTACTCATGTCGAGTCTCAACATTTGGACATGATTTCTGTGGGCCAACTAGTGGGATTTATTTCAATCTCAAAATTTATGTTAATATCTTTTCTTGGGATGTGTTGAGACCATTGTTGGGTTGGCCTTCCTCTTATGTAATTTTCTAGAATGATCTCTAAGCCATTTTGGCAAGTATATATAGAGTGTTTAGGCTTAGGGTTAGGTAATTTTTCAAGGAGGATTAGCGAGTAGAATTGGAAAGTGTGAATTTGTTGTTGGATCTTTGAATGTGAATGTATTTATATTTGGCCATAACCTAGAAGGCCTTATAGCTAGACATGTATGAAGATATTTTGATGAATCAATAAAATTATTTCACTCTTCTTCCTCCTTTGGTAGTTGTTCTTTGTGTTTGCTTTCATTGTGTTAACTCTTGCAGGGTGGTTTGGATAGTTGGGTGAGCCTTTGGCCCTAGTTCTTTACCCCTTCCATGTGTCAGGTGGTATCAAAGCTTGAGGTTCATCCTTGTGGAGATTGGACCATGTAGAACCCTAATTCAAATTTGGTTGTAGGGTTGCTGATCTGTAGATTTGACCTATAACTTGCACAATCTTGCAAGAACCTAATTTGTAAAGATGGTTCGTGGTAGAGGAAATGTTGATAATGGCATATTGGATCAGTTGAGACAAATTGCAGCCAGATTAGATGTTGTAGAGATAGCCTAGAGGAGAGGAGCACATCTTGATGATGTAAGTGATGATGAAGTAGTGGCACCAAACCATAATCCTGAACCTAAAGAAGATCAAGGTGAGGAAAGATTGTTGCAAGTGTTATCTAGGGAAAATTCAAAGCCTGATGTAGAAGTTATTCCTTATGATGAAAAATTGGATACCAATGTTGTGTTGGATTGGATCACAAATATGGAGAAGTTATTTGAGTATGAAAACACTCTTGATAATAGAAAGGTGAAGATTATAGTCACTAAGTTGAAAGGTCATGCATCACTATGGTGGGAATATTTGTAAACTGATAGACAAAGGAGAGGAAAGGAGAAGATTAGAACTTGGCCAAAGATGGTGAACAAGGTAAATAACAAATTCCTTCCTATTGATTACCAAGTTAGCTTGTTGAGAAAGGTGAAAAATTTAAAACAAAAGAACATGACTGTAAAAGAGTATACCAAGGAATTCTATAGATTGGACATCAGATCTAGACATGTGGATGATGATGTTGAGAAAATTGTTAGTGTAGTTTTTTATTTTTCCTATTTTACTAGGTTTTTCCTACACTTTTAATAATCTCACTTAGGTTAATAAAGCATGTCTTATTAGGTGAATCATTGTGAGGTGTCACATTCCTACATGTGAGCATCCATTAGCTATCTTAGGAAGATACTTTGCTATCTTTAGTCCGATAGATGGTTGCTCCTCATTGGTTGGTGTTGCCACCTCCTCCCTCTTCCTAGCCTATATAAGCATGCTACCTAGCTTGTATTTGCATCTCTTGTTTTTGCATCCTCTTAATGCTATTTTGCTTCTAGCATTTGCATTTCTCTCTTGGAGACTAACTCTGTGTTGCTATTTGGATTTTGTATCATTTGCATACATTGTTTAGATATTTATTCTTTGCACTAGTTTTCTGGATTATTAATCTTTTCAAATTCTAACATGGTATCAGAGCTTTTCTATGTGCAAGAGTAGATTTTAGTTTCCTTATTTGAGAGATTCGAGGGGGGCTAATAAATTTTATTGTAGTTTTTTGAAAAAAAAAAAACTATGCTCTTCTCTTGCATCTTTGGATGATCTTGAGAATCAGAGAAGTTTTGACAAAAATGATTTTTCTCTGGGGTTTCAATCTCAAATCTGACAATCAACTTGCATATTTGGAGTTTTCAATCAGTATTGCAAGTTCCAGCATGCCATTGATGGACTTAGGAAGCTAGTCCAGCATATGCATGTCATATTTTGGTTGCTGGGGTCATTTCTTGATTTTTGGAGCCATTTTTTACTTTTAAAGGTGTCTGATTTACACTACAGCAACATCTTTTGTACATCAGCAAGAAAAATGCTTTCTGGATTTTGTTTGCAAACTTGAAAAACTATCAGGGTATCTTTTCAATTTTGCATGCAATCTATATATTTTGCAGGATTGAGCGCGGAAAGTTATAACCATACCCCTCTCCATTGGCAGTCGCAAATTTGAACACAGTTTTCAAATGTCTCATTCTTGCTCATACGGACTCCAATTTTGATGATTCTTATTATGACCTTGGCTATTTTTTTGTGATATATCCACTAGTGGAGTTTTTTTTTGATATTCATGCATAAATTTTTCAGAAATTGTAGATTCTTGACCATAACTGTGCATAGTTCTCGTTTTGAAAATTTCAGAGGATCATAACTTTCTCATACGACCTTGTATCGAGGTGATTCTTTTTTTGAAAGTGCATGATTTTTTGAGTAGATCATAGTGGTTCTATTTGTTTTTTTGATTATTGTCCCTAAATTTCACTTTTAGCATATGCTCTTCATGAGAGTTTGTAATGCATTAAAATCAAGACCACTAAGTATTTCTTTCTAGTGGTAGTTGTAAACACACTAAAATAAAGTGCCAAATCATATTTCTTGTGGTGGGGGGGGGGGGGGGGGGTGTTGTTCTTTGATTGAGTAAAAAGGGGGGGCATTGTCGTGGTTGGGTTCTCTTCTTTTGAGCATTTCTTCTCTACATTTCTTCATCATGGATCAAACAAATATGCCCATCCTAACTCCATACAATTACTTTGAGTGCAAATCATGCATGATAATTCACTTAAGGAAAGCAAGATTTAATAGGATAACTATGGGACTTGAAATTGAACCTAATAAAGATGAAGATAAGCCTGAGTGGTTTAACAAATGTGATGAGGCATATGGAACATTGTGTTTGTCTATTTTTCCTAACTTGCTATTTCACATTGAGTCTTTGGATACATCAAATGAAGTATGGACAAAGCTAAAAACACTATTTGGCACACAAGATTCAATGAGGGGTCATATGTTGGAAAATTAATTAATTAGTTTAAGTCCAGGCAATTTCAACACAATCCAAGATTTTTCCACCAAATTTAAATCACTAAGGCTACAGTTAAAACAATGTGGAATTGAAAAGAAAGATGAACAACTAATTCTTAGTATTCTCTCTAAGCTAAGTTCAGAATATTTTGTGTTTGTCTCTACCTTCTATGCTACTAAGGGTGCACTTGGTACTCAATTCACCATGTCATCTTTAGATGATTTTCCTGTCAATCTCACTCGAGAATAGGACAAGCTAATCCAGATGGGCACTCTTAAGTCCTTTAAGTCACATGCCTTAGCAACCAACCAAGGCACAAAAGAACAAAAAGGACAAAGTAGTAACAACAATAGTAAGGATGAGAAACAAAATAATAGTGACGAAATTGCTTCAAAAGCAACTATTGATACCTCATCCTCTAAGGGCGATAAGCCTTTGAAAGAAAAGGTTAAATGTGCCTATTGTAAAAGACCTAGTCATGATGAACATAAATGTTTGAAGAAATAAATTGATCACTTGACATACATTCTTGAGAAGAATAATATTAGTGTTCCTGAGTTTATCAAACAAAGTTCTAATAAAGAGTCTAATAAGGAAAAAGAAAACAACAAGGGGAAAGGAAAGGGCAAGGCTCTTGTTGTAGTTTCTTCCTCACCGTCCACTTGGGTTCTTGATTCGAGTGCTTCACACCACATGGCTTCATCTAAGGAAGAACTTGCATCTTTGGAGCCATGTACTATGCCTTCTTGATGATGGGTGATGACACTCCTATTGAGGTGTGTGGGAGAGGGTCTGTTGATGTGGGGGATGGAACATTCCATGATGTTCTTTCTATACCCTCATTATCAACTAATCTCCTATCAATATACTAGATCACTCACATAGGTTTAGGCAAGCGGGTTGAGTTCACTTTTGATTCATTGGAGATACGTGAGTTGCATAGTGATTCTATAGTTACAGTTGGGAGAGCAGATCATCAGTCATGACTCTATCTATTTTCTCACTTTGTTCCTGATCCTCCTTCATTTGTTTTGATCAGTCACTCTAATGATGTGAGTAAATTATGGCATGAGCGGTTTGGCCATCTTAACTTCTGCTATTTGCATCAGCTCAACTAGCAGAGCATGGTCATAGGGTTGCCTTTAGTTCAATTCTCGGGAGGTGTTTTCCAAGGTTGCATTCTTGGTAAGCATCCTAAGGAAAAGTTTGACAAAAGTAAGGCATGGAGAGCTTCACAGCTACTAGAATTAGTTCACAGTGATTTGGCTGGTCCATTTCAACATCCTTTTGTTAGTAGGGCTCGATATGTCCTCACATTCATTGATGACCTTTCTCGATATACATGGGTGTACTTTCTCAAATAGAAGTTAGAGGTATTTGATCATTTTCAAGACTTCAAAATTTTGTAGAAAAGTAATCTAGGAAAGCCATCAAGGTTTTGCGCACAGACAATGGTGGTGAGTATGTCAACCATCGATTTGAAAGATTTTGTACTTTAGAGGGGATTGATTTATAGCATTTAGTTCCATACAATCCTCAGCAAAATGGTGTTGCAGAATGGAAGAATAGATCCTTGAAGGAAATGACAAACTGTATGATTCACTCTAGATCTCTTGCACCATAGTATTGGGCAGAAGCCATTAACTATGCTTTTTATATCCAAAATCGTGTTCCTCACTGAGTCTTGAAGGGAGTTACTCCTTTTGAAGCTTGGAGCGGTTGAAAACTATCAGTTAAGCACTTTTGAGTTTTTGGCTCCCTTGCATGGGCCCACATTCCTACAGAGAAATGTAAGGCCTTGGATCCGCAAAGTAGACCTTGAATATTTGTAGGTTATCTTGATGGTGAGAAGGGTTATTGATTTCTCCACCCTACTACACATGAGTTATTCATTGAGAGGAGTGTTTAGTTTGAGGAGGGATCTTAAGCTCCATTTTTATCACTTCACTAACTCCTTCTACCTTGACATTAGAGTCACTTGGAATACATGACAGATCTTTTGATGAGTCAAATTTACCTAAACAGTCTTCTACCTCTACTTTTGATGTAGAAAGTGATTCAGAGAACTCACCTCCTTCCTCTCCTAGTCATCATTCAGAGGTTAATGATTCCCCTCCAGATTCTCCATCTTCCTATCCACTTTGGGCTAAACAGACCTTGCAATCTGCAGGTGATTGGGTTGGGGATCCATCAGACACTAGGAAAACTCGTTCATAATTCCAAGATGCTCCACATGTCCTTATTGCTACTACCTCAAATCCACAGTCCTTTCATGAGGCTTTTGGTATTCTTGAGTGGGATATAGCTATGCAATAAGAGTATAGTTCCTTGATGAGGAACCACACTTGGGATCTTGTCCCTCTTCCTAAAGGAAGAAAACTAGTTCGATGTAAGTGGATCTATCAGACAAAATTTGTAGCAGATGGGTCAGTTGACAAACACAAGGCTCGCTTGGTCGCCAAAAGATTCTCCCAGATTCCTGGGATTGACTACTCTGAGACTTTTATGCCAGTTGCTCGAATGAATTCCATTTGAATTATTCTTGCCATTGTTGCAGCTAATCATTGGGAAGTACATCAGATGGATGTGAAGAGTGCTTTTCTTCATGGTGACCTTCATGAGGAGATCTACATGGAGCAGCCATAGGGCTTCCTTCAAGATTCTTCACTTGTGTGTTGTCTTTAGAAGTCTCTCTATGGCCTCAAACAGGCTCCTTGGGCCTAGTATGCCAAGATGGACTCCTTCCTTCTATTAGCTGGGTTCACTTGGTGCCATTCTAATCCTAATGTCTACATTTTGCAACAGGGTGATTCACTTCTATTTTTGGTTTTGTATGTTGATGACTTGTTGATCATAGGAAGTTCTTCACCCACCATTAAGGCTGTCAAAGTGGCCCTTCAGGATAGTTTTTTGATGACTGACTTGGGCTTGTTGCATTATTTTCTCAGGATTGAGATCCTTCAGTCTCCTTCTAGGATCACCATCACACAATCCAAGTATGCTCTAGATTTACTCTCAAGGTTTCATATGGCTGACTGTAAGCCTACTCTAACTCCCTTCCTTTCTGGAGTCAAACTTGAGGCTCAATGTTCTTCTCCACTTGTTGATGGCACTTTGTACTGCCAACTTGTTGGGAGTCTCATTTATCTGACTCATACGAGACCTGACATCTCCTATGGTGTAGGCATGGTCTCTTGATTCATGCAGGAGCCCCATGAGTTGCACTGGAAAGCAAACAAGCAGATCCTTCACTACATTTAGGGTTCTCATAGTTGTGGGATTCACTACGTAGCAGGTATTGAGCTTGATTTGGTGGGCTACACAGATTCAAATTGGGCAGGTTATTCTAAGGATCGCAAGTCTACTTCAGGGTATAGCTTCTCACTTGGGTCAGGTCTTGTTTGTTGGTCAAGCAAAAAGTAGTCTTCTATTTCTCTATTTTCTATTGAGGCTAAGTATCGGGGGGCTGTAAATGCTGCCACTGAGGCCATTTGGCTTCAACATCTTCTCACTGAGTTTGGTATCTAGATTAGATGGCCATCAATCATATTTTGTGACAACCAGAGTGCCATTCAGATCTCACAAAATCTGGTTCATCATAAGTGGACCAAACACATAGAGGTCCACATGCACTACATCCAAGAGCTCATCCATGGTCATGTCATTGACCTTCACTATTGTCTAACTTTCGAGCAAGTTGCTGATATCTTCACCAAACCCTTCACTGAGAGAAAGTTCCTTCATTTGCAAGCTTTACTAGGGGTGCGGGATGCTTCATCTTTTGGGGCAGCCTCTTCCTCTCAATCGGAGTCTTGATTTTTTTTGGGGGGTCTCTTTTCTCTCTCTTTTGGGAAATCTTATGTACATGGGTACCTCATCAGGCTTGACTTGTCAACACTCATTTCTACATCCACCTAAGCATCACTTATGGGGGGTGTTAGTGTAGTTTTTTATTTTTCCTATTTTGCTAGGTTTTTTCTACACTTTTAATAATCTCACTTAGGTTAATAAAGCATGTCTTATTAGGTGAATGGTTGTGAGGTGTCACCTTCCTACATGTGAGCATCCATTAGCTATCTTGGGAAGATACTTTTCTATCTTTAGTCTGATAGATGGTTGCTCCTCATTGGTTGGTGTTGCCACCTCCTCCCTCTTCCTAGCCTATATAAGCATGCTACCTGGCTTGTATTTGCATCTCTTATTTTTCCATCCTCTTAATGCTATTTTTCTTCTAGCATTTGCATTTCTCTCTTGGAGACTACCTTTGTGTTGCTATTTTGATTTTGTATCATTTGCATACATAGTTTAGATATTTATTCTTTGCACTAGTTTTCTAGGTTATTAATCTTTTCAGATTCTAACAAAAATTGCAAGGTACATAAATGGATTGAAATTTGGAATTCAAGATGAAATAAGTTTTATGAAGTTGGAAAGTGTTGAAGAAGCATATCAATATGCATTGAAAGATGAGGAGATCTTAGCAAAGAAGCATGAATAGAGAAAAAGAGGTAGAGGTGGTAGATTCTAGAGAGGTAGAGGTAGATCTTATGGTGAAGGTGATAGATCTGAAAGATTTGTGCAAGATAAAGGAAAACTTGAATGGAAGAATGATGACAAAGGCAAGATCGAATGGAAAAGTGAGAATTCTTATCAAGGAGGTACTAATTCTTATAGAGGAAAAGGTAATTCTTATTCTAGAGGTGGATTTCATGGTAATTGTTTCAGATGTGGTAAAGAGGGACATAGAATGTAGATCCTCTAAAAGTGGACAAGGCAATAGGAAAAATGTGATTCAAGGAAATGATGAGGGTTCACCAAGTGGACCTAATTATAGAGAAAATATGATGGTGAGAAGAACCTTATGTAATAAGGGAAGTGATGAGGAACCTATTTTAAGGAGAATTCTTTTGAAGACAAGATGTAAGATGGCTAGAAAATGTTGCAAAGTGATCATTGATAGTGGAAGTTCTACAAATTTGGCATCAAAAGAGCTGGTTACAAAGTTGCAATTGCAGAGGCTGAAGCATCCTAAACCCTATCACATTTCATGGATCAAAGATGAGCATAAGATATTGGTAAGTGAACAATGCCTTGTGAAGTTCAAAATTGGATATTACTTTGATGAAGTTTTATGTGATATTATGCCCATCGATTGTTGTCATATTTTGTTGGGTAGACCTTGGCAATATGATAGATATGTTGTGCATGATGGAAGATTAAATCAATATACTCTTATGGGAAGAAACAAATATTGTTGCCTTTGATTGAAGGTCCAGATGAGGTTAGTTGTACTGCAATAAAATTTTGCATGGTGAATGGAAAATTTTTTGAAAAGGAAGTGAAGAAGAATCAAGTCTATTTTGCCATAGTTCCTAAAGGACCGAGTGTTGGTAGTAATGATCGAGCAGCAGAAGCTGGTAATGACCAAGTGATAGTAGATAGTGATAACTGAGTGCCAGTAGAAATTATAGAATTGTTGAATGAGTATAAGGATATTTTTGTTGAGGATATTCCTAGTGGTTTACTACCAATGAAAAGTATAAGTCATTGTATGGATCTGATTCTTGGAGCTAGTTTTCCAAACAAAGCACCATATAGATTGACACCTACAGAGAATGAAGAACTTAATAGACAAGTGCATGAGTTGTTGTAGAAAGGTTTGATCAGAGAAAGCTTCAGTCCATGTGTTGTACCTACTATATTAGCACCTAAAAAGAATGGAGAATGGAGAATGTGTACTAATTCTAGAGCTATTAACAAGATAATAGTGAAATATAGGTTTCTTATGTCGAGGGTGGATGACATAGTGGATTGTTTGAGTGGAGCAAAGTATTTTACCAAGATTGATTTGAAGAGTGGCTATCATTAGATTAGAATTAGAGAAGGTGATGAATGGAAGACTACTTTCAAGACAAAAGATGGTTTGTATGAATGGTTGGTTATGCCTTTTGCTTTGACTAATGCACCTAGTACTTTCATGAGGCTTATGAATGAAGTTTTGAAGAGATTTTTTGGGTAAGTTTGTGATTGTTTATTTGGATGATATTCTGATAATCAGTAAGACTAAGGAAGAACATCTTCAGCATATTAGGCAAGTATTGTAGAGGTCAAAAGAGGAAAAGTTGTTGATTAATCTAAAAAAGTGTTCTTTTATGCAAGAGGAGATTATGTATTTTGGATTTGTGATTTCAGCTAATGGTTTGAAGATGAATCTTGATAAGGTTAAAGCAATTTTGGAGTGGCCTACATTTGAGAATGTGGGTGAGGTAAGATCAATTCATGGTTTCGCTAGTTTTTATAAAAAGTTTATAAAGAATTTTACTGTTGTTTGTAATGCTATGACTGAAACAATGAGCAGAGATAAAAAGAAATTCAAGTGGACACATGGAGCTGATAAGAGTTTTGAGACTTTGAAACAAAAGGTTGTTGAATTACCTCTATTGGCTTTGCCTGATTTCAAGAAAGTATTTCAAGTTGAATGTGATGCAAGTGGTAATGTAATAGGAGCTATATTAAGTCAAGAAGGTAAGCATGTTGCATTCTTTAGTTAAAATTTGAATGATTCCAAAAAGAAGTATTTTGTGTATGATCAAGAGTTTTATGCTATTGTTCAAGCCTTGAAGAAGTGGAGACATTATTTGGTTTCTAAGGAGTTTGTGTTGTATACTAATCATAAATCTTTACAATACTTGGGAAGTCAACATAAATTGAAATAGAGACATATGAAGTGGGTTGAGGACTTGCAGAGTTTCACATTTGTTATTAAGCATAAGAGTGGAGTTACTAATAGAGTTGTTGATGCATTGAGTACAAGATGTTCTTTGTTGACTAAAATGAAGGTTGAAGTTCTTGGTTTTGATGAAATAAAAGAGTTGTATGATGTTGATCCTGATTTTTCTAAGGCATGGAGAGAGTGCAAAGCACCAAATCTGATAGATCACATAATTAAGTATGATGAGTATTTCATTCAAGAAGGTACATTGTTCAAAGGCATTTAGTTGTGTATTCCTAGAAGTTCTATGAGGTTGAATCTGATTAAGGAAAAGCATAGTGGTGGATTGGTTGAACATTTTAGAATTGATAAAACATTGAGTTTGCTGAAAGAGAAGTATTATTGGCCACAAATGTATAAGGATGTTTAGAAATTTGTAAAGAGTTGTGGAGTTTTTCAAATTGCAAAAGGAGTAAATCAAAATACTAATTTGTATACACCTATTACTATTCTTGAGAAACCTTGGAGTGACATTAGTATGGATTTTGTTCTTGGATTACCTAAGACAGTGAAGGCATATGATTTCATATTTGTTGTAGTGGATAGATTTTCTAAGATGGCTCATTTCATACTATGTAAGAAAGAAG
The DNA here is from genome assembly GCA_028749045.1 of Cupressus sempervirens. Lineage (NCBI taxonomy): Eukaryota > Viridiplantae > Streptophyta > Pinopsida > Cupressales > Cupressaceae > Cupressus > Cupressus sempervirens. Next base: position 356,924,772 of record CM053791.1, on the reverse strand, counting down.
ACATCAGATGTAGAGCATGTTGTTGAACTTTTCTTTAAAGAGATTGTGAGATTGCATGGATTACCAAGAAGCATTATTTGTGATAGAGATAGTAAGTTTGTTGGTTATTTTTGGAAGACTTTGTGGAAGAAGATGGGTACTAAATTGAAGTTTAGTTCCACATTTCATCCACAAATAGATGGATAGATAGAGGTTGTGAATAGAAGCTTGGGTAATTTTTTGAGATGTTTAGTTGGGAATAAGCCAAGTAGTTGGGAGATGGTATTGGCACAAGCTGAATTTGCATATAATAATTTTGTGAATAGGAGTACAGGGAAGACACCTTTTGAGATTGTTACTAGAATGAAGCCTATAGGTGTATTGAGAGATGTTTTAGGTGAAGAAAAGAGAAGCACTACAAGAGAAGAATTTGTTAATTTTATGGAGTCTTTGCATAAGGAAGTGAAGTTGAGGTTGGAACAAAGTAATCAAAAGTATAAGGAGAATGCTAATAAGTCTAGAAGACATCATGATTTTTAAGTTGGTGATGAGGAGATAGTTCATTTTTAAAAAGGAAGATTTCTTATTGAAACATATAGTAAGTTGAAGATGAAGAAATTTGGACCTTGTAAAATCTTGAAGAAGTTTGACAATGGTAATGCTTATGAATTTGAGTTACCTGATGACATGGATATCTCTCCTATATTCAATGTTACTGATTTATATAAGTATCATGAGTCAGATGATGAAGTTGTTGTTTTAGATGATTATCTTAAGAAGCGGATTGAAGAAGTTGAATAGATATTGGATCAGAGAGTTAGCAAGAGCACAAGAGGAAAAGATTACTATGAATATTTGGTGAAGTGGAAGAATAGACCTATTGAAGATGCTTCATGGATTTCTCAATCTGAGTTGGATTTAGCTCAGGTTGTGACATCTCAATGATTCAAGAGAATCATTTCTTTCAACCTCGATTGTTTGATTCTTTACTCATTTTTGTTGATTCTACAAGTTGGTGTGATTTACTATAGCACTTAGTTGGTGTTGAGTTAGTGTAGCACTCAGTTGGTGCCGAGTTACTGTAGCACTCAATTGGTGTCGAGTTATTGTAGCACTTAGTCGGTGCCAAGTTACTATAGCACTCAGTTGGCGCCAAGTTACTGTAGCACTCAATTGGTGTTGAGTTACTATAGCACTTAGTTGGTGCCGAGTTATTGTAGTACTTACTTGGAGCTGAGTTATTATAGCACTTATTTGGTGCCAAGTTACTGTAGCACTCAGTCAGTGTCAAGTTACTGTAGCACTCAATTGGTGTTAAGTTACCCAATGTATGCCAAGTGACTCTTCATGTGTCAAGTTACCTAGTGTATGCCAAGTGACTCTTCTTGTGTCAATTTTTCCTACTTATGTTGAGTGTCAGCATTTGGACATGATTTTTGTGAGCCGACTTGTGGGATTTATTTTGATCACAATATTTATGTTAAGATCTTTTCTTGGGATGTGCTTAGACCATTGTTTGGTTGGCCTTCCTCTTATGTAATATTCTAGAATGATCTGTAAGTCATTTTGACAAGTATATATAGAGTGTTTAGGCTTAGAGTTAGGTAGTTTTTCAAGGAGGATTAGAGAGCAAAATTGGAAAGTGAGAATTTGTTGTTGGATCTTTGAATGTGAATGTATTTGTATTTATAACCAGAAGGCCTTATAGTTGGACATGTATGAAGATATTTTGATGAATCAATAAAAGTATTTCACTCTTCTTCCTCCTTTGGTTGCTATTCTTTGTGTTTTCTTTCGTTGTGTTAACTCTTGTAGGGTGGTTTGGATAGTTGGGTGAGGCTTTGGCCCTAGTTCTTCACCCCTTCCCTGTGTCACATTCTCAATATTATTCTACAATATGTTGAATTCTCTATATTTAGGTGCAAATTTCCCTGCATGTTTCTTTACTACCTTAGTCATTGTGGCCCTATCCAATTTTGGAATCACTTGGGCAAGTGTAGTCTCTTCGATTTGTGTTTTTATATTGAGACTATGTTGCCACTTTTTCTCAACTCTTTCATATATATTTTTTGGTAATGAGTTGGAAATCTCAATTGGAGTCTATTTGAATATTGTCATCATGGCATATACCAACTCCTCTACTTGGTTCATCTCAATTTTTCCAAGTTTATCAAACTCAATATGTGTGAGACCAGATAAATTAGCATTATTCCTTATGCTTTCACACACATTATCTAAATCTAAGGAAGGACTATGACTTACCACTTTGAATTGACTGTTGTCATCAAATTTTTTCCTCTCTTCATCAAATTTAGCTGAAGCAATATGCTTTCTCCTTAGTCTTTTCTTAGAATCTTCTTCTTTGCTAGTTGATCTAGCCCTCTTCTCTTTTGGCTTATCTACTTCTTGAGCCCTTTTTATAGTAGCTCTTGTGCTAGTTCGAGTTGCTTGAACTATAGGCTTAGGTTTTACAACCTTCCTTTCTTTGCTAACTGTTGAGACTTTATCTTTCCTCTTCTTTTTCTCAAGTACTTCACTGGCTTCTTCTCCCTTAGCACCTTCTTTAATTTCCACCTCTTCTACTTGATCTTCCCCTTGACCTTGAGTTAATGCCACTGGTGCTTGAGCATCTTCTTCTTCTTCATCATCTTATTCTTCTTTGTTTTCCTCTACTCTACCAAGTTTCTCTTTAAGCTTCTTGACAATATTTTTTTCTTTCTTATGATTGAGGCAATTTTTAAATCCATTGTTATCTTAGATTTAGCCACATTATAATTCCCAAAGGTTGTAGCCTTAGTATCTACATCTTCTACAAGTAATGTTGTAATTGTTGTAGAGGCTTCATCCACATTGATCTCATAGCCTAGTGGCCTTAGCGACCTTACCCTTGGAACAACAGCTTGAACATATGTAAAACCAGTGTCAACTAGAAAGAAAACATCATTGAAATATTTCTCAACTAGTGAAATTGGTATCCTCAGTCTTTTCTTCATTGACTACTTGAAATCTTCAAAATAGCTAGTCATTATAGACTCAAAATTCTCTCCAATTTGCTCAATGAATTCACCTATTTTCATTGTAATATATCTATTTTTTTCCATGTAACTTTACCAAAAGTAGGGAACATATTTTATACATAAAAGAACATACATACAAGAATTAAACCAAATTTATATTGTGCATTCTTGATCTTCCTTATTGCTCCCAAATTTTTTGTCAGTCGTTACAACTGCAACTCAGCAAGGTCATAAGTATGATCTTCCTTAACTATTTTATAGCTCATGTCAACATAAATACATGGTAAATTGTTGAGCTTGATAGATTGATAGAATTTGTGTGATATAATCCTCACTACAAAAGCAATTAGGGGATATGAGATAGTGTCAATTTTCATTCCTTGTTTGTTCCACATTGCCCTAATATCCTTCTCAATAACTTCTTTTTCTACACTCCTCATAGTTTTAGGTTGGTCTAGGTTTGGATACCCTATTACTCTGTGTACAATATTCTTTGTGATCTTCACTAGTCCATTATCCAACCATATAGAATTTTCATGAATTCTTCTCATAATTATCTTTATCCATTCAATTTTGAAAATGTTAGGGAAATTTAGGGCATGGGTTAACCCTTTTGTCTCTACAATTTTGAATTCATATTTCAATGCTCCATTTTTGCATAATTTCCCATAGGTTTCCCTTATCTCCATGTCACCTATGCTACCCACCTTGCATGTGTAGCAACATCTCACATCTTGAATCATTAACACTCATGGTGGTATCATCGATAACACACCAAATGGATCTTGTGTATAAGAAATATCAGGAATGACTCTAAAGTTTGTTTATTTGATCTCATTTCTTATCAATGTACATTCAAAACTTCCTTCCCCTCTTTAACCTTAGTTTCTGAAGAACTAGATGCCATTATGAAAACCTAGGGTTTACAAAAATTTAAACTATGTAGCTCAGCACACAATAAATACCTTTATAAATCTACCAAGATGATGTCAAGAAACTATTGAATCATATTTGCAAACATTTGGAATGATCTCTTCAATTTTCCTTTAGCTCTTCATACTCTCCTTCAAATTTGAATAATGTCAAATTAGTGGAAATCAATCATATAAACCTTAAAGCCTCACATTTAATGCTTCGTGCTTACACAAATGTAAGCTCAGCTTCAATAGAAATTTTAACTCGCTCGGCTTCCATGCAGTTTCCTTTATGCTCAACAACTACTGAGAGATTGGCCAACGCTATTAATGATGATAGCTTGGCATCAACTAACATTTCACTCAACAGCTAAAGTAAAACTCTTCACGCTTAGCAATAAGATAAAAACTATCACAACTTAAAGATTTCTTCCAAGTTATAATCAACACTTTTCATCTTACTTCATGCATATATAATCTTTTCATAACTAAATCCTTGAAACTGATGTATAGTGTGCCTTTTTAAATATCAATCCCAACATACCTCTTGATTGCTTAATTAGAAGTGGTGTGATCACTTGACCCATTGAGTGAAGTGACCTCATCTGAACTTGATGTGTTGCAATCTTCCATTTTCTTCCATGTCTTGTTCATCTCATCTCTAACATTCTCAACATATGTCTTTCATTTTCCTTTGTTGAATTCACTGCTAGGTGCCTTTGACCTTGTTGGACAATTCCTACTTAAGTGACCAATCTTCAAATAGCTAAAATATGTAGTTTGACTCAACCATCTTTTGTATTCACTTGTAAAATGTGTTCTTATGCAATTTTCAGCAACATGTTCATCATCTTGACAATAGTGACAATTATACCTAGTATTATAATTCCAATTATAAGAGTTTACATTGTGCTTTACCTTTTTATACTTATTTATTGATCATTTATGCTTGGATTTGCACTCATATGCTCTATGTCCATACTTTTGATAGTTATAGTAGTATCCTTCAAATTTGTGTGTGCTTATGGTCTTGGTTTTGCATTCATGTGCCTGATGTCCTTGTTTGTTGCATTTGTGGTTGTGACCCATGAACTTCTACTTAGGATTTTGATTTGTAGTCTTGCTCTTGCAAACATTAGCAGTATGACCTATCTTACCACAATTATGACAAGTAAATTTGGAGTTCTTATCTTTATTACTTCTTTCTTCGCCACTTTTAGATGATTCTCCTTCTTTAGGACTAGTGTAACCTAATGTAGTAGTATCACTATTGGATCTAGGAGATCTCATCAATTTTTCAAAGTACTTGAGAGCTTCACTAGGCCTAATGAAGCTTTCAACAAACTCTTTTTCTCTTTTCATATCATTTCTTAGTTGTTCATTCTGCAACTTCAGTGTTGAGATCTTAATATTCTTTACATTTAGTTCATGATTTGCAATCAGCATTTGACTCAATGTTTCTAATTACATGTTAGCAATCCTATTTACCTTTGATGTTTTCTCTTCTAGTCTATTGGTCAAAATCCTTTTGTCATCTTCAATCATGACTTTGTCCTATAAGCTTTCTTCTTTTGATCGATCACTTCACATAGAAATACTAATTGGACCTCTTGTTCTCTCTTTAGATTTCTAACCTCTTCAATTAGTGTTCCATTCTTTTCCATTAGATCTGCAACTGCTACATCAAATTCACTTGTGTTTCCATCTACAAACAATTGAGTAGTTTTAATCTCTTGGTAATGTGTGTCATTCTCTTCAATCGCAATTTATTTCCTTCTTTTCAATGATCACTATAATTCATCTCTTGCTTCATTCAGCTGATGTAGGGCAAGTTGTATTTCAATCTTCTGGTTCTCAATAGTCTTTTCCAACTTGTAGACTTTCATTTCCAAGATCTTTTCTCAAAGTTGCAAAATTTTACTTCTAGAGAACTATGGCTCTGATACCAATTGTTGGAAATACAAAAGGGAAAGTAAACTCTGAGAGAGGGGGGTGAATCAACACTTAAAAAATTTAACCATAAAATCATTCACCTCACATCCATCTCATCATTCAATAAGTAAATTGAAATACCAAATTAAGCATATACATCTAAAGCATGTAAATAAAACATTCAACTCATGTATGACACAACATATTTGGTTACCCAAAAACCCTCCAAGGAGAAGGTAAAACTGGGGTGGGGATGATGCCCACAAATCTCCACTATTGTAGTAATAAAGTGTATCAAATGAAAGTTACAATGTTTTGATCATGAAACATGATCTACCCTGTGAAAGGTCTACCTTGTTAAAGGCTTACAAAGATTGTTAAGTTGTACCCTATTAAAGGATTTCAACACCCTATTAGAAGTGTGCCTAGTAAAAGGACTTTGACTTACAATAAAGTACACACCATGTTAAAAGATTTACAACAACTTTTTAAGACTACTATGTCAAGAGATTTAACGGATTCACTTGTTAGAATGTCTCAACAATGATCTTTTGACTTGCACTCTATTTCTTGATGATGGATCACCTCTTTCCTAATGTGTACTTGATCCTTTCTAATTAGATGTATCTTTATTATCTTCTAATTCCTTTCCTTTGTTCTCCTCTAACTAATTATGCCATGTATTTCAATTTGCAACTCCTTTGTCACCATGAAAGCTCTATTTGCACATGCAAAGCTTCTCTATTTTCTCCTTCCACACACATACAAACTTTAAGGTTTGTCTTTCTTAAGAAGATCTAGGTGACTTGGGGTTAGGTATCAATCAATGATTTTGATTTACACATATTTCCACTTAATCCTTCCCTTTTTCTAATTAGATGCATGTACTACATAGAGATTCACAATAAAAACTCATTCTTATCATCTAAGATTACAAAACAATCTTTAAGTTAGCTCAAAAATGGTTTACATATAAGTTTTTGTCATTAAAAACATCTATGTCAAAACTATATAACTCGACATCTAAAGTCCCTGATGCTCGACATCAACTACAACTTCAATGTTGTAACTCAGCCTCTAAATGACTTAGCATCCATTGATCACACAGCACATACTATCTTCTTAGCATTTGAGTGACTCAATTCTTACTAGTTACTTGGCACATAATGTTGCTTGGCATTTGAGTGACTCGACATGCACTATCTGACATGTTATGCTTGGCATGAACCAAGTACATAATATATAAATGACTAAAGTGTATAGACACTCATTTGTCAAAACCAATCTAACATTAACAACTACTATTCTAACCACATTTATTATGCTTAGTCTATTGTACACAACATACTTCAGTTTACCAATCATTGATTAGTAGTGTCTCATTTACTTTAGGGATTTTTTCTTCCTTAGATTGAAATTGATCACCATTGGGGTGCCCACCAATTTTGCTTCCTCCATACTAAATGTCTTCAATATCTCCTTCACATACCTTTTTTGTCCTATGAAGATCCCTCCTTTCAATTGGGGCACTTGAAGTTCAATGAAAAAATTCATCTCACCAATCAGGGACATTTTTAACTCTCTCTTCACGACTTCAAAAAAAATAGCATTCATCTTATCATCTCCTCCAAAGATGATAACATCTACAAATATTTCTGCAATCAGTAAGCTTGTTTCTATCTCTTGCTTTAGATATAGATTGTAGTCATCACTTGTTCTCACAAACCCAATTTTGATTAATTATAAGTGTAATCTCTCATACCAAGCTTTAGGTTCTTTTTTTAATACATAGAAGGCTTTATCCAATTTACACACTTGATTATTACCTTCCTTGTTCTCAAAACCTCCAGTTTGTTCAATGTGGACATCCTCTTCTAGAACTATATCAAGAAATGTGGATTTTACATCCATCTAGTGTACTTTGAAGTTCTTGTTTATTGTATGTAGAAAATTATAGGAGTGTCCTAACTCCTTCTAGTCTAACCATTGGTACAAATGCTTCTTCATAGTCTATGCTCTTTTCCTGCACATATCCTTTGCAAAAAAGTTTGGCATTATTTCCAACTACTTCCCCATCTTCATTCATTTTATTTTGGTACACCCACTTCATTAAAATGGCATTCTTGTCTTCTAGTTGGGTTACCAAGGTCCATGTATCATTCTTTATTATTTGATCAATTTCTTCCCCCATGGCCTTTCTTTAGTCTTCATCCTTAAGAGCTTCTTTAGTAGCTCTAGGATCCATGTGTGAAAGAAAACATTCTACCTCTCTCACCTTTATTCTTACATTCGTTTCTATAAGCACTCATTCCCCTTCAAGTTCTTTGGATATTTGCTCTTTAGTTTAAGAATTTTTTTCCTATGATGGTACAAATTCTTGTACAAGTTCCTCCTCTATAGGTACTCTCTCCACAATATCATTAAGTGGGATGTATTCAAGATACTTGTAATCTTCTAATTCTTTCTTGGTTTCTTCTTTGAGAACTCGTCTACCTTAACATTGGAAAATTTCACAATTTTATTTGTCTTGAGGTTTAGAAATAAGTAAGATTTACTTTTGGTAGAGCATCCTAGAAAGATACCCTCATCACTCTTAGGATCAAACTTTCATTGATATTCATCTCACTTGATGTAACATTTTCTTCCAAATACCTTAAAGTAACTAAAAAATGGTGAGTGACAAAACCACAGTTCATAGAAAGTCTTCTTTGTTCCCTTCTTTACTTGCACCCTATTCAAGGTGTACACTGTCATTCTTATAGTTTCTCTCAAATAGATCTATGCAATATTGTTCTGAATCATTTGTGTTTTGGAACAATCTATGATTGTCATGTTTCTTCTTTTAGTAACATTATTTTGTTGTGGCATCTTGGGAGCTTACATTTATCTTTTTATTCCATTCTCCTAACAATAATCTTTAAATTATTGTAAGGTGAACTCACCTACTCAATCTAATCTCAAGAATTTCAATTCCCTATGAGTCTCCCTTTCCATCTTTGTCTTGTAGACTTTGGACATGTGAAAGGCTTCTAACTTTTCTTTCAAATAGATATTCCACATCATTATAGAAAAATAATCATTCAACAACATAAAGTATATGTCACCAAATGCACTCTTTATCCTCATGAGGCCACATAAATTAGTATGAACTAGATCTAGAACTTGTTTAGAAGTAAATGACTTGCTAGAGAAACTAGAACTTGCCAACTTTCCTAGTTGACAATATTTACACATAAAATCGGTAGGTGTGGTAATAAGGGGCAGACACCTTACATATTTTTTCCTTTCCACCTTGCAATATTTTAAAATTTACATGACATAACATTCTATGTCATAACCAATTATTGTCATTTCTATCTACCAAATATTTGTTGTCAGAAATATTGTGGTAGAAAAGGTTACATATGCTTTGTTCTCCCAGAGCTAAAATTTTGCACATCTTGTCAAATATTTTACAAGACCCTTTGTTAAACTCAAACCTATAACCTTCATCCATTAGTTGAACTACACTCAATAGGTTATACATTAGACCTTCCACTAAGTACACATCTTCACAATTAGTGGATTCATTCACAACTATAATTCCCTTACTTATCACTATACATGGTGAGTTGTTAATGAACTTCACCATTCCTCCATCATAGGCTTCAACCTTGTGGGGCTTTCTCCTATCACCAAACATGTGGCAGGAACAATTTATTCTATTATCCAATTCTTGTGGATTCTTTTACTGGTTATTAGGGATTTTTCCACCCTCTCCTCCATGATAACAAAAAATAATAATTCATCCTCGTCTTCATCATCATTACTAGTTGACTCTTCATCAACCTCTTGTTCAAATTCTTCAGTAATCATAATCTCTAGTTCTCTTTTGTATTTGGATGTGTTTTCCTCCTCCCTTCATTTTTCTATTGTAGCCAGTACAACTAGGCCCTTGAATGTAGTTTAAATCTTGGGTGGTTGACTATTGTCAAAATTTCTTAGCTCAAATGCAATGAGCTTGCCAACTAAGACATCAAGGGATACCTTCATTTTTCTATAGTTCTCATTCCTTGAATGGTTGATACCCTTATGGCATATTTGAGCTACAAAGTTCTCAGTATTTTTTTTACACGCTTATCTTCTTACAGTGTGTCTCCAACCACTCTAATGCCTTGCATTACATCTTTCACCCATTTTCCATAGGTCTCAATGTCCTCTCCTTCCTGCATCCTCATTTCATCAAACTTTTCTCTTGGGATTTTAGGTTTATCCTTCATGATATGCTTATCATTATCATAGACAATTTTGAGCTTCTCTCACATCTCATATGTCATTTCCATATCTTCTACATCTTTGTACTCAGATTAGGATAAGGTGTTGGCTATAGCAGCCATTATGGTAGTATATACTTCTTTCTCCTTTAACTGGTATGAACTAAGTTGACCAATGGATTCAACATATTTGACCTTTACATGGGTCCAATAGAAATCACTAAGAGTTCTTAGATGAAAATACATCTTTTTGCAACATGAGTTATAGTTTTCCTTAGAAAAATTTGATGCATCCATTTTAAACATCTTGATCTTTTCCTTGAGTTTTTAAACTCTTACTTTAGAGGACCTTTTCTCTTATACCAATTATTGATCCAACCACAATTTTATATATTGAGGGGAGGTTAGTTAGTATATCCTAGTGGTTTTAACTTTTCTCTTTATGCTTTAATTTGTACCAATCTACATGTTAGTGCTAGCTATAACTCAACCAGATGGAGTCAAGCAAAAATAATTAGTACATCAATATAAACATGTAACAGAGTAATTATCTTGTGGAATCTAGCTAGGGAAAAAACCACAATCTGTGAGTCAATCCTCATGAATCTTGTAGTCTTTTGGAATGCACCTAGTTAAAGAGCTTATCTCTGTTAAAATATTACAAAGACATTGTTAGATAACACCTCGTTAAGATATTTAGGTAAGACCTATCAAAGTCTTTCCCTTTTAGGAATAGCCTAGTTAAAGGGATTTACAACACAAGTTAGTGCATCACCCTAATAGGGGATTTAATACAAAGAACCTATTAGGGTCCACCCTTAATGATATTTACTCTTGTAGAGATTAGTAAACAAAAGGGAATGATCTAACAAGATAATGACTTCACTTGTCTTGGATATAGATCACTTTTCATCTCTTCTAACCCATCTCACACTATGTTCTTCCTTCTCCCAGCTTTGCAATATCAAACATGATCACTTGTGTGTTTGATTGTGTCTTCTCTTGTACACGAACACCTTTTTGTTTTTCTAGCTCATTGGGTTTCCTTTAGCACTTATGCTAACTCCTTAGCTATGTCTTTACTTTGTCACTCTTTTCACACTTTAAGATTACACTTAGCTCAGATTCCTTGGCTTTGTGGCTAATCAATCAACAATCTAACCTTCTCTCTTTCAATTCTCATTTTATAGTCCTATAATATTCGCTTTGGAACCCTTATCTGCAAATTCAAAATTTTAATTTTGAAGCCTACTTCTAGCTTGTCTTCATGTTGTTTTCATGCACTGCTCTTGTTAGATGTAATATCTATGTACAAGTCACATGTTCCATATGTTCTCAATGCCTTGCATTACTAGAAATAATTCAAATTTGAACTATTTTGACTATTTCCTGATGTGATAACTCCATCTCCATTAAGTGCAACAATGAGTGCACACTACCTACTTCATGATGTAGTAGTCACAAGTATCTTGCTTCATGCTTTCCTTTCTAACTCAGCCACTCCATCCTGAATGACACCAGTTTCTCTTTCTTCCTTTCTATTGGAAATCCTTCTATGCACTCTCTCTCTATGTCTAATTGTATAACCTTAGCCATATCATATGTCAAGCTTTTCCTCCACCTTTCTTTGATCACCCTTGTGAGCTAGAGTCGCACATGAGAGATTGATGTGCCTTGTCAGTCATTGCAGCCTATCGAGCTCTTTTTTGTGACTTGACATCAATGAAAACATCATCACAACTGATCCCATTGCTTATTCTACTAATCATTCTTCTTGCTTTGAGACAGTTATGCCAAACAAGGCCTTGGAAGTTGCAAAATTTAGGATTTGCAATTTTCAAAAAAAACTCAAGAACTAAGACCCAAATTACCTACACCACTATGTAAATCATGGAATTCTACCTGAGAAAAAAAAATGCTCCAAGAAAGGAGTCTAAATAATTTATATATTATTGTTCAAAATTTTCTTCTAAATTTTTTTTTTTGAATTTTTGTCATCACACCTCCAAATACCAAATGGCTCTAGATTTGGCCTCAGATGTCTGATTTGGATGAAACAAAATTCAATTTAGGGGTTTTTGGATGTCCTTAATCTAATTCCAATCTTTAATTTTCACTAATAATCTCCAATTTTTACTTGCGATAGAAAGTCACAAAATATAAAACCTTAAATTATTTCAAATAGATATGTAATGGCAGTCCCCAAATTATCAAATTCTAAACCCAATACTAGATCAAGCCAAGATTACACCACTTGAGAATAGGTATTCACACCTTCAGAGACAAGGTGATAAAAGACAATGATAAGAAGAAGATAAGATATCACCTATGTAATGTGGAATCATATGTCCCCCAAAGGTGGACTATCCTTCATTATGCAATGAAGTATGTGCAATGATAAAGATCATAATGTAATATGATGACAAAAGGTGGATATCACATGTAAGATAATAACTATAATTGTCTAGAGTGGAATTCTCCAACACTGCGTACTTAATTGAGGTGTGAACTCCTAGTGATGAAGGGTCACACCACACTTACCAATTCACAACCGAAAACACAATAATATGGAGACATGGAGAAGACAAAATGCTTCACAAATCATGCTTTTATTATACTTGAAAATACTTATGAATTCTCCAACATGAGAGAACTCCAACTTCTTACAATATAAGAGTTTCCACACTAAGACCTTCCAACTAGCTTTCATACCAATAGCTTCTACACAAGAAGAGCTTACAGTCAAAGAGCTTGAACTCAAAGAGCTTCACCAAGAAGAGATTCCCAACTAAGATCTCTCACCTCCAAAGCTTCTACCACAAAGAGATTACACCTTCAAAATTTCTATACTAGAAGATTACACCTTCAAAGCTTGATTTAAAATGCTCATAAGCCTTTCTTATATAAGCATTTACCACCCAAGATATTACAAATGCAACCAATGTGGTATAAAAGGTAAATGCAACTACCTTACAAAAAATATTAAATTTCCATTCGAATATAACTAACCTACATGTGGGCCAATTAGAAAATTGCATTACCTTTTTGGACCACAACAAATATTTAATGCATGATTTAAGAAACTTTCCACAAACTTCTCCAATACCACCTACACACCTCTATAAATGAAATGATAACTTTTTTATATTTTTTCTTTTCAATCCACCCATGCACCTTGGTAAATGAAATGTCTTTTTTATCTTTTTTTCCCTTTTTCATTTTTAAAACTATTTTTCCTCCAATTTTTGTCACTTTCTCTCTCCAATTTTTTGTGTTTTTTTTCTGTTACACCCTCTTTTATTTTTGTGATGCAAGATTCTCCTACATTAGACACCCATGGTAGGAAATTTTTTGTGAATATGGATTCACAAAATGAAGCTGTGGAAAACATTTTATTTGTTTTCCTTCTCTTACAACACTTAGCTAGAACAAGTGTCAATTGCTTATATATTGTCTTCTTTCTTCTTTTCCAACACCTAGCTGGAACAAGTATCTAACGCTAACAATACCCCTCTGCAATTAACTATGTCTAAGTATAACTCTTATCCTCCTCCAATAGTGTAGGGTCTAATGCATCTGCGATAAATTATGTAATACCATACAAATCTTTCTTTGCATACCACACATCAAAAACAAGATCCTTATGTAAACCATCATCATTATCTTTCAAATTCATCTCAATTTCAGCATCCCATAATTCATAAAAATTTACCTCTTTCACATATTCATCTTCTCTTTCTTCTTTCATGTCATTAACAAGGCATGTAATCACTTCACTTGTTTGACCTCCAACCAAGGCATTGTACTCTTCCTCTGCTTCTTTAGTCTTTCAATCATCTTCATCTACTTCGCTTTCACTTATCTTGTCATCTTCACGATCTTCCTCTTCCTTTTAATCTTCTTCAAATTTAGGTTCATAGATATTTTCAGCTTCATCATCATCCGCTTCTTTCTTTTACACATCCAAATGATTATGAACATCTCTTTTCTAGTGATGCACTCTTTTCTTTTACAACTTTGCTTCTATTTCATTCATCTACTTCTACAAATCCAAAAATATTTCTTCTTGCATTCTCTTTCTAAATTTTTATCAAGTCTTGGAATCCTCATAATCCATCCAATCACAAAAGTCATCTTCTTCTTTCTCTTGTCCATGCTCAAGTCTTCATAAGATGAACTTCGTGCAAACTACCTCATAGTCAACAATCTATCTACAAAATCAAGAAGTTCTTCTTGACAAACTTTACCCAATCTAAGGTCCTGGTACAAACTGCCTCACATTCGACAATCTATCCACATGTTTAGGAACTCCCACTCTGACACCACTAATTAAGGGCACTCTGATACCACTAATGAAGGGTTGCACCACCCTTACCAACTCACAACCAAAAACATAATAATAATATGGAGACACAGAGAAGACAAAATGCTTCACTAAGCATGCTTTTATTATACTTGAAAATCCTTACAAATACTCCAACATGAGAGAACTCGAACTTCTTACAATATAAGAGAGCTTCCAACTAGCTTGCACACCAAGAGATTTTACACAAGAAGAGCTTACAATCAAAGAGCTTTGCCAAGAAGAGCTTCCCAACTAAGATCTTTCACCTCAACTTCTACCACAAGAGCTTTCAACTAAGATCTTACACACTAAGATCTTTCACATCCAAATCTTATACCACAAAGAGATTACACATTTAAAGCTTCCACACAAGATTATTAAACCTTCAAAGCTTGATTAAAAATGCTCATAATTCTTTCTTATATAGGCACTTACCACCCAAGATATTACAAACACAACCAATATGGGATAAAAGGTAAATGCAAACCCTACAACAAATATTAAATTCCCACCCAAATACAACTAAGAACCATCATGTGGGCCAATTAAAAAATTAGATTTCTTTTGTGGACCACAATAAATATTAAATGTATGATTTAAGGAACTTTCCACAAACTTCTACAATGCCACTTACACACCTCGATAAATGAAATGAAAACTTTTTATATTTTTTTTTATGCCAACCATGCACCTTGTAAATGAAATGTTTTTTTATTTTTATTTTTCCTTTTTCATTCTTTTTATTATTTTCCTCCAATTTTTCATCACTTTCTCTCTCCTCCAAATTTATTTATTTATTTTTTATCACACTCTCTAATGCAAAGCATCTTGCATCACCTAGGTTTCTCAATAAAAAACCACAATGCAATGTATTATCCTAAGCAAGCTTAAGTAAAGTGTAATTAGTGAATATTTAATTACAGAAACACTCATCAACTAGATTCATTGGAGTGGTGCTCTCAAATTGACTCACTTGAAGCTAATAATAATAAAACAATGCACACAATGATTAAAACAGAATTCAAATAGAATTGTCTTATCTCCATTGTGTTTTTCATAAATTGGCAATATAAACACATTAAACATCCACGTCAACATTAAATCATGGAGAGAAATTGTTATTGCAAAGATGAAATAGTAAGAGCCAGGCTATTGATTGTAGATTCGGTAGAAAGAGTAGTACGAGATATGTGTGAAATATTTTGACCCTTATGATAAATGGAAGGAATGGTAGAATATGAAAATGGAACACTATTATAAGTGGCATGGATAAGAGTAAAAAAATACAAGAAGCAATTGAAGGAGGAACAATAGAATTAGGAATGCTAACAAGTATAGGATTGATCTTTTTAATGGAAGTGGTTACGAGAGGTGGAGCATAAGTGCACACACTAGCTATTGAAGTAGGAATAGGAATGAAAGTCTCAACACTAATGGTAGGTAGAATGAAACCTAATTCTTGAGCACAATCTCTAATAAGTTTGACATTTTTATCAATGACATAAGAGATATTATACAAGATATTAACATCATGTTTTTAATTATGGATTATCTTATCCTAGCCATTTCTCAATTTTCTCAAAGTCATGGGAAATATTAAGTTCTCATGTTTATCATGAGAAGAGTGGGAAGAGTTATTCTTTATAATAAGAGAAATGTAATCAATATGCATGTTTGTCTCATCGAGATTCTTAAGAAACAAAGAGGACTCAAGATCAAACATATCCATAAGTCTATAGCTTCTCTTAACCAGAATATTATACTTAGGACTTGTTTTTGTTATAAAACTCATGTACAAGGAAAGGAAAAGTAAATAGATCTAATGTAAATATGAACTTTGAAAGAGATGTGCAAATACATATAAACTAAGCACAATTGCACATTTAATGAAAAGTGTGTCTAATTATCAAAACAAACATAAAAATCTAATGCATACAAAGGATATCTAAGCACCAAAATCAAAAGAGGAAATTCCATACATCGAGTTCACATAAATGTACTATAGGAAAAGGGAAGAAATTTAGAAGGATGGATTAATCCTGATTTTGAAACGTGTGCACTCATAAGGAATCTATATCCCAATGAACTCAAGTAGGACCCAAGCATTCAATGGAAAAATGAAATTTTGTTAAAATGTATTAATTGTGAAATGGAAAGAGAAAAACAAAAAAGTGATAATGCAATCAAGCTATATATACAAATATAGATAGATCTAGAAATTGTAGACTAATAACTAATTATCACAAATCAAGGTCTAAATTATTGTATTGACCTATCATTTTAATGAGTTGAAGTTGTAGAGTACAAAAAATTCTAGACATTTTGTACATAGGTGCAATATGTTTCAAGTGTTTTGTACCTAGTAATTTTGACTAAAATTTGCAAGGTCTCTCTCATTATTCCTAATCTTTCCAAAAGGAATTGATAGTTTTGTATCATGTTTAGGGAAAAGGTTAGGTAAAAGGGGTTTTCCATGGTCAAACACCCTATTTAGGAATCAACCTTGAAAATGAATCAAAATTGCATAAGAAAATGTATATAAAAAGAGACCTTACAATGTAGAAACAAATCAAGGATGCCTTACACAAATGCATGGATCTATGAGCCACTCATGGATCTTTAATGTAGTTGTGCTCAATAACTTGCAATGAAGGAGGAATATTTGTGGATAGAAGGAAGAATCTTCTTGTTTGATTGCAAAATTCATTGCTTGGCCTTTATAGGAGAGATGCTTGATACAATGGATAATATTGCCTTCAATTTCCTTGGATGCTTGAAGAAAGACTAGATCTAAGATGCTTTCCTTCAAAACTTGAGTTTGCCTATTTACTTGATTGTTTAAATGCTTAAGAATAGTCCTAGATCTTGGTTATGTTAACAAAACGAGAAGAGATAGGGTGTTTATATATTTCATCCTTTATTATAGGATTCAAAAATAAGCTAGGCCAACAACAAAACCTAAGTTCCTACTAAAACTCTAACATAGGGCTTTATACCAAATTTATGTCAAAATAAGCAAGAACATAACATCTAAAACATTATGTACCTAGGTATATAACATCTAAAAGGTTATATAACTAGAAAAATCATCCCAAATTTGAATTGAGTATCAAGATAATAGGGTAGATGCAAAAAGAAGAATCGGGTAGCTAGGATCAAGCATAACAGACATTGGATCTTGAAATTGCCAAAATGGTACCTAATAGATCATCTAAAGAGGTGCCAAATTTTTAGGACGATACACATGCAAAGCTTAGAATAAAATGTCATATGAATGCAAACATCTAGAACAAAGAACAAGAGATGATATCATAAATTTACCCACATTCTCAAGTAGATGAACATGGCACAAAGGAAGTTATAAGAGCTAGAAAATTAGACATGAAACCTACAAAGTGATGTTAGGCAACTACAATACCTACTTGTCAAAGTAATAGTCTTTTTAAACTAAAAGAGGGGTAAAAAATTACTAAGACAAAAAGAGAAACAAAAAGGAGAGCTCAACAAGGAGCTTTATGTTGAGCAACAATGTCATCTAACTCATGAGATAGATCCAACGGTAGTTGCCCCCTATCCAATAATTCCAATCATGAACATGATCAGAAGCCCATTTGGCCAACCAATCAACAACTCTATTCCATTCACGAGGAATGTAATAAAAATTAACAGACTCTAGAGAAGTACAAAAGAGAAGAGTTTGATTAAAAACACAAGCTAATTCCCAACTAACATCTTAAAGGAATTGCAAAGTAAGCAAATTTACCACCACTTAAGAGTCAAATTCAAAGATAAGCATGTGACATCCCCTCAAACAACTATGCTCCATAGTAAAAAAAATGACTATGGCCTCCATGAGATTACTAGCATGCCAACTCTTATGCACTGAGAAAAGAAATTGAACTTCTCCAGAGCTGCATCAAGCCACACCACCAATGTCAGTAGGATCTGGATTTCCCCGAGAAGAGCCATCACTGTTGACTTTAAGAACTCCAAGAGGAGGAGGTGACCAATGACCCACATGGTTCACATGTCGCTCTTCCTAACATCTAGGATGGTTTGGAACATTATGATACCATTGACCTACAGCTCCTAAGAACTCATCCTGAAAATGAAAGTTAAGGCAACTAAAAATAGAAAGATCAGCAAGATCCATACCTCCATCTAACTTACACTTAGCATGAATAGTTTCCTAAAGAGAGTGGGAAATCTTCCACCAATGATGCATGATCCCAAATTGGACATCCTGAAAGATTCATCAGTTTCTCTTTAACCAAATATGTCAAAGAATAAAAGAGGGGTCAGCAATCCATGCAGCCTAAAGAGGGGGCACCCCCAAAGCGATCCAAAACTCAGGCAAGGAGGAAGCATGTCGACAAGAGCAACCCCAAGCACTCCACCAAAGATGCCATAAATGGGTAGAAAAAGAATGGAAGAAGAGAATAATAGTCTTATTCTATCAAAAAGAGAGAATGATAAAAAGTTCAATGCAAACAATAAGTAATCAATCGAAACCATAACAAACAATTTCAATTGATCAATCATTATTTTCCTACAATTTTAAAACCAATTTGCTCAGTATTACACAAAGATATAAAGATTGTGATCTAAACAAGATTAGAAAAAGGAATTGAATGAACATATAATTGGATTGATTAAAATTTTGAAAAATTTAAAGAGGATTTTTAATTAGACCAAGAGTGACAAATAAGTAGGTAGAAGTATAGAATTTAATTAGTACCAAATAATTAAATAATTATTTAATTTGGCATGAAACAAATAAATAAAATAATAGTATTCTCAATCTTTAGAAAAAAAATCAAAAAAGAAGAATATTAATAAATTATAGAAATATTAAACTATAGAAAACTTAAATAAATAAGTAAATGATTTAAACAATTGTTAAATAAATGTAGACAAATAGAAGGATGCATTTAAATAATAGAAATAATTTAATAGGCAAGAGCCTAACTTGTGAGCCAATCATTTGGGAGGTCTTGTATTGAGTCTACTCAAGCTTAACATATAATAATAATTAATCAATTTTAAAACCAATTTGAAGATTAGAAAAAGAAATTGAATGATTGATTGAAAATTGAAAAGATTAACAAAGATTTTTAGTTAGACCAAGAGTGACAAATAAGTAGGTAGAAGTACAGAATATAATATAATTTTTTTATATTCACTTAATTTTCCTCATGCATTTAATTTAAATTGTTTTTATTATGAAATTTTTTCTTCCATTTTCTTTCATTTGTTTAAAATTTTAAATATTTACTTAAATCTTTCTATTATTTAATATTAAAACTTATTTATTATTTAAATATCTAAATTATCATTGCAAGCAACAATTTTGCAAATATTCTTATTTATTAACTTAATAATTTTAATTCTTAAGTATAATTCTTCCAATTATAATTAAAAAATTATCAATAATTTAATTATTTTTATCATTTAATTATTATTTTTCTTCTAATATTGAATTAAGAATTCTACCATTTAATCAATCTCTTATAATCCTTAAAGATTAAAATATTATTTGTTGAGATTAAAATATTTAATTAATATGAAAATTTTATTATATAAATTATTCAATTAAAGAAAGAAATTGATCATTTTTAAATTAAAATTTTAAAAATAATATTAAATAATTATAATTATATTTTAATAAATAAAAGAATATTAAAAAAATTGTAATTTTAGAAATTTATATTTTGCCCCTCTTTAAGAGGACCTAATTCTGAACATTGTTCAAGAACAAATGGAAAAACTTGTTCTACATTACTCGTTCTATTATTTTCAATTTCTAAACCTAAACCAAAACCAATCCTATTGTCGTGAAAACTTATGAAATGCCAAGATAAAAAAAATGCGTGTAAGTCGGGATCATATCACTTAAATCAAAATAAGCTGTAACCAAATCATAACATATGATAATACAACAAAATCACCACATAAACTACCTATCTGATGAGATATCTTTTACTGTTGAATTGAAAATGTTTGATAACTAGTTGGTCGGTATATCAAGAACTAGTATAATTCACCAAAAGAATTAGCTTAATATATAACAAAAGGGTCAAATCTCGAGGTTGAGATTTTTCAGCATCCTTAAAAATAATTATTTTATACCGAACATACAAACATATAACCCAATCAATGATTCAATCATTAAATTTTCATTCAAACTTTTAATTCTCTAAGGGCCCGTTTGGTTGCAAGCGTAGGAATTGAGAATTAGAATAGAAAATTTGAATGAGAACGGAGAATGAAGAATAGGAATGGAAAAATGGAATCCAATCTTGTTTATCCCTTGTTTGGTTATGCAAGCTTAAATTGGAATAGGGTTAACTTGCAATCGGCGCCATTTGAAAATATTTCTGAAAATGCAATCGGCGCCATTGGAAAATCGCTGAAATATTTGAAAATATTGAAAACAAAGTTCCAACGCTCACCCCAGGTCGAAGCGGATTTGAAAATTTAATCAAATTTGAGAAAGCTAAAATGAATGCAAGAATAGCAATTCCAATTACAGGTATTTTTTGGAATGGACAAAAACTCATTTTGGAGCTAAAATGAGAATACGTATTCCTATTCCCTATTCCTATTCCACGCACCAAACAAAGAATACAAATGATATTCTAATTTCCTATTCCTATTCCGGTTGTATTCCAGCAACCAAACAGTGAGTTTTAGAATGAAAAGATTAACGAGACCATTGCCGTATCTCTGAGCAATTTTGTGGATCTAATTCAGTAACCAAATTTAAGAAACAGTTCCTTGATTCAAATTCAAGAGACAAAGTACTCCTTTCTCTCATTATCTTAAAGTTCGATTGTTAGATGCAGATCACTGTCAATTCTTTTGGGCAATTTTGTGGATCTGATTCAACCACCAAATTTAAGAAACGCTTGCTATTTACTCGGTTGGTTTTTATTGTAGAAAAGGACAGAATGCTCCTTTCTTAAACTACCTTTGCTTCTAAATTTGATAGTTGGATGCAGCAGATGAATTTATAGACTACTGTTATTTGATGCGCTCTGGCTTGTAGTGAAGCGTGGCACGTTTCTGAAAACTTGTTATTTACTATACTTGCAGGAAGGTGGGAAAAATATCAGATGATCAAGGGCAGAAAAACTTGAGCAAAACCAACTTGTTTGGAGGAAAGAGGAAAATATGCCTGTTACTTTTGATTAGTCTCACCGTTATGTTAAGACAATTCAGAAAGTTGATTGTAAGGGAAAATTTCTTATGCTGCTGTTCTTTTGACACCTCTTATAATGTTTGGGCTTATAAGATGTGGGTTAACTCCTCTTATAACAATAAGAATTTTCGTGGAGAAGGATCCTTCTGTTTAAGTAAAAAGCTCAAATCTTTGGGACGCTTAGAACCACCCAACCACTTTGGGTTGGGCTGGTCTTCTTTGTCTGAATCTGGCAGTTCATAATGTTTGGGCTTTTAGAAGATGTGTGTTCTGTTACAAAGACGGGATTTTGAGGAGAAAGATCCTTGTATTGAAGTAAATCCATCGTAACATTGAGATGCATCTCCCCTTTTTTGCCCCACATCTCATAGACAGTGACATACGTGGAACTTGAGGACTCTGTCACCCCATCCTCCAACGGTGCAACCAGATTCCACCACCTCTACCAAGGATGAGAAGACGTCCTAGTGTTGATTATATGCTGATTTGACTATTTATGTTCGATGTTCCAATTTAATGCAATGTTCAAGTATTTACTCTTTTACATATTTATATCGTATATTGCAATAAATCTTTTCATAACTAGCATTTTTTTCATAACTAGCATTTTAAGTATCATATGTATAATATATATAACCCCCCTCTGTGCCCCGCCACCATTCTCAATTAAGGCCCCTCTATCCCCCTCCCGAAAACTTCTCCACCCATTCTGTCGTCCCCCCATCCCCCGGGCAGTGTAACTATGAGTATATCTATAAACTACGGGGCAATTGAAGTCACAGACTTTGGGCTGGTCTTCTGTAAGGACTTTTATTGTTGGCTAGTCTTCTTTGTTTGAATCTGGTAATTTAATTCTTTGGGCTTTTAGAAAATGTGTTCTCCTGTTACAAAGAAAAGAAACATTGGGGAGAAAATTCCTTGTGTTGAAGTAAATCTATAATGTATAATCTACGGGGCACTATAAACCACCTAGACTTTGGGCTGGAATTCATTTTTTTGTTGTCTGTATCTGGTAATTTCATTGTCGTTCTGTGGTTGTTAGTGTGGCGACTTGCTCATTTTTACGATAATGAAAATTTTATCTTGTTTAGAATAGTACTGGATTCTCCACATCGTGAGTATGATCTTCAGAAAGGAAATATCAGCTAGATCAAGTTCCATATTTAATCTAGCTAGCATAGTTATGAGGGAACTTTCATTTTTCTGGTGAATGGCTGGGTTTTCATAATAGGTTTAAACAAATTACAGAAGATTCAATTTTAGTCATACAGCACTAAAAAATCGGAGCAAGTGTTGCCATCAAGTTGTGTTACCAAAGTTGTCAAGTTAAAACTTGATTGTTCACTGTGCATTCACAGGAACCCAGAATCTTAAGGCGACAGAGCATGACAAGCCAAATAGATGTATCGTTTCTCTTTAGACCTGAAATTTCTAATCAAAAAGCTAGCCTACTAAATAAATCCTAGAGGATAAAACTGATGTGCATCAAACAAACTGGACTGTTCAGCCCAATATTGCGACGATCATTGTTTTACATCTCATTCCAAACTGTTCTCATTCTAGAATTCGTAACAGTATCTAACTTTTAGTAATATGAAGTAAGCATGTTCAATGGAATCTGAAAAGCAAGCAACCCATATACAACATGGAAAAATATTCAACCTCTGAACTGCATGGACTTAAAACATGAAGCAATAGAAGTTTCCAAATAAAGTGTAAACCACACAGTTGTTATTGTGAATGAAAAAGATGCCAGAAATATTCCGGCATCAGAAAATGATGAGCATTTCAGAAGCCACTCCTATTATATTTATGCTAAAGATTGCCAGGGCAAAAAAGAGATAATGATTAAACACAAGACACTAATCCCACGCAAAAATGCTCATTGCACAAATGTTGTTTATGGCAATTCAGAAAGCTCCTGATAGTGGATATTGTACTACTTAGGTCTCATCTGTAAAGTCAATAATGCAATTACACCAAGAAACATATGAGAACAGCTACACAGGACCAGCTACTGTTGGTGCTATTGAAGCATCAAATTTCTGAGAATCATTTTGTGTGCTCTACCATGAAGTACAAAACTGGTAACAGCAGCAAGAGTTATACAATCTGAGATTGATCATGACCCTGTTGATATTCATTCGCTCCTTCAACTTAAATATGAAATAATTTTATCCTGAAACACTCTATGTATATAAATCAGCCACAAGGGTTTATTCAGGAATGGAACAGAAAGACAAAAACAACACCCTGTTGATATTCATTCGCTCCTTCCAACTTAAATATGAAATGATTTTATCCTGAAACGCTCTATGTATATAAATCAGCCACAAGGGTTTATTCAGGAATGGAACAGAAAGACAAAAACAACTGATTAGGAAAAAGAAGGGATACTAACAGAACTAAAACATGTATATGTATATATCCAGAAACCACTATTATATCCACTTTACTTCTTCAGAGGATTAAACACAGTGATTTTGGATATATAACTGTAAAAGAAAACATTTGAAAATAATTCAAATGTCAAATATGGAATCTACATAGCTCATTAATAAAGGCCCCTAAATCTATTGTCCTTATACTGCACATCGTTAAAGCAAATCCACTGTGTCTGAGGTCATTCGAACTTTAGTGTCCCATAGCACATTCACACACAATGCATCTTATTCTAAGAACTATTATCTTCTATCAAGTTACAGAAAAAATTAAATTCAAATATAGAATTATTGTAAACCAGATTGCTTCACAGCCCAATCGAGGCCAAAGGTCGCATTATTCTAATAAATGTTACATTCATTTATTTGAATGTTCTATTGACTGAGTACTTGGCATTGCCACGTTGTTTGTTAACTATATGTGGGCTATTTAATGGAGGAAAATTGGCAGAATCTACTGAAAATGTTTGGGAGGAAGATACAACTCCCCTCTCCGAGATCTTCTCCACGCCCAGACTGGACTGACTTGACTGCTGAGATTGAGTATGGCTATCATGTCTAGTATATGAAAGAGGCTCAATCCCTTGCATATCAGGGTCAGGAGCAAAGTAATAAGGTAACTTTGACTGGTCCATCTTCCTGAATGTTATAGAAATCCTGTATGTCAATCAACAACATGTGAAGTATATAATTAGAATTAAGGACCAAAAAGCTTGAAGAGTGCAGACATGTAATGTTAAACAAACAACCTCTTGCTTGGAACAGCTGGAACAGAATGTTTTGCAACATCGGCTCCATTCCCATTCAAAACAAGAACCGACCTGCAAAATAAATCCATTGTTATCAGACTTATGTTCTATGGTCCCCTAGAGTAATGAAGACAAAATGTAATAGGTCAAAGTATCAATATCAGCAGAGATTACTATAAAGCAAAATAATGTGAAACATGTTTTTACCCGACTGGCAATGGTATTGCAATAGAACCTGCAAACTCTCCTGGTCCAAGTATCTTCAAGTTGGAGCCAAATATAATGTTGCATTCACTAAGAAATGATACCGTGCAAAATGGCCGAACAAAGTCATGATGGTCAATGTGAGGTGGTATACAGTCTCCCTCATCATAAATATTAACAATACAACTATCTGGGATGCAATCGGGCGGTAGCACATGCCATCTCACCAATCTCCGGATAGCTGTTTTGAAGAGTGGAGGTATTGGATCCACTTCCTCGTCCCGAATGATTCCAGGAGGATTCCCATTTCTGTCCACGGCATAGTTGTAGCAACAACCAAACTGAATGGTTACGCGCCCTTTGCCCTTCATCCACTTTCGTGGCTCTGAATAGGTTCGTTCTGCATCACATGGACTGATTTGATCAAACACACCTCGCAAGATTGCATTAGGGTTAATGAAATGACAATGTAAACAATGGGCAATTGGATTGGGGGTTATATAATTGGATAAATGATGGATCATCTGAAATGACAAGATGGATAATGGATCATACGATGTGAACTAAAATGCTCTGAAAACAATTCTATAATGAATTATGGATCACACAGATAGGAAGAAGGGTAGAGAAGAGCTTAACCTTCTTTCTGAATTATGGAGTGTCATCCCAACTATCAATGTTAAAGGTTACGCAATTTAATGACTGAGAAAACCTAGTGTTCTTTAAAATAAATACCTTTGAGTTGCTTGTTCCTCCCCAACTGTTGAATTTGATAAATAAAATCGACAATTCGCTTCTGCTCTGCAACGCTGAACACACCGGTATGCAATTCCAACCCTTGGACAACATTCACCGGCTTACCATTTACTCTTTCGATACAGACATAGTCTTTCTTACGCCCTACTCGCACGAATCGAAAGTACTCCCTCTCATCTCTTGACAGAACCTTTTTGCCCGCCCCCTGATCGTGTTGTCTTGCTGAATCGACTTCCTCCTCCGCTTCTTCTTCCTGAGCAATATCTGCCCATGAAGGATGAGATTGCCCACTGCTCCCTGAGCCAGATAATACCTCTGAATTGCAGGAATGGGATGAAGCGGAGGAACGTTGTTCCTGATCCTGCCCATTCTCACCCTTCCCTTCAACAAAATAAACAAAAAAAAAAATAAGACAAACCCCACTAACAAGCTAAAGCAAAACGCTTCCAGAACAAAGTTTTCCAGCTCTCCTGGGCTGTAAAATGTTGATTTTTATGAAGAAAGATGAAATAGAAAAATACCAGAAGCGAGTTGATTGGCGCGATCTTGCAAAAGACGTACACATGGATCACACATATCCATGGTTAGAGATGGTAGCAATCGCAGAAGCAACGCCAGTGCTGCAGCCTCTTCTCCTCCTCTCCCTTCCTTCTCCTCCTGCGCTCCATTACTCGTCATTCCTCCTCGCTCGTTCCTCGTCTCCTCAACCGCCTCAAAAGTATCAATCAAAGTCTACGCGTTCAACACCATCTCCTTATTTATACTTGATTTCTCTCCGCCAGGCCCTACTCAATATTGTCCTTCCTTTTGACTCACATCTCTAGGAGATGCCCTTATGGCTTCTCTAGCTTAATTTAGCTAACATTATTTATCATTTTTAAGCTACTCATTCTATAAATATTTAAAAATATTTTTATTTTATATGAAACTTATACTTATCACTTATATCTATATTTAATATATCTTAATATGGAGGCTTTTGCGAATTACCTGTGTTTGCGAGTTACCTGCTTTTGCGAATCTTCTTGCTCTGCAAATCATCACTAAACTGCTTTGCGAATCCTCATTATTATGCTATTTGAATTAGCTTCGCTCTACTCTGCGAGTTCTTAAGTGTGAAGAGATTTGGAGAAATTTATAGGCGTCTAAGGCGAGCTCAAACAATTCTAATCCCTCTGTTACGGCAGGGCAGAAACTGCGGACTGCGAAAGCAAAAAGACTGGGACTGTGAATGCGAAAAGACTGCGAACTAGGGCTATGAATGCATATTGGCCAAATCAAATTAAGTCAATGAAGGGCGCACCCAAGATCAGCAACACCGGGCAATCTATTGCAGCAAATCTGGCAAATTCCTCTAATTTGGTGGCTCGCACAGACGAAGGACAGAATCATGCTATCGTTTGCTCCACCCCCATGAAGTGTGCCAAGGTGGCTCCTATTGCTGCTATGGCGATCTCCCAAGATGTGCGCTCACCCCATGGCAACTCTCAAACAAGGGATACTGCTAGTGTCGGAAACAATGGGAATTTCGTTGTTGGTGAAGTAGCAGCTGGTAAATGTGTTGATGCGAGCGAACAGTCAAGAAATCAGGTGTGATCTACCCTTAATCCCAAACACTAAATCTAATATGCCTTTTATTTTTCGGTTGTTTCAATACCCCATAGCATTAATGCTTATGCTTCGAAATCAATTGATAACTCTACTAACAATATGCCTAAACCTAGTTCAAAACCTAGCAACAAACCGAGATCTTTTTTAGAGGCAGTTGCAAATTCATCTCTTGCAATTGCCTCTGGTGCTCGCTTCACCATACCTGCACAAGATGAAATCTCAACAATTGATAAACATTCTAGGGTTGAAATTGATAAAGTGCCTGCCAGGAAATTCTTAGACAACTGGTTTCATAATTATTGGAACTTAAAGCTTGGATATCAAATTTCTTTTTGTAGGCAGATTCAAAAAGGATTGTTTGTTGTATTTTTTATCAATAATGAATCTCAACAAGCTGTGCTAAAAAAAGAGTATTGAACAGTCGGCAACACCACATTCAGGGCTCTGGCTTGGAATGCAGAGGCTAACCTAGATGAGGTGGTTGCTCTTTCAGCTCCAAGATGGGTTCTCATTAAACAAATTCCCCTTTTTTTGTGGTGTTTTATTCCTCAGTTGGTTGAACCCCTAGGAAAATTCTTACGAATGGATGAGTCTGCTCGTTTAGTCCCTCATTTAGATGCTAGGGTCCTTATTGCTTTGAAGCCTGGTCAGGATTTACCCAAAGATATTAACATCTCTATAGTTAATGAGAAAGTTTCCTGCCCTGTGGAAACTCTAGGAGGTTTGAATGCGTGTTTTTTATGCAGAAAAGAGGGGCATCTTAGGAAAGATTGCCCGATTATCAGAAATAAAACCCAAAAGAATACTAATCCTTTTAACCTCCCCACTTCTACCCAGCCAATTCCCCCTTCCTATGCTAAAACTAATTCTATGTCTTCCCCAATTGCCCCCTCACTATCTTCCCCCTCTCCGTCTCAAACTTCATTCTCTCAAAATGCGTCGTTTACTAGCATAATGGATACAGATGGTTTTCAAACTGTTACAAAAAAAAGAAAAAATCAGTCGAGTAAAAAAGACTCATCCCCAAATATGCCTTTTGTTTCCTCTCCTTCAGTGGCTAATATGACTTCTAAAGATAAGACTAATCCCTTTGTCCCCCCCCTCCATTTGCTTCTAAGGCTACCACCAAACACATTTCCTCATAACAGAACCCCCCTGTGAAAGTGTTTCAAGAGATCTCGGATGATTTCACATTTGAAGTCATTCTGGCGGCCCCTGTTGTTGTTAATAATCAGTCTCTTGAGCTAGAGGCTTCTTCCCCTTCTTTGTCTGATAATGAGGATATCCCCACTGCTAGAAGGAAAGGAAGACCTCCAAGATCCAAGAACAAAAACAAGAATAGTAAAAAGAAAAATCAAACTGACTCTGAGGATGCTTCTCCTATGGAGGACATAGTGGGTATTGAGGTGTCTAATTCTCTAATTCTGTCTCAATGAATTGCGTTTCTTGGAATATTAGAGGGCTGGAATGTCCTGATAGAAAGTTTGTTATTAAAAACTTTATCAGTTCTCGAAACAATATTGATATGATTATGCTTCAAGAAATTAAGTCTACTGGATTCAATCTCGAATCCAATCTTAATTTTATCTAGAGAGATGCTATCAAATTCTCA
Source organism: Cupressus sempervirens (assembly GCA_028749045.1). NCBI lineage: Eukaryota > Viridiplantae > Streptophyta > Pinopsida > Cupressales > Cupressaceae > Cupressus > Cupressus sempervirens. Next base: position 356,895,758 of record CM053791.1, on the reverse strand, counting down.
CTAATCACCCTCAAGGTAGAGGGGGAGTGGAGATTTTTCTCAACCCCAATTGGGGACCTAATATTAAAAGTTTTGGTTTTTCACCTTGTAATAGAGCTATTTGGTTGATCTTTAATCATAATGATATGGATTTTGGTATATGTTCTGTTTATGCTGCCAATGATTATACGAAAAGAAGTATGTTTTGGTCTTGGCTCAGCTCGCTTCCTGACATTCCCTAGATGTTTGGAGGTGATTTCAATATGATAGAGAATCAAGAAGATAAACTGGGAGGTCTCCCTTTCTCTTGGAAAGAACAGGAAAGACTTACTTGGAACAACTTTAAAAGGGCTAAATCCCTTTTTGATCCTTTAAGGGGAAGCAAGAATAATAACCCTGGCCTCTGGTTTACTTGGTGTAATTTTCAGAAGGGTCAGTATAGAATCTACTCTAGACATGATAGATTCTATCTTAATAGCAATTTCTTTTTTGTGATTCCAGATAAGAATAATAACTTAGTGCTTGTCTCCCTTACCACTCTTTCAGATCACCACCCTATTTCTATATTTGTCAATCTCGGCTGCTCACCTAGCTATAACAATCATTCTAACCATAAATTCATTCTTAATACTAGCCTTCTGGAGGATGATGACATGCTTGCTGCCATTTCTATTATAAGACTCGTCAATGAGTCTCATTTTCCCTCTTTATCCTATATCCATAGGTGGAATCTTGATGTCTCTACTTGGCAAAATTTTTTAAGAACTATTGGTCAAAAGAAGGCCAAAGATTATAGATTTAAGGAATCCTGGCTTAATAATAATCTTTATAACGCTGAAATGGATATCCAACATAACCTGGATGATCCTTATCTCTGTCACCAGCTTGCCCATGCTAAGAATGTTCTCAGAAAACATCAACATCAAAAAGCTCTGGGGGCGAGAATTCGTTCAAGAGCCCATTGGTTACATTATGGGGACAGAGGTAGTAAATTTTTCTTTAATCTTATTAAACATAAGCAAGCTAAGGAATCTATAAATAAATTTCTTATTAACAATCATCTTATTACTGATATTGATATTATCAAGAATGAATTTGCTAAATTTTATAAAAATCTTTTTACTTCGGAGGATACTCAAGAGGCTAGGGCCCTTAGAGATCACTGTAAGAATCTTATTCCTAAAAGGATCTCGGCTGAAGATGCTTCTATTCTAGAGCAACCCTTGTCTCTTGAGGAAATTGAGAATTCCATCAATTCCCCTAATAATGATAGAGCTCCTGGGCCTGACGGGCTGCCTGCGGAATTCTACAAGGCTAACAATAAATGGATTAGCAAAGTCTTAATTAATATTTATAATGAAGCCATCGATACTAGAACCCTAGGTAGGGATATTAATTCTGGAATTATTAAACTCATCCCTAAAGAGGGTGATAAATCCTTATCAAGAATTGGAGGCCTATAACTCTTTTAAATGTTTCTTATAAAATTTTGGCTAAGATTATGTCAACTAGGCTTGAAGCCATTCTCCCCAAATTTGTTTGCCCTACCCAAACTGGTTTTGTGAAGGGTAGATATATATTAGAGAACCTTATTACTAGTTGGGAAGCTCTTAATTGGGCTAATCATACTAAGCAAAATGTTTCTATGTTTTTGTTGGATTTTGAAAAGGCTTATGACAGAATTGAGTGGAATTTTATTAACATGATGCTCGAGGCTTTTGGTTTCCCGTCTTACATTTGTGGTATCGTTAAAACTCTTCTCAAGGATGCCTATGCACAAGTTGATGTTAACGGATCCTTGTCTACCCCTTTCCCTTTGGGAAGATCTATTAGACAAGGGTGCCCTCTTGCTCCTGCTCTTTTTGTTATTGCCTCTGAAGCTCTTCTTTATATTCTCAGGGACAACACTTTATCCCCCGCTGTTAAAGGTATCATCCTTCCTAATAATATGGAGATTATAAACTATCAGTTTGCTGATGATACTTCCTTGTTTCATGAAGCCTCTGAAGAGAATTTTGTTGCCATGATCAATAAACTTAACTTCTTCTGTAAAATTTTTGGAGCTAGATTATCTCATGCCAAATCTATTTGTCTTGGTTGGGATGATCAACCTCCTAATTGGTTTAGTAAATTTGATTTCCAATGGGGTGGTCCCTCTAAAATTGTCAAATATTTGAGTATCCCCTTCTCTGTTGATCCCTCTTTAAAAGCGATGTGGGGTTGGGTCAAGGATAAGATCCATAATAAGCTGAACAAGTGGCACAATAGGTCTCTATCTCTTGCTGGAAGAATCCAAGTTTGCCAAAAGATTTTGTCTTCTTACAATATATATTATGCCTCTGCTTGGATGTTTAATGACTACTAAGTTTTGAAAATCCAGAAAGCTATTAGAAATTATCTCTGGTCTGATGGGAAGGGCAATAAAAAGTTGCATTCTATCAATTGGAATTGGTGTCATGTTGATAAGCTCCTTGGGGGCTTGGGGTTGAAAGATCTAAGACTTTGTGGTATTGCTTTAGCCTCCAAATGGATCTTTCATGCCTTAGAGGGAGATGATCCTTGGAAAGTTTTGATTCGTAATAATATTGAGAGGGGATATCCTAAAAATGCTAAATTCTAGAAAAATCTTCCTTTCACTAATCTCATTTGTGGTGAATTTCCCATTATAGTTCAAGGCTCAGTGGTTTTTAAATCCATTTGGAAAGCCTGGAACCATGTTAGGCAATTCATCACTAACAAAGACTTCTATGATAATAAAACCCTCCATGGTGAAAGATCCATTTGGTGGAACCTTAAGCTTGGTAATAAACCCCTTGCTCTTACCCAAGGGTGCTCGGCTAAGTATTGGACTAACCTTGGAATCAAGCAATTCATTGATATCTTTGAAATGGACAGACTTATCCCTTGGGATGTTTTAAAGAATAAATTTAAACTTCCTGACTCTCATAAGAAGACTTATAGTATGATTGTTAAAGCTAGTAAAGATATCCCTACCCTTTGTCATGTGGACTCTAATAGTTATTTGAAGATAAAATGGCCTGATGGTATCATCATCTCCAAACTTAAAGCGAAGAATATTTATTCTGTTTTAAATTATAATGTTGACATCATCAATCATATTAACAATATTTGGAATACCGACTTGGATATTTCTTCTTAGATGAAGTTTTTTTATTATCTTTGGAAAAGTCCTATTGATCCTAAAATTAAATGTTTTAAATGGTTACTTATTCTCAATAAGCTACCTATTAGGAACTCTTTCTCTGATATTAACTATTGCAGCATTTGCAGAACCCCAGAAACGGGAAAGCATATTTTCTTTGAGTGCACTTTTGCCAAAGAGGTTTGGTTAATGTTTGGTATTTCTATCCCTTCTAATTTCAGTATTTTTGAAGTTATTATTGGCTTTATCTCTAATGCTAGAAAAGATGTTAATATGTTTTGGGATATTACCTCATCTAACATTTTATGGCAAATTTGGAAGTGCAGAAATGAAGAAAGGTTTCAAAATATCCCTAGAATTCTTACTGAGGTTTTCTGAAGTCTCACATACTTTAAAATTGTTTCACAGATTCAGATGACCATAAAAATCAACAATGCTAAACTCAAAAGGCTGCTCAAGGACGGTCATGCTACCTTTTTTGCGAATGAGGTTAATAATGGATATTTCTGGAGGCTACACCTGGATAATATACACGCTTTCATTCAAATCTTCAATAGGTTTACCAAAGAGATTAAAAGAAGACCTCACAATGCTTCTAGTGAGATGGTTTACATACGGAATCAAATTCAAGATCCGAAAAGCATGGTGTGGATGGATGGCCCCTTGGGCTGGGTGGCTTGGGTGGACACCTAGGTTGATGTGCTTTACTTGGTGTCATGGTCTGTGATTTTGTTTGGTTGTTTCATTGTATATACTTCATTTTTGAAGGTGTGAGGCTTGGCCTCTGAACTCTGATACTCTGCGATCTCCTGTATTTTTATTTTTTTAAATTTTTTTATCTCCTTATTTCTAATATAATATATCTTAATATACCTAGTGGATTATTATTATTGTTTTTTAATTTTAAATTAACTTATCAATTAAACTTAAGTGAAAATAGTTTATTATTATTATTAAGTTTAAGTGATTAACAATTTTATTAATAAATAAATATTAAAAATAATGTTTTAAAAGAATAAAAAATAACATATAGAATAGTGGTAAAGTGAGGTAGAGTAGGGATAAATTATATATATATATATAATTATGTAATAATATTATTATGTATTGTATAAAAAAATGCATATAAATATATTATATGTTTATAATATATCTAATGTTGTTGTGGCATATTCTTTGTTATTGTTATTGCCAAGGAGGAATACTTATGCTTTCATCTCAATCCAAATATGACATTAACACTAACCAATCAAATCCAAGAATTTAAAAGATTATATGAAATTTCAAATGTTTATATCTTTTTCTAATTTTTTAGTATCTTATAAATCATATTTTTCATCCATTCTATTGGTCCATACTATTTTTGGTGGGGAAGAAAATTAATTTTCTTCAACAAAAAATACATTTTTTTTCTAACAATTTCCTCTTGCATTAATGAATGTATTAATTATAACTTTATCTTTTCCACATTTGTGACAAGTTGATAAGATTTTATTTTTTCAAATCATTTTATCTTCCACCTCACACATTTTTTCAAATCATTTTATCTTCCACCTCACACAACATGTCTAATCAATATTAATTATTACAATCCATTAAATATTTTCAATTTCTTATTTTAAATATATTTATTATTAATTTTACATTGATGTTTATTTTTTACTATTTGATATAACTTATTCCTAAAACTTCATGTAATGCATAAGTTCAAATTATATATATATATATGTCTTTTTAACATAATTTCAATATGTTATATCTTGTATTTGAATTTCTAATTTTTTAAAAAAAATTTTTTTAATAAAACTTGTTAAATTATTATTATTATTTTACTTTTATAAAAATAAATTAAACAATATTATTTTTTAATTATATTTTATAATAGTGTTTTTAATATGTATAATTGATAAGTGTTACAATTTTTAAATTATAGTATCTTTTATTATTAATATTTTTTATTTAAACAATTTATCATTTAGTTTAAATACATTTAAAACTTAGATATATATTTTAATATTAAATTAATAATTATATTTTATATCAAAAAACATACTAAAGAAATAACCACAAAATTGAAATAATTCAATTCTAAAAGATATTTAAATTATTATGAGGTTTTTATAAACTATATATTAAAATTAAATAGTTATATTTTATTTCTTATTTATTACATCATATTTATTCATCAACATCAAATTTATATGCATTACATCTATTTATTATTTATAAATGTACATATTAAATTATATGGATATTATTTCATAATTAAAAATTACTTAATTTTATTAAAAATTTGGAAATACAAAACATTAAATAGTAAACCTTCTCTAATTGTGTAAAATTAAACAATTAGTTTTACTTATAAAATATTTTTATATTTCAATACATTTCATTTTTTCTTATAGAAATGTGAGTTTTAATATAAAAATTAAATTCTTAGTTTTATTAATTAAAATATAATTTTATTTATTTATTTATTTTTCTGCTCGATAAACGGTTGAAGCCATGATTAATTTTATTAGATTGAAAACAAAATTTACATATAGTTCCCTCGTTCTAACGGGGACAAGTAGGAAAGAACGGGGAAAGAAAACCTCCTGTCTTGCCCGGGACCTCAGTCCTATATTATACATTCATAAAAGGGGCATACCCCAATAATTACATCAATCTGGGGTTTACAACAGTTTAATTGTCTATCCAATGAGGTTCCTAATTGGTGAAAAGATAATCTATATCTGATCTTAAATTCACCACCATCAATATATGTTAAGAGTTAAGGATAAACCAAAAATAAAAAATCTCAAAAGGAAACCAAGGGGAGTCATCTCAACATAATAAATGAAATCATAATGAAGATACTAAGATGGATTAAATCAGTTATAATTATTAATTGTTCTGTCGTTAGTTCAATTATATTGATTTACAACTAACTCAATTATATTTACATTTCTGAAGTTTTGATTATAGAGCATGTGGGGACCGAAGTTCTTATATCTAAACATTATTAATTTTCATGTGCAATATCAGAGATGGTTTAAACAAAATTAAGATGCCAAAGTTAAAACAATTATCTATAACCCAGGGGTAGCAAACCAAGAGCAAGTCACAAGCATCTACGAAGATGTGTTGATTCTCCCATTGTCAACACTGATAAACATTAAGTTTTTAATATAGATTAGCATAAAGTCCTAAATAGTTGGCGGGTCTATACCAAAATTAATACTGGAACATGATTAGAAGTGCAAAAATGTAAGAACCAAAACCATTACCAGAAAAGGGGCTGAGCAATAGCTAAAAATGATTTTCATTCATATATATTAAAGTTTATAGTAACATCTGTATCCAATTGAAAAGGACACTAAATTAACAGAAGTCTAGTTGACTACTACATCCTAATTATAGTTAGAAGAACTTATATACAGAGGCGTTCTTGCTAAAAACAGAGCTTTACATGCCAAAATTTTGGGTTAGATTCTTATACAAAATGACCCAAGAGCTATTTTAGTCACTCTTTTTTGAAAACCATTATGATTTCCAAAGCTTCGTGCATAGTGGTTTCCTAGGATCCTGGGGAGAATTCGTAGGTTGACCTACCCCTACTTGTTTTTTCATAGTTTGGAAGACAAAATTCCACATCCTCCATGTTGTTGAAGTCCACATCTAGGTGTATATAGGCATCAAACGCCCTCAGGTAATTGGTTAACCAGACCCTTCCTGGATCTTCGATGATTCCCCTCCATCTTAGCAGAAAATTGATACTCAACTCCATTCACGACCATTCATTAAAAAATTGGATATTATCCCTAATTACCATGCAAGGGCATCTTGAGCTCCTTCCCATTTCTGGGCTGTTAACTTCAAATTCCATGTATGCCTCTGGGAGAGGAATGCGAAGCCGAGCATCAATGTTTGTGACTGCTAGCTCCAGCCCCACTAACTAGCAAGGGTCAAAAATATTGTAGGTAATCCTAATAATGTCCCATTTTCCAACCCCCGCCCGAACCAAGCATCATACCCAGAGCCCTACTACATCACTGTTAGTCCTCCATGAGTAATCATATTTAAAAACTCCTTCTCATAAAGCCCGACCGACAACTATATGACTCATATCATCTATTGGCCTCAAAATTCTATTCCTTCGCTCCTGTGTAATCGGCCCATAGAATGCCATGGTGCGATTTTTGTATGCATGAAATAGACAAATGTTAGAATCCATAGCACCTAGACTTTAACCCTACCTATTTTACTGCTAAAACCTAATGCGAACCAAAGAGTGCTGCAAAATAGCCCCAAAATAACTGATAAATAGGTGAGGCCAAAAATTTGAGATGCCTCATAATGAGGAAGGCATACAAATGATTAATGTTGCTCCTCACAAAATCATCATATTGAAAGGATATCCTAGCTTAAGTGAAAGATTACTCGCAAGATAATACTCTTGCCAAAACGTGTGGGATCACTATAATGCGTTGGAGTTAGAAAGAAAAATGATTATTTCAGCTTTTTCGAGGGTTAATATTAATGATTGTATGCTAAAGTATTAAAACCATCAGTGCCAAGATTGGCTAATCTATTGGCCTCCTTGTTGCCTTCTCTGAAAATGTGTTTAAATCTCGTTTCTTCAAATGTCGACAGGGATTTAATAATGGCTTCTAATTTGGAATTTAATACCCAATTTGGGGTAACTCCTTTCCGGAGAGCATTGATAATAATTTGTGAGTCCCCTTCTATAATAAGTTTTTTAATATTAAGTTTAATACATAGGTTTATACCTTCTTCTACGGCTTCGAGTTCAACTATATTATTAGATGCCATGTTTATTGACTTTGATCTCTTAATGATCCATTCACCTAAATCATCCCTTATGATACATCCAATTACTACTTTACCAGGATTTCCTCTAGAAGCCCCATCAAAATTCAATTTCTTCCAACCAGGTGGGGGAGGCTCCCATTCACAAGACAGTCTAGCAAGGTCATTCTTCTTCTTATAGTGGGGGGGGTGTTGATTAATAATGGCCATCGTATTTTAATTTCAGCATCCCAATTAGAGAAAGATCCCTCTTCTCTAGTTCTCTTTCTAAGATCACTATTCATTACTTCCAAGATTGCTACTTCTATTTTCAAAAATAGGGCTTGTTCCGAAAAGTATTGATCTGAGAAGATTTGGCGATTACGTTCTTTCCAAATTTCCCAAAGAGCTATAGCCGAGGATATGTTCCATAGTTTGCCATAGATTTTCTTTGGATCCTCTTTGGGCCAGCCCATCAAATGATCTTCCCAATTACCTGCTAACGGGGAAGACCAATTCAATTTACTTTGAAGCCATCTCCAACATTCCTGAGAAAATTTGCATGAGAATAAGAGGTGTTCTGCATTTTGTTCCTCTTATTTACAGAGGGAACACCTAGATGGCCCTTCAAATCCCATTTTTTGAATCCTATCTTCTGTTAGAATTTTCTTGTGCATTGCAATCCAGAGGAACATTCCTGCTTTAGGAAGACCTGCTGGATCCCAAGATAAGTTCAGAGGTAGGGAGCTAACTTCCCATTGTTGTGAGTTTGTGATCATCTTGTATCCTTCTCTGACTTTATAGATTCCATCCTTTGATGTTGCCCATAATAGCTTATCCTCCCTACCTTTAATTGTAATAGTCAGGGGTTTTAATAATGATTCCATTTTATCCTTTTCCTCCTGATTGATATCACATTCAGAGAGTGATTTCCATGTCCATACCTTACCTATATCTGATTCAGTTTCCTCTATATAATCTTTTACTTTTGTACTCCATATTGTTTTAAGATGTGATATTGTTTTAGGAGAGAAATTTGAATTAATCAAAGGAGGGTTCCCATTCTAGGAGTCTTCCCAGAATAATGCTTCATCTCCATTCCCTATATCCCATGTGAGGTATTTGGAAATTAGGCTTCAATTATTCAAAAGAAAGTTCCAACCTATTGATCCTTTGGGGGGAGAATTAATTCTGAATAATGAAGTTTTATCTAGTGGATTTAGATATTTATTATATAAGAGTTTTGCCCATTTCCCATCTCTTTCTTGATAAAGTCTCCAAACTTGTTTGGCTCCTAAAGCTTCATTCTGCCATTCCAAATTCTTAATACCTAATCCATCATATTCTTTTGGTTTGCAAATTTTGTTCCAGCTAATTAGTGCAATTTTTTTCTTATCCTCCAATCCTTTCCAGAAGAAATTGCGTAGTTTTCTTTCCAATTTAGAATTAATGTGTTTGGGTAGGTGAGAATAGGACATTTGGTATGAAGGGATAGCTGTCAGGACTGCTTTAATCTTTGTAGTTCTCGCCGCCTTTGTTAACTCTTCCTTTCCATGATTCGGTTTGAGAATCAATTTTCCTGAGTATATGGTCCCAGCTAGGATTAGTTTGCTTATTCTTATCTAGGTGAATCCCTAAATATCTGAATGGAAATTTGCCTTTTCTAAATCCTAATTTTTTGCAGTTTTGGTCTTCAACTTCATTATCAGTATTTAGAAAGAAAATTTCTGATTTCTCAACGTTGATCATTTGCCCAAATGGCTTTGTATATGTGTTTAAAATATATTGCATATGGTCAGCCTCTTCCATCGTACTCATTCCAACTAGAATTGTGTCATCAACAAATTGTTGATGGGTGGTATTTTCAACTCTGTTTGTGACTTTCATCCCAATGATTTTCTTCTCTTCTTGTGTTGCTTTAATTGCCCTCCTGAATGCTTTTGCCATAATAATAAACAGGAAAGGGGATATAGGGTCTCCTTGTTTGATATCCCTTGAGATATTAAAGAAGCCTTCTGGGTTATCATTGATAAGAATCGAGATTTTGGGGGTTGAAATACATTGGAAAATAATGTTAATCCATAATTTGGAGAAGCCAAATGCCTCTAAGGTTTTACAAAGAAATCTTCAATCTACCTTGTCATATGCCTTTTATATATCAAGTTTTAGTAACATACTAGCTTCTTTATTTTTTAATGCTGAATGGATAGTTTCCTGTATAGTTGAGATACCATCTAGAATAGATCTGCTAGGGACGAATCCTGTTTGTTCTTCTGAGATGAGTTTAGGCAGGAAGTTTTGAGTCTATTGGCTAGAATTTTCAAGAATACTTTATATATAGTATTACATAATGCGATAGGCCTAAAATCTCCAAGTGTTGTGTTTTCATGCTTTTTAGGGATAAGGGTTAAGAATGTATGATTAATTTCAGTTAATATGGATCCACTATTATGAGTTGCTTCTAAGGCTTTCCACAAATCCACACCTATTATATCCCAGCATTTTTGAAAGAAGAATGCTTGAAAGCCATCTGGACTTGGGGATTTACCCAGATTCATATAGAAGAGTGCAGTTTTAACCTTAGTAAGAGTGAAAGGTTCGCTAAGGAATCTATTATCCTCCTTAGTGATCAACTTGGGAATGTGTTTCAACATTTCATCTTGGGCAAGTTTATTTGATGAGCCAAAGCTATTAAATGTGTCATAAAAGTGTTCTATAAAAGTTTTAGCAATTTCAACCGGATTTTTCGTTTGCTCCCCCTCTAAGTTTTAATTTTGGTAATATTAATATAATTTCTATTATGAATGGTACTATTATGAAAAAAATTGTGTTGTTATTTCCTTCTAGGAGCCATTTTTCTTTGGACTTCTGCCTCCATAACATTTCTTCTTTTTCTAGGATCTCTTCATATTTCAAGAGATATTCTTTCTCTAGTTGATAAGATTCATTATTCATTCCTTTCATTATAATCTCCTTGTTTAATTTACTCATTTTATCTTCAATGTCTAACTTTTCTTTAAAAATGTTTTTAAAATGTATCTTGTTCCAGTTTAAAATCTTGTTTTTAAAATTTTTTAGTTTGGAGACTAGGCAGAACATTTTTTATCTTTCAAACTAATCCTCCTACCACCAATTGTTAATTTGACCCATAAAACCTTTATCCATAAACCACATTTTCTCTCATTTGAAAGGATTTCTACTAGGTTTACTCTGTTCTTTGATCTCCATTTTCATTGGGAAATGGTTAGATCCTGCCATAGGTAATATTTCCACAACAATCAAATTATCCATACTTAATTAACCTTTAGAAGAAATCTGTCTAGCCTTTCAGCAATGTAGCAGAATCCCTTCCTTCGATTATTGCAAGTGTATATTCTATTCTTGATTTTGATATCTAAGAGAGACTCCCTCTGAATCCAATTTTTAAATCCTTCCATAGCTTTATTACTTTGACTATTCCCACCTTGTTTTTCCTTCATGCTTAAGACCGCATTGAAGTCTCCACCTAAAATGGCTATTTCCTGAGGCATTGAATTAAGAAATGAACTGATCTCATTCCATACTTCCATCTTGTCATCCATAGTTGTCAGTCCATACACATTAATTATTATTATTTGCAAGTTTGATTTTGTGCTGATGACTCTTATTGCCATCCAATTAACTTGAGAGGAGATCATTTCAATATTGATTTTTTGGAGGTTCCAAATTATTCCTAATCCTCCTGAAGCTCCCTAAGGCTACTGAAATTCTGATTTCCATTTTCCCAATTTTCAATTTTACTTTAATCCTTCTTCTTGGCTAAGTTTAGTTTCTTGTAATAATAAGATATCTATGTCGAATTGGGTGAGGTTCCGCTTTAGCAAGTATTTTTTGCTAGGGGTGTTAAGACCCCTAGCATTCCAGGTTGTTATCTTCATTGCTCCTTCGGAAGGAACTTCCCCTTCTCATTTTTCAGTATATCAAAGATGTTTGCTTGATCCTTAACCTGCCCTGCTACCTCTCTAAGTTCTTTAAGTGATTTCCTTCCACGTTTCTGCTTAGATTTTCCACAAATTGGAGTTTTCAATCCTTCTTGATTCATAGCAATGCCTATATTATCAAGGTTTTTCTCTTCTAATACCTTCTCTACTATAGAGGAGATCTCCCCCTCCTAAAGTTCCTCTAAGATTATTTCTTTGATTAACAAATTATTGATTTGCTAATTTTCCTTTACTACTATCTAGGTGGGCTTTATTCCATCATTCTCTTTGTAACATTTTTTATTTGTTTGGTTGTTTAGTTCTTCATCACCCTAAATGGATTCTATATCTACAGAATGTGGAGTTACTCTTAATACTAATCCATTATCCTCTTTATCTAATGCAAACATATCTTTCCCATTACTGAGAGTTTGCCAAAACTTGTAATTTTTCTTCTTTCCTTTCTTTCTGATAGTTATATTGCTCCACTTAGCTGAGTCTGCTGGTGGAAGGATGACTCCTTGTTCAGTATCATCATTTGGATTTTTCGTATTTTGCAATGTTTCTGGAGCTTTCTCTACTCTATTTTCTGACCTTTGTTCCTTTGATCTAAGTTCAATTGATCCAAAGTGTATCAATTCTCCCTCCGCCTTCTTTTCCTTAAACTGATTTGCACTCGTTTCTGGTATGTCTCCTGATTCTGTAACTTGAACCGCTTTCCCTTTATGCTCCTTATGCAACTCTTCTCCTAATAGACTCTGATCTATCAAATCATTTTGAATAAGTAGGGTTTCATGGTGAAGCTGGTTTTATCTAACAATATTCTATTCCATTTCTTCAATGACCTTTTTTTCTTTTTGACAGTCCTTGCATTTCTTGAATTTATTCAGTGAATGTTGATAACTGATCTTCTCTTCCCCTTCTTTTTCGTTTGATTTATCCACATCTTCTTTACTAGTTCTTGGTGTAGTACTACTATCTGAGGATCTTTTTTCATAAATTTTTGTTTCTTGAAGGAGTGGAGTTTTTGCGATAGCCATTTCCACTCTCCCTGATGTCTTGCTTGTGTTTCTTTTAGTTTTTAAATGATTTTTTATGTTATTGATAATTTGAGATTTAGCAAAGTTGGCATCTAATGTTTTATGAATTTCTCTTGAGTATTCTTCAAATGTTAACTTGTATATAGATCTATTTGTAATGATCTTTCTATTTACAGGTTGATTTTGATTTGATTTAACCAAAACCCTAATCCTGTTGGCTTTATTTAGGTTGTCTTCGAAACCTATTACTTTCCCTAGAGAGTTGGCAATTTTTTTAATGGTGGATTCTTCCATTAATTCTAATGGGATTTCTTTACATTCCATCCATTTGATCATTACCATATTTTCAATATTAGTTTTGTTGAAGTTAGGTTGCCATTTAAAAAATTTAATGTGATGTCCTTTATAATATAATGGATCTGATTTTAAAATTTTCTCCTTCTCCTGAATATTTCTACATAAAATGAACCAAATTTTTTTTGAAAACGAGTTAAGGATACTTACCTTGTCACCCCAAATCGTGGAAATGATGCTTACCAGCTTGGATCTCCTCCTTGGCAGACCATTCCAATACATGTAGATGCCCTTATCCTCACAATCCTTCCATCTTCTTTCATTATAAGAGTTGCTTATAATTATTCCTTCACCTGATGAATACTGACTGGTAAAGATTTGTTTAGAGCTAGTTGTGGTTCTTTCCTTATGTGCTAGTTGTTCTGTCTTTCAATGCGGAGGTATGTAAACCAATTTTCCTCTCTCAGTGTGATTAATTCACCAGTTACTCTCATGGATTTTCTTTGATGGAGCCCTTGAGTTTATGGAAGATTTTTCCTGTTGCTTTCCAAGAGGGATCACATTCACTTCTAAAATCCATTGAGGTTTTTAAAGGTGCTCCTTCTAATTGAAGTTTTCCTTCAATTTGGAGCTAGGGTTAGGCTCAAAATTTGTCACAAATTTAGTTTGACAAGCAAATGACTTTTGTTTTGAAATTTTTTCTTCCACAACATCTAGTTTTTGCCAAGTTTGGGGCCATTTTCTCCTTCTCCGCACTGATTGCCAGCCATCTTCTTTTTTGTGAGGATAATTGCCACGAATTTTCGAGATTCGCTTGGTGTGTTGTCGAACATATGAATCAAAATTGTGATTGTTCACTTTACCAGTATCTCCTTGCCCTGAATTTGCCTTTGTAAGGGCTTCTAATTTATTTTTGGTTGCCAGAGGAGGTTGGGGAGTCGTTTTCATTTGGAACACATCAAATTTTGAGAAGGGGCGACTGAATTTGGGATATAATTTCGCTTTTTTTGCCATTTTATCATAGCAAAACTATTTTTTTAAAATAATAGAAGCATGGCATTAAAATATAATATATTTTAATTCTTTATTATAACCATGATTTGGTTTTAACTATTTGTTTTATTAAGAAAAATAATTATATTTAATTCTCTCTCTCTCACACAACTTATGTTGGTATCACTTTATCTTACTATTTTCTCTCTTCCTCTTCCTCCTCTATATTATCTATCCTTTTTTCCTTTGCATATATGTTTATGTTGTTATTTTTGTATACTATTATTTATCTCTATCTATATCTCTATCCTAGTTTTTGTCCAGTGCTAATGATTAAAAATAGTGTGAGTTCCATTTGATAATCAAGATGAGAATAATAGATAGTTGGGGGAGTTATTCCAACTACTTATGGTTGTCTAGTAGCATGCATAGTATGCTTAAACATATAATGTGATACTCCAAATGCTTCATCACTTCTTCAAGTTATATAATTCAAATATTGGTATGGATATCTTTCCTCATTGCACATAATTTAAGTTGTCAACTTAGAAGGTGCAAATTTGTCTAAAGCATATGTATTGATCATAGTATGATATTAAGTACTTAGTGCCATATTGGGAACTTTGGCCTCTTATTCTTGGGCTTAAATACCCAAAGATGTAATAATATAGCACAAGAACTTAACAACAAAATATGAGCCATCCTATCAGATCACAAGTGCATTTCTAGGACGAGAATTTAACAACAAAATATGAGCAATCCTATCAAATCACAAGTGCATTTCTAGGAAAAAATTAATGCATTCATAATGTTAATTTAGATTCTCACTCATCTACACCTCTACAACCATTATGCGTTAGGCAGGGACTATGATGTATTGCGTCTCTTGTTTTAAGAAATTTTCTATAGAAGTAGGTCTCCAACTCATTATTATTTTAAAGATACATGATATTTTATATATTATATTTTAATATACATTATCATATTATATTTAATTAGTATTGTATTATTATTATTGGCTTTTGGTGGCCTTTACCATCGTGGGTCATCTTCCTTTCCCTAGGTTCTTCTTTGGTGGGTTGGTCCATTTTGGGTAGTCTTTTGACCACGATTTATGGGCCTATTTGTTGTCCACCTATTTTAGTTTTATAAAATCTTTGGAGGTGCCTCGTATAGGTGTTGAATGTTGGTGCTCCTTACTTAAGGTCTGGGCTTTCACAATTCCTCGTACAACTCCTCTAGAGGTCAAGAGTTTTCTTACAATTGGGGCTTAGCTACTTCTCTCTTTGTCCATTTCTTCCTATTTTTTCTTCTCCAATAGAGCTAAGGGATTCTTCTATGGAGGTGGACAAGTTTCTTTTTGGAGAGGTTGGGAGGTTTTCCTTTCTCTTGTTGTTGGAAGACAGGGTTGGTTGGTATTGGTTTTCACTTGCATACCATCTCTTTCTATGATGCTAGTATAATTTAATAGGGTTCCTCTCCTATTGAGGTGGAGAGTGATTGTACTAAAGAGAGTTGGTTTTGTTAGAGGAGATTAGATGTTGATGGTAGCTTCATAGTTTTAGGGGCCACTTTAGTTCCCAGTCTCAAGGTTCAAGAAGCCTTTCAAAAACCCTTGGATATGTTAGAAAAGAAGATTGTTGAAAGTATAGAAATGAGGGAGAAGTTTAAACCTATCATGGAACAATAATTATTTTGTCACTGATGTCAAACCTACTACTTGTTGGTAAGAAAATTGCTTACTTTGGTTAGAATGCTATCATTTGATTGATTGATGAATACAATTTGAGAAGAAAGGATAATAAGAGTACCTAGAGAAAGGTTGAGTTATATGGTGTATAAAAGGAGCACTAAGACCAGATAAGACTTTGATGATATAGTGTATTTTTTTCCTACTTGAGGCTACAATGAAAGGATACTGAAGCAAAGACAAGAAGAAGACTATGCAAAAAGAATGTGTATGCCAAGCTTGACTGAGAAAACAGTGTAAGCCAAGCAATTTAGTTCAAGCCAAGTAGAAAGACAATATAAGCTGAGAAAAACAAAGTATAGTATGTGTTGAGAAAATTCAGTATGTGATGAACGTCAGTAAATTGTTGTACTGACCGAGCAACCTAGTGTTGGTCGAGCATTAGAAGGTAGTTATTGCCGAGTGACAACATAAAGAGTTAGAATGAAGGTTTGATGAATCTAAGCCAACAAAGTTGATTTCTTAAATTATGTGAAGCATGTTGAAGATAAGTATGATGAGCCGATGGCACAAAATTCAAGATAAATCATTTTGAGACAAATTTAATGAGGATTGTAAGAGAAGTTTCTAAAGGGAACAAAATGGAAAGAAGGGAGGATTCAATGAATCTAACCTAACCCTAAGATGGATGATTGTGATTAAGTGGAAAAAGAACAAAATTCTATATTTAAGGGGATACAAGGCCAGAAGAAAATTGCCTCTGTATGTGAGCGAGAAAGATAAGAAGTTTGGAGGTGTTGCTTCATATGGTGGCCAAACGAATGGATTTGCAGTTGGCATACTAAGTAAGAAGGCTTAAGGAGGTGAAGGCTTGAAGGTTGAACAAGCAATCAGAAATGAAGGGGAATGAATGCTAAGCAAAAAGGAGAGTTGAATCAGAGATATAAAATTTTCAAGTGAGTTGTTTTATATTAGATCAAATCCTACTATTACTTTCTAATAATTGTATCAGTCTTGATAAATCCTTTGGATTAAGGTTGCCCTAATAGTCATGAGTAAATCCTTCAATAGTGTGACATTCTAATGGAATGTTCTAAAGTCCTCTAAAAAGACTCACTTCTAATAGGGTGATTGAAATCCTTTAATCAAGGTCACATTTAATAGTGTGTATTGTAACCTTTAATAGGGTTGGATCCTCATAGAACTCACTTCAAAAGAGTGAAAATTGGTAGCATGTTACTGGTGATTTTTCCCAAATTGGGTTTCCATGTTAAATCCTTGTGTCAAAATTGTGTGGTTGATTTGTGATAACTTATGTTTACATTTCTACGAAATTCATTTGACCTAGGACAATAATATAGAAAGGTTTGAGATATTGGATGATCTAATCAATGCATGCAACTATACTCGTTAAGTACTAAAAAGTTTTATTTGTACATTTCAACCTTGGATAACTGATTCACCTTGCCCCCTCTGAGTTATTCTAAATTATTTCAACAAGAGGTATCAAAGCCATTAGTGCTTGTGAGAGAATAGTTTAAAGTTATTTGAAGCTAAAGATCAAGATATATAGAAAGGAGGTTCCCAAGCTAAACAATAAAATTTTTCCTGCATGGAAAAGTTTGATGAAGCTACATCTAGGGGGGCATAGAGATTATGCATAGTCAACTATGACCATTGCATATGTGGAAGTGATTGGAGCCCCTACCACTCAACAGTCGAAAGAAAATAAAGAACATAATCAGGTAATGCTAGAGATTGCATATGCCCTAAGCTATTTAGAATTTGAAGACATCAAAGAATGTACTAATGCTAAAGATATGTGGGATGCTTTACAGAAAATCTATGGAGGAGACAAGAATGTGCTAAGAGCCAAAGCAAAAAGTCTATAAGGAAAATTTGATGATATGAAAATGCAAGAAGGTGAGACTATAGTTCAATATTGTGGACGAATCAAAGATGTTGTAAATGCAATCAGAGGATCAAATGGAAAGATTGAAGATGAGATTGTGATAAAAAAACATATTAAGAACCCTAATGCCTATCTATGATATTAGAGTCTCTGTCATACAAGAACCGAGATGTACTCCTAGTAGTGATATGACCCTTGAAGGATTGGTTGGTAGACTTACAACTTTTGAACTTTTCAAATTTTGATAATTTCAAATATGAGAATATTGACTCTACTTTCAAAGCTAAACTGACACTGAAAGAACCTAAAGATAAGAGAAAGAAAAGGTCAAATATGTTGCTAGTGACAATGAATCAGATGATGAAGATCTAGAAGAACTAGAAGCACTAGAAGCACTACTAGCTAGGAAATTTTACAGAGGCAGAGGAAAATACAAAGGTAAGTTACCCATCACATGTTTCAATTGTAATGAAGTTGATCATATTGTAGCAAGGTGTCCTAAGAAGAAAAATAATAGAAATGAAGACAAATTCAAAGGTAGAAAATATGAGAGCAACAAAGGTTATAAAGATAGGGGAAAGAAAGCTTGCTACATTGATGAAGAAGAATCTAATGATGAATCAGATGATCATGATGATGAAATTGTCTATGTTGCTATGAAAGATGATTCTGATGAAGATGAGGCAACTACATTGGTATCTTATGTAACCAAAAGTGATAGATGGTTCATTGATAGTAGATGTTCTCATCACATGACTGGTG
The DNA here is from genome assembly GCA_028749045.1 of Cupressus sempervirens. NCBI lineage: Eukaryota > Viridiplantae > Streptophyta > Pinopsida > Cupressales > Cupressaceae > Cupressus > Cupressus sempervirens. The sequence continues at coordinate 356,877,175 of CM053791.1, read as the reverse complement.
AAAAAAGTAAGTTCATAACCCTTGAGTATTATAATGGAAATAATGTTAGATTCAACAATGATGCACCATGTCTAATAAAAGGTAAAGGATCAATAAGATTGACAAACAAGATCATGTGTGACAATGCTTACTGTGTGGAAGGACTTAACTATAATCTGTTGAGTGTGTCACAATTAAATAGTTTAGGATGCAAAGTTAAATTTGGAAATAGGAAGGCCAAGATCTATGTGTTGATCTTAGATTGATTTTGACAAGTGAGTGTCAACACACTTAAGCCATTTACTTAGTTCACGTCAAACTAGCAATACATGTTGAGCACACCATGTAAATATTAGACCATGCCAAGTTACAATGAGTGTGAAGTCACTCATGTGCTGAGTCACTCAAATGCCAAGTAGATAGACCATGTTGACTGATTTGAGAGCGAGTAAACAGTGGATGCCCAGTAATGTAGGTGTCGAGTCACAATATATAAAACAATGCATGTTGAGCATCAAAGACTTCATATACCGAGTGACACAATTTTGACATATTTGTTTGTAATAGCACAAACAACTATGTAAACCATTTTTGAGTAGACTTAAAGATTATATTTTGATATTTTAGAGATAAGGACTAATCTATATTTGGGTTCCCTATGCAATTACATGCAACCAATTAGAAAAAGGGAAGGTTTAAGTGGAAAAATGGATGAATCTCAGTCATAGATTCATACCTAACCCTAAGCCACCTAAGTCTTCTTAAGGAGGATGGAGCCCTAACCTCTATATGATAGAGGACAGTGAATGTGGAAGGAATTGAAGGAGTGAACAAGATAGTTTGCAGAGCATTCAAGGTGACTTAGAAGTGAGAGTGAATTGCAGATTTAGTTAGAGAAGAATAGAGGATAGAGAAGGATATAGCATTGAGACATTTGATCATGAAGGATCAATAAGATATTGTGTAGAGGTGATCTATTATTAGGCAAGCAAGTGTCAATCACAGGATCTATGCTGAGACATTTTAACAGGTGATTTTATTTAAATCTCTTCATAGAGTAGTCCTAACAAGCTGTATGAAATCCTTTAACATGGTGCTTACTTAGTTGTAAGTTGAATTCCTCTAACTAGACACACTTCTAAAAAGGTGTTAAAATCCTCTAACAAGGTGAGACTTAATAGTCTCTGTAAGCCTTTAATAGGGCAGTCCTTTCACAGGGTAGATCATGTTTCATGGTCAAATCATTGTAACCTCCATTGGATACACTTTATTATTGCAGTAGTGAAGATTTTTGGGTGTCATCCCCACCCCAATTTTACCTTCTCTCTTGGAGGGTTTTAGGGTAATCACATCTAGTGTTATGTGTGTGAATGCTTACATGGTTATGTGATTTAGATACATATGCTTTACATGTTATTTTAGCTTACTTATGCATGTAATGAATGAATGGTGAAAGTTTTATGGGTCTACTGATTCACCACCCCCCCCCCCCCCCCCCCCCAAACTAAGAAGTTTAATATTTCCCCTTGTAATTCGAACACTATGATGTTGATGGAAAAGTCATTGGAAGTGGTGTTCAAACAAGAGGTAATCTATTTTATGTTGACATGAATGAATCAACTTGTTTTTTTGTACAATTTGATGATGTGTAGATGTGGCACAAAAGGTTATGTCATGTGAATCATGACAACTTGATTAGTATCAGTAAGATGAAAAGAGTCAGAGGTTTTTCAAAACTGAAGAAACTTGATAATGTGATTTGTAAACAATGTCGATTAGGCAAGATGACAAAATCTAGTTTTAAGAGTAAGACTTATACTTCAAATGAAATTCTAGAATTAGTTCATAATGATCTATGTGGACCAATTGATGTGGAACACTACAAAGGTGACAAGTTTTTCATCCTATTTGTTGATGATTACTCTATAGTGATGATAGTGATATTTTTTAGACAAAAATTTGATGCTTTTCAAATGTTTAAGTGGTATTTGGAAAGAGTTGAAAAGGAAACTGGTAAAATCTTGAAATGTTTGAGATATAACAAAGGTGGAGAGTTTACATCAAATGAATTAAACAATTTTTACAATGACAGAAGAATCAAAAGACAAACATCTACACCAAGGAGCCCTCCACAAAATGGGATAGCTGAAAGGAGAAACATATATGTGATGGATTGTGCAAGAACACTAATGATGGAGAAGAATGTTACTTTGAAAAACTAGAGAGAAGTTGTTAGTACAACTGTCTATACCTTGAACCCAATACAAATCAAGAAAGGTACAAATTTCACACCTTTTGGATTATGGTATGGATACTCACTCAATGTCAAAATATTTAAAGTATTTGGAAGTAAGTGTTACATACTAAAGGACAACAGAAAAGGAAAACTTGATGTGAAAAGTGATGAAGGTATAATCCTAGGATATTCCACAAGAAGTAAAGCTTATAAGTGCTTAAATACTAACACTAACAAAGTTGTGGAAAGTGCAAATGTGAAAGTTGATGAATATACAGAAGTACATGAAGATGAACACAAGAAGGAACCTAAAAATTAAAAAACCTTTATATACTACTATAAAGGCATGTCTGCTAATATTGATGAAATTGAAAACCAAGCTACTAATCAACAAGAATTAGTGATCGTCAAGTCACAAACAATGGATGTCGATTTAGATTCAAGAACCAAGTTGCATTCAAGAGTTGAGGTACATTATAATGCCAAGATTAGTTTAGACAAAAGGAATGTTAAGTTGCTAGAAAAATAAGTATACAATGAACTTGAGATTGAACTTCATGAACAACCCATTGTTGAAGAAAGAAGATCAGAGCCAAGATTATCAAAATATGTCAAAAGACATCATCCTACTGAACAAATCATTGTAGAAAAAGAGGATGGACAATGATAAGGGATAGGTTAAGAAATGAGACATGTTTTTTAAGCATACATGAACCTAAAACAATGAAGGATGCACTAGAGAATGAAGAATGGATTCAAGCCATGAATGAAGAAATTGATAAGAACAAAACCTAGACACTATTACCTAGACCAGAGAACAAGAATGTTATTGGAACCAAGTGGGTATATAGAAACAAGTTAGATGAGAATGGTGAAGTAACAAGGAATAAGACAAGATTAGTCTACAAAGGATATGCACAAGAAGAGGGAATTTATTATGGAGAGATATTTTCCCCAGTTGCAAGATTAGAAGGAGTAAGAACTCTATTTGCTTACTTTTCTTAGAAACGATTAAATTTTTTTCAAATAGATCTATGAAGTCAGCATTTTTGAATGGTATACAAGAAGTGGAGGTTTACATTGAACAACTTGAAGGATTTTTTGATCCAAACAATAGAAACTTGGTGTATAGATTGCACAAAGCTTTATATGGTTTAAAGCAAGCTCCCAAAGCATGGTATGAAAGATTGCATAATTATCTTGTGAAGATTGGTTTTCAGAAGACTGATGACAAGAACAATCTATATTTGAAGACAAAATGAGGTAAAGGAATTTTACTAGTTGAAATATATGTTGATGATATCATATTTGGAGGACAAAATGCATTATGTAAGACATTTGCAAATCAAATGATGAAAGAATTTGAGATGTCTATGTTTGGAGAGATAAAATTCTTTGTTGGATTACAAGTATATAAGATGAAATAAGGTATTTATATTACTCAATTTAAGTATGTAAAGGAAATCTTGAAGACTTTTGGCATGGAAGATTCAAGACTAGTTAGTACTCCCATGGTGACAAGACATAAATTATCCAAAACTGATGATTCTGTTGAGGTAAATCAAACATTGTATAGGTCTATGATTGGAAAGTTGCAATATATAGTTCATAGCATACTTGATATTGTACTAGTTGTTAGGATTGCTATAAGATTCTCTACAAATCCTAAGGAGAATCACTTAATGGTTGTTAAAAGGATGATGAGATACTTAAAAGGGACAAAAGATTATGGTCTATACTACAAGAAGTGACAAGCTTGAATTGAGATCCTATACAAATGTTAATTGGGTTGGAAACATTGATGATAGGAAAAAGACAAGTGGTGGAACATTTTTCTTAGGTAAAATATTAGTTTCCTAGACTAGTAAGAAACAAAATTGTATTCACAATCTATTGTTTAAACTGAATATGTGGTTGTTGCAGTGAATTGTAAAAATGTGGTATGGATCAAACATTTACTCAAAGGAATGAAGGAAGAAATCACTAAACTTTTGGTAATCTACTATGACAATACAAGTGCTAAAAACATATCTAAGAATCATGCGATGCACACCAAGATAAAGCACATTGCAATAAAATATCATTATTTGAGAGAATTGGTTCAAGAAAAAGAAGTGAGAATGGAATATGCGAATACAAGGGAATAAATAGCTGATATGTTCACAAAGGCTTTACCTAAAGATGCACATGAATATCTTAGAGGTAAGCTAGGGGTGATACCCCTACCTCAAGCTACTTAAAGAAGTAATAGTAGTGCTCTACATCAATCAAGCTTAATGGCATACTTTACAACTTGATGCAATGGATCTTACTTTAGGAACTTCCTAAAGTAGGGAAGGAGCTAAAACAAAAGATATATAGTCACAAGCAAGATGGAAAAGGGAGAACCTTATCAAGGAAAATTGATTCGTTGATATCTACATGAATAGATGACAAGTCTTTGGTATTGTTGTCAAAGAGGGAGAGTTTGCTAGAAGAAAGAGGGAGAGTTGATAGGAAACCTAGTGAGAGTTTTACAGAGTTGATAAGAAACAAAGGAAGGATAGATACTGATAGAGGGAGAAATTCCAATACAAGGTTTAAGTTTCTTTTTCATATTATTGTCGATATTGGTTTTCCATCAATGCCAAAGAGGGAGATTGTTGAAAGTATAGAAATGAGGGAGATTGTTGAAACCTATCATGGAGAAATAATTATTTTATTACTGATGTCAAACCTACTACTTGTTGATAAGAAAATTGCTTACTTTGGTGGTCAAAATTCTATCATTTGATTAATTGATGAAGAGGATTTGAGAAGAAAGGATAACAAGAGTACCTAGAGAAAGGTTGAGTTATATGGTGTATAAAAGGAGCACTAAAACCAAATAAGACTGATGATATAGTGTATTGTTTATCTACTTGAGGCTACAATGAAAGGATATTGAAGTAAAGACAAGAGAAGACTATGCAAAAAGAATGTGTCTGCCAAGCCTGACCAAGAAAATAGTGTAAGCCGAGAAATTTATTTTAGGCTGAGCAGATAGAAAATAAAAGCCAAGAAAAATAAAGTATAGTATGTGCAAAACATCAGTGAATTTTTGTATGAGCTAAACAAAGATTTAGTTTATGTTGATCAACCTAGTTTTTGTCGAGCATTAGAAGGTAGTTATTGTCGAGTGACAACATAAAGAGTTTGAATGAAGATTTGATGAATATGAGCTGAAAAAGTTGATTTCTTGAATTATGTGATGAATTTTGAAGATAAGCATGATGAGTTGGTGACATAGAATTCAAGATAAATCATTTTGAGATGAATTTAATGAGGATTGTAAGAGAAGTTTCTAGAGGAAACAAAATGGAAAGAAGGGAATCTAACCTAACCCTAAGATGGACGTTTGTGATTAAGCAAAAAATGATCAAATTTATCTATTTAAGGAGATACAAGGCCATAAGAAAACTATCTATGTATATGAGCAAGAAAGATAAGAAATCTGGAGGTGTTGCTTCATATGGTGGTCAAAGGAATGTATCCACAATTTGCATACTAAGCAAGAAGGCTTAAGGAGGTGAAGGCATGAAGGGTGAACAAGCAATTAGAAATGAGGGGGAATGAATGCCAACCAGAATGGAGAGTTGTATCAGAGGTCTAAAATTTGCAAGTAAGTTGTTTTATATCATATCAAGTCCTACTATTACTTTCTAACAAGTGTATCAATCTTGATAAATCCTTTGGATTATGGTTGATCTAATAGTCATGAGTAAATCCTTTAATAGGGTGATAGTCTAATGGAATGTTCTAAATTCCTCTAACAAGGCCCACTTCTAATAGGATGATTGAAATCCTTTAATCAAGGTCACATTTAATAGTGTGTACTATAACCTTTAATAGGGTTGGCTCCTCATAGAGCTCACTTCACAAGAGAGAAAATTGGTATAATGTTACTAGTGGTTTTCTCAAATTGGGTTTCCATGTTAAATCCTTGTGTCAAAATTGTGTGATTGATTTGTGATAACTTATGTTTACATTTCTACAAAGTTCACTTGACCTAGGATAGTAATATACAAAGGTTTGAGATATTGTATGATCTAATCAATGCATGCACCTATAATTGTACATTTGGACCTTGGATAATTGTTCACACCCCCCCACCCCCCTTAGTTATTCTAAATTTTTCCAATAGGATACTTCTTGGTTTGGGAGTGTTTTGTTGATCTAATTTGTGTTTATTGTTGCATCATTCTACTATTTAGAAGGAAGGTTAAATATTTTTTTTTTCTCATCTAGTGCATCATGAAACAAATCATTAAGATTACTTGTATTAGTTTGGGAAGCATTATGATTCCCCAATGGTGCAATTAGTACCTTACTTAATTCATATGTTTAAGTTGATGTCTCTATTTTGGTTCAGAGGTATTTGGCTAGAATAGTTTAAGTCCTTGTATGGGGCTAAAGATTTAGGTTGAAGAAGCTTGTCAAAACCCCATGCTTCAAAGGTTAGGGGATGCTTTCAAAAAAACCTTGTTTTTCATCTCTTTGTGGCTTTTCTAGTCTTTTGATAAAATTAGTCAGTTTTTGGTTTATGGTTTGTTGTTTTTCCTTGATTATATTCTTTGGCAACATTACATTTTGGGTTCTAGATATTGGTAAATTTTGATGGTATTAGTTCCCTCCAAAACTTGTTGTAAGTGGTTTCGAGTCCTCTCAAAACATGTTTTTTTGAGAAGAGAGGAAGATTGAAGGATGGTTTTTGTAGGGATAAGTTGTGTGTACAATACATGGAAAGATAAGGAGAACTTTAGTTTTGGAGATAAACTAAAGACATATTAATTCCTCAAACCTATGAATGGTATTTGTCTTAATATATATTGCACCTAAAGGGAGATGTGGAATCTAGCTATCATGCTAGAAAATAGATACACTCTCAAGTTATGGATGTCATATGGCAAGAGTAAATCTCTAAAATAGAAATGTTAGTTCCTTTTGGTACTCACCTATACTAAACTTGAATGATAAAAGAGATAGAAGGATGTGCTTGTGAAAAAGGAAATCTAAAGCTAAAGGGTGATGCACTAGTGTAATACCTTGACTTGTAGTGAAAACCCTCACATAATTACTCGTAAAACAAGCATTTGAAACCCTACAAAATTGGCTCTTATGAAAATGCTGATATTCTAATATTTGAAGAGGAAAAAGATAATGTTTTCTCAGTTTCAATATTAAAAACTAAGATACAATCATATATTTTCACCATGGATACCATATTTTGCTTTAAAATTTGAAAGGATATTGACTAAACAAAGATTAAGCACAATATTTGAATCAAATAACTCATAATTAATGTTGAACATGGAAAAACAATTGTGAATGAATCAGTCTATGCATATAAATAACCAAGAAATCTGCTAAAACCATCAAGTTTCCAATACAATCTTCCAAAATTTGCAAAGTATAAAAGTGTGGCCAAAAAAGAGAACCCATAAAAATTAGGTGAAAAGACAAAATATAGGCCATCCATATGAAAGGCTTGAACAGATTATAAAAACAAGGGAAAAGAGGGGCCAAACTGTTACAAACGTGTAGTTCACCACCTCAAGAATCTCATAGATCCAAGTCAAACTGATGTGGAACTCCAAATTGATGTAGAATTGTCCACAACTGCCTCAAATATCCATAAATATCTCCCAAAATCATGGAAAACTCTATGGGGTCAAATATAGGAATAAATAACTCAAAATAGGGGTGTAACTACAAGAAATTGAAGCCCAACTACTTGCAAGACTTTGTTAACTAATATAAAACTCAAAATGCATTCATAAAACCTCCAAAATTGCTCCAAAACTAAAAAAGTTCTTTAAATACCTGCCAAGTACTAGAAAAATAAGAGTCCCTCCTTTGGTATATCTGTGCATATGAGAAAACAAAATTTGGTCTCCTCCCATGCATGCACAACTCTAGATCTAAAAAATATACTCCAAGTGCATGTAGAAAATGTACCATTATGTCATCTCATAAAGTCAAAATAATTAAAAATAATAATCATATTTATCAAAGTGAGCTTATGACTTTCACTTGAGTAAATATCTTTATTACTTTAACTTGATTTTTTTTAAATATATAATTTCTTAATTAAGGTAATATAAAATATTACTTAATTAAAAATTCATATATCATAAATATGTTTTTGAAATTAAAAGCAACCAAAGCAAGGTGGTCGGCCCATATACAAGCAAAAAGCTGGTAACTAGCACATTACCAACCGAAACCACTAACAAACAAAAGACTAACTAAACAACATTAACTTTCCAAATGTCTGCAGATACAACCAAAGACCAAAAACTAAGCTAAAACCAAATAAAGGAAACAAGCTAACTACGAAAGTTCTACATAATCAAAAATGGCAACTAGGCCAACCCAAGTCATAATTACAGTTGTAAACTAGCAAAACCAAACTACAAGTAAAACATTAAAAGTCTTGGATCCAAAGATCCCAATAAACTGAAAAAACTTAAAAAACTTATTTTTCATTTTTTCCTTTCCCCTTCACTTGCAGTAGGATTCGGGCCTAGTCATCAGCAAGGAACTTGAAGAGCAATTTGTGGTCCTCCATATCCATACTTGCATCCTCCTTTTCCTATGCTAGCAATTGAAGGGCAGTGGCAGCAACATGAGTAACTTTAAGGCTGAATTTGGAGAAGATAAAGAACCCCTCCTCCAAAGCTTTAACCCTTCTTTCTAGATTCATATACCACTCCTCTAGCACCTCGGTCCCTTCCTTAGACCCTGCTTCAACCTTTGATGCATCCTCCTTAATTTTTTGCACCTATAAATCATCCTGCAAAACCCATGGGTTAGAGGAAACCTTAGAATTATCCTTAGTAGGGAATAAAATGGTTATGGGGGAATTATCCATCTTGCTGATCTCCTCACAAAAGGTAATGGGTTTGAGGGAAAAGTTGGTAGACACATGGGTGATCTCCATTTTCTCAACATTTTTAGCAAACACCTGGGTTTGAGCATTATCCATCGAATTGTCCCCTGAGTTAAAACTTTTCTCCACATCCTCATTACCATCATCCTTCTTGGAGTTGGAATTATCTTCCTCCTCCCTTCTATCGCTATTATTTTCAGAATTATCTTCCTCAACCTCCTCAACTAGATATCTAATGGACTTCTATTTGCTCCTAGCCTAAGATTGAGCAAGCCTACCAAATCTCCTCCTAGCCTTACCCCCGGTCTCCTCCTCCAAGTCCTCTCCAACAACCTCAATCCGTTTTTCAATTTTCATCTTCTTGTTTCCCTTTTGTTCCATGGCTATATCAAGTTTTTTCTTTTTCTTATTTTCCTTACTAGGGGATGGCCTGGGGGTGTGAATTTCCATGCTTGTACTAGAGCTCAAGGGGGAGTTCTGGCCATGACTTGGGTTTTCCACCACCACCACTCTAGGGGGGCACAAGGCAAGGTAAAACTGATAAAGGCAGAAGATTAAGCCTTGATAAATTATGGTGAAATTTAAACCTTTACTCCTTTTTTCCCTAACATCTGCAACCATGTACTCAAGAGAATGCAGAAGATAAAAAGGGATAGAAATGAAATCCCTATTCTTAAAAGGATTCAACATAGGGAAGTGATAGTAATAGCATACACCGAACCTACCCTCCAACGTTAAATACCTCATACAGACTAGGCACACATCATCTCAGGGGGCGGGTAGCTTGTCTCTTTTAAACCTTCCTCTATAACGAATTGGCTCCTCATCCTTTGTGAAGAAGCTATTCATGGTGGCCTCATCAGTAATTTTGGTTAGCTTCCTCCATTTTTTCCGCTTCATAGAGAGGTCAGTTGCCATGGAAATCACTTCCTTAGTGACTTGGAAGGTGATTCCATTAATGGTAACCTTTCTATCATTCTAGCCATTAACAAACTAGAGCACGCAGTTCTCGTGATACCCAACCATCGACTGCATGTAGGGTAAAAAAACCCCTTCCTTCAGTAGGAACCAGGTAGCCATTCTATCCTTAAAATTCTCAATTTTTATAGGTTCCAACCTATTCAGGTCCCCCCCCCCTCCATATCAATTTCTCCAATTTTGGGCACCCCTTCTTTAGTAATACACATATGAACTATCATAAATATGTTATGATAAGCTCTATTTCATATTTATAGGGCAAATTTGTTTGTCTTACCGATGACTTTAGGGCTTAAAATACCATAATCATAAAACTACTTTTTCATTTTTATCTTTCATCTTTTTACTTCTCCTTTTCTTTCTGGAACATTCAAGTGATGCCACTAGTTAGGGCATGGAATGAGGGTTATGTTGGAGACTGTATTCAACTGCAAGATCTCCAAATTTATAGGTGTATAGTGAAATGGGGTACACTTTTATAAACTATTACACTTGAGAGAACTCATGATGTAGTGTTTCTCAAGAAGCGGCTTATAGCTTCCCACTTTTAACATGCAAGGGAAATCAAAGAGATGTGATGTGTGTGGCTCTCAAATGAAGCAAGATAAGTGACCCTTACTAGGTACACTACAAGATGGAAGATTCAATGGAGTAAAGAAATGAGATGTTATCCAATGATTCCCAAGTGAATATGCAGGATGCAAAGCAAACTAATATGATTGCAAAAGCTACTCTAAATGATGATGCAAATGTAGATACAAAATAAAGAAAACTAAAGCTAACAAGATGAGAGTTACAATCATCCTAATTAGATGATGTGATTTAACCTAAAATGTAATAAAGGAAATATTAAGCTAAGATGAAAGTAAACAAATGACAATGCAATTAATAGTGCTCAAGTGCTTAGGAAATTAAGTGAAAGTACAACACCATAACAATAGCATGAACACGATATCTATGAGAGAGTGAGGAGAGAGACTCCTTTTAAAGAGCAATGAATGGTTAGAGATTAAGAGCAAAAATCAAGGGTGAAGAATTATTCTCATTTTCAATTTGTGCACAAGATTATTAAGAGGAAAAATCAATGGTTATGTTTAAGAGGCAAAAGAATGAGTGGAGGAGATTAAGAGGCAAAAGATATTCCACTCACCTTGGAAAGTGTACATTCAATGTGAAGACAAAAGTCATTTTCTTTTTATTTTTAAATTAGGAAATTCTTTTTTATGGCACACATAGGATAAAGGGGATTTATTTAATTAAAATCAAGAATGTTCTTCTAATTAAATAAAGACTTAGGATAAAATGGTCAAACCATAGAATTGATGATTTAACCAAAGATTAATGATTGATAGATATGCAAATTGATTAAGTATAAGATGTATTCTATCATAGAGATAGATAGATAGATAGATTGATAGATAGATATATAGATATTATATCACCCCCTCATATAATTCTCTCAAGCCTATAGAGAGATATTTTTGTCACAAAAGCTTGCACACTTACTTGAAGTTTGACCTTGTTGGTGTAAATAAGTATTTACTATTTACACTTTACTTAAGTTTACTTAGGTTAATGCATTATTTCATTATTTTGCATTATTATTTATTTTTTGAGACACTTAGGAGTTTGTGTACTCTCATGAGTTGTCATGTTGACAACACAAAACTATGCAACTCTATTTTAGCACATGGTGTCTACAACACTGGAGTTTGCATCATTCAGTGAGTTGTCATGTAGACAACACAATTATTCGCACTCCCTTATTAGCACATGTTCTCTACACCATTGATTTGCATTATACACCATTGTAGGCTTATCCTCACATCATCACACTTACTTTCGTGCTTAATGGAGGATAACCCATATCTGCTGAATATGTGCCTGGTTGTATGACTTATCATGTTGTTGACTTATATGCATTCTAGAAGCTCTGTAGAGGCCTTTATATACAAGCACTCCTAGTGTACTTTCATATGGCATATTGAATGAATATATTGTCATTCTGATCATACTCTCTCTTTGGTCTACTATTGTGCTTATGTTTGAGTTCCTTTGTCTTGGGTAAATTCTGTGCGAAGCCAAATTCTTACACGGTATCAGGGGAGATTCTCTACACATAGTTGTTTGAGACCATTCATGCTTCAACACCTCAACCCAAATCTAGAGTATCTGTAGAAATTTTGAGAGTCTAGAGTCAGATCTGACCTTGCCATTGCGTCCAAAATGTTGATTTGGTGAAGATCGACTATAAATTTGCTTATGTTGGGATAAAGTTGATCGTGAGGCAAAATATTTTTGCAAACCAACACCCGAAGGCACCAATTTGCAAACTGGGTATGGTTATTTAATCGATCTAATTATTTATTTTTTAAATCTACATTTAATTAAATCTCTGCAATTTATTTTCAAATTGGGTATTTAGAAATTTTTTTGCCCAGTCAGGTTGCCAGAGATTTTTTTTTTTTGTAGAATCGGGCAGTCACACCTTGGCTCTGTAATTTTAGAGGAATTTTTGTATTATTTTGCAAGGAATATTCTATTTTTCATCAGTAGGAAAGTTTGCATTATTTCGTACCACAAAAATCTGGCTTTAACCTCAACGGGATCAGCCGCTCTTCAAATTTTTTAGTGGCCGATTTCCACAAATCTGACAAAGGCACGACAACTCCCTTACAAGCGAGCTTGGATTTACTTTAGCACAATGGACTGTTTGTTTTAAACAACCCACATCCACGCTGACCCACAAATGTGGGATAATTACCAAAAGACTCCGACAGTGTTAGCAATTCTAGCTTGGAAACATGATTTTTGGAGCAGCATATTTCGGTTGCAGTGACTGAATTTCAAATGCCCAGCATTGGCCTATTGAATCATTTTCTAGGCTATTGTAAATTATTTTCGGGTGAGGTGTACAATTCCTAGTGTCCGACAACTAGTCACCTTGTGCCACATGGCTATCGAGCCCGCACCAATGCTGCTACACAAAAAATTTTAATTCAACCACACACACACTTCAAACTATGAGCACAATCAGCAGTCCACAATGGATAGAGAACACATCAATCCATGTGGCATTGACTCACCAATCTAATTAGCACCTAGTTGTCATCCAATCAGCGACATGTCATCCACCGTACCTTGCACACTCAACGGACTTTTTATGCCACGTAAGCAATCCACTTTAGTTGCACTGTACTTTGCCATGTTAGATTTTTTGTATAGTCTATATAGTTCTATACTGCCATGCAAGTTGATGATGTCATCATCCATATGATTGATGTCATGCTGACATCATCACTGGCTGAGTTTTCACTGACATCATCACATTTACGAGCCTAAATTTGATGGTCATCTGACCATCATTTTAGGGCAAATTAGAACTATTGTGACAACTGTATGATCATCAAGTTTAACCCCATCTTTTGCTAATGCAACCCCTCTCTAGATTGATTTTTGATTTTGTAGTTTTGACTTTGGGAGGCCATATCTCAGTCATCCAGACTCCAAATTAGGTGCATTTTTTTTGAAATTGGGTAGAATTTCCTAAAATTTTTAGTGGTATAGCTCTTTTCTATTTTTGGTACACGAATTTGTCAGAATTTATGTTTTTTGGTGATTGTACTTGCATAATCCTATATTTTGCAACTTCAATTGCTCTGTACACGCACATCTAGACTCGGAAAAAAGTTCCATTTTTGTTGAAAGCACATTATTTTTCATCTACTTTCTTGATTTGTAGTCAGATTATAGGGTTGCGTGGACAAAAGTGTCACTTACAGCAATAGGGCCTTTCTTTACTTTGTATTGCTTCAAAATTGTAGCACATTGTAAAGTTCTAGACTTGTAATCTTTCAAGAGGTTGTAACAAGAAAAAATTAGAAGTCCACAAAGACCAAAATTGGCAAGTGGCCATTGTAATCATACTACTTATAAAGTGCCAAAAAAGAATCTATTTTGGGGGGGTTTCTTGATTTAGTGAAAAGGGAGGGTGGGGTGGGGGGGGCATTCTTGGTGTTGTGTTCTCTCTTTTGTACAATTTTCTTTCATTTTTTGCATTATGGGAAATTTTAACTTTCCAAAATTAACACCACATAACTATGCTACATGGTCCATCAAAATGTGGTATCATTTAATGCATAGTGGAGTTTCTCAATATGTAGATGGTACTCTTCCTAAACCAACAGGTGATAATGTATCAGCAAGTGATATTTCAACTTGGGTAGCAATGGATAGGAGAGCCCTAGGTGATATATGTTTGGGGGTTGATGATAAGATTATGTATCAAATTAAGAAGTGTTCTACATCCAAGGAAGCTTGGGATACCCTTAAAAACCTATATGGTAAAGTGTCTAAAGATGATATTTTCAAAATTGAAGATGATCTTGCCTCCTTAGATCTTAAGTCATTTGATTCTATACAAGATTTTATCATCAAGGTGAATGAATTAAGGACAAAGCTTACTTATTGTGGGAATTCTATCAAAGATGATAGATTGATCTATCTCATACATAACAAGCTACCATCAGAGTATTCCACATTTGGTTCTTCTTTTAACACCTCAAAGACTACATTAGGGTCTACCTATAAGAAAGTGTCCTTTGATGAATATGCTGGATACATAAGAAAAGAAGTTGAAATCAATGGGGATTCTCACTTCAGCTAAGTCTAAAGCATTGGTGGCCAACAATGGGGGTTCTCAAAATTCAATCGAACAATCTTCAAATAAAGGAAAGGGTAATAATAAGAAAAAGAAGTGGAAGAAAAAATCAAAGGATGTAGAAAATACAACACCATAATCCAATCAACAAGGCAAGTCTTCCTTAAATTCCAACAAGAAGGGGGACAACAATAAGGAGAAGAAAAAGTGTGCCTATTGCAAGAAAATGGGTCATGAAGAACATGAGTGTTATCTTAAGAAGATTGATGAGTAACCAACATCATGAAGAAACATAATGTTCCATTGCCTAATGCTTATAAGGATAAAGGGTCTTCTTTAGATTCAAAGGGCAAAGGGAAAACACTCATGGCTAATTCAAATTCTTTAAAGGAATGGATTCTTGACTCAGGTGCCTCATATCACATGGGTTCTTCAAAGGAGGATTTCTTTTCAATGAAGCAATCAAAGGTACCACACATCAAAGGAAAGGAAATGTGAAAATGGAAAATGGAGAGTTTCAAGATGCTCTCTATGTTCCAAACCTAAGTTCAAATCTCCTATCAATCTACCAAATCACTCACCTCGGAGATGGACATAGAGTTGAGTTCCTTCCTGACTCAATACAGGTGCACAGTCTAAAAGATGACTCATTGGTTGCAGTGGCAAAAGTGAATCATGACAAAAGGTTGTACTCTTTCTCCCATTTTGTGCCCAAGTCTCCTTCAAAGGCCTTGTTATCTCAATCAAATTCAACAATGCAATTATGGCATTAGCAGTTTGGTCATCTTGCCTTCCACTACTTTCAACAACTTTGCACATATAGAATGGTCAAAGGTCTACCTCAAATTAACTTTTCCCACTGTGAATGTTCAATAGATTCAGTGGATATGCACCTAGAGGGGAAGTTACAAAAAGGGAAGTCTTCAAGAGCACTAGGTGTTCTGCAGATGGTTCACATGGTATTAGCAAGACCTTTTGCAACCAGCCAAGGTTGCTACATACTGACCCTCATTGATGACTTTTCAAGATACACTTGGTTCTACTTTCTTCATAACAAGAATGAAGTGTTGTACAAATTTCTAGCCTTCAAGACTCATGTAGAATAGAAATCGAGAAAAGCCATTAAAGTTCTAAGAATGGACAATGGAAGCATGTATGTGAATAGAAGACTAAAAGACTTTTGTAGACTTGAGGGAATTGATCTTCATAATTTGCCAACATTCAATCCACATAAGACAAATGTTGCAACATTAAGGATCCAAACTCTTAAGTCTATGGCAAGTTGCATAATACAAGCCAAGTCTCTAGATCCATCACTTGAAGTCGAAGCAATTAGTAGTGCCACTCACATTCTTAATAGGTCTCCTCATCCAGCCTTTAGATGGCAAGACTCCTTTTGAGGCATGGTTTTGCAAAAAACATATTGTGACACACTTTAGAGTTTTTATTTGTCCTACATGGGCAAAGATATCTTCTAGGGGATGCAAGGCATAGTCACCTCAGCCTTGTACTTTCATTAGTTATGAAGATAGTGTGAAGGCATATAGACTCATGGATCTAGAGACACATCAGATCTTTGTGGAGAAGGATGTACACTTTGAGGAAAGTTCACCCAGCTTATCCTCTAATCCTCTCCACACATCCTACCTTGTGGAAACTAATAGTGACACTAGCAATAATGCTTTAATAGATTCAAACATGTGGGGTTCTATCAATAGTTGCAGCAAGAGGTCACTACATCAGTTCAGTCCACATGCATACATAGCCACAATGATAGGTCCAACACAACAAGGTACATCTCATCTTCTAGGTCTAACTTCAGTGATAGATTTGGGGGACAATATTGATGATCTACCTCTTTTTCTTGATGCAGTAACACCTTCTTTAGTTGTCACGAGGGCTCCATCTGACCCTCTTGTTCATTCTCTACATGATCGAGCATTACAAGTTGAAGTGATTGTGGATACTTATGATCAACAATTGCAGAGAGGTTCTTCATCAGCTAAGGAAACATATAGTTCTTTGAGACAAGTTCTTTAGCTAGTTGAGCAAGTTTTAGAGACATCACTTATCTTTGAGATTCTTTCCATGCACAACGGAAGCATCTCATTTGTACCTTTGGCATTGTTTCTTCCTAATGGGAGGAACACCATTTTGTAGTCTTGGATCAACTTCTTCATCGGAGCAATCACTAGCATGCATTCTTCTTTGGGGGGGGGGAGCCTCTCTTGTCTCTCTTCCTCTTCTTATTTTTCTCTTATGTATATACTGGATGTATGTTGTAATGGGGGGGTCTTGATTACTCCATCCATCTGTACATCATGTGTATTTTTCATCTCTCTTTTTGGGGGAGGGTTTTTCCCATGAGGTTTTCCCTATTTCTCTGCTTTATGAGAGATTGCATTTCATTATGTACATGGGTACCTAACATGGCCTAGTAGTCGGGACCCATCATGCATTGCATCCTAGTTTTTGTAAGCTTAAGGGCATTCCCCTAAGTTTCTCTTAAGGGGGGTTGTTGGTGTAAATACATATTTACTAACACTTTACTTAAGTTTACTTAGGTTAATGCATTGTTCTATTATTTTGCATTATCATTTATTTTTTGAGATAGATAGGAGTTTGTGTACTCTCATGAGTTGTCATGTTGACAACACAGAAGTACGCAACTCTATTTCAACTCATGGTGTCTACAATACTAGAGTTTGCATCATTCACTGAGTTGTCATGTAGACAACACAATTATTCACAGTCCCTTTTTAGCACATGTTCTCTACACCACTAATTTGCATGATACACCATTGTATGCTTATCCTCACATCATCACACTTACTTTCATGCTTAATGGAGGATAACCCATATCCACTGGACATGTGCCTAGTTGTATGACTTATCATGTTGTTGACTTCTATGCATTTCAGAAGCTCTCCAGAGGCCTTTATATATAGACACTCCTAGTGTACTTTCATATGGCATATTGAATGAATATATTGTCATTCTAATCATACTCTCTTTGGTCTACTGTTGTGCTTGTGTTTGAGTTCCTTGGTCTTGGATGAATCCTACCCTAAGCCAAATTCTTACATGGTATCATAGCTTGGGGAGATTCTCTACACATAGCCATTCAAGACCATTCATACTTCAACACCTTGACTCGAATCTAAAGGATCTATAGAAATTGAAAGTGTCTAGAGTCAAATCTAAGCTTGCTATTGTGTTCGGAATGTTGATTCGGTGAAGATCAATTATAAATTTTCCCTTACCTAAAGTTTGACCTTGTTGGTGTAAATAAGTATTTAGTATTTACACTTTACTTAAGTTTATTTAGATTAATGCATTATTTTATTATTTTGCATCATTGTTTATTTTCTAAGACACTTAGGAGTTTGTGTACTCTCATGAGTTGTCATGTTGACAACACAAAAGTGCACAACTCTATTTTAGCTCATGGTGTCTACAACATTAGAGTTTGCATCATTCACTGAGTTGTCATGTAGACACCATATTTATTCACACTCCCTTTTTAGCACACGGTCTCTACACCACTGATTTGCATGATACACCATTGTATGCTTATCCTCACATCATCATACTTACTTTCATGCTTAATGGAGGATAACCCATATCTGGTGGACATGTGCTTAGTTGTATGACTTATCATGTTGCTAACTTTTATGCATTCTGGAAGCTCTCCAGAGGCCTTTATATATAGGCACTTCTAGTGTACTTTCATTTGGCATATTGAATGAATATATTGTCATTTTGATCATACTCTCTCTTTGGTCTACTGTTGTGCTTGTGTTTGAGTTCCTTGGTCTTGGGTGAATTTTTTCCTAAGCCAAATCTTTATAGACCTAAAGGCAACCTTGTGAAACATGGAAATTTTTTTTAAGTTGTGTGACTTGAACAATGAGATTGAGTCTCTAGAGAAGGTTGACTTCTTTACTATTAGGGTGCACCCAACTACTTCTTGAGAGAAAAAGGGAGAAGGTGTTGATCTCATATTAGTTTTGACAAATGAGTGTCAATACGCTTAAGTTATTTACTTTGTTCATGCCAAACTAGTAGTACATGCCAAGCATAACATATATATTAGACCATGCCGAGTCATAGTGAGTGCCGAGTAGATAGTATATGTTGAGTGACATAAGAGCAAAGAAAAAAGTGGATGCCAAGAAATATAGGTGCTGAGTCACAATAGAGAGATTAGTGTATGTCAAGCATCAGAGACTTTAGATGTCAAGTAAGATAGTCTTGACATATTTGTTTGTAAAGGCACAAATAACTATGTAAACCATTTTTGAGTTAACTTAAGATTGAATTTTGATATTTTAGAGTTAAGGACGAATCTCTAGTTGGATTCCCTATGCAATTACATGCAACCAATTAGAAAATGAGAAGGATTAAGTGGCAAAATGGATGAATCTCAGTTGTAGATTCATACCTAACCCTAAGTCACCAAGTCTTCTTAAGGAGGAAAAATCGTAAACTCTCTAGTGAGTGTGTAAAGAATTGAAGAAGCGAAGAGAGAAGTTTGCATGTGCAAATAGAGCATCCATGGTGGCTTAGAAGTTATGAAGTGAAACAAAATTGCATAATTAGTTAGAGTAGAATAGATGAAAGGAAAAGAATACAACAAAGAGACATCTGATTGAGAAGGATCAAGAAGACATTGTTTAGAGGTGATATGTTATCAAGCAAGCAAGTGCTAATTGCATGATCAAAGCTGAGATATTCTAATAGGTGATTTCAGTCAAAATATCTTAATAGAGTAGTCCTAACAGGTTGTATAAAATCTTCTAACAAGGTGCTTACTTAGTTGTGAGTTAAAGTCCTTTAGCAAGGCACACTTCTAATAGGGTGTTGAAATCCTATAACAAGGTGAGACCTAACAGTATTTCTAAGCCTTTAATAGGGTAGACCTTTCACATGGTAGATCATGTTTCATAGTCAAAACATTGTAACCTTCATTGAATACACTTTATTACTATAGTAGTGAAGATTTGTGAGTGTCATCCACACCCTAGTTTTAACTTCTCATTGGAGGGTTTCTGGGTAATCATATCTGGTGTATATGTGTATGATTTCTTATGTGTTTATATGATTTAGATGTATATGCTTTACATGTTATTTCAATTTACTCATTGAATGTATGAGATGGATGTGTAACAACTGGTATCAGAGCTTTGTTCTCTGAAAGAGAAGCTTTGCAACTTTGAGGAAAGATCTTGAAATGGAAGTCTAAAAGTTGGGAAAGACTATTAAGAATTAGAAAATTGAAATACAACTCATTCTACATCAGCTAGCTGAAGCCAGAGAAGAACTAAATAAATATTTGAAGATAAGGAAAGAAATTGCTATTGTAGAGAATGTCACACAATATAAAGAGATAGACACTACTAAGCTGTTTGTAGATGGAGACTCCAATTAATTTGATGCAATAGTTGTAGATCTAATGAAAAAAAATAGAGACCAAGCTGAAGAAATTAGAAATCTCAAGTTAGAGCAAGATTCACAAGCTATACTATTATGTGAGGTGACTAAACAGAAGAAGAAAGCCATGGATGAAAAAGCTATGATTGAAGAAGACAAAAGAATTTTGGCCAATAGATTGGAAGAGAAATCATCAGAACCAACCAAGATTTCCAACATGCAATTAGATATTCTAAGTCAAATGATGAATGCCAACTATGAATTGAATGTCAAGAATATTGAGATAACTACATTGAAACTGCAAAATGAACAATTACAGAGTGACCTAAAGAGAGAAAAGGATTTTTTTGAAAGTTTCAACAAGCCAAATGAAGCCATAAAATACTTTGAGAAACTATTAAGATCCCCTAGATCCAATAATGATACATTTGGATTGAGATACACAAGTATTAAAGAAGGAGAATCATCCAAAAGTGCAGAAGAAAGGAACAACAAAGGTAAGAACTTCAAACCTACTTGTCATAATTGTGGTAAGAAAGGACATACTACTAATGTGTGTAGGAGAAAGTCTGCAAATTAGAATGCCAAGCCTAAGAACATGGCTCACTACCATAAGTGCAACAAACAAGGTCATCAGGCACATGAATGCAGAACTAGGACCATCCGAGCACAAAGATTTGAAGGATATTGTTACAATTGTTAGAAGTATGGACATAGAGCTTTTGAATGCAGATTGAAACTCATGTGGTCATCAAATAGGCAAACAGAGGTAAGGAACAAGGGAAACTCTTATAACTGGGATTATAATACAAGATATAGTTGTCATTATTGTCAATAATATGGACATGTTCCTGAGAATTGTATTAGGACACACTTTAGTGGTAACTACAAAATATGGTTAAGTCAAACCACATATTTTAGCTGTTTGAAGACTAGTCACATTAGTAGGTATTGTCCAACTAGGTCAAAAGCACCAAGTTGTGAATTTGATAAAGGCAAAGGCAAGGTAGATGTTGAACACATCAAAGATGAGATGAATAAGACATGGAAAAAGAAAGATGATTGCAACACATCAAATGGAGAAAGGATCACTTCACCCAATGGGTCAGGTGATCACACCTCATCAAACTAGGGAATGAAGAGGTATGTGGGACTAATACTTAAATGTTATATCATACATTAGTTCCAAAATGACTTAGCACTAAAAGGATTACATTAGCATGAATAAAGATGCAAGATGTTATTAGAAATCGAAGATAAATCTTCAAGTTTTTCATGTTGTTGCCAAGTATGAAATATTTCCTATGTGTGTTGAGTGAAATGCTAGAAGATGTCAAGCTCATAGTGGTTGTTGAGTGATTGAAATGTCAATGGATGCCGAGTGAGCCTCAAATTGGTTGATGTTGAGCTTACAACTGTATAAGCACTCAACATTTATTGTAGGTTTTTCAAAGGGTATTTGATCAATTTTAGCTCATTTCACATCATTTCAAATTCAAGAAAGAGCGAGAAGAGCAGAAGGTAATCTAGAAATCCATTCCAAGCAGTTACAGAAGATTTTAGCAGTGATTTTACACCAATTCGTTAGATTTCATAAGGTATTTATCAAGAGCTGAGCTATGCAGTTAAAATTTTGTAAACCCTAGTTTCACATTATGGCATCTAGTTCAAAGAATGTAAAGGATGAAGTTTTGAATGTTTAGTTAGTGAGTAATGAGGTCAAGCAACCCATTTTCAAAATTATTCCTGACATTTATTATAAGCAAGACCCTTTTGGTGCATTGTCGATAATTCCACCAAATGTGATAATGGTGCAAGATGTAAGAAAATACTACAAATGTAAGATAGCAAGCATTGGTGATATGGAGATTAGGGAAGCATACAAAAAACTTTGTGATAATGGTGTTTTGGAGGAAGAGTTCAAAATCATTGAGAGGAAGGGATTAACAAGAGCCCTAAATTTTTCAAATGTATTCAAGACAGAGTGGATAAGGATAGTACTTAGCCAAATTCATGATGGTTCATTATGGCTGGACAATGGACCTATCAAAATTACTAAGAGAATAATTCATAAAGTTACTAGTTACCCAAACCTAGATTGGCCTAAGACACTATGAAGTGATTCAAATGAGGTGATTGAGAAGAATACTGGAGCTGTCTGGAACAAAAGAGGCATGACAATTGATACAATTATTGATCCATTGATTGAATTTGCTGTAAGGGTGATTTCACACAAGTTTTACCAATCTAGTAGATTGAATTGTGTGCCCTATATAGCTGTGGATGTGGGATACAAAATTGTAAAGAAAGATCACACATATTATCTAGTAGAGCTATAATTGTAACAATTGATGGAGAGCCTTAGAGAAATTAGAAAGACAAATAGTGCACAATGTAAAATTGGTTCTATATTGATTTGTATATTCTTTTGTGTAAAACACATTCTCATCATTTGGCATTGTGGGATGGAAAACCAACAAATTAGTAGTAGTAAAGATTGGTGAGCACATTGAGCAATTAGGAGAGAATTTTGAATCTTTGATGACAAGTTATTTTGAAGACTTCAAAAAGTCAATGAAGGAAAGATTGAGAATACCAGTATCCTTAGTTGAGAAATATTATGATGATGTATGTTTTCTTATGGATGTTGATTATACATTTGTAAAAGTTGCTACACCAAGGGTGAGATGGTTGAGACCCTTAGGTTATGAAATAAATGTGGATGAGGTCGTTGTAGCTATAACAACTTTACTTGCAGAAGAGGTAGATAAAATTGCAAAGGTATTTTGAAATTATGAGATGGTAAAGTCCAAAATTACTATAGAATTGAAGATTTCCTCTACCATTAATAAAAAGAAGAAGATAGTGAAGAAATTGAAGCTAAGTTTGGAGAGGGTGTTAAGGAGGAAGAAGAAGAAGAAGAAGAGGAAGAAGAGGAAGAAGAAACCCAAGCACAAGCACCACTTACATTGACTCAGGGTATGGAAGAAGACCAAGAAGAGGAGGAGACTGAAGGTGCTAAGGGAGAAGAAGCCGAGGAAGTAGCTACTCCTACCGAGAAAAAGAAGAGGAAGGCTAAGGCTCAACTAGTGACTAAAGCTAAGAAGGTAGCTAAGTCAAGTTAACCCAAGTTTACTATACCTACTATGAGAGCTAGTACATGTGGAATAGCCCAAAAGGCTAAGAAAAAGACAAAATAGGTAGAACAAGGAGGTCAAAAGAAGAAGAGACCAAGAAGGAAGTATGTGGCACATTTCGAGTTTGATGAAGAGAAAACAAAGTCAAATGACAAAAGCTAATTTAAGGTGGTGAGTCATAATCCTCTTTCAGATCTTGAAAATTTATGTGAAAATGTTAAGAATAGTGCAAACCTATCAGGATTTACACATGTGGATTTTGATAATTTGGTGAAGTAGAGAAAAATCAAGTGGAGGATGCCATATATGCCATGATGGAAAAATTCAAGATAACTCCACTAGAAATTGCCAACTCAATGCCAAAGAGTCTATATGATAGAGTTGAGCAGAAATGACACTATTGTCTAGACATGAGAAACAAATTAGAGACACATCTCTAGTCCAAGTGATGCTTGAACTAACTAAGGCACATATTACTAAGGATGTAAATAAATATGTAGTTAAGTTCACACCTAAATACATAGTCTTTAGCATATTGCAAAATAATATTGAGGATGTTGTTAAGAAGTCCACACAGATGTGGAAGCTCACTTGTGGGTTGACTACAATTAAGGAAGGAGAACAAGCACCAATTGAAGTGAAAGATGATGAAGTAGATGATGACAAAGATGCACTAATGGAGGAGAAACAAAAATGCAAATAGATGACAAGGCAATAGCTAAACCGGAGCAACCAGAAGAACAAAGTGTGCAAGACACACAATTGTCGAGTGTCAGTCCTCCACATGTCCCAAGTGAGAGTACTAGAATAGTAACTATCAAGGATGTTTTTGATCTATCTACTTGAAATACAAGAGGAGTAACTATGAGGGGAGGGGTGAATCAATTACTGCTAAAATAAATCCTAGATCCCTTAGATGTTAGTACAAAATGAAAGCTAAAAACTAAATATTGTTGAAGCTCGATAAACACATACATAATATTGTAACTTAGTAAATGCTTGACATATAAGCTTTAGATGTTTTCTATGATTACTAATACTTTAACTTAGTTGCAAGCACATAAAATAAAATAGCTTGAACATAGTAGACACCAAGATTTAATATGGAAACCCAATTTAGACAAAACCATAAATTGTAACTAGTTAATGTTTTTCACTCTTCTGAAGTGAGCCCTATTAGGAGCCAACCTTGTTAAAGTTTACAAAACACACTATTAGGTGTGACCCTATTAAAGGATTTAATCACCCTATTAGGATTGGCCTTGTTAGAGGTCTTTAGACAATTCAACATAACTGTCACCTTGTTAGAGGATTTGCAAATAACTATTAAGCCAACTCTATTAAGATATGTAGATCACTACTACAATGGTTAGAGAGTAACAATGAGATGACCTAATTTGAATGCAACTGATTTGTTGATTATAGATCTCTATTCTAGCTTATACTTAATCCCTCTTGATCAAATATAGCTATGCTACTCCACAAGGATATTCTTCTTATCTTTCAAATCAACTTTCTCTTCTCATCATTAGATCCTTAATAACATCTTCTTACTTTCTCACACACGCTTTGAAATCATAACTTGACCTTATACTTATATCATCATTTTGTCAAGTTGGCTCAAATGTAACTTAGAATAATTAATATTCATCACCTTAGTCACAATAGATAAATCAATTAAGCTCAATATGCCAAAATAAGAAAATCCTTCATTAGCCAACTCAGCTCAGTAGAAACTAACTCAGAAATAATTTTCTTTGTTAACCAACAGAAGTTTGGTTAACACTACAAACTTGTGAAAATCCTTTGGCAACTGTGTGAGCTCAATTAGCACTGGTTCCATCCAAATTTCCTTCATTAACTGAATGAGCTCAGTTAACACTCATCTTCTGCATATTTTTCTTTGATGCCTGAGTGAACTCAATAGACACTACCTTCTGAACTAGGCAAACACAAAAATGCTTAGTAGACACAAAAACTTGTCTTCATTGCCTGAGTAAGCTCGACATATGCTGACTGATAATGATTATATAATTTTTGTAACATCAAAGGCAACACACAATTAATCAATTGTATCCAACAATCTCCCTCTTTAGCATTGATGGCAACACAACATGTCATAGCACAACAAAATTTTGGATTGGTTCTTGAGAACTCCCTCTATTAGTATGAACTCTTTCTTTCACTAGATTCTATCTACAATAACTACTACCAAGTTATTCAAAACTTTCTCCCTCTTACAACAAACTTCTTCTTTGGAAAACTTCTCCCTCTTTGGTTCCTTGCTTTTATTTTGGTTCCAAAAATTTCTTAAAGATATGGCAGTAAAATTCTTCCTCCTTGACAACACATACCAAAGAAAATAATTCTATAAATATCAATGTACCTAAGTACTTCTTCATTTGCAATATGCCCTTGCTAATTCTACATCAACTAATTGATCTTCAACATGTTTTTGTTGATGCATCACTAGATTTCATTTAGTGAATTTTAGATAGGGGAATTACCCCTAGCTTACCTCTTAGATACATAAATGCATCCTTAGGTAATGACTTGGTGAATATGTCTGCAATTTGTTCCTTTGTATTAATATATTCTAATCTGACTTCTTTTTCTTGCACCAATTCTCTTAAGAAGTAATATTTTATTGCAATGTACTTTGTTTTAGTATGCATCACTGGATTCTTTGATATGTTAATTGCATTGGTGTTATCATAGTATATGACTATTGAATTCTTGATCTTTATCTTCATTCCTTCCAATAATTATTTAAACCAAACAATGTTAGAACAATTAACTGCTACGGCTACATATTTTGCCTCTATTGTGGATTGAGATGTACAATTTTGCTTCTTACTTGTCGAAGACACTAGTCTTTTACCAAAACAGAATGCTCCACCACTAATGCTCTTTCTGTCATCAATATTTCCTACCCAATCAACATCAATAAATACTTTTAAGTCCAAATTGCCTCCAACTTTATACCATAAAGCATAGTCTTTAGTACCCTTTAGATATCTTATGATTCTTTTGATTTCCATCATGTGATTTTCCTTAGGATTTGCTAAGAATCTTACCACTATTCCAAGTGCTAGAGCAATATCAAGCCTTGTATGTACTACATACTATAGTTTTCCAATCATTGATTTGTATGTGGTCTGATCTACTTCTTTAGAATCATCATTTTAGGAGAGCTTATATCCAGTAGACATAGGAGTTCCAACTGGTCTTGAATCTTCCATTCCAAATTTCTTTAGTATCTGCTTGATATACTTAGATTGAGTGATGTAGATGCCATTTTTGCTCTGCTATATCTACAATCCAACAAATAATTTTATCTCACCAAACATGGAAATCTCAAATTCTATACTTATTTCTTCTAAAAATGTTTTGCACAAGTAATCATTTCCTATAAATAGAGTATCATCAACAAACATTTTTGCCAACATAATCTTCTTGTCTAGTCCTTCCTTGATATAGAGACTACTATTATCATTTTTCCTTTGAAAGCCAATCTGTACCAAGTAATTATGAAGTCTTTCATACCAAGCTCTAGGAACTTGCTTGAGACCATATAATGCTTTGTGTAACTTAGAAACCATGCCTCTTTTGCTAGGATCTACAAAACCTTATGGTTGTTCAATGTAGACTTCTTCATCAAGAATTTCATTCAAAAATGTAGATTTAACATCCATTTGATATACTTTAAATCCTTTATGTGTTGCATATGCTAGTAAAGTTCTAACACCTTCTAGTCTTACACAAGAGTAAAAGTCTCACCATAATCAATACCTTCTTTTTGAGAATAACCTTTTCACACCAATCTTGCTTTATTTCTTGAAACTTTTCCATCTTCATTCAGCTTATTTCTAAATGTCCACTTTGTACCAATTACATTTTTATCCTTGGGTCTAGGAACAAGAGTCCAAGTTTTATTCTTTTCTATCTATTCTATCTCTTCATTCATTGCTTCAATCCAACTTTCATTTTCTAGAGCATCCTTAACATTTTTAGGTTCAAATTTAGCAAGTAAACATGTACCTTTTAATTTGCATCTTGTGATTGTTCCATCTGATTTATCTCCAATGATCTAATCAGGTGTATGATGCCTTCTGACATATCTTGCTAAGATAGGTTCTTTGTTCTTTGAATGAGTTCCACCATCTTCATCTTGAATTTCAATTTCAAGCTTTGGTTCTTCTGCCTGTGATTCAAGTCCATTAGGCTCGGTTTGAACTAGTTTAGTAGTCTCTAATTGTGACTTGGGTCCTTTAGACTATAGCTCAGGTTGCACTATTTGCAACTCAGTAACTATTGGAGATTCTGGGGACTCAGGAGATGAAGCTTCCTTTCTTTCAAATAGATTTGGTAGGGTATGAGGTTCATAGTAAAAAAATCTTATGTAATCTTCTAGCTCCTTGTTGCTTTCTTCTTCACTCTTTTCTGCAAACTCATCAATTCTAACATGTGCACTTTCTATAATTTTATGAATAGACAAATTCAAACATTTTTATACTTTACTTCTACAGGAACATCCTAGAAATATGCCTTCATCACCTTTTACATCAACTTTTTCTTTTCTAGATTCTTTTAAGATATAACATTTGTTGCCAAATACTTTCAAGTATGTTACATTAGGTTTGTAGCCATACCATAGTTGATAAGGAGTTTTGTTTGAATCTTTATTCAATTGAACTCTATTTAAGGTATGAACTATAGTGTTGATAGCTTCTTTCTAGTATTTGAGAGCAACCTTCTTTTCAGTCATTAAGGTTTTTGCATAATCCATGATAGATGTATTTCATCTTTCAATTATACCATTATGTTGTGGTGTACCAGGGGTTGATACTTGTCTTTTGATTCCTCTTTCAATGTAGAAATTATTGAATTTATTGGAGATGAATTCATAACCTCTTTCTAATCTTAATCATTTCAACCTCTTTCCAATTTTCTTTTCTACTCTTGCCATATACCACTTGAATTTTTGAAAGGCTTCTGATTTTTCTTTTAGATACATTACTGTCATCATTCTAGAATAGTCATCGACAAAAATAATTAAAAACTTTTCTCCACTATAGCTTTCTATTCCAATAGGTCCACATAAGTCTATATGAACAATTTCCAAAACTTCTTCTGATTGATAGTTTTTCTTTTGAAGCTAGTCTTTCCCATCTTACTAATTTGGCAATTCTTGCATAGACCCATGTCAGGTTTCTTCAAACTAGGAATACCTCTTACTCTTCTATGTTTGCTTATCTTAAAAAAATTATCAAAGTTTACATAAGATAGCCTTTTGTGCCACAACTAGATTTCCTCTACTTGAGCAATAAAACATAAACAATCACTAAGATTAAGATAAAATAGATTACCTTTTATTTGCTTGCCAGATCCAACTAGATTTCCTTTTCCATCTAGTAGTTTGGCCTATCCATTCATGAATTCTACCTTGAATCAAATGTTATTCAATTGTGCCACACTTAGTAGATTATGCTTTATTCCTTCAAGCCAATAAGCATTATCACATACAAGTTCTTTTGTCAATGAAATATATCCTTTTCCTTTTATGTTACAAGGTTCATTATTTCCAAATCTCACACTACTTCCATCATAATATTCCATGTGCTCAAATTTTGTTTTGTCTCCAGTCATATGATGTGAAAAATCACTATCAATAATCCATATATCATTTTTTCTAACATGAGAGATAAGTTCCATCTTATCTCCTTCATCATCAGATTCATCTTTCTTAGCAATATGTACCGTTTCATCTGCATTGTTATTAGAATCTTTAGCTATAAAACAATATTTCTTACCTTTGTCCTTGTAGTTCTTGTAGTTGGTTGAGTCCTTCTTGCCTTTATGCCTATTAATTTTCTTCTCATCCTTTATTTCCTTATTTGGACACCTAGCAACAATGTGACTAACTTCTTTACAAGAAAAGTAGATTAGAGGAACTTTACCTTTGTACTTTCCTCTGCCTTTGGAATACTTCCTTGCAAGTAGGGCTCCAAAAACTTCAAGATCACCATCTAAACTTCTTCTGATGTTCCTTCTTCTTCACTTCCTGATTGACTAGACTTTGGTTTCTTACCCTTTTCTTTGAGTGAAAGTTAAGCTTTAAAAGCAGATTCAATAACCTTTGAACTAGGAACATAGTTATCAAAGTTATCTAACTCAAAAGCTATCACTCTTCCAACTAGATCATCCAAAGATATTTTATTATTTGGATCACATCTCATTTCTTGAATAGAAAATACTCTAATTGCATAAATAGGAAGAAGAGTTCTAAGTACTTTGCTTACACCTATTTTCTCTTCAATGTCTCCTCCAAATGCTTTAATTGCACTTACACTGTCCTTGATTCTTTCCACATATTTTGCAATGTTTTCATCTTCTCTCATTCTCATTTGGTCAAATTGTCATCTAAGTCTTTCTACTTTGGCTCTTCTTACATTTTCATCTCCTCCATATATATCTTTTAGTTTGGTCTACATTGCATGAGTAGTTTTGCAATCCTTTACCTCATCAAATTCAACATAACTAAGAGTAGATGCAATATCAATCTTCATTATATTATGATTCTTCTTTTCAGCAATATCTTCAACTGATAATGTTCTAGTGGGAGTTTTGTATTCAACATCAAGATATTTGCAACTTGAATCATTGATAATAGCTAGGTGTAATCTCATAAGTCCTTGCTATATTGCAAAATTGTCTATGTTCAACTTGGGAATTTCTCTTTTGGAAGACATCTTGATCTTTGGCTTAGGTCATTGAAACCTTCTCTACAAGCACTATAAGCGTTGATACCAACTGTTGGAATACAAGAAGAGTAATTAAGAGGGGAGGGGTGAATCAATTATTGCTAAAATAAATCTCAAATCCCTTAGATGTCAGTACAAAATGCAAATTGAAAATTGAATATTGCTGAAGCTTGGTAAACACATACATAATGCTATAACTCAATCAATGCTTGACATATAAACTTTAGATGTTATCTATGATTACCACTACTTTATTTTAGTTGCAAACACATAAAAGAAAATATCTTGAACATAGTAGACACCAAGGCTTAACATGGAAACCCAATTTGGAAAAAATCACCAATTGCAACTAGTTATTATTTTTCACTCTTCTGAAGTGAGTCCTATCAAGAGCCAACCCTATAAAAGGTTACAAAACACACTATTAGGTGTGATCCTGATAAAAGATTTAATCACCCTATTAGGAATGGCCTTGTTAGAGGTCTTTAGACAATTCAATAGAACTACCACCTTGTTAGAGGATTTGCAAATAGCTGTTAAGTCAACTTTGTTAAGAGATTTAGATCACTACTACAATGGTTAGAGAGTAACAATGAGATGACCTAATTTGAATGCAACTAATTTTATGATTATAGATCTTTATTTTGGCTTGTACTTGATTCTTCCTGATTGAATATAGCTTTGTTGCTCCACAAGGATATTTTGCTTATCCTTCAAATTTGCTTCCTCTTCTCATCATTAGATCATTAATAACATCTTCTTGGTTTCTCACACACACTTTGAAATCACAACTTGAACTTATACGTATATCTTCCTCTTTGTCAAGTCGGCTCAAATATAGCTTAGAATAATTAATATTCATCACCTTATTCAGCTAGAATCAATAGATAAATCAAGTAAGCTTAATATACCAAAATAAGAAAATCCTTCATTAGCCAACCCAGCTCGGTAGAAACTAACTCAAAAATGATTTCCTTTGTTAACCAACAAAAGCTTGGATAACATTGCAAACTTGTGAAAATCCTTTGTCAACTAAGTGAGCTCAGTTAGCACTGGTTCCATCAACTTTCCTTCATTAAACGAATGAGCTCAGTTAGCACTCATCTTCTACATATTTTCCTTTGACACCTGAGTGAACTCAATAGACACTACCTTCTAAACTAGGTAAACACTAGAATGCTCAGTAGACATAGAAAACTGTCTTCACTGCCGAGTAAGCTTTGCATATACTAAATGATAATGATTATGAAATTTGTGCAACATCAAAGAAAATACATAATTAATCAATTATATCCAACACTATCAGCTTAGAACATCAATCCCCTTACTGAAAATAATTTGAAGAAGATATTAGATCAGTTTAAACTACAGGCCAAACTTTGTGATAATGCTATTTTGGTCAGTGTGGATGAGCTACAAAAGTTAGTGACAGATGTTGCAAGGGAAAAGGTGAATCCATAAGAACCACCTTCTATCATCCCTCCAGTCACTAATGTACAACCTTTGGTTCAAATGCCAAAAGATATATCTAACAAGGTTGATACAACTTCCAAGATTGATACTATAGAGAAGAGCACAATGGGAACACAAGTTGCTACTATAGAAATAGGTTAGATAGACTTATTTGCACCTACAACACAAGGACAAGGTGCAAGTCAAGTCATTGTGGAAAAATAGGGCAAGCTTGAAGAGAGTGAGATGACACCACAACTGAAGGAGCAAACTACCATCCAAGCCCTGGTAACCTTACCAATGTCTAGCACTCCATCAAGTCATACTCTTTAGAAGTCAAGCACAGATGCTACACTACTACAAATCTTAGTGCCAATCTCAAGTTCATCAAAGGTAGAAGAAGTGATCCAATATGGAGATGTGAGCCTTGATGAAGAAATCATTTTTCCCAAATATGATTATGATACCATAACTAGAGAACAAATGGGCATATTGTAGCAGGCCCTAGCAAGGAAAAAGCATCAAGAAATGCTTAGAAGGGAGCACAAGCAAAAGCAGGCACTGCAAGATATTAAAGACATCTTTTTAGATGGATTCGGTTTGCCAACTCCAGATGAGACCAAGCCACTAATAGAAAAACTAATAGATATAATGGAGAAGGTCAGTAATGAAGACTAAGATACTAAAGCAAAATTGTTAGAATGGTCAGAAAAGAAGTTCCAAAATAAAGTGAATGAGAAAATATCAAGTGATATAACACTAACACAAGTTACACTGGCAACTAAGGTTGAGGATGTGAAGAAGGTACTTGAGAACATATTCTCATTGTACACTAAATTGTGCAATCCCTTACTCTTCACCCAAGAGACCAAAAGTCACATTTTGAGTCTAGAGATCCAAATTACTACATCAGGTGCAAAACTACCAATGAATCTAGCTTAGAGTGAGAAGCATTTTAGGACATTGCTTTAAACATAGAGTCAGTTAGCTATATTGACAATAGATGAGGCCAACATAAGGGCCAAACTAACTAGCATCCAAGTAACTCTCACTCCCCATATGAAAATTTTGCACAAGGAGCTAGGCTATGTTGAAACCTTAATGAAGAAAGACCCAAATATTTCTACCTTAGATGGTCTAGTCCACCTTGCTGTCGAGATAATAATCCAAATCAAGTCATTAGATTTAGCATGTGAGAACTAGGATGCAACTCTTAAGATGATATTGAATGTCCATAAATCTTTTCTGGACAGACACACCATAAGTGTATAACCCATTGACATAAGTGTCAAAAAGGGGGAGACATATTTTTGGGGGAGAAATAGAGCAAAGGGGAAGAATGAAATAAGAGAATAGGGAGATATTACTTTTGGGAGTAATAAAGAATACAAATTTTGGGGAGATATAAGGAGAGTAAGAAATAAGAGAATAGAGAAAACCAAAAATCCACTAAGGGAGAGCAAGCAAGTATCAGATGAAAGAGTATCAACAAAACAACATGAAGTCAAAGTGTATTAGCATAGACACATTTACTCTGCAGGAGTACAAAATTTTGAATATAGAATAGACATATCAACTTAGGGGGAGTTATCAAATTTTGAGGTATCTAAGTGATTACAAAATTTTGACATTTTGAAGTTTTGTATATAAGTCGAGTTAAGATATGTTATGCTTGGAAGATTAAGGATGATAATGTATATACAAGTGTTTTTGAAACTCATGTCAAAGGGGGAGATTGTTGATCTCAGATTAGTTTTGACAAATGAGTGTCAACACACTTAAGTTATTTACATTATTCATGTTGAACTAGTAGTACATGTCGAGCACAACATGTATATTAGATCATGCCAAGTCACAGTGGGTGCTGAGCCACTCATGTGTCAAGTCACTCAAGTGCCAGGTAGATAGTTTGTGTTGAGTGACATAGGAGTCGAGTAAATAGTGAATGCTAAGAAATACAGGTGTCAAGTTACAGTAGAGAGATTAGTGTATGCAGAGCATCAGAGACTTTAGATGCTAAGTAAGATAGTCTTGACATATTTGTTTGTAAAGACACAAAAAACTATGTAAACCATTTTTGAGCCAAGTTAAGATTAAATTTAAATATTTTGGAGATAAGGATGAATCTCTAGTTGGATTCACTATGCAGTTACATGTAGCCAATCCGAAAATGGGAAGAATTAATTGGAAAAATGGATGAATCTCAACCATAGATTCATACCTAACCCTAAGTCACTAAGTCTTCTTAAGGAGGACAAACCCTAAAATCTCTAGTGACTGTGTAAGAAATTGAAGGAGCAAAGAGAGAAGTTTACATGCGAAAATAAAGTATTCATGGTGGCTTAGAAGTTATGAAGTGAAACAACATTCTAGAGTCAGTTAGAGTATAATAGAGGAAAGGAAAAGGATACAACAAAGAGACATCTGATCGAGAAGAATCAAGAAGACATTGTTTAGAGGTGACTTGTTATCAAGCAAGCAAGTGCTAATCACATGATCCAAGCTGAGACATTCTAATAGGTGATTTCAATCAAACTCTCTTAACAGAGGAGTGTTAATAGGTTGTATAAAATCCTCTAACAAGGTGCTTACATAGTTACGAGTTAAAGTCCTTTAGCAAGGCACACTTCTAATAGGGTGTTGAAATACTCTAACAATGTGAGACCTAATAGTTGTTGTAAGCCTTTAATAGGGTAGACCTTTCATAGGGTAGATCATGTTTCATGGTAAAAAAATTGTAACCTTCATTGGATACACTTTATTACTGCAGTAGTGAAGATTTGTGGGTGTCATCCCCACCCCAATTTTACCATCTCATTGGGGGGTTTTAGGGTAATCATATCTGGTGTCATATGTGTATGATTTCCTATGTGTTTACATGATTTAGATGTATATGCTTTACATGTTATTTCAATTTACTCATTGAATGTATGAGATGGATGTGGTGAAATTTTTTATAGGTCCAAGTTTAAACTGCTGATTCACGCATCCCCCCCCCCCCCACTTAGAAGTTTACTTTTCCTATTATAATTCCAATAGGAGGAAATGCATTTAAACTACTTAATCTAATCTAGAGGGGTGATACACCAAAATAGTATGTTTAGTCTTATCTCTTCCTAGAAAAACATAGTTCATCAATATAATCTCAAAATACACAGATTCAATCCTTTCTTAAACTCAACAACCACATGAAGATTAGAAACCAATAGAATTGTATAAGGAAGGAGCTTCACTCTATATCATTCAAAGGCCAAATAGATACACTCATACAAGTTGAAGAATAGAAACAATGCATTAACAAAAGGCAAGATGATATTACAATAGCAGAGCATGCGATACAACTACTATAGAATCAGAGAAAAATTTACCCTTGAAAGGGATACAAAACTTGCTTTTATAGCTTAATCACAATTGAGAAAACTTGTATTGAAAACAAAAACACAACTACTACCTTTAAGTTGCATAGAACAATCACTGCAGATCTGGGGAAGATTTGATTGGGTGCACATCCATATGCAGGAGATATGATCTTTACATGTAACTTAGGCCTTAAAGAGATAGAAATGATGACCACAACTACTCTGATTGGGTACATGGATAACCATTGTGGTGGTAGGAGGAAATCTACATTCATCAGGCATATAAGACACTCAAAATAGTTGTTGCAAGTGATTAATGACCTATTCACCATTAAAGAGCTACTTGATTTTGTGTTTGCAACCATGCCAAATGAGATGTGTCATCATTCAATACAAAACATTAGTCAACGCATGATGTGGCCCTATAACCTTTAAGCATTTTGCCACCTTGTCTAGCTTATCTAACTATTTTGTTGACCTATGCCTGTTCTTGTTCACGACTTCACAATTCACTTCCCCCATTAACTATTTGGCCATGTGAAACCATGACCACTTCATCTCATGCCTCTATCACTTCTTCACAACTTGAAAATACTTTATCCCTCTAATTTTTGTGACCTTGTGAACATCATAAAATAGATTACCTCACACCCTCACAAAGGTTAAGGTCTAACTACTAATTATTGATGCGATGCTACGATGTGCTTATCTCTAACTGTGACACTCTTTCCCTACCACTATCCATGAAAAACCTATTTGGAACATGTGAAACAAAGATCACTACTTTGATGACCACCAACTCTAATTTCATGGTTTCACAATTATAAATGATAACTGTAGATAAATCCTTGCAATGTTGCGCCCAACACTTAACTATCTTAATATTTCCTTGTTCATAGCTTTGCAACCTAAGTTTTAAACCTTAGGTTTAACCTTGTGAGAGTGTGAAAAAGGCTTTTTCCACTTCATGGCCTTAACTAGGGTTCAAGGTTAACTCCATGTGGTGCTGCAAAGTCCTTTATCTTTAACCAAGTCACCCCATTAGAACCATCAAACACAAAACATGTTTGGAGCATACGATGTTGTGTGAGTGGCTAACTTAAATGTTTTAACCCTATATCACAACTTTGTAACCTTGAAGATCTTCAATTCTTATTGACTGCTTCATGTCATTGCAACCTTGCAACTATATTCCTTCATTGACTATGTTGACCTGTGAAGCTACGAAGACATCTTTAATTATTGATCACTCTGTCACAACCCTAACACTTAACCCATCATTTTAACTCTGCAAATCCATGACAATAGGCTTTTTCCACCTTACCACTCTGACCTAGGGTTTCCTTTGACCGTGCATGATGATGTGAAAAATTGAATTTGACTATAGTTGTTTGACTCTCACAACTTTACAACTTGAAGATTTGGAGCTTTCAATGAACTAATATTGATTTAACTTATCTGCCCTCATTCAACAAGATACTCCTTCAAAATGATTAACATTAAACTATCTCTTGGCCCTTGTGATGATGTGACAAAGAGGCTTGCATAGGTTCACAACTTTAATCATGTTTTTTTCTAAACCATGTGCGACGGTGCGATTACAATGCATTTTGTAACCTCGTCATCTTGATCTTGGGCTAATTCTTTACCACTTGTGATGATGTAAAAACACTAAAATGGACTATTGTGGTTAGCTTTCATGTTGTCGCAACCTAAATCCTTTTAAGCTTGATGTTGCCTATGATCATATGATTGACAATGAATTTATCTATTTTGCACCTTTTCAACCCTTCTAATAGTTAAGACATAAACTACGTCGATAGGGTGATGAAAGGCTTTCACATGATAGCAACTCAAAATTATCATAAGGAATATTGACATACAATATGAAAAATGATTAAGACTAAGGGATATAAAAGAAAAGAATATAAAACCAAATTTTTACATATCCCCCTTTATGTTTTCATAAAAATCTATAAATAACTCAAAGGATGTGTACATGGCTATCACCCTCTGTTTTATGAGATTGGCAACATTTGGAAAAAAATTGGGGGGGCGGGGGGCGGTGGGGGCTAAAAATGGCTAGCATTTATGGTGACTTAGAGGGGATGATTACCTACTAAGCATGAGATCAGTGGCCTTAGCAATCTATTGGGTTGGAGTCACAAAAAGAAGAGCCTTTTTATGCAACAAAACTGTAACCTTTGCAATTGGAAAACTTCAAAACTTTGCTATTTCATATAGAAATATCATGTGCTTGTGCACTTCTTTGAAAATAAGAAAACTATTCTATTATGTATAGAACCCCTTAACCCTCTCTAGAAGCAAGGTTTAAGGTATATTGCATTGACTAGAATTGGTAGAATATCACCATTAGGCTTGGATAACTGAAAAATATTGGCCTCTTTACAATTGACAATAACATATGGACCACTCTACATAATATCAAACTTGGAGTGCCTGCTTGGCTTAGCTCTACCTGCATCCCACTTAACAAAAAGGTCTCCCTCCTTGAAAACCCTAGCTTTAGCATTTCTATCAAGGCTCTTTTTAACCTATTGTTGATGTGTCTCAAGTATCTACATAGCTTGATGTCTTTTTTCTTCTAATTCCATCAATTCTATCATCCTAACTGTCATGGAATTATCTTCAATTAGCTTCAATTGATGAGCTAATTCAAGAGAGGGGAACTCCAGTGAAATGGGAAGCCTTGCTTCTCTTCCATTTACTATCATGAAAGGTGAGTTCCCAATTGCTCTCTTAGGTGTAATCCTATTAGCCCATAGAGATATCCCTAACTTTGAATGCCAACACCTCTGATTATCTTCAACTATCCTCTTGATAATCCTGATCAGGTTCTTGTTGGAGGACTCAACCATGCCATTCCCTTGGGGATAGTAATTTGAGAAAGTGCTCAAATAGATACCATGGTCAACTACGCAGGAGAAAATTTGAGTTCCAATAAAGGATTTGGCATCATTTGATATTATTATTGAAGGGACACCAAACCTGGTAACAATTCCATCAAGGAATTCCACTACTAAAGTCTCTATGGCATGCTCCAAAGCTATTGCTTCTATCCACCTTATAAAATAGTCTATTGCAGCTAAGATCCACTTGTGACCAAAGTTGGAAGGTGGATTGATTGGACTAACAAGTTCTAGCCCCCACTAGGAAAATGGTTGATCAATCTAAACATGATGAAGAGGAAGAGTTGCTAATCTTTGTTTACCTAAAAAGAAGGCACACTTCTCACATTTTCCTACATGTTTATGATAGTAATTGAACATTTTTGGCCAATAATAACCATCTCTCATTATCTTTATGGTTTTTGTTCTAGTTGAGAAGTAGCCACCATTAGGACCATCATAAAACTCTTTGATCATTCTATTTGTTTGATCAGGGCTAATGCACCTTAATAGGGCCCCATTGAGATTTCTTTTGAAAAGAATCCATCCACTAGGACAAAAAGGATAGACTATAATATGAACTATCTCCTTTTAGCTTTGTCCAATCCTTGTGGATATCCTCCTCCTAACAAGAAGGTTGTCATGTCATGTATCCAACCATTTAGATTTTCCTCCCCTATTGGTTGCTCATCTATCAATACCAGGGAAACCTCCTTAGTTGTTTCCTAGGATGAAATCATCTACTTAGATAATCCTTTACATCTCACAAACTTCGTGATCTTAATTTCAACATCATATTCCATGACCTTGGTGATCCATCCAACTCTTTTCTCATTGATATCTTTTTTCAAGAGGAACTCCTTCACATTTGCATGTGGAACTAGGAGCTGGACCTTTTTATCTAATAACATATGTCTGAATTTCTTTAAAGCCCTTATAATAGTAAGAACTTGCTTTTCCATGTAACTATATTTTTCATCATAATCCTTTAGCCCTTCACTAAAAAATGTTGTAGGTTGTTTTTCATTTGCATCATTCAACTATGTCAATACAACTGATATGCTTGACTCATGACCAAGGATATAGAAAATGAAATCCTTATCAAAGTTGGGGTTGAGAAGGGTAGGAGTAGATGCTATTTTTGCTTTGATTTCCTCAAAATTGGTTCTGCCTTCCTTTGTCCAAGTGAAAACTATATTCTTCTTCAGCATGGCCATGAGAGGCTTGACCATGGTAACAAGGTTAGGAGTGAACCTTCTTACAAAATTGATTCTACCAAGGAAACTTTGCAACCCCTTCTTATGACTAGGAAGTGGAAGAGTAAGGATTTCTTTTGTTCTTTTTGGATCAATGATTAAACCACCCTTAGACACAATATGTCCTAGCAACTTTCCTTGACTAGTGGAAAACACACACTTGCTTGGGTTTAAGGACACACCATATTCCCTACATTTGATGAACACATGCCTTAGATGACCAAAGTGATCTGCCACATTCTTTGAGTAAACTATTATTTCATAAAGGTAGATCAACACAAATTTCTCAAGCATGCTCTTGAAAGCCATCTACATTTCTTTTTGAAAGGTAGCACCTACATTGGTTAGTCCAAAAGGCATTTTACTATAGACATAAGTTCCCCATTCAGTGGTGAAGGCTATTTTGCATCTATCAAACTCTTAGACTAACACTTGGTTGTAACATGAAAACCCATATAGGAAGGAAAATCTTTTAGAGCCACTAAACTTGGACAAGATCTATTCCATGGAAGGGAGAGGATGGTGATCTTTGAGAGAAGCCCTATTGAGGTCCCTAAAATCTACAAATAATATAATTTCTCCACTCTTCTTCCTAAAAAGAACAAGGTTGGCTATCCAAGAAGATTGCTTGATAGGAAAAATAATATTAGCCTCTATCAGCTTGGATAGCTCCTTTCTTATCATAGGCTCAATCTTAGGATTGACTAGTCTTTCATTTTGCCTAACAAGCTTTGCATCACTACTTAAATCTATGGTATGTTGAAATAGATTTGGGTCAAAACTATTTAAATCATCGTATGTCCATGAAAATAAATCATTGAATTCTTGACATAAATGAACAAAATTTTCTTGTTAAGCTTAAGAGTGTACCTTTCCCAAACTGAGAAACTTTCCATTAGCAATGACAACTGGTATGTGATCATCCTTATTTGTGGCTAGGTTCAAACCTCTGTTCCTTGCTTGATCATCAAGATTGAAGATATTCTCTAAGGTGATTAGACCCTTAGGAAACTTGTTGGAGATGAGATTTATGATCTAATCACCATATTGGTTTTGTAGCTTGGATTGATTCCTATCAAAAAAATTCTTCACTTTGTAGAAATTTGACAATTTGCACATCCAAGTCAAACACCTACCAATTGACATTATTGTCTAGAATTGTAGGTCTTACAACCAGTCTGATGTGTTGCTTTATTTTGTTTTCAACATGCTCTAGTACATCATATTGAGCACCTATTTCTGCAATTCTATTAGCATGCTTGTTTTATTTTCTAGGAACACTCTGAATATTGAATGCTTGGAAATTCTCAAGCAGATCCCAAACCATGTGTTTGTATGATTTGAGTTGATTATTCTTTGGGATGTTTTGATTCCTTACTTGGTTAACAACTAGCTCACTATCTCCAAAGACCTTTAAAGTTTTGATTCCCTATTTTTGTGCAAGTTGGAGGCCTTGAATCAATGCTTCACATTCTACTACATTATTAGTGCATCTGAATTGGAGTTGATAAGAAAAGTAAAATTTCTCCAAACTAGGGGAGACAAGCATCACACTAGCTCTTGATCCATTCAAGTTTCTCAAACCATCAAAGAATATGCTCCATAGCTCATCAATGTCTTCCTTTGTTTTCATGAGACTAGGAATAGAAGCATTCTTTTCCAATACACAATAAGTGCTAAGACCTATTTCTAGAGCTTCTTGTATTGGATTAGATTGAAAAGTAGTGGGTGACTCGTCTAAAAGATAATTAAGCACCTCTACTAAGGAAGTGGCAAGTTCATGGGTCATGCCCTCATCATCTATCCCATAAATTATATAGTTCATGTTCATGGGGCTAGGTGTATAGGTCCCTATGTGATTAAGGGTCAGAGGTTTTGCCCTTACAAAAGCTTTTGTCCCATATCTTGTTCTAAAAAGAACATATACGACCAATCTGATGCAATATAACCACCTATCTATGTAGTGAAGTCTTTAGAAAGACAGATGGAAAAATGTGGCTCAACTTCAACTACTGATATGTCCTGAGTAATAGTACAACTAGGCAGGCATACAATGCCATTTCCACACTTTTCAAGATTCCTACTATTTTGATAGAGCTACCATCTAACTAGAGAACATTCCTAACCATTGGCTCATATTTAATATCAAGGAGGTTAGCTATGCATTTAGGCATCACAGAACTACTAGCTCTAGAATATATCATACAATTATGAGCTATTTTGTCCCCTATAATCAAAGAGACTTAAAAAGAAGGAGATCTATTTTTCTTACTTGTATCTCTTTATTTTGTTGGCTACACCAAACTTTTTGCATCACCTAATGTGATTGACTAATTTGACACCCCAATACTTTTTAACCCTTGGTCTAGTAGCTCCTTCTATGATGACATAGTGACAACAAGATCCCACATAGGGATATTAATAATAGTCTTTTGTCTTTTGATCCACCACAATGAGAGTAGTACTAACTGCTTTGACTAGAGATTTGGGAGATATAGAAAGTGATGAATGAATTTGAGTAGCCCAAGGTTTAGTCGACTCCTTGTTGCTTATGTTTTTCTTCTATTAGGGAGAAACATTTGGTTGTGCACTTGTAACTGGAACCTGAGGAGCAACACCTAAAGTTGAAGCCTAATTTGGTGAAGGAGGTGTAGCATTATCAATAGCTCTTCTTTTGCTTCCAGTATTATGAGCTATAACATCATAATTATTATGGCTAGCATGACAATGCTCATTTGGTTAATGGTTCATAAAAGAACAATCACCTTGTTGTGGGTGATGAGAAACATCAGTAGGTTGACTGACACTATACTATTTTTCTACTGATTGATCTTGCATAGTTAGTGCTTGTGATGGTGCTGCCTTATAGAACATATAATATTCTTATGAATAATTAAAAGAAGGACAAAAACATTGTTCTTGAGCAAGGTTGTTTTGAGGGACTAATGCCCTTTTTGAATTTGTGCTTGTATTTGTAGTAGAGGCATTACCCATAGGTCTATTTTGATTGTGTGGAACATAACCCCGACCCTGATTTGGTGGCCTATTTGTGGGGTTTTGATAATGAGGCTGCAAAGGCCTAGCATTTTGAGCTTGTTTCCTTTCTAAGGTCACCACCTTGTTACACATCTTCTGCATCATTGAGAATTTTTCTTCTAGCTTCTTTTCCTAATCTTGCAACTTCTTATCTATATTTTGCATTAGGGTGTGCATCAAGTCCTTCAACTCTCCTAACTATTGGAAGATGTAGAGGCTATTGGAGTTATGACAAGAGGTTGACTTGTGCATGTGGTTGGAATGAGGGATGTTGTAGGTTGATGAGTTGGCATATCTAGGAAGAAAGGCATTAGAAGCCTTGGAGGTAAGTTCCCTCCTTGAATCAAGATATTTTATGCTTTTATGATAATTTAATATGTAGCTAGTAAATTATCCCCTCCCATGGCTTATAAGGTAGTAGAAATATCACTATTGAAAGATCTTAGGTAATGTAAGAAAGCATTACTAGGTGAAGGTTTTACTGTAGCATTTATTCTATCCCATATCTCTTGGAATCTATAATTAAAATCTATCATTTAATCACGGGGTGCTCTCTTAATGGTAGTTAGTGTACACTCAAAAGGTTTCACACTCTAAACCTTTCTATCCAAGTGACTCCATGAGATCAGAATGCTTGGATGTTGGCTTAGACCTCCCTATCCACAGAGTGCAAGTACGTATGTTTGAAGCATATGAGGGCTCTCAACTGAGTCTTAGTAATGCTTTTTTTGCTAATAAACCATGCAACATGAGGTTTCTTTGAGACAAGATGCAAGAATGCAAGTTTTCTCAAAGGGAATCCTCAAATATGCAATGCAAGCATGAATCTACACTAGAATGAAATGAACAAATGCAGCTAGATTAAGCAAATGAAAACATTACAAACCAGCCTAGTTATGCTATGTGAGCTAGATCATAGTAAAAGAAACTAAGCCATTATGCAATATGATTCTAAGCTAAAATGCTATGGATGCTAGAAAGTAGACAAGAAGTAGAAGTTCTCCTCAAAAGCTCTCAAGGATTCGAATGGTAAACCTGCAACATAATACTACTCAAGAGTGTGGATCCTTTGACAAGGGGAGAGCTCTTTCTTTTAAACATGTATGGATAGTGGAGATCAAGATCAAATGATGAATGATCAAGGGTGGAGTTTCAAAATGGGATTGATCCATGTGCAAACACAAGTCAACCAATAAAAAAAGAGTTGACTTTGCATGTGAGACAAAAATAGTCTTTTCCTTTAATTTGCAAAATAGAAATAAGACTTTATGTGTGCACTTTGAGTGGGTTAGAGGAATGGGGTCTTTTATTTAATTAAAAGGGGACATGTTATTTTAATAAAATATAGGATAGTATAGTCAAACTATAGGTTATAATCAAATTAATTAATTTTTAGCGATTTGGCCTAGGAAAATGATTAATTAATTTAGCCAAAATTTTGAGAAGGGGGCTTATAGTCTAGATGACCATTTTTAGGTGATTACATTTTCTCATCTTTGACTAATGTGTGATCAATCTAGGAACACATTATGTCAAAGAAAATAGAAGCCAAGTAGGCAAGTAGGTGACAATAGATAGAGATATTTGATTCCAAAATATGAAATGTAGAAAGAGAATAAATCCTGAATGTACAACCTGATAGTGATAGTATTGAACACTAGGAAAGAGACCATGTCAGAACTCAAGAAGAATTCTAACACTAAGAAAAGTAGATAGACCAAGAGAAAATGAAAAGATCAAATATATGTTCTTGAGAAATAGATAGCTATAGCAAGAGATGATAGAGTATTTTTACCCCCCTTGGGTTCAGAATTGAAATGAGGTAAAGGGAATGTAGAAACAAGCTAGGTATGAGAAAATTGAGATATAACAAAGTCCATGATGATATATATAAGATTATAACTAAAGAGTGGCTAGTAAGGAATGATAGAATGCCCTAGTTTGACAAGAGTTGACCACAAAGGACAAAGTATGAAAATTAGATCAAATTGAGTAGAAAGATGATTTATAAGTGAAAGCTATGAATTAAAGTAGATATGAAGTGTAAAGATGATGAAGACATGAAGAAATGAAGATGCCCCAATGAAGATTCAAAGATTAGACCTCAAAAGGTTAGCTAACTGGATAAAAGAAGGTAGAATTTTAAAATGTGATCTTGACTATCAAGATGAATTTGGATTTTGATTTCAATCTTGAAAATGGATCCAAGATGTCAAAATTA
The DNA here is from genome assembly GCA_028749045.1 of Cupressus sempervirens. Taxonomy (NCBI): domain Eukaryota; kingdom Viridiplantae; phylum Streptophyta; class Pinopsida; order Cupressales; family Cupressaceae; genus Cupressus; species Cupressus sempervirens. The sequence goes on along the minus strand of CM053791.1, from coordinate 356,832,845 downwards.
GCTAGGGTGCACTTTTTGTAGAATTCTAAGTAGTTTGAAAAATGAGCCAAAATGAGGTTGGAAGGCTATATAAGGGGTCCAAGTGTCAGTTCCAATTTATTTGTCTTTTGTGATTTTGAGAGCTTTTGAGTGGTCTAGAGAGAGACATGACATTAGCGAACATTCTGATCCACAAACACCATTTTGAGTGCAATCGATTGCACAACCGACCAACCAAATATGAGATGTCAATAATTCATCAACCTTTTCTTTCTTTTTAGTGCATTTATGAGCTTTTTCACATGTTTTAAGGTTTTAAACATAGAATATCATGTGATATTAAAAAAATTATCACCTGGGTACTTTAAGAAATATTGTACGATATTTCACATAAAAAATGTATCACACCCTTTACAAAACTATATCATATCAACCATACCCAAATGTCATCTAGGCCAGTGCAAAATATTGCTCGAGCAAAAAGCATAACCCAGGTATAATGAAAACTTTCGCATGATACTTTATCAATAAAAAGTACCAACTACATATAGTGTGTTTGATCATTTTTTTGATGGTATTGATGTTTTCTTGACCTTGTTTTGTAGATTATGTTTCTGAAACTTTACATTAGTGCCCCCAAACTAGTGGGGTTGCATGTTTTGAGCATTTTACTGATGACAAGAGAGCCACCATATCAAGTATGTGGTTAAAGTGGGTCACATGGATGCCCCACATACAAGCAAACCATGGGTTATTGACTATGCTAGTTGGCATAGTGAGTACAACACCTTTCACTTGCCTACTAAAGAGGTGACGACCACATTAGAGGATGCATATCACATTTTTTGAGTACCATGTTACAGTGATCTAGTGAGTTCTATGTTTGATTTCTCTTTTGTGTTTTTAGTTTTTGATATCCATGCAAGGCATATTGATCTGAGGTTTTTTTATATGTCACAAGTTGATTATGATTAGACCCCAACATAGGGGAGAATAGCTATACAAGAGATGTTATGTGATGTCACCATCTTAGACCACGATTTGAGTTGGGAGTAGCTCATAGATGAGTATGGTGATGAGTACCCATTGTAGTGTCTAATATGTTCATTGGTTTCTCATGCTCTAATTATTGATTGGAGCTAGAAGGGCTTCCCACTAGGATGGGGTAGGTTGGTAGAAAATTTGAGTGGGTAGCCTCAAAGGATGGCATGGGGACTGGTGATCCTTGCACATATCATGATGGACATTCTTGGGTATGCGAGGCAGTGCTGGCTCAGATATGGGCATGGAAGAACATTGTTATGATTTGACCACAAGTTCAGCTATGAGAGCACAACCAACCCTTTATCTTTAGATACACAAGGTTTGTACCATAGAGGCACAATAGAGATGTCACTTATCATCAGAGGGTTTTGGATGAACTCACATCATTTGTGTGGTAGTCTTACCAACAGTGCCACAGATGGTCTGACTCTTGAGAGTTAGAGTATATGTGCTATAGTGGACCACTAGTTGGGAGGCATACAGAGATAGTTGAGCACTTTTTTATTAGCTAGGTATGGTGCTAGTTTGTGGAGCAAAAGCTGGTCTTAGTAGAGTCTACTACCTATGTGTAGTACCATGGGGAGGAGGTAGATGGATGACTCCCTATGCTAGATTATTAGACAACCCTTTGGGAGATAGCACCCTTGGTGCATGAGCCTTAGGATTACCATCCAAAGGTAGGAGATGCAGGTGCAGACCCAACATACCTATATGGGATACAAAGACATCTATTCCCAAGGTTTACAGGGCTAGATGCCCCACTCATAGTAGTAAGCTAGGAGGGAGATGGAGGAGATGGTGGTGGAGGTGGAGACAGAGGTGGTATAAGATGGAGGCATGGAGTAGTTCCTAAGAAGGGAGGAGATGAACACAAGCCTTGGCTATGAGGGATGAGGAGGAGGAGGAGGAGCATCTACTAAGATGCAAGATAGCTGAGAAATTAGAGGTATAGGCAGATCAAGTAGCTAGAGGAGATGATGAGCAAGATGCTAGGTTACAAGCTATGGAGGTAGAGTTATTGGCATCTTGAGTGATAATTATTGTTTAGGACCAGCAGCTAGTGGATACGCAAGTAGAGGCTAACTGATGGGAGTGATCTCTAAGAGATGATTTAGCAGAGGCCCGACTAGAGGTGGATTGACAAATAGCTAGGGAAACCTACTATCATGGGGTATACATTTTTGTAGTTCCAATGGATTGATGAGTACCTATGTACTTGGAGAGGGTGAGTAGATCAAAGGGTGTGGTACAACCACTAGATATAAGACATGTTCTTCCACTAGGGCCACCACTAGCTATAGAGGGTGGGAGTCAGTTCTAGGTCTAGGCTTGATTCTTATGACAATTTTTTATTGTACCCCATGTATTTTGAGATGGATATCCAAATTTTAGATCTCACATTATATATGTATCATGACATATTTTGATATATATGAGATACAAAATTTGATCGATAGCCTTGTGTATGTGTCTGATTTCGATGGATGTTTTAGCATTTTATGTTTTCATGTGATGTTTTAGTTTCTTGCTCATGTATGTGTTGTTTTATGCTCATGTTGATATACTCATGGATCTCTCTCATGTATGATGTTTAGCTCTCATGTGTATGATATAGGCTTATGTATTGAAAAATGTAACACTTGGATAGATTAGATGTGATTTTTAGATTATCCCCTTGTGATGATAGGATATGAAAGAGGCAAAGAAAAAGATCAAGATGATGAAAAGACATGATCACGAAGAAAGAAAAGAAGATATGAAAGTAGTTAGCCAACATGTCCAAAAAAGATGAAGAGAGAGCTCTTGTCATATGTAGGAATGCATGATTAAGCTAGAAAATGAACCTATAATGTAAACTAATATGCAAAGTGGTTTACCAACAAGGAATGCATAGCTTCTAGACTCTAATTTCATCATTAAGTATTTATTAGGGACATCATAAGATCATACAACCATCACTTAGTATAACTATGAGGATATGAATATGATCGATATTAGATAGGAATGTGGAAATGCAATCTAAGCATCAAAGACATGTAAATCAAGATGACTATGCAATTAGATTCCCTAAGCCTAATATAGAAAGATTAAACCTATATCAAGGTATAAGCACCATGATAACCTCTAAATGCGGTCTTGCAAAAATAGTCAAGGATGATACATTGTAGGTCCAAAGTGTTAAGTAAGACAAGCATGAATGCTCTAAACAATATAGACGAACAAAGTATACCCACAAGAAGAAAGCAAGTAAACATGCCCATGCCCTGAGTCTTCTTGTCCATGACATCCTTAAAAGACTATTAGGGAGGGAACATATATCAAAGAAATTATCATAGATAACACACAAAGAAAGACAAAATTTTAGCATAGCACGACAATTTAAATGTTTAAGTCTGTGTGTATAAGTCACTTGGCCATTTTGTCAAGACTTGATTCTAATAGTGAGAAATATCATGACATCAGAGACTATAGGTAAACAATATAAAAAGTGTTGCAAAACACTTGATGTCAAGGGGGGGTAGTGTTGAGAAACATTATTTCATGAGTTTCCAAAGAAACCCTAATGCACAAGGAGATCTCAATAGGCTAAGCAATTGTGCCCCCAAGAGGAAGACAAGGAACAATTATAAGCTAGGAAATGTGTTATAGAGTGAGTGATTGAGATTGATAGACATAGGTGCAAGGGTCTCAACTAGCACCTATTTCTAGGTTTTCACCACTTGACAGATTTTTTCAGGACTTTTTTCAATTTTTTTTGTATTTTTTGATTGTTTTGGTGATGCATCAAAGTTCTTATTGCTAGGTTTTCACTAAGATGATCATTTTTTTAGGACATTTTCTACTTTTTAGGATTTCTTTAGGATCAATAGATATGTACAAATAGCTGAGTTGTGAGCCTTTAAGCATAGAACTTTTTCAGATGCAGGAAATTGATAGGCTCCACAAGTTGTTCCCCTTCCAAAGTAAAAAGCTAATAAGCACCAGACCCAAATACTACTATGATAATGTAAGGGCCGAACCAGTTAGGCTCAAGTTTTTATTTTTTCTCTCAGTTTTGCTAGTTTTTAGGATTTTCTCTAAGCATGAGTTCACCCATTTGGAGCTCATGGGGATGAACTTTTTTGTTGTAGGTAGTAGACATGTGCTTCTGATAAACCCTTATATGATCAAAAGTAGTCTTACAATGTTCATCAAGAGTTTCTAGTTGATGTACTCACATAGCCCTATGGGTTTTATTGGTTATCAACCCATGTAAGGAGACTTGCAATGAGGGGATCTCAACTTCTAAGGGGAGGAAAACCTCAGAGCCATAGACTAAAGAAAAGGGTGTGGCCTTGTAGGAGTGTGTATGGTAGTCTTGTAGGCCCATAGTGCCAGATTGATATGTAAGTGCCAGTCCTTCCCTGATTTGTGGACTATTCTATGTAGAATCTTGAGAAATGTCTTGTTAGAGGCCTTAGTTTGGCCATGCCCTTGGGGATAGTAGATGGAGGACCAATGTTGTTTGATTTTAAATTTCTTGCACAACTATTTGAGGTCATTATTCTTGAATTTTCCTCCATTATTAGTAACAATGGAGGAAGGAATGTCATAGCAACAAATGATGTGGCTAAGTATAAAAGAGGCAACATGTTTGCCTATAGCAATAGATAGTGGCACAACCTCGACCCATTTGGTGAAATACTCAGTCACTATGATAATGAACTTGTGGCCACAAGATGAATTTTTCCTACCAAGTCAAAAGCCCATTGTTGAAATTTCCAATATGTCACATAGGGTATAAGATCACATCTAGGAGCATGAATCAAGTTACCATGAAGTTGACATTTCTTACAGGACTTAGCATAATGAACAATGTTAGCTTGGATGGTTGCCTAGTAATAACCCACCCTAAACAATTTTTGAGCAAGTGCAAGGCAATTGGAATGTGCCCCACAAATGCCGTTGTGGACTTTAGTGAGTGCCTTTTCAAACTCTTCTACCTCTAAACACCTAAGAAACATTCCGTCTAGACCCTTCCTATACAAGTCACCAGACCAAAGTGTAATGTGAAGCATTAAAAAGGAGTGGATATTTTTGGTTGCACGTGAGGGTTTTAGGAATAACTTGATCATGTAGGTAGGAGAAGATGGTAGCATAGTAGGATGAATCATGACCTACAATGGTGCAAATCACATGGTTATTAGAGGAATCATAGGTAGGATGACATAGTTCTTCCACTAGGAACTCAAATTAAAATTCATGTTCTTATAACTGGAGGATAGATGCTAGAGTAGCCATATCATTGACAACCTTGTTCTTCACTCTAGGAGTTCGCTAAAATGTCACAAAAGTGAAATAGTTCCTTAAAGCATCAATCAAATTCTTGTAAGGTACCAAATTTTAATCTTTAATTTGATATTCATTGTTCACTTGGTTTATGACAAGTTGTGAATCTTCGTAGATGTGCAATTTTGTGATTCTCCATTCAAGAGCCATTCTGATCCCATTTGTTAAGGCCTCATATTTCATAATATTGTTAGTGCAAGGGAATAACAGTTTGTAAGATTTTGGGATTGTGTAATTATTAGGTGAAAAAAATAGGATGTCTGCCCCAACCCTATTCTATGTATAAGAACCATCAAAGAACATTTTCCAAGTTCTCTTAGTAATGTACATAATTGAGGCATTTGAAAACTCAATATGTATAGGTTTTGTATCTTCTAGTAATTTTTTAGCTATGGCCTACCCCTTAATAGCTTTGTGCTTGACATACTAAATTTCAAATTATTGAAAGAATCATCATCCATTTAGCTAGGCAGCCGATAAACACAACTTTACTTAGCAAATATTTTAAGGGATCAATATTAGCAATCAGGTGAGTTGTATGTGCCAACATATAATGTCCAAATTTTTGAGAGGCAAAGACCACTTTAAGGAAATATTTCTCAATGTTTTTGTAGCTCATGTCATAGGCCACCAAAGTGCAATTGATGTAGTATATTTCACATTCTTTTCTAGTCTCATCACATTGTGCCAATAATGCTTGTAGAGAGGAATATGTAGTTGAGATATACAAAATCAAAGGTTTTCCCAGTATTGGTGGCATCAATACTAGAGGTTTAGCCAAGTATCCTTTGATTTGATTTAGGCTTTATTGAGAATATTCATTCCAGATGCATGTAGAGCCTTTATGTAAATTTTTATTGAAAGATTGGGCCTTATTAGCCAATTGAGAAATGAATCTTCAAATTGATTGCATACATCCTTGAAGACTTTTGAGTTGACTAATATTCTTTGGAGGAGGAATTTCCATAATGGCTTGTACTTTTTCAAGATCAACAACCTCAATGCCTTTTTCTAATATAATGTAGCCTAGAAATTTTCCAGATGTGACACCAAAGACACACTTTTTTGGGTTTAGCCAAAGTTGAAATTGTTCCATACGGTCCAATATCAAACTAAGGTCATCAAGATGTGTGTCTCTTTTTTTTAGATTTTTCTAGTGTTTCATCAACATAATCTTCCATATTCTTATGCATCATAACATGGAAGATAGTGGTAATTACGCATTTATAGGTAGTGCTAGCATTTTTCAGCCCAAAGGGCATGACATTCTAGTAGAAGGTGCCCCATTCACATGTAAAGACTATTTTTTCTTGATTAGCAGGAGCAATTTTAATTAGGTTATACCTAGAGAAGCCACCCATTAAGGAGTACATTTCATAACCCATCATCATATCCACTATCATGTCTATGTTGGGAAGTGGAAAGTCATCCTTAGGGCATGCTATATTTAGATCTCTAAAATTAGTGTAGACTCAAATGGATTTTCCATGTTTAGACATAGGTATAATATTGGAAATCCACTCTGCATAATCAATAGCTCTAATGAAGTTTGAACTTAGGAGTTTTTTCAACTCTACTTTGACCAAGAGGGCTACATATGGATGCATCTTTCTTAGTTTTTCTTAATAGATTTTACACCAAGAGAGATAGATAAATGATGCATAGTTAGATTTGTGTCAAGCACTAGCATATCTAAGTAAGTACATGCAAAATTGATCTTCTTTTCTTGAAAGAACTTGTCAAAACTCTCCCTTTCTTTAGTTGACAATGACTAAGCCACATGAATAATTTTAGGAGATTCCTCTTTACCCAAGTTGATAGGCTATGTAGGTTCAATGAGAATCAAAGATCTGTCCTAAAAATAGCTTGGAAGACTACCAAGTACCTCATCCATAGGTGCCTCAAGGAGGTTTTCACCATTGGATACATCTTTTTTAAAACTTTTTTTGGGTTCAGATACCACCACAAAGTGGTTTTTTCTATTTGAGTGCTTGTTTTTTATTTAATTTTTTTGACTGAGCTATTTAATATCTTCTTTTGTCATGTTTCCTACGAGTTCACTAGTGGAAGAAGTCATGGGTTCAATGGCGTTAAGGTAGCAAGAGATCTCATAATCACTCTAAAAAGATGGGATTTTAGGTCTTTGATGTTGAACTAACCAATCTATGACATTAGGGTGAATCAAGGGGAGGGATGTGGAAGCTTTAAGGTTATTGATACAGAATTAGTCATCTTTGGTGAAATGAGAAATCAAACCTATAAAGAAAGTTGCAAAGGAATCTAGATCATGATTAGACCTAGAGGGACTAGTGTGGTCCACTAAAGTAGTTTGTGAACTAAATGAGTCTAACCCTATACTTTCAACTACACTTGGTTGGGTAGGATAGGTGTGAATGACATACACCCCTAATTTACAAGATGCATTTTAAAGACTTTCCCATTCATATTCACTAGAATCTATGCTCTGGTTCCTAGCTATTAAATGAGCAATGTTTTGTCTAATCCTTCCTCTATTTAAGTCTTCATGGTTGGATTCATCTTGTTCATGCTATCTAGAAGTAAAAGTTTCAACATCATTGTGGGTAGTTATTGGTTCTTCTCCCCAAAGGAGAGAAGTGAGAGACATGAAATCCCCATCTTGCAAAGTGGTAGAAACAAAGGGAGGATCATCATCCTTTGATTCACTAGACATGGGAGCTCTTCTATCAAAGGTTGGTATTTAATCTTCTATCCCAAAATCTCAGCCAATAGTATCTTGAGTGTTGTGACCCTTAGTATGACTTAAGGGTTCTACTAGAACTTTTTTGTTACCAGTTAAGGACTCGTGGCCCTGAGAGCCCATGTTTGTGAGAAGTTTATATCCTTTTCCTTAGCATTTAGGAGAGATGGGAGTAGTGAATGTGACTGACTCCTCATCTTCCTCTTCCCTATATATCCAATATTTGATTTCTTGTTCTTCTTTTTTTACTTCTAGGGGGACTGAAGATTGAACAAAGGTGGCAAAAATGGTCATTGCAAAAGCTGAAGGTTTCATTTTGGCCAGAGGTTTCCCATAAGACCAAGGGAAAATAGATAAAGCAACAATAGAGTCTAGAGTGTATTCATCCATGCCTAGACTCATCATTTTTAGTTCTATTCACACTCTATAAAAGATGGTGTCAACTCATGAGAAGAGAGACTATGTGGAACCAATGTTTCTATAGTAGATAGCATGTTGATAGACATTGAGTTATCTCTAGGGAAAACTATCTTAGTACTATTGAAAGGGAACTTAATGCACTAATGATATGTAGAAGGTATTGCTTGCATGCCATGAATCCAAAGCCTTCCTAGCAACAAATTGTATGTGAGTGGTATGTCTAGGACTTGGAAAATGAGATCCTTTTCAACTAGACCAACTGAAATTGGAAGTACAATGAGACCTTTAGATGGTCTTTCAACCTCATCATAAGCTTTAATACTGATCTTGCACCTAGGTTCAATGGCAAATTTGGACGTGCCTAATTGTTGGATCACATTGAATGAGATGATGTTCAACCCTACACCATTGTCTATCAGGGCTCGATGAACATGAGTACAGAATATTTGGACTTCAATGTGGAGGGTGAGATTGTGGGAATGACTAAGAGCTTTGTCATCTTCTTTAGAAAAGGTGAGATAATGAGGTGAAGAAATATGGTTCACCATAGCTTGGAATCACTCCATATCAATATTTGTGGATAGGTTGGCAAAACAAAAGGATTTTTCAAGGATGTCCTTATGCAAAGGGGACAATTGTAACAATATGAGCCAAGGTTCATTGTAGCTGACTGACAAGGTCATAATTAGAGATTGCTGAGCTAGTTGCTTGTTTGGATGATGAAGTATTCTTAGGATTGTAAGAAACTTTTAGAACAACTTTAGATTGCCCCCTACTAAAAATTTTAATCGGCTCACTTTGGGAGGAGGAAGATTTTGCCACTTGAAGTACCACATTAGGTTGGGTGTTTCTACATTGTTGGTGTTGAAAATTTCTTGTTTTAAGGAGAACCTTTTGTATTTCATCCTCAACATCATAGTTGAGTTGTTTGTTAGAATTATAATTCACCATGTAAAGATATTCAATAGGCTCAATCATGTTTATGAAATTATCAGTGTTAGCGTATGCATAGTTGATCTTAGCATCATAATTTTTCTTAGGAACATTGGAGGATTCACCTTTCTCATACTCTAGCAATAGTTGTTTGAAAGCATTATAGTAAAAGTTTTTAACTAGGCTATCTATGACAACTTTACTAGCATCTGCAAATATTAAATGAAATCTTTGAGTTTAAAATAGTGATCAATATCGTGGCCTGTGCTTCTATGATATTTATAGAAATGGTCCTCTTTCTACCAATCAGGCCTGATAGGTGGGTCATAGGAGCGAGAGTTGTCTATAAGCATGACCAATTTTTTTGCAATTAAGGCATTTAAGACCACGTCATAAGGTTCAACCATTGGTGTATAAACACATCTTTTCTTAGTAAACTTAGTGTTCTTGTTAGATGTTCGTGGTTTTGAACCATCTTATTTTTTTTAGCATAAATAGAATTAGAAAGGTTGAATGCAAACTCCTTGGTCTTAGGAGCATCCACTACTCCATCTCTGACAACATTTTTTTTTTTATTCCAAGGTTTATTTTTGTCCTTGCCATTTCCATTGCCATTCTTGTCTTTGTTCACAACAATGTCACCTTTCTCAATAGCAACATTCTCAATATGATACACACTCTCAACCATTGTGGTAAAGGATGTGAACAACTACTTTATTAATTCAAAGTAAAGTTTTCATACAATTGTATTGACAAAGATGTCATTTTTCTCAGTCTCATGAACTTGCTGAGGGTACCTAGAATGTAGGGATCTCAATCTTTGAAGGCATGTTGCAAAAGGTTCTCCCTATTTTTGTTTGATGTTACACAAGTCCAACATAGTTATTGGATGTTGAATGTTATAGGAGTATTTTTGGATAAAATGTTGTGCAAGTTCATTGAATGTTTTGAGAGGGGGAATAAATTTTGTGAACTACTCCATAGATTTCCCTCTTAGACTCCTAGGAAAAAATAGCATAAGATAGGTATCTTCATGCATGAAATCCATGCTAATAGCACAAAAATGCCTCACAATGATTGTGACAGTCACCATTTCCATCATTTTTTTCATACTTGGGAACCTCTATATCTCAAGGAAAGGGTAGCATGTAAAGACTTCTATCAAAGGGGAGAGCACATATTGATTCAACAAATGAAGTTTTAGGTGGCTCTTTTGAAGTTTGTAATTATGCAAGTTGTTTCTTCAATTATTACATTTCTTCTCTCAAGATTTTAGCATTGGTGGGCACTTTCTTTTTTATTATTCATTGCACATCAAAGTCTTGAGGGACTTTCCACCCCTTTTCTGCCATATACTAAAAGTATTGGTCCCCATTTTGTTCCAAATCTTTGAGCATTACTTTTTGAGTGACCACTTCTTGATGAAATGTTATGACATCTTCACTGGTGGTCTCATCATCACTTTCATGATGTGATTGTGATTATCTAGGTGGTGATGGGCATGCTCCCATGTTGACTGTAGGAGTCCTTGGAGGTGTGTTGTTGACATCATTTCCACCAATGGGTATGTGATCAAATGGATTGAGATAATAGCCTCTTCTATTTTCCTTATTGTGTGTATGAGTATTAGGCTCAGCTTGTTGATAAGCTCTTTCTCTAGGATGCATTGCCTCTTTGAGTCTCTCATTTTCTTGTGCTTGTTCTTCTAAGTGGTGTTTTATCTCTTTAGGATGCATTTTGGTCAAGATGTTGTCTTCACCTGTAGGTGTGTTAAAGGGTGCATCAAATGGGTTTTCAAAGCTATAAAGTGGATTACGCTAGATGTTGGCTATTTGTGTTTGATTGGAGTCAGGATCTTCCACACAAGGTTGTCCATGAGGGCGTCTAGGTGGAGTTTTCAATTGTACAAAAATGAAAGAGGGAAAACTACCATTACCAACTTGGAACCTAGTTGTGACTGGCACGTAAGGATGTGTCTTTTCTTAATAGGAAGAGAGAAGTGTTTCAAATTTGAAGCTTGTATAATCAAGAATAATCACTTGTCAAACTAAAATAGATGACTTATCAAGAGAGTTCAAGAATTTACAACACTCATGACTCAAGCTAAGAGAGTGAGCAAGAAGCTTGGTAGAAAGAGCACTCAAAAGGTGTCACACTCTAAACCCTTCTATCCAAGTGATTCCATGAGATTACAATGCTTGAATGTTAGCTTAGACCTCCCTATCTATAGAGTGCAAGAAAGTATGTTTCAAGCATATGAGGGATCTCTGGTGAACCTTAAATATACTTTTATTTCTTATAAACCATGCAACATGAGGTTTCTTTGAGACAAGATGCAAGAATGCAAGTGTCCATAAAGGGATTCCTCAAATATGCAGTGCCAGCATAAATATACACTAAAATGTAATGAACAAATGCAACTAGATTAAGAAAATGAAAGCATTACAAACTGGCCTAGTTATGCTATGTGAGCTAGATTATAGTAAAAGAAACTAAGACATTATGCAGTATGATTCTAAGCTAAAATGCTATGGATGCTAGAAAATAGACAATCAATAGAAGTTCTCCACAAAAGCTCTCAAGGATTCAAATGGTAAACCTATGACATATCAATACTCAAGAGTGTGGATCCTTTGACAAGGGGGGAGCTCTTTCTTTTAAAGATTTACAGACAATGGAGATCAAGATCAAATGATGAATGCTCAAGGGTGGAGTTTGAAAATAGGATTGATCCATGTGTAAACACAAGTCAACCAATAAACAAAGAGTTGACTTTGTGTGTGCGACAAAAAGAGTATTTTCCTTTAATTTGCAAAATTAAAATAAGACTTTATATGTGCACATTGAGTGTGTTAGAAGAATGGGGTCTTTTATTTAATTAAAAGGGGACATGTTCTTTTAATCAAATAATGAACTTAAGATAGCATAGTCAAACTATAGGTTATAATCAAATTAATTGATTTTTAGAAATTTGTCCTAGGAAAATGATTAATTAATTGAGCCAAAATGATGAGAAGGGGGATAATAATATAGATGACCATTTTTAGGTGATTATAGTTAGCTTCTCTAAAACTCATAGGTGATCATTTTTATCTTCAAAATGCTTGCAAAGTCTTTCTCCTAACTCATCCTAGTTACTGATAGAATTATGTGGTAATCTCCTATACCATTGTAAATCTTTTCCCTTTAGTGATGAGGCTAAAAGTATAACAAAAACATCCTCCATAATACCATGTATATTATAAATATTTGAGAGTTCTTGAATATGTTCTATTGGGGAAATAGAAGTTTTGCCAGTAAAATCTAGCAGGCTTTTAAGAGCAGATACTAGGATTGTTGGAATATTCAAATAGGAAGAATACTTCTAAGGGGGGGTGGGGAGGGGGGGGGGTGAATCAGAAGTACTGTATTTTGACCATTAAAACTTTTTAACTGAAAGTAGATTGCATGCATATGAACATATCAAATAGTTATGAGAAACACATAAGCATCACCACATAACACTTGAGATTTTGGTAACCCAGAAACCCTCCAAAAATAAGAAGGTAAAACTGGGGTGGGGATAACACCCACAAAATCACTACAGTAATAATATTTAACCACTTCTGATGGTTTTCCCTGTTAAAGGCCTACCCTATTAAAGGCTTTACACTGTATCAATAGTGACCTGGTTAAAGGATTTACAAACACTTTACATGAAGTGTCACCCTGTTAAAGAATTTAATCACCTATTTAAAGGATCTACAAAATAGCTATTAAGCTAACCTATCACCATAGGGTTTTTCATTCTAATATAATTGCTAGAGAGTATTAGGTACAATAAACCTGATAGCTTACAATCTTTCATTTGCTGAATATAGGCACTTGATCTGCTTTCTCTGATCTTGATCCTCTGAGATCTGATACTCTTTTCTCTGAAATAGTGTTCTTTCCACACCCTTGTACATCACCTTCTTCTAATGAGATTTCATCTTCCTTATAAACACATTTGAAGACTTAGGGTTAGGTATGGATCTACGATCCATATTGAATCTTTGCTTCTCGCTCATTCCTTACACTTTTCTTATTGGTTGCATGCCTTCTCCATTTTTCTTATTGGCTGCATGTAGATTGCATAGAAAATAGAAAATATTTGATCTTATCATTTAATCCTTCAATATTCATCATATGTCAGCCATGAAAATGGTTTACATATGAATCAATGAAGTTACAAACTCATATGTACATTCTATGTTACTCGACACTTGCTGATTCTAGATGCTCGGTACTAATAACAAACTAGCTTACTTAGCTCCTGTTGCATTTTTGTTTGCTTGGCATCATCTGTGACTCAACACTTAAATATCACTCGGCACTTGTATCATGCTCGGCACCTAAAGTCATTCGACACTTGAACTTTACATGGCACCTGATCTTCACTTGCCACCTGAAGGCTACTTAGCACCTGAAGTCTTTCTTGACTCGGCTCATGTTGTGGCTCAGTATGCATGGTGTAATCGGCTCCAATATAGAAAGTGGTTAAGTGTATTGGCACTCAAGTGTCAAAAACTATTATGAGGTTAACAATCTCCCCCTTTGACATGAGTGACAAAAACACTTAACTGATCTTATGAGTACATTAACTAATCTGCTTGGTATATATAGAGGTTTAAAAAACCTTTAATCAAAATTTGTGTAACTTACAATATATATACCTCAAAATTATTGCAACTCCCCAAAATTATTGTAACTCCCCCTGAGTTGGTTGTTTGTTCCATTATCTGTATATCATGCTCCCCTTGGTTTCCTTGGTTTTGTTTCCCCCATTCTCTCATTCCCCCATGCATCTTATAATATCTCCCCCTTAGTTAATAAGATATATATCTCCCCCTTTTTGACACTTATGTCAAAGGATTTTAAGGGTTAAGACCATATTTGACAAAAATTTGTTGTTTACCTCCATAATCATCCTGAGAGCTACATCCCAATTGTTCAAAGCAATTTCCAGTGACTTGTAGAAAGATTGGGATCTTTCTTGAGAATAGTTTTTGCATAGACTTGTTCCTTATGAAGTATTTCCAAATGTGGGGTAATGGAGGACTGGAGCTGTATTAGTTTTGCCTTGATATTGGCCTCATCTTCTATTAATACCGCTATTTCTTTTTGAGTGTGAAGCGATTGAGAAAAATGCTTCTCACTTTGAGCTAGATCTTTTGGTAGCTGCATGCTTGAAATATTTAAATTTCTCTCCAAGCTCAGTATCTTTTGGCTTGTCTCCTATGTGAAGTATGAAAAGTTACACAACTTTTTGTACAATGAGAATATATTCTCAAGTACCTTTTTTTGTTTGTCTATTAGCTTTGCCATTTCAACCTGGGAGAGTGCAATTTGACTTGATACTTGCTCATTTACTTTTCCCTAGAATTTCCTTTCAGACCATTCTATAAGTTTTGCATTTGTCTCTTGGTCTTCATTTGTCACCTAGTCAACAATATCTGATAATTGCTCCATGATATGCTTTGACTCATCTGGTGACTGCAAACTGAAGGCATCCATAAAGATGTCCTTAATCTCATGTAGTGTTTTCTTTTGTTTATGCTCCTTCCTGAGTATCTCTTATCTCTTTCTCCTATTCAACGCTTCTTGCACCTTATTGATTTGATCAATGGTTATTGTTTTCGAGTCATAGCCTAGTATGACTATCTCCTTATCTAATTTAGGGTCTCCATAGTGAAGCACCCTTGCAACTTTTGTAGTACTAGATCCAGGTGCAGATATTTGTAATGGTTGTTGTGAAGGAGTTCCCGAGGTAGGTAAATTTATCAATGTTTGTATTGCCTCTTGCTCTTTAGGGGTTTCCTCTATTTTCTCCTCCTGCTGTCTACTACCTTGATCAATTATGGTAATCTTAGGAAGTGCACCTTGTGTTTGTATTGTAGGATCAGATGTAATATTTTATCCTATTTGTTTTGTTTCTTTTTCTACAACTACACTCAACTTCTATATTGAGGTGTCAACTATGCCTAATGAAATAACTATGGGCATTTGAGGTTGACCACTAGTCGCTGTAGAGATGATGGAAGGTGGTTCTTGTGGATTCACCTTATCTCTAACTATGCTTTCTACTAGTTTTTGTAATTCATCCATACTGACCAATACTTGATTTGTACACAATCTTGCTTGCTATGTAGATTGGACAAGGATTCTTTTGAGGTCTTCTGCAGTTAACAGATTGATGTTCTGACTAGAAGTGTCAGGAACATCTTTTATAATTATAGTTTCTATAGGTGTGATGGGTACATGAGGAGGGCTAGAGGGTGGCAATTGTGTGTCTTGCACACTCTGGTATGGTTGCTACTCTTGCTCAATTGTTGCCGTTACATCTTGTTTTTGTGTCTCTTCCTCCTCTCCATCATTCTTTTCTTCTTCCTTCTTCTCTTCTTCTTTCTTTTCTTCTTCTTCTTTCTTTTCTTCTTCATCTTTCTTTTCTTCTTCTTTCATTTCTTCTTCTCCCTTCTCTAATACTATCTTCTCTTCTCTCCTTTTTCTTCTCTCTTCTAGTGGAGTGGTAGCTTCTTCCTTGTATTCTTCTTCAATAAAATCTTCAATCTTTTTGTACAAGTTTTTCCATGATTTTATTGTTCTTTGAACAATTTCTTCCATCTTGTTTTGGAGAATCAAGAATGCCCTGTACTTAGGTGTAAACCTAGTATTATGCCTTTTGACTGCTTTCTTTATTTGTTCCTTAGTCAAATCAGGCAATACGCTTGCTAGGGTTGATTCCCTCATCTCCTTCTCCATTTTCAAACAAAAATGCCATCTGTCTTCTATAATTTTAGACAGTTCTTTTGGAAATTGTCCATCTAGTTCAAGAGGAGTGTACTTGAACTGTGCCATCATTCCATAAACTATTTCCTCTATCCTATTATGTTCTTCTTTAGTAAACTTATTGAAATCAACTTTATTTAAGTTGCTTAAATCACCATTTCCAATCTTTTTGCATAAAGTATCAACTGAAAAATGGCCTACCTTTTCAAATTGATCTTCTTCATCAGTATCAGGTTGAGCCACATATCTTCTTCTTTTCCTTGGCTCATCATGTGTTTCCTTGATTGGTTTCTTCTTTGTAGCTTCCTCTTTAGCATTTTTAGTGGAGGCCCTTTTTGTAGCTCAGGTTGTTGGCTTTTGAGGTGATGGCATGGAAAATTTCTTTGGTTTTTGCTAAGCTGGAGGCTGTATTGTTGCCTTTCTTTTCTTTGACTCAGCTTTAGTTGGTGCTTCCTTGGCTTCTTCCTCCTCTGCACCTTCCTCCTTGTCTTCACCTAGGCCTTGGGTCAATTCCATTGGGCCTTGTTCTTGTTCATCTTCATCATCATCATTATCATCTTCATCTTTTTCTACTTCAGCCTCAATTCCTTCACCAAATTTCTTTTTAATCTTCTTCAACAATTTGTCTTTCTTCTTTAATGTGGAGGTAGTCTTTAACTCCATATTTATCTTTGATCTTACCACATCATAAGTGCCAAAGTGTGGAGCACTTTTATCTATCTCTTTTTCCAATAATGCAGTTATTGTTGTAGAAGCTTCATCAATATTGATTTCATATCCAAATAGCCTTAGCCATCTCACCCTTGGAATTACTGCTTGAATATAGGTAAAATCAATGTCAACTAAGAAGCACAAATCATTAGTATGTTTTTCCACTAAGGAAACTAGCATTCTTGATCTTTGCTTCATGGATTTCTTGAAATCCTCAAAATAACTTGTCATCAGTGTATCAAAATTTTCTCCCATCTGTTCTATATATTCATTGATTTGGGCAATGATAGTTCTATCATTCCTCTATGTAACTTTTCCAAAAGAGGGAAACTCATTCTGAACATAAAAGAATATACAAACTAGAATTGGTCCAAATTTTCATTGAGCACCCTTTGTCCTTCTTATGGCAGCTAGGTTTTTAGTAATCTGTTGTAGTTGCAGTTCTGCAAGATCATAAGTATGATCCTTTTTTACCAATTTGTAACCTACATCTACTGCAATACATGGCACATTGTTGAGTCTACTAGATTGATAGAACTTATGGGCAATGCCTCTAACAACAAACTCAACTAGAAGATCCTGAATGGTGTGAATTGTCATTCCTCTTTTATTCCATTGAGCACCAATGTTCTTTTCAATAACCTCCTTCGATTCACTTCTCAAGGTTTTGAACCGATCTAGGGTAGGGTACCCAGTTACCTTATGTATGATTCCTTTGGTTAATTTGATGGGGATATCTTCCAACCAAAGACTTCCACCATGAATTCTGCTTAACACAAGTTTAACCCATTCTATCTTGAATACAGTAGGAAAGCTCAAAATTTGGGTCAAACCCTTTCTTTCAACAATTTTGAATTCATCTTTTAAAACTCCATCTACACACAATTTCTCATAGGCTTGCCTTATCTCCATATCTCCTAGGGCTCCTATCTTACAATTGTAGCATCTTCTCACGTCTTGAACCATTACAACTTTTGGGGGTATTTGGGAGAGAGCTCCAGCTGGGTCATTTTTGTATGCAACTTCAGGAATGGGACAAAAGTTAGGTTGCTTGACCTCATTGGACACTAACTGAACTTCAAACGACTCTTTGTCCTTAGTTTTCTTGGAAATTGACACCATTTATGCAAACTAGGGTTTCCTTTTTACAAAATATGAAACTGCGTAGCTCGGCACAAATGAAAATACCTCAAGATCGATGAAAATGTGTTGAGAGATGTTGCAATTTTCTTGAAATGCTGGATTCTTTGCTATGAAGTCGCTCTGCTCTCTTTCTCTTCTTTGCTTCTTGATTGCGATGAGGAAAACTGATTGGAATCATGATAATATACCTTATTTTCATCGCATTAAATGCTTAACAACCAACTTAGCTTCTGATGGATTTTAACATTACTCGGCTTGTACTACACTTCCACTTTACTTGGCTTGCATTGGAGTTAACCAACTCGGCATCAGTTATCAACTCAATCACTATTAGGAACTTGGCATGTGTTGGAGTTTAACTCGGCATTCAAAGACAGCTTGGCAACATCATTTAGATTTTGTCTTGACATCTTGTCTCATGCAGATTTATACTTTGCATTGCTTCTTTGTCTTGGGACTGATGTGTGATATAACTTTGTATATCTGTCCCATATACTTCTCATGCTTAGTTTGATGAAGTGTGATCACTTGACCCATTGGGTGAAGTGAACCCTCCCCTTGATGTGTTGCACTCATCTTTCCTTTTCCAAGTCTTATTCATTTGCCCCCTTATCTTTTTGACATCAATCTTTTCTTTGCCCTTATTTTTTTAGTCTTGGGTGCCTTTGACCTTATAGGACACTTTCTGCTGGTATGCCCAGTTTTCAGACAACTAAAACATGTAGTTTGGCTCAACCATCTTTTATAGTTTCCCTTGAAATGTGTTCTTATGTAATTCTAGAGTGTATGTCCATATTCCTGACAATAATGATAGCTATACCTAGTGTTGTAATCCCAATGATAGTGACTTTCATTTCCTTTTGATTTTGCTTGTTGATTTGATGTCCACATAGGCTTTGATCTGCATTCAAATGCTCTATGTCCATACTTCTTGGAATTATGACAATGTCCATCAAATCTTTGAGTCCTTGTGACATTGGATCTATAATCTTGTATTATATGTCCTTGCATGTTGCACTTGTGACAGTAACTATTGCTCTTGGGTGTATTTGGCTGATTGAATCTCCTACTCCTGCAAATATTAGCAGTATGTCCCTTTTTATTACAATAATGACAAGTGGGTTTAGAATCCTTACCTTTGTCACTTCTTTGCTCAACACTCTTTGATGATTCTCCAACTTCAGTGCTGTTGTATCCAAGTCCTGATGTATCATGGGAAGATCTTGGAGATTTTAGCAACTGTTCAAAATACTTGATGGCTTCACTTGACTTGTTGAGATTCTCTGCTACCTCTTTTTCTTGATTTAATTCATTCTTCAGTTGTTCATTCTGCATATTTAAAGTAGAGATCTCAATATCTTTCATATTGAGTTCATGATAAAGGTTCACCATTTGGGCAAGTGTATCCATCTGCATGTTTGAGATCCTTGTTAATTTAGTACATTTTTCTTCAAGTCTATTTGCAAGATTTCTTTTGTCATTTTCCATCATGACTTTATCCTCAACTGCTCTTTTCTTGTTCAATGATTTCACATAACATTATGGCCTGTGATTCATGTTCCATCTTGAGAGATCTTATCTCTTGTGCTTGAACTTTGTTTTGCTCCATTAGTTATGCTATTGCTGCATCAAACTCTTTAGCATCTCCATTGGCACACAGTTTTGTGGTATTAATCTCCTTGTAGTTTATATCATTTTTAGGTATGGCTATATCCTTCCTTCTCTTCAAGGATTTCCTCAATTCCTCCCTTGCTTCCTCTACTTTGTGTAGAGCCAGTCGCACATCAATCACTTGATTGTCAATAATCTTCCCAAGTTTGAAGACTTCCATCTTTAGATCTTTTTCTCCAAGTTGTTAGACTTCTTCTTGTGAGAACCTTGCTCTAATACCAATTTTTGGAATATTCAAATAGGAAGAATGTTTCTGAGAGGGGGGGGTGAATCAGAAGTACTGTATTTTGACCATTAAAACTTTTTAATTGAAAGTAGATTGCATGCATATGAACATATCAAATAGTTATGAGAAACACATAAGCATCACCACATAACACTTGAGATTTTGGTAACCCAAAAACCCTCCAGAAATAAGAAGGTAAAACTAGGGTGGGGATGACACCCACAAAATCACTGCAGTAATAATATTTAACCACTTCTGATGGTCTGCCCTGTTAAAGGCTTTACACTGTATCAATAGTGACCTGGTTAAAGGATTTACAAACACTTTACATGAAGTGTCACCCTGTTAAAGGATTTAATCACCTATTTAAAGGATCTACAAAATAGCTATTAAGCTAACTTATCTCCATAGGGTTTTTCATTCTAATACAATTGCTAGAGAGTATTAGGTACAATAAACCTGATAGCTTACAATCCTTCATTTGCTGAATACAGGCACTTGATCTTCTTTCTTTGATCTTGATCCTCTGAGATCTGATACTCTTTTCTCTAAAATAGTGTTCTTTCCACACCCTTATACATCACCTTGTTCTAATGAGATTTTGTCTTCCTTATAAAGACATTCAAAGACTTAGGGTTAGGTATGGATCTACGATCCATATTGAATCTTTGCTTCCCGCTCATTCCTTACACTTTTCTTATTGGTTGCATGCCTTCTCCATTTTTCTTATTGGTTGCATGTAGATTGCATAGAAAATATAAAATATTCAATCTTATCATTTAATCCTTCAAGATTCATCATATGTCAGCCATGAAAATGGTTTACATATGAATCAATCAAGTTACAAACTCATATGTATATTCTGTGTTACTCGACACTTGCTGATTCCAGATGCTTGGCACTAATAACAAATTGGCTTACTCAGCTCCTGTTGCATTTTTGTATTGCTCGGCATCATTTGTGACTTGACACTTAAATATCACTCGACACTTGTATCATGCTCGACACCTAAAGTCATTCGGCACTTGAACTTTACTCGGCACCTGATCTTCACTCGACACTTGAAGGCTACTCGGCACCTAAAGATCACTTGAAACCTGAAGTCTTTCCTAACTCAGCTCATGTTGTGGCTCAGCATACATGGTGTACTCGACTCCAATATAGAAAGTGGTTAAGTGTATTGGCACTCAAGTGTCAAAAACTATTATGAGGTTAACATAGGATATCATATCTTTGGGCTAAAATGAGAGGGTTGCCATGATTAAAGGTAGCAAACATCTAATTCTAGGGAGGGCCATGTGGAATAATGGTCTATTTAGATGGAATGATGGTACCATAGGCCATGATCTATCAACAGGAGGAGTAGACAATGATCTTGCAGGTGTATGTGTTACGTTTGAACTCGTAACTAGTGATAGAGATAGTCTACTTCTTTTCTTCTAGGATTTGAAAATGAAAGTTTAGTATATTAAAAAATACCTCTAGAAAATGCCCTTGTTTAAGATTTGGGCATGAATTACAACAATTCTAGTCTGAAAACCAAGATGTAGGGATGGAGTCACCAAGTGCTTGAATGTGAGCCCCTTAAAGGTTTGGAATGCTAAGAGTGATACTATCTGCTCAACATAAGTTGAAGTTCTTTTCTTTGACACTAGTGAACCAACAAACTTAAAAAATGCTTCAATGTAGTCCCACTAGACATGCCAAAAAAATTTGTCACAAAAGTATGTACCCTTGTCCAAAGTTTGACCTAAAGGTAGCCTTGTGAAGCATGGAAATAATTTCCAAGTTGTGGGACTTGAACAATGAGATTGAGTCTCCAGAGAAGGCTAACTTCCTTACTATCAAGGTGCACCTAACTATTTCTTGAGAGGAAAAGGGAGAAGGAAATGCATGAAAATTAAACTACCTAATCTAATCTAGAGGGGTGATACACCAAAATAGTATGTTCAGTCTTATCTCTGCCTAGAAAATCATAGTTTGTCAATATAATCTCAAAATACATAGATTCAATCCTTGCTTAAGCTCAACAACCACATGAAGCTCATAAACCAATAGAATGGTATAAGGAAGGAGCTTCACTCTATATCATTCAAAGGCCAAATAGATACAATCATACAAGTTGAAGATAGAAACAATGGATTAACAAAATGCAAGATGATATTGCACAATATATTAATTGAAGAAAGAGATACGACAGAAAATTGTATTTATTCAAAGGCAAAAGGAAATTACAATAGTAGAGCATGCCATACAAATGTTATAGAATTAGAGAAAAACCAATGCTTGAAAGGGTTACACAACTTTCTTTTATAGCTTAAGCATAACTAAGAAAACTTCTATTGAAAGCCAAAAACTCAACTACTACCTTTAAGTTGCAAAGAACAATCACTATAGATCTGGGGAAGATTTGATTGGATACACATCCATATGTAGGAAATTTGATCTTTACATGTAACTCGAGCCTTAAAGAGACAAAAATGATGGCCACAACTACTCTGATTGGGTAGATGGATAAACATGGTGGTGGTAGGAGGAAATATGTATTCATCAGGCATGGAGAACACTCAAAATAGTAGTTGCAAGTGATCAAGGACCTATTCACCATTAAAGAGTTTCTTGATTCTATGTTCACAACCATGCCAAATCAACCATGTCATCATTCAAAAGAAAACATCAATCAATGCATCATGTGGCCCAATAACCTTTAAGCATTCTTCCACCTTGCCCAACTTATCTAACTATTTTTTGACCTATGCCTACTCTTATTCGTGGCTTCACAACTCACTTCCCTTACTAACTATTTTGCCACACAAAACTGCCACCACTTCATCTCATGCCTTTATCACTACTTCATAGCTTGAAAACAATTTAGCCCTCTAAGTGTTGAAACCTTGTGAACATCATAAAATGGACTACCTTACACTCTCACAATGGTTAAGGTCTAACTACTGATTAATCATGTGATGTTGTGATGCCCTTATCTCTAACTATGTCACTATTTTGTAACCACTAGCCATGAAGACTATCTAGAAGATGTGACACCACGATCACTGCTTTGATGACTACCAACTCTAATTCATTGTCTTGTAATTTTAACTCATAACCATAGATGAATCCTTGTGATGTTGCACCCAACCTTTAACTGTCTTCATATTTCCTTGTTGCTTTGTGACGTAAGTTTTAAACCTCAGGTTTAACCTTGCAAGAGAGAAAAAAAGCTTTTGCCACTTTGCAGCCTAAACTAGGGTTTAGCATTAACTCTATGTGATGATGCAACATCCTTTGTCTTTAACCACATCACCCCATCAGAACCTTCAAACACAAAACATGTTTAGAATATGTGAAGTTGTGCTAATGGCTAACTTAACTATTTTAATCCTATATTGCAACTTTGCAACCTTGAAGAAATTCATTTCTTACTAACTACTTAATGTCATCACAACCTCACAACTATATTCCTTTATTGACCATGTTGACCTAGAAAGCTAGAAAGACATCTTTAACTATTGATCACTCCACTGCAACCCTAACTCTTAATCCATCTTTTAACCTTGAAAAACCACAACACTAGGCTTTTGCCACCTCTCCATTCTGATCTAGGGTTTTATTTAACCATGCACAATGATATGAAACATTGAATTTGACAACTATTGTTTGACTGTTGCAACTTTGTAACTTGAAGCTTTGAAGCTTTCGATGGGATGATATTGATTCCATTTATCTGCCCTCATTCAACAAGATACTCCTTTGAAATGATTAACATTAAACTGCCTCTTGGCCCTTATGACAATGTGAAAAAAAGGCTTGTGTAGCTTTGTAGCCTTAACCATGGTTTCAACTAAACCATGTGTGATGATGCAATTATAATGCATTTTGCAACCTTGCCACCTTGATCTTGGGTTAGTCCTTGACCACTTGTGATGATGTGAAAACACTAAAATGGAATGATGTGGTTTTCTTTCATGCTGTCACAACTTGAATCCTTTTAAGCTTGATGCTACGCATGATAATGCAATTTATGGTGAATTTATCTGTTTCACACCTTTATAGCACTTTTGACAGTTAAGACATAAACTACAATGACATGGTGATGAAAGGCTTTTGCATGATCACAATTCAAAATATTCATAAGGAATATTGACATACAATATGAAAAATGATTAAGATTTAAGGATATAAAAGAAAATAATGTAAAACCAAAATTTTACGTATCCCTTTTATGTTTTCATGGAAATCTATAAATAACTCAAAAGACGTGGACATGGAAATCATCCTATGTTTTATGAGACTAGCAACATTTGGGAAAAATAGGGGAGGGGGGGGTGGCTAAATATGGCTAAAATATATCACACTACTACATTTGATACCAAATTACCATAGTTGGTCCATGGCAATTTTAGTGTCACAACCTTTCACAGTCACAATTCTGACCTCTTACCATTGAAATTACGATGACAATAAGTTGTAATGCCAAAATTGTGACATACCTATCTTGGTAATTTGGTATCAAATGTAGTAGTGTCATCTCAATATGATATTCTTGGAAATGACATATTTAAAGATATCAACTCATAACCACCAAATTAGATGTTATCTTTCAGTATCATGACAAGTATGATTTAACAAGGAATATCAACCATATGTTATTTGTCATACTTATATTTTCTTGGTATGTGCACTAACATCAAGTCCATGATACCTACCAAGATAAAATATGTAGATGGTGTAAAACACCATGTCATATCCCTGTGGAGTGTTAACTAGCCTCTAGGAAAACAATTGAATTTAGTCCATCAAAATAGAAAGTAATGTTAGGATTAAAGAGACAAAAATAATAATTACATTCAAATATATCCAATATCAAAAAATAATAAAGCACAAAAAAAGGAACACAAGATAGAAAGATTTAAAGTGGTTCACCCAATCCCTAGGCTACGTCCACCAAATAATGAGTCCAATATTTTTATTATCCACTGATTACAATATGTAATCCCTTATAGCTCAATACCATAGCAAGAAGCTATTATCATATCACACCTCATGAAATCCCTAACCCTAAGCCATTTTATATAATATTTTTTCCACTTTAGGGTTATAGTTAGTTACAACATGTTGGCCCAAAAATTGTCAATAAAATAGTGCCCCCTTGCCCCCACCAAAAAAATAAAAAATTGAGGTCCACGCCCTTGAACCCTTGACAGTCATGACCTATCAGCCACAACTTTATTGGTGGTTGCCACCCCCAAACCCACTCTTAGGGTCCAACTTGGTATCAAACCCCACTGAGGAATTATGGAGAGTGTATAGTACTTCCCTAATCATACACCAGAAACTAGCAACCTCCCACTTGGGGATTAATTAGGCTCCACACTAGACAACAAGTAAGTTATCATGATCTTTGGAACAACAACTTAATGTTGTCCATCATGATTAGATGTTAGGCTATCATGACCTTTGGGATAATAAATTAATGTAGTCCATCATGATTATATGTTAGGTTGTCATGACCTTTGGGACAACAACTTAATGTAGTTCATTGTGATAGCAACTCAATCCATTGTTAAGATTGTCACTTTACAATAGAAACTATAATAAAATACCGATGAAATATTATCACCTCTCATGATGGTTTCCAATAGAATCATATAGTACCTCACATGTCCACCATGAACAATGTCAGGGGGTGAACCCACCATATCTTCTCCTCAAGGGTGGAACAAGGGCTTTCACCTCAAACTTCTCTAATAGAAAAGAGTACATTACAAGTAATTTCACCTCGAACTTCTCTCTCTCAATCTATTGACTTTTTCCATCCAAGATTTCTTCTAATGGAATAGTAGACTCCCTCTGAGTCTAATATCAACCTTCTAACCTCCTCATACAAGATTTCATTTGATGAAGTGTCAGACTCCCTCTTTATATAGAAGGATGTTCATAATCTCAATAATAAAAAATTTTCTCTTCAAGAGCCTCATTTTATCCAACTTAATCATTAGATGGTTATTGAATTCTATAGCACAACTTCTTGGAGCTACTATCATAAGATTGAGTTTGCATAATATTTGGTAGCATGTGTAAAGTACCAACCTTATTTTCTTGCAAGAAAATCCTTATACATAAAGGAAAATCACTCTTATAGTATATATAGAATTAAAAATAAAAGAGAGACTACAATGAGTAGATAAATGTAATACTCAATAATGAGAATACTTATCTACACAAGAGGATCCATAGACATTAAATCAAAGGATGATTGAAATTTGAAACTCTAATGATGTCCTTTTTCTATCATCTCCCCTCTAAATATGGTTCAATAGAAATGAAACATTGGTTATTATTATGCCCCACAATGTCAAAATTCCACTCATTCTATTTTAATCTTAAAGTGTTGAATGCTATGTAATACAAATATTGCAATATCCTTGAACTTAGAACTACCAACATCATTGTTTTCCCTAATGGACTAGCATTTCGACTTTCATTTTAGTTCTTTCATGGTTATTCATGTCACTGCATAGTGACCATAAATTATATGCTTCTTCATTTACAATATTACATCTTCTATAATCAATGAAATTCAAGACCTGTGATAAATTATAGATTCTCTTTTACAAGTTCTTGAATTTTCTTGATAAGTGAATATATGTCACATTGATTAGAATTTTACCAACCATACCATTCTAATATTCCACACTAGATGTTTCAAACTTAAATGGATAGACTTAGTTCTAATTGTCTTGCAACCCTAATCTCAAAGTCCTTAAGTTATCAAGCATCAAATGTTCCATTGGTTTATACTCTTGAATATTACAATTATGTTTAATTATTCTAATCTTCAAGATTTTAATGAGACAAGAATAAATTAATTTGTAATTTAAATAGAACTAACATAGCCATCTTTGTAGTACAAGAATACTCTTATATATATATATATATATATATATATATATATATATATATATATATATATATATATATATATATATATATATATTATCGTTGTTGAAATGGTTATTAATCAGTATAATAAATGAGAAAACCCACATGGGTTATTTGTGACTTCAACTTTGTTGTAAAGATAGTAGATTTATTTCTTCTCTAGCTTAATAACCAAGATGATTCTTATTGTTGTGTGAAGTTCATTGTCATTCCAATATTGCATTTATTATACTCTTACCATATACATCATTTATATTTTAATGCTAAGAGATATCTTCTTTCATACTAGCAATTTTATACTCATCATGGTTGTAACAACTTGATTTACTTTAAAGATTTCATTGTAACTTATTCCTTCTAGTAAAATACTTTTATATCTCACCATTCTCAAATCTTTTGTTTTATTATCACTGGTAATGACTAGGTATACATTCCTAGTGCCTTTGTTTGACTGTATGTATCATCATGTGTCCATAAAACTTTCTTGATTTGTAGCAACATGTTATTGATATGAATGTTATAATGTTGATCATTAGTAACACTTTATCTTTAATAATATTTGAATATTTTATTTGTGAACATGTTTGCTTCTCATTTGGGAATCAATACTTTCTTCAGACCTCATAAAATACATCTTTTGAAGGTTATTTTTAATCTCACTGCAAGATATATTGTCAGTTAGTGTCAAAACACTTAGTCATAATGGAAAGACAGTAGTAACCAAGAATCTAGTTTTTAGTTTTAACCAAGATCATAAAGGAACCAAGCAAACATTGTTAACCTTGCATGAAGTAAACAATGACAATTGAGTTGACAGTTCCCACCAAGCTCTAGTGTCAACTGAGTTCCAATTAGAACTAAGTCAAAAGAGTTTTCCAAGATAGTAATCAAGATGGAAGAGTAGTACATATCAAGTCAGAAGTGTCTACCGAGTGATCAGTATGGAACCGAGTATCCAGTATCAACTGAGTGCTAGTTAGCCAAGGTGACAATGTTGCCTGAGTAAGTCATTGGACCCTAGTTACAATACTGAGATAACTTGGTAATTGTTTTTGGAAATAATTATGTTGTATCCAACTTATGTAAGAATTATTTGGATCAATATACATATGGGATTTTTTTTTATCCAAATCATCGTTGTGTTTATCATCAAGCATTAAGTGAATATGAAAGAGTGACATATCTAGAAGGCTACAAGAAGCATAAGGAAAGGAATAGACTCATCTATCAAAGCTAGGTGATCAATTTACTTCAAAGGATCTTCATCAAAAATCAGAGTTGCATTTCAAAGATCAATCCATTGATTCATCCTAATAGGTGCATCAGTTCCAAATCCCCTAATAGGGTGGACCTAACAGTCCTTATTACTCTTAACCAAGTAAGATCACCAGAAGTGATCAATTGTAAGCCTTAATAGGCCAATTTTATTACTATAGTAGTGAAAGCATTGTGGGTGTCATCCCCACCCTAGTTTTACCTTCTACTTGGAGGGTTTTCAGGTTACCAAATATTGTGTTTATTGTTGTTACTTAACTTCTTTGTGTTTCTTACATGCAAGTAGATTAGAAAACTTAATAAAATAGATTAAGTGGAAGAAGTTTAAGTGGTTCTTGATTCACCCTCCTCTCAATCACCTAGTTTGTATTGCATTTCCAACAATCTTTGATGTACTAAAATTGAGGATGAGCTTTGTTATATATCTTACATCTCATATACCATGATAAATCAAAGAAAATCACTCTTAGAAAAAAATTGGTATCTCCTCAACCTTTGATGTTATAAATTTTTTGCTTGTGATGCGACCTAATTTATCCCGTTATAGAAAAAACCTAGAAGGAATTTTTTTAGACTCTTCTTCATTTGCCCAGAAAAACCACACAAGGTGACTATTTTATGTTTGCATAAACTTTTGAAATCATTCCAAAAATTGAACTTGCAACTCATTTATATATCCTCACTTTTAGCAATAGGGGTGATTTGAAAGGAAATGAGCTATCTTTTAATTTCTTCTAATAGTTATTATTTCATTTTTATTGACAATGTACTTGTTGAGATATATCTATTGTATTTCTTTCCTTTACCTTCTCTTTTACTTATTATCTTTGATGTACATTAAGGCCATATTTGTGATCTATTGGTATATTGTTGATGTAGTCACATAAAGACTTCTAAATAATTTTCTTTTCTAATACTTTTGTTTTCCTTGGAGCTACATGTACTTTTCATCACTCCATATTGAATTTAAATAACCACTTCATGCTGAAATAGGTGAACTTCAATTCCTTTTATACTAGACCATCATTGAAACTTGACATCTTTTTTTGTATTGAAAACATTTTATTTGACCCTTAGCTTTTCACCTCTTTTATCTGAATGAAAGAACATCCTTTGCTGAGTGCACACTTGTAGCCTCTTTTAATTTTTCTTAAATATCCCTCAGTTTGAAATCTGCAACTCTATGGCTTAAAGGTTTCACAAAAAAGTTTGTGTCCCTTCAACAACCTCTCCTCCATTATGTCTCTTTAATTGCTCCATGACTCAATTGAAAAGTTCCATACCTAAACTTATGTATGTCTCTTTGACAATCTATACATTTTCTTTAGTCTTTGCCCCTTCTTGATTTGACCCAAAAGTTTTCACACTTGTAATTTATGCATGTCCCTTCTATGATCTCCTT
This sequence comes from Cupressus sempervirens, assembly GCA_028749045.1. Lineage (NCBI taxonomy): Eukaryota > Viridiplantae > Streptophyta > Pinopsida > Cupressales > Cupressaceae > Cupressus > Cupressus sempervirens. The sequence continues at coordinate 356,803,244 of CM053791.1, read as the reverse complement.
AATGTCTTCAATCAGCTATTATGGTTCAACTGGAAGGTCCCATACTTGTAATGAATGTATACCACCTCAACACTCTCCCCAAAATCTTCAGTCTTGTATCTTTGCATGAAAAAAACTTATTAGTATAAAATTTTCTTTGCTTTCCAATATCTCTCTTTCCTTTGCACCTTTTAATACATTTATTTGAATGAACATATTATAGGAAAACTTAATATTTTAGAGATTTTTGGAATGGTTTCCACTTCCCAATTCATATGAACTGATCCCCCCTCTTTACATTTTGCAGCCCAAGCCTTTTTCAAAATTTAGATCAACAACCTCCCATTCTGGCAATAGAGGCATTTCCCCTTATGTGTCTAGTATTTTATGTTTATGCAATGTATTTATTTAGATAGTGTATTAGGAGTTTCCACAGCTTGTGTGGTATCTAAATACATTATATCAAGTATTGTCTAAAATTTGAACATCTTGTACTTTACAAAATGATTTTAAAACATATTTTAATAAAAGTATACTATTTTTATACTTATGTGTAAATTTGAATAAAAATGATCAAATTTATTCTTTTTTTCTACAATCTATACTTAAAAGTTTGCATCCAAAACATTATGTAATATGTATGAACATAAACTTAAAACACATAGGTCAATATATAGATAAGTTCAATTGTCATGACTTAGATTTTGACTTGCTATCTTTCAAGACTTGTTATGTGTTTGACACTATTTGACTTAGACTATGTTTGACTATGTTATGGCTTGACTTGAGTCAAATACACTATAGACTTTTTTGTCAATGTAATTAGATGGGTGATGTTACCTTATTAGTCATTCTTATGTTAGTCTTTTAATTTTCAATCTTATGAGTTAGTGACATCATGGTTAATGTTTTGGTTGTGTTTACATTTTTATATCTTTTGGTGGATTATGTAAATGATTTATATTTAATCAAGTTTGAATTCGGTAATATGAATGATGAATGTTCTAATTCATGTTATTAAATGTTAATGAAATCATAAATTTTTATAAGAGATATCATATTTAATGATGTTATTTTTCTATCCTAATAATGACAATATTGACTTAATGGGTGATGTCGAGTTTGTGAGTGTATAGGTAATGAAGGCGAAAGAGTGGTTGTGTTAGAGGAGTTTAGCTCCTTGGAAGGGTTGGTTTGGATTCTTTGGTGTAGGAACACACACACACACACTTAATATGTTTCATTTTGTTATACATTATATTCTTTGATCATCCATTTAGACAAGTTCATGATAATTTTTAAGTTTGTGTTCTGAACATGATATGCAAAATTGTTTACTTGATTTATTAAAAATATTGATTTAAAAAGTAAACTCACTCTTCTTCTTTTCTTTATAATTTAACATGCTTCAATTCAAATTCTAGTTATGAGTTGAGGAATTTAATTTACATTAAATAGAACTAATAGTATTAAATTGTTTCATAAACTTAACTAGAGTCATATCCCAAAATCAGTGGAAGATGAATTAAAGTCTAAGACTTTCATTTAAACTTCCATAATGTTGGTTAGTAGAAAAGAAGGCACAATAATAATGAGGGGAGTTTTTTTACTTAAGAGAACATGGACTTAACGATAAAATGAGGATTTTTTTCATTTTTAAAAAAGGGAATAGGCAGTATTTTCAAATGAGAGACGATATGAGTTGGGCTTTTTCTTATTTTCTTATGGTGGTGTAAAAGATTTCAGTGAACCCAATAAGTATGTCATGTTCCTCTTTTCACTTATGCTATCAATTTATATTTGTAGTTGTTGTTTTCCATAAGAAAATTTTAAATGTTTTGCATGATATGAGTTACACTTGTTTAGAAGCAATCTCCTTGAGCATGTGGAATTTTGGCTCTAGTAGCTCATTATGTTATAAATTTGTAGGAGAGTTTAAGGCTTTGTTAATTAGATGAAAATTTATCTTTTCAAAAAATGCTATAAAAAGATAAAGTCAATGCTCATCTATTTGATATATTAATGACGAGTTTATAGAAAAATAGGGCTAAACAATCAAATGTTCTTTTAAATCGATAAGTTTTCCTTTACTTTTCAGATGGTATGGTGGAATGTGTTGATAAATGATTAAATGTAGATAGCCAATTTTGTGTTTCTCCATTCATATGATTATCTCTAGGGAAAATTGGGAGTTATTTTTCTCTTTTTGTTTGGTGCTACTATTTTTCAAAGGGATGAAATTCAAATTTTTGTTCTCATTATCTTAGTTAGCAATTTTTGGTTGGACAGCCGATAACTGCTATTTGTGGCTAAAACTTAAAAACCTTTGGATTGGTCTCTGATCAATTTGTTCCTAGGCTGGACATGTCAAATGTTTTAAACCTTTTTATTTACCCTTATTTTGTTTATCATCAACTAGTTTCTAAATGAGTTAAGTCACATTACTTTCATAGAAGTGATTTTATAGGGTCAATTTAACTCGGGAATATACCAAAAAATTTGTTGGAAGATTTCTGAATACAAGATTTTTGCATGTAGGAAAATTGTAGGTTATATTATCAAGAAAACAATTGGGTGTAAGGAAGAAAAAAAAGATTTGTATCAAGTGTAACTGCATTATTTTTAGTATCATGGCTTAGTTTTTCTTTAATTTATTTATTTTATATTGATTAATTGCCAAAATTGATGCAATTCTAGTTGATAAAGATGTCAAGTTTATCATCTAAATTTCTTGTTTGAATGAAAAATTAGCATATTTATAATTTTTTTTTTTTTTTTTTTCAGTCATTGCTATATGGATCATAATGGAAAGATTGACCAATAAGGAGCTTAGTTCAAACAAGGCAATTTCGCCTACTATATATATAACATGAGCATCTCAAACTTTAGAAAGAGTATTTGTCTCGTACACTTTAGTGTATTTAATTTAATATTATAGATTTAAAATAACTCTCAAAATGTGTGTGACTTGTATGAGAACAAATGAATTGTAATTGATGGATTTTTACTTTGTAAATATATGACATCCATAGGAAAACAACAAGTCTTCTATACTAGTGTTTTTGAAGAACTAACCAAATTAATTCTCTTATAGTAACAGGCTATTTTTTTAAAGTAGTAATACATGTTATAAAATAAATAAAATTTTTGGAGTCGAGTTTTAGCTATTTCGTCTGTAATAGAAAAGTGTAACATTATGAAATTATAAGCATAGAGTATCAAGTTATGAGAGGTCGTTACTATTATTTGAGATAGTGTGTCTTGTTTTAACCAAGATAAAGAAAGTATGGATGAGAATGGGATACTTCTTTGATGATATATAAGTTTATTTCTCAAACAATCATCAGTTTATTAAAACTTTATTTTACCTTCTTTAAAATGAAGTAAGTAGTATGGGTGGGTGTAGAATGTGGACAAAAAGGGGAGGGTAGATTTAATGGGGAAATTATAATGATTTTTCCTCTATATGCTACCTACCAGTCTTTTACATTTTTTTGGTTATGATGATTGGCCAAGCTCAAAAAAACAAATTGCATATGTTGGAAATGAAAATGGTTAAAAATTTTGTTCTCCCTTTTCCACATCTATGTTGTTGTTTCTACTAGACATATGTGTAAGTAGATTAGATCACATGGCTACACCAAATCCACCTATTCCAATCATCCCATGTTGCTAAGCTTCTCATGCTAGGGTTGGGGAGTTCTTCTTTATGGAGGAACCTAAGGAGCTAACCACTATATGGTTGGGTGGTAAAAGCACCTAGGCCACTCTTTCATCTCATGATAGTGGATGAACAACATTCCAATGTCTTGGAGATAGGATTACATGAGGATGAATTGACAGGTCTGATGACATGATTCTTTGATAGTTTATATGTTGATTTATGATTATCATCTCATTTGACATTCTCATGTTTTTTTTATGTTCAATGTGCGAGTTGGCATACCTTTGACATGTGTTTTATGTGTAAATTTAATTTCATTAGTATTTTAGTTGGAATCGACATGTGGTTGACAATGTAATAAACTTTTGAATAATAATATTAAGGTGCTTATTTTAATAATGATGTATGATCCTATTTTTTGATTTGACTAAATGTCATTGTGTATATTTCCAACTTTTATTTAAATGGAATCATTTTTTGCAAATATATCATTTGTCTAGACTTTTCAAACTTTATTTTTGCATTTTTTAGTAAATTTTGCATATGTGGCATTGTTGAGAGAATTTTATTCTTACATGTGGTATTAGAGATGTGTTTAATGCTAGGACCTAAGGTCCTAGTGATGGGGATGTTGTATGTTCTCTTGGAATAAGAGTAGCTAGGACCTAAGGTCTTAGTGATGGGGATGTTGTATGGTCTTCTCTTGGAATAAGAATAATCTATCACCATGTATTCCCATAGAGCTAATAGGGATGGAGGAAGCAATGGTCCTCAGGATGAGCCTAAAAACCAAATGCTGGATCAAATCATGGTGCTCCTCACTCAATAGGGACAACACATGCATGATATAGAAAATAGCATAAGAGGATGAAAGAATGAAGAGGATGAGTGTAGGAAAGCTATGTGTTAGTAGGAAAAAGAGTGGAAGAAAAGAGAAGAGGACCAAATTCTTGAGGCTCACGGGAAATTGGAAGAAGATCAAAGGAATGAGGTGCAATAGAAGGAAGAATCTAATTGTAGGATGGCTAAATTAGTTCAAGACGGGGTCCAAATTGCTGAAGATCTCAGTAAGGACCTCAAGAAAGTCACACCTCCTACCTTTAATGGTAAGGCTTCAAGAAAAGAGGCAAAAGCTTTGATAAATACCATGTAAAAGTATTTCCTTGTCTATAATTTCACCAAAAAATTCAAAGTAGTATGGGCTACTTTTTAGCTAGTTGATAAAGTGAGAACATGGTGGAAAAATATTATGGCTGAGAAGAAGTTACAACATAGTGAGATATCATGGGAGGAATTCCTGTATCTTTTCCATAAGTGATGGTTGCCTTAGCTATTTTATGACAAGAAGGCATCTAAGTTCTATAAGATGATCTAGGGAGTGATGTTAGTAATGTAGTATCATAAATGATTTTTCCATTTGGTTAAATACATTCCTCAGTATCAAAATGATGACTTGTTTAGGGCTCATTTATCATGGGGTTGGGTCCTGAGATAGGTAGAAATGCATGAAGAAAAGTCTATGGACTATGCACTTAGGAAGGCTCTAAAACAGGAACAAAGGTTGAAAGATTTAGTTCCAATAAAAGCTTTCAATAACTAAAATTTCAAGAGGAAATTTTAGGGTAACAAGTAGTAGGGTGGTCGATAGTAGATGAATAACATGAAGGGAAAGGGCCAAGAGGAATTAGGAAAGAGAAATAATAGGAATTTCCAAGTACAAAACATGGGTAGAGGTAGAAACAACAACATGAACAATAATGATAACAATAGCAGGAATTGGAATAGGAATGATAAATCACTAGCACAACCATGATCTTATAATTTTCAAATAGTAAAAACCATAATAGTTTCTTATAATTCTATGGTTCTCTTTGTAAGTTTATAAAATTGAAGTTTAAAAATTAATTGAATTTATGTACATCTTTTTCAAGTTTGATATTTCTCTTTTTCCTAACTCACAATCCAAGAATAATTTTTCAAAACACATACTAACCAGTTGGATATTGAGCCAAAAAATTGTAAGAATGCTTGTTTCAAAAGAGCTAAAAAATATGATTGGTGCATGATAATCATCTTTTTACACTCTTTTTGGCACAATTGTTCTTATATTTTATGATTTTTGGTGAGAACAAAATTTTGAACTAATCAGGTAGGTGATCCAAAATTAATTCATAATTGGTTGAGGCATGTTTAAATACCTTAATTCACATGTTATTAAATATTATGTATTTATGTGCTACTATTAATGAATGTTAAAGGATGAACTAATGTTAGATATTAGCTTTGGACATTATGAGATTATTTTATTGATTCTCATAACTATTTTTTATTTCATGTGATAATGAATGAATGCTATATTTTATTAATGAATGAATGTGAGATCCATCTCTTCTTAGGTACTCTTTCTAGGCTATTGTACTAGTTCTTAAGCCCCAAATAGATAAATCATGATTTGAAATGCAAACCTAGGTGCTTAACTTAATGAATGAGCACACCAAGAAAAAGACCTTGTGTGATGAAGGATTATATTTTTTCTACATATTTCACCACAGAGTAGTGCATTGCAGGTTCACATACATTCTTAAGTAGACATTTGTGAGCACTAGGTCTGTGAAGGGTCCATGTGAAAACATGTAGAAGTAAACAAGGTCATGATGAACATTTTTGATGACATGTTTTCCAAGAGCATACACAAGTTCCTCATAGTGACTTTTTGCATTATTCAATTTTCATGTTTGCCAACACCATTGCTCTTCCTCCATATCCTACACAAATAAAAAATGTTTCCTCCAACATTGCAACCATATGATAAATGGGAATAGCACATGCCCAAGCCATAACCTAGTTAAATTGATCTAGTTGTTGATTAATTGGGTTGGTTACAAATTCTTATAGAATTGTCATCAAATTATGTATAATAACACAAAAAATTAGTTGTTCCTAGCTAGTAGGATCAAATACAATTTTTCAAGGTGATAAAATTTCATATGAATATGCATGACTTGAATTCCATGCATGAAGCACATTTCCTAATTTATAATGAATGGTTGGATATAAAGGTTCCATATGTCAGTCCAATAATGGAAGCCAAGGATATAACCATGCATGTATTGGCACACTCTCCCTACAAGGATCCAAAGTATCTACTACTACTGTTAATTTGGTCTAGTTGATGAGTAGCTGCATTGATTACAAATTCTTGTATAACTATCATTATATTAGGTACAATAAAATGAGCAATCAGTTGTTCCCAGCTAGCAGGATCAAATACAATTTTCCAAGCTGATAAAATTGCATATGCAGATGTATGTATGCATGTATGTGTATATATATGTATGTATGTATGTGTGTATATATGTATGTATGTATATGTATATGTATATATATGTATACATACATACACACACACACATATGTCTATGTCTATGTATGTATGTATATATATAGAGAGAGATACCTTGTGGATTGTGGATATCAATGGAGATCTAGGATCTCATTTTCATACCCTTGTGATCTCTACATTCTTTGTCATGCTCTTGTGATCTGTGTATATGTATGTATGTATGTATGTATGTATGTATGTATGTATAAATATGTGTATATGTGAATATGTATGCATATAAAAAGAGAGATTTTGGCACAACATAAAAATAATAAAACTCACTCAATAGGTAGCATGGCCATAGATGCAATGGAAACACCTATTGGTAAGTCGATTCCTCTTTTTCTCTCAAAATTTTCATGTGTTTATTTCACTTGAATTATTATTTCATAGGAGGCATTTTGTAATATTGGATTCATTTTATGTAGGAGGTGATGAGGACATTCATGGATGTACCCTATGTAATGAATTGCTTGTGAGCAATGAAGATGGACTTCCCTTAAGAGTAACAGGAGGTGATGAGGACATTCCAGATACTTTAAAGATTGATCCTTTATTAAATATTTTAGATGTTAACATGGAATTTAGATGTTATCGAGAGGCAGGGCATGAATGAGCTTCTAACTTCATGTGATTGGCCTTGATTAGTATAGAATATTAAATTATTCTCGAAACTAAGTGGAGCTCAACATTAACCTATGATTGTATGAAAAATAATTGTGTGAAATTTTAATTTTCAAGCAATGCAGAAGGACACCATAGTTCAATATGAAATGTCAATTCATATGCATACAACATCAAGCAGAGCTGAAAAGCACAATAGGTTTTCATTTTTGTTAGAGGTCTTTAATTAGGTATTTTAAGTTATAGAATATCACAAAGATTTTTCATGATGGTGTATTAGTTTAAAAACTTAATAGACCTAATAAATAAATGTAATCATGTTGTATTTTATTAGCTCTACCTATTTTCCAGTCATTTGAACGCAATTGCATGTGCATTCTCAATTCAAACTAGCATAATCTTATTTTGGATGCGATAGAAAAATGACATGCACCAGAAGATGAGAAAATGATGTCACATTTTTAGGTCTAGAACCTCTTTTGTACTTTAAATATTGATCCTTTCTTAAAGATTTTAGATGAGCAATTACGATGGAAACTTCAATGGCTAGCTATTGATCCCATAAAATTCTTGCTACATGCATGTCTCAATCATAACAAATGTTTCTGATAGCTTGCTATGGGGCCCATAGCATTTCTGCCACATAGATGTTGTAATTGTGATAGTGTCTTTGACATATTTTTGTTGCAATTCTGATGGTTGCCCTTGTTGTTGCAAATTGTAATAGAAAAATTCCAACACCCATCTGACAGGAGATAATTCCTCTTGATGTAAATTGGGTGACAAGTTACCATCTTAATTTTGATGGCCTACCATTGCAATTCAAGCCCAAATGTAGTAGTGGTAGTTCTTTGCATCCTAACTTAATGTATCCCTCTTTCTTCTTTATTAGAATATATAGTCCACTGATATAACTGGGGGGGGGCGAGGGTGAATTAGTTATACAAATATTAGCACAATCATTAACCTTAAACAAACTTAACCATGTGAGTAATATAAATTGAAACCATAACAATATACTCATACACAATTAACACCAAATATGTTAACTAGGGAAACCCTTGATTAGAGGGAAAAGCTTGGTGGGGATGGTACCCACAAGATGATGTACTAATATAGATATTCCTTGGAGGATAAAACATATTAGGAGTCTATTAAAAAAATTAGTAAATATAAGTCCCTTTTAGGAGACTTTGAATCCTTGTCAGGAGATTCCAACCCTATTAGGAGTTTTGGAAGATAGTTGGACCCACTGCCCAAATATCTTCAAGGTTAAGACCAAATAACCCACTATCCAAATGATCTTCATATTATTCCTTACAAAATTATAGAATTGAAATGTACTTCCTTCCTCTATCTCTATCCTATCAACTAGACTTCTGCTCTTTCAGATCTTGTAACCAGATCTCATACTACACATCCAATGATCCCTTGGATTGCTTACACACATTCAATAAGAATTCTTCTCCTTCTCTTTTTATGGACTAATACTTTGCATCAAACTTGGTCCTCTACTTTAAGATACATTACAAATAAGGAAAAAAACTTTCTTTTATATCGTATCTTCATAATAATTTCTTGAGTCAGCCTTGAGGCTTTCTCAGTTAATTAAACTGAGACAATTAATTAATTAATAATTACAATAGCACTATTAGCTAACAGTCTATACAAAACTTCACACATGTGAAACCATGTCTTGCACACATGCTGTTGTCGCCACACTATTTTTCTCTATCAATGTGTAACTTCACATATCTTCATTACATCTAAGATGAAAGATAGTAATAGATCATTAGAACTATGTTTTCCAGTACTCTGTTTCTACACTACTTACAATAAATCAAGTGTACCTTTCATACACCATTGGATTAGACTTAGTCCTCTTAACCACATCATCATGACAACCTCAAGAACATGTTGTCCATTGTGCATCATCTAAAACTTCCTTAGCTTCTATGCATCATAAGATTATTGATTGTTATTCTTCTAGTCTTTACAAAATTACTGCTATGTTGAAATCAATGACAAATACAGTCATGAATGCAACATATCAATACTCTCCAATGAATAAGATACTCCCCCAATGTAGTATCATCAACATTCATACTAACAATCTCCCCCTTAGGCATTGATGGCAACATAAATGAAAACCATCTAAGTTCCAAGAATACCAAATTGTACTTTGTTGTTGTTGCTACTGTTGTCATCTTCTCAAATCCTCTTCATCAATCTAAAATCTTGTGGCTATTGTCATGATTTGTTTATTGTAAACAACTTCCAACACTTTATATCATTACAATTTTGCTAAACAAATGAAACAAGTATCCTTATTCTTTCCTTCATTGATTTCTTAAAGTCTTTAAAATAGCTTTTCTTCAATGATTCAAAATTTTCTCCCATCTGTTCAATAAACTCATTGATTTGCACAACTATTGGCCTATTTGTTTGGTTGCATATATTTTTCATAGAGATATCCTTCTATGCACTTACATATTCTTATGTACACTCACACGAATCTTTCTAAATCTTCCTAAAGAGATAACACTCACCCATTGACAATTCAATAGGTGCTTGTATCACATTTTCTCTCCCCATTGCCTAGGAGATGTTTTTAATGCACATATTCTTCTCCCCCATTGAAATCAATGTTAAAGGTGTTAATAAAAGTACAAAATACCAATTTCTAATTACCAATTATTATAATATGATTCTTCCAACTCTTTCAATCAGCTCAAGTGTCCAAAGACACTATTTAATACAATATCTTTAGTATTTACATACTCCAACCTTAGTTCCTTTTCAGATGCTTTTTGTCTCAAAATATGATACTTAATAGATATGTGTTTTATCTTAGAATGCAATACTAGATTCTTAGACATACTTATTATACTTGTGTTATTATAGTAAATGATAATAGGTTTTGTAAAATCAATCCCAATATCCTTCAGCATTTTTTTTATCCACATAACTTGATTACTATTATTTGCTACTACAACATACTCTACCTCATCTATACTCTAAGAAATACAATCTCATTTCTTGCTCAACCAAGAAACCAATCTTCCTCCAAGAAAAAAATTCTCCACCACTGGTGCTCTTTCTATAATCCATATTGCCTACCTAATCTGCATTAGTATATGCACACAAAGTGAAGTCACTTGATCTATCTGTTGAAAATGATTGAAATGACCATAAGCTAAATATGGAATTGGTAAAGAATGTCCTCAATCACTATTTTGTCATTAATGTCAAACTTGCTAATTGTAGGGATGACAATTGCTTTAGTGATCCAAATACTGTCAATTAGTTGATTGTCAAGGTGGAGGCAATCAATAAGATGTAACTAGAACATCTAGAGAAAGGTTGAAGTTATGATGTTGTAATGAAGTACAAGGATTAGCTAAGCCATTGATGAAAAAAGTGTATTGGATGACATACTAAAAGATACGAAGAATGAGTACACTGAAACATATCAAAGATCTAAGGTTTTAGCTAAGTCTTTTGTAAAGCTCAAACTAAGTTCAAGTGTTGAGCAAGCTAGTAAGTGTCGAGCAAGCTAGTAAGAGCCGAGCAAGTTCCTAGTTAAGTGCCTAGCAAGTTCAAGTGTCGAGCAAGTTTAAGTGCCGAGCAAGTTCAAGTGTCGAACAGAATCAAGTGCCGAGCAGAATCAAGTGCCGAGCAGAACCAAGTGTCCAGCACCAGTAAATCAATAATGCCGAGTTGCTGGATTATTTAAGAAATTGAAGATTCGTCAGATCTAAGCCGACAAAGTTGTTATCTAGAAATCTGTGAATTAAAAGGAAGATAAGAATGATGAGTTGGTGGCACAGAACACCATGTAGAACATTTTTAAGATACAACTGGCAAAGTTTCAAGAAGAAAACAAGATATGGGGTAGATACATTGTATCCTATCTAATCCATTTTGATACCTTAAAATTGGAGAAGGAGAATTGAACAGCAAAGGAAAATCAAACTTGTATATAAGAAGACATAAGTTAATGAAGAAATTGAGCGAAATAGAGGGGATAGTGAGAGAGAGCCGTGGTCAAGCATAAAAGCATGAAATGCTGAAGAATGTGCTAAGGAGAACATAACACAGGAACTCTATTTGAATAGACCACCACAAGGATGATTGTATTGGTAGAATGAGTAAGAAGACTCAAGGAGATGAAGCTTGAGAGGGAGACAAGCAGTCAGAGCTGAAGTGATTGAAGCCAAGCATAAGGATTGAATTGAAAGAGTGATCTAAAATTTGCAAAGTAAGTTGTAAGTTATATCAGATCAAAAGACCATTATCATTACTTTCTAGCAATTGTAACAGTAAGATAAATCCTATAGCCTTAGGTTGGTTTAACAACCATTAGACAAATCCTTTAACAGGGTGACATTCCAAGTGAATGTTCTAAAGACCTTTAACTAGACCCATTCCTAATAGTTTGGTGAAATCCTCTAACAAGGTCACATTTAACAGTGTGTTGTAAGCCTTTAACAGGGCAAGCTTTTAACAAGGCATCACTTCAGAAGAGTGAGAATCAAGTAGCATGTTACTGGTGGTTTTTCCCAAATTGGGTTTCCACGTAAATCATTGTGTCATGTGTTGATCTTGAATGTTTTATCTTTGCATGTTGATTTACAGTAATTTGCTTATATGACTGATTTAAGTTTGAACAGATGAAAAGGGTATGGATTCATTAAAAACTATTAAAGGTATTAATAGGGCATTTGGACCTTGAATAACTAATTCACCCCCCTCTCAGTTATTCTAAAGAATTCTAACAATTGGTATCGGAGCTTGACTGCTGATTCAGTTTAAAGGGACTACTAGCAGAAAAGATCAAAATGCCAAAGAGAGAAGTTTCCAAGCTCAACAAAGACAAATTTTTTGCATGGCAAAGTTTGATGAAGCTACATCTTGGATCCATAGGAGATTATGCCCAAAATTCAATTGTCACTGAACATGTAGATCCAACAGGTGCTCCTACTACCAAAGACATGAAAAAAAAACAAGAACACAACCAGACAATGCTAGAAATTGCCTCTGCACTCAGCTATGCTGAATTTGATGATATCAAAGGATGTGACACTGCATTCAAAATGTGGAAAGACCTATCAGACATCTATGGAGGAGATCAGAATGTACAAAGAGCAAAAAGAGAAAGTCTCAGAGGAAAGTTTGATGACATGAAAATGGAAGAAAATGAGAATGTTGCTCATTATGGTGCAAGAATAAAAGAAGTGGTAAGTGCAATAAGATGCTTGAATGGTCAACTGGATGAAGATACTATTAATAGTAAGTTCTTAAGAACCTTTCTCCCTATCTATGCTATTAGAGTATCAACAATACAAGAGCTAAGATGTATACTAGGAAATAATCTAAGCTATGAAGGTATAATAGGTAGACTCACTGCATTTGATTTATCTAACTTTGACAACTACAAACCTGAAAATGTTGAATCTGCTTTTAAGGCCAAGTTATCACTGAAAGATGTCGAACAGGTGAAATCAAGGAAAGGAAAAAAAATGAAGTATGTATCTAGTGACAGTAGCACTGATGGAGAAGATGTGGAACAATTGGAAGCATTGCTCACTAGAAGATTTCACAGGGGCAAAGGAAAATTCAAAGGTAAGATGCCTATCATTTGTTTCAATTGCAATGAAGTAGGTCATATTGCTGCAAGATGTCCACAGAAAAAAGATTCCAAGGAAGGCAACAAATACAAGAATAAAAGAGATGATGACAAGAGAGATTACAAAGAAAAAGGTAAGAAGTGTTATATTGTTGAAAAAAAATTTGATGACAATGATGATGAAGTTGTTTATGTAGCCATGAAGGACCAACCTAATGAAGAAGAAGCCACAGCACTGGTGACATGTATAAACAAGAATGACAGATGGATCATAGACAGTGGATGCTCACATCACATGACAGGAGACAAAAGTAAGTTTGTTAACTTTACTCAGTATGATGGAAATAGTGTTAGATTTGGTAATGATGCTCCATGTCAAATCAAAGGAAAAGGTTCCATTAAGCTCATAGACCAAATTTCATGTGACAATGCATACTATGTTGAAGGATTAAATTACAATTTACTGAGTGTCTCACAATTAGGCAATATAGGTTGCAAAGTGGAATTTGAAAACAAAACTGCAAAAATCTATGACGATGATGGTAAACTAATAGGAAAAGGAGATCAAACAAAGAGTAACTTGTTTTACCTTGATATGGATGATGTTTCTTGTCTACTTGCAAAATTTGATGATGAATGGTTATGGCATAGAAGATTATGTCATGTCAACTTTGACAATCTAGTCAAAATCAGTAAAATGAAGAAAGTCAGAGGTCTACCAAAATTGAAGAAGCCTGGTAATATCATGTGTAAACAATGTCAGCTAGGAAAGATGACAAAGTCAAGTTTCAAAAGCAAAAACTATACATCTAAAGAGATACTTGAGTTAGTTTACATTGACTTATGTGGTCCAATGGAAATACAAAGCTATAGAGGAGATAAATACATAATGTTATTTGTCGATGACTATTCCAGGATGATGACTGTTATGTTCTTAAAAAAAAAATTTGATGCTTTTCAAATGTTTAAGTGGTATGTGGCCAGAGTTGAAAAGGAAACTGGAAAAAGCTTGAACTATCTAAGATCAGATAGAGGTGGTGAATTTGCATCAAATGAATTCGAGATATTCTGTAATGACAATGGAATCAAAAGACAGACGTCAACTCCTAGAACTCCCCCACATAATGGAATTGCTGAAAGAAGAAATAGATCTGTAATTGACTATGCCAGAACATTAATGATGGAAAAGAATGTTGCTCTAAAATACTAGAGAGAAGCTATAAGCGTAGTTGTTCATACACTGAACCGAGTACAAGTCAAGAAAGGTACAAATATAACACCTTTTGAATTATGGTATGGTTACTCACCAAATCTAAAACATTTTAAAGTGTTTGGTTGCAAATTTTTTATCCTTAAAGATGTTAGAAATGGAAAATTTGATGCAAAAAGTGATGAAGGTATATTTCTTGGTTACTCCACTAGAAGTAAGACATATAAGTGTTTGAATATTAACACTAACAAAATTGTAGAAAGTGCAAACATAAATTTTGATGAGCACACAAAAGTCCAAGCTGAAATACCAAAGAAAATGGAAGAATACAGAACCTTTGTATATTCTTATGAAGGAATGACTGCTAATGAAGATGATGTCAATCAAATTGAAAATCAACAACAAGTGTCAGTTTTAGCTGATTCACAACCAGTGAATGCCGAGTTGCATTCAGAAGCCGAGTTACAGAATGAAGAAAATGCACAATCTGATTCTAAAGATAGCATACATGATGAAGAACAACCTGAAAATGAAGTGCATATTGACCCTAAATCTGAAAGATCAAACATGGAAACAAGGACAGAGCCAAGATTATCCAAATATGTGAAAAGACATCACCCTATTGAACAAATAATTGGTGACAAAGATGCAAGACCAATGACAAGGAACAAACTAAGACATGAATCATGTATAATTAGCCAATCTGAACCCAAGATAGTACATGGTTCATTACAAGATGATGACTGGTATAAAGCTATGGAAGAAGAAATTGATCAAATAAGAAAAAATAAAACCTGGAGTTTGGTTCCCAGACCAAATGACAAAAATGTGATTGGCACCAAATGGGTATTCAAAAACAAACTAGATGAGAATGGTGAGATTACCAAAAACAAAGCTAGACTAGTATGCAAGGGTTATGCTCAAGAAGAAGGAATAGACTATGGAGAAACGTTCGCTCTTGTTGCTAGAATGGAAGGAGTAAAAACTTTACTTGCATATGTTGCCTACAAAGATTTTAAAGTCTATCAAATGGATGTAAAATTTGCCTTCTTAAATGGTATATTAGAAGAAGTCTACATTGAACAACCAGAAGGATTTGTTGATGAAAATAATAGGGATATGGTGTGTAAGTTACATAAATCACTCTATGGTTTGAAACAAGCACCTAGAGCATGGTATGAGATACTTCACAAGTATCTAGTACAAATTGGATTTGAAAGAACTGATGATAACAACAACATGTACATAAAAGTTAAAGAAGGTAAAGACATTATTGTATCTAAAATTTTTGTGGATGACATAGTATTTGGTGGTAAGGAAGTACTTTGCAAAGGCTTTGCTGACAAAATGAAACATGAATTTGAGATGTCTATGTTTGGAGAAATCAAATTTTTTGTTGGATTGCAAGTACATCAACTCAAACATGGAATATTTATTACACAATCAAAATATATCAAAGAAAATCTTTAAAAAATTGGATTGGAGGAATCCAAACCAGTCAGCACACCAATGGCCACAGGAAATAAGCTATCCAAAAATGATGAGTCAGCTGAAGTTAATCAAACAATGTACAGATCCATGATTAGGAAACTACAATATGTTGTACATAGTAGACCAAACATAGCATTAGCAGTTGGAATAGTGGCTAGGTTCTCTACTAATCCTAAAGAAAATTATCTCATAGCAGTAAAAAGAATAATGAGATATCTCAAAGGGACTGATGACTTTGGTCTATACTACAAAAAGAATGGAAAATTTGAACTCAATGCATATACAGATGCAGACTGGGGAGGAAACATTGATGACAGAAAAAGCACAAGTGGAGGTGCATTATTTCTAGGCAAAAGGTTGGTTTCCTGGACTAGCAAGAAACAAACATGTATATCCCAGTCCACTCCAGAATCAGAATATGTGGCAGCTGCAGTCAATTGTACAAAAATTGTATGGCTCACACATCTATTGAATGGAATGAAAGAAGAAGTAACAAAACTGGTGATATTGTATTATGATAATACAAGTGCTATAAACATATCCAAAAATCCAATGATGCATGCAAAAACCAAGCATATTGCAATCAAGTATCATTATGTCAGAGAATTGGTAGAAGACAAACAAGTGAAGTTGGAATACATTCACACAAAGGAACAAACTACAAATATCTTCAGCAAACCATTGCCCAAAGATGCCTATGAATATCTTAGAGGCAAGTTGGGGGTTATACCCCTAAGTCAAGCAGTTTAAGGCGACAAGGAAGCTGCCTTGCATCAACAGGAATAAATCGTTGAAATATTAATAGGTTGATGCAAAGGATGACAGCAGGAACAGAAACTCCAAATCAATCACAAGCATGGTGACAGAGGGAGAAAAAAAAGAAGAAGCCAAAGCTTATATTTTTCATAATAAAGATGCTACATCTTTGGCATTTATGTCAAAGAGGGAGAAATATGCAAAAAACTTATCAATGCAAAGAAAGAGGGAGATATATATGAAAGAGGGAGATATATGAAATCAGTAGTGAAAATGCAACAAGCTAACATATACAATCTTGGTGGTAACTGAATTGATTACTTGATCAGTTTGGTTTGCCATCAATGCTAAAGAGGGAGATTGTTGGAAATGATTGAAATGACCATAAGCTAAATATGGAACTGGTAAAGAATTTTCTCAATCATTATTTTGTCATTGATGTCAAACTTGCTACTTGCAGGGATGACAATTGCTTTAGTGATCCAAATACTGTCAATTAGTTGATTGTCAAGGTGGAGGCAATCAATAAGATGTAACTAGAACATCTAGAGAAAGGTTGAAGTTATGATGTTGTAATGAAGTACAAGGATCAGCTAAGCTATTGATGAAAAAAGTGTATTGGATGACATACTAAAGATAAAAAGAATGAGCACACTGAAACATATCAAAGATCTAAGGTTTTAGCTAAGTCTTTTGTAAAGCTCAAACTAAGTTCAAGTGCCGAGCAAGCTAGTAAGTGCTGAGCAAGCTAGTAAGCGCCGAGCAAATTCCTAGTTAAGTGCCGAGCAAGTTCAAGTGCCGAGCAAGTTCAAGTGCCGAGCAGAATCAAGTGCCAAGCAAAACCAAGTGCTGAGCAAGTGCCGAGTAACACAGAGGTGCCAAGCACTAGTAACTCAATAATGTCGAGTTGCTGCATTATTTAGGAAATCAAAGATTCATCAAATCTAAGCCGACAAAGTTGTTATCTAGAAATCTGTGAATTAAAAGGAAGATAAGAATGATGAGTTGGTGGCAGAGAACACCATGTAGAACATTTTTAAGATACAACTAGCGAAGTTTCAAGAAGAAAACAAGATATGGGGTAGATACATTGTATCCTATCTAATCCATTTTAATACCCTAAAATTGGAGAGGGAGAATTGAGCGGCAAAGGAAAATTAGACTTGTATATAAGAAGACATAAGTTAATGAAGAAATTGAGAGGAATAGAGGGGATAGTGAGAGAGAGCCGTGGTCAAGCATAAAAGCATGAAATGCTGAAGAATGTGCTAAGGAGAAGATAACATAGGAACTCTGTTTCAATAGACCACCACAAGGATGATTACATTGGTAGAATGAGTAAGAAGACTCAAGGAGACAAAGCTTGAGAGGTAGACAAGCAGTCAGAGTTGAAGTGATTGAAGCCAAGCATAAGGATTGAACTGAAAGAGTGATCTGAAATCTGCAAAGTATGGTGTAAGTTATATCAGATCAAAAGACCATTATCATTACTTTCTAGCAATTGTAACAGTAAGATAAATCCTATGGACTTAGGTTGGTTTAACATCCATTAGACAAATACTTTAACAGGGTGGCATTCCAAGTGAATGTTCTAAAGACCTTTAACCAGACCCATTCCTAATAGTTTGGTGAAATCCTCTAACAAGGTCACATTTAACAGTGTGTTATAAGCCTTTAACAGGGCAAGCTTTTAACAGGGCATCACTTCAAAAGAGTGAGAATCAAGTAGCATGTTACTGGTGGTTTTTCCCAAATTGGGTTTCCACATAAATCATTGTGTCATGTGTTGATCTTGAATGTTTTATCTTTGCATGTTGATTTGCAGTAATTTTCTTATATGACTGATTTAAGTTTGAACAGATGAAAAGGGTATGGATTCATTAAAAACTATTAAAGGTATTAATAGGGCATTTGGACCTTGAATAACTAATTCACCCCCCTCTCAGTTATTCTAAAGAATTCTAACACTATCATACCAAATTCCATAATTAGATGTACCCTTCAAATATCTAAATATCCTCTTTACTTCTACATAATCATAATCTTTAGAGGTGAACTCTCCTCCTTTGTCTAATCTCAAACATTTAATCTTGACACCATATTTGTTTCAACTCTATTCTTGAATATCTTAAATTTCTCAAAAGCTTCAGACTTCTCTTTAACAAATTCTACCCACATCATCCTAGTGAAATCATCAACAAAAATCATAAAGTACCTTTCACCATAGAATCCTTTGGTTCTTGATGGACCACTCGGAACAATCTCTAGTTTCTCTATAGTAGAGAACCTCTTCCTAGGAAAAGACACATTCCTCTCCTTAGACAAAATACATTCCTTGTAGATAACATTAGTAGGATTAATAATCTTAGGTAGATCTCTCACTGCAAATGTACCACTAATTTTCACAATATTATCAAAGTTTATATGATAGAACCTTCTATGCCATAAACAAATATTGCCAACCTTTGCAAGCAAACATTTTATTTGAGTAGGATTCAACTAAAATACATTACCTCTGGATCTAGTTCAAGTACCAATTAGCTTACCATCTTTGTCTTTGATAATGCAAGTCTTCTTTATGAACTGCAATAGATATCTCTTGTCTACCAACTATCCAATACTTAACAAATTATGTTTCAAACCATCAACAAAGTAAACATCATCAGTGTTAGTTTTACCATCACGAGTAATATATCCAATCCCTATAATGTGATAGGCTACATTGTTAACAAGTCTAACAATGCCTCTATCATGATTTCTGAACTTAACAAATTTGTTCATATCCCTAGTCATGTGATGTGAACATCCACTATCAATTATCCAATCTTATTTCTTCTCAACTTTGGTAACTAGAGCTCTCTCTTCTCTAATTTCTTTATCAAGCACATCTTCCTTGATAGCCACAAATCCTAATTCATCATCACTTTCACTCTAATATCTTTCACCAGATTCTTCATCCTCATTAGCATATAAATAATTTCTATCCTTATTCCTTCTAGGCTTAAATTTTCCTCTAAATTTTTTTCTCTCTTTTAGGACATTTAGATGCATAATGATCATATTAATCACAAGTCCAATATTTAAATATTTTCTTACAATCTTTATCTCCTCTTACTAGAAGGGCTATTCCTTCTTCAATCTACTTATCTTATTTAGATCCGCTACTACTGGTAAAGTCTCCTCTTGTGCTTGCACTTCTTGACAGATTAGGTTGAATGTTCAAAGCACTAAAAGCTATCTCAACTCTGACTAATTCTCCAAACTCTCATTTTTTCTTCTATAGATTCTAATCTTCCAAGCAATGTTTCCTTTGTGAAATCTTTGGTGTAGGGCATTACTAGCCAAATCATTTGAGTTGTCTACTTGAATGGTGGTGTTAAACTTTTCAAGATCTTCCATATAACCTCATCATCTTCTTTAGTTCCACAAAGAGACTAAATTCCTATAATAATTTTTAATATTCTTCCTACATAACTTCTTATAGATTTATCATCCATCATCTTAGAATCTTGAAATGTGCAAAACAAATTTTACAATCTTATTCTTTTTGCATGATCATCACCTTCAAAAGTAACTTCTAATGCTTTCCAAATTTTATATGAAGTTTGAAATTTCTTTACTTGATTGTATTAATTCTCTAGAAGAGCTGACAGTAGGGCTTCTCTAGCTCTCATGTTACACATGAAAAAATCTCTTTCTCCCTCATTGCATTCCTCTTACTTTGATTCTTCAACAATTGCCTTATCTTTCAGCAAAAGCTAATATCCTAGATCCATGCATAGTAGGCGAGTCTTCATGTTTTCATTCCAACTATCATAGTTGGTCCCTTCGAATCTTGGACTATCCTTCTTGAACATATTCATCCATCAATCTCTCAAACTTCTTAAGCCTTATCTTCAAGGACCTGATGCTCTAATGCCAATTGTTGGAATATATAGTCCACTGATATAATTGAGGGGGTGTGGGGATGAATTAGTTATACAACTATTAGCACAATCATTAACCTTAAACAAAATTAACCATGTGAGTAATATAAAATGAAACCACAAAAAGATACTCATACACAATTAACATCAGATATGTTACATAGGGGATGGTACCCACAAGATGATGTACTAATATAAATATTTCTTGTTAGAGGATAGACCCTGTTAGGAGTCTGTTACAACATTCAATACATATGAGTCCCTATTAGGAGACTTTGAATCTCTGTTAAGAGATTCCAACCTTGTTAGGAATTGTACCAACCTGGTTAGGAGTTGTGGAAGACACTTGGACCCACTGCCCAAACAGCTTCAAGGTTAAGATCAAAGAACCATTCAAATGATCTCTATATGATTCCTTGCAGAATAATAGAATTGAAATGTACTTCCTCTGTCTCTATCCTATCAACCAGACTTCTACTCTTTCAAGTCTTGTAACTAGATTTCATACTATGCATCCAATGATCCCTTGGATTGCTTACATGCACTCAATAAGCATTCTTCTCCTTCTCACTCTGTCCACTAATACTTCACATCCCTCTTGGTCCTCTACTTCAAGATACATTACAAATAACGGAAACAAATTTCCTTTATACCGTATCTTCATAATAATTCCTTGAGTTGGCCTTGAGGTTTCCCAATTAATTAAAATAAGATAAGTAGGAGATAATTTCCACAGTAAGTCAAATTGTGATATTGCTATTAGGATTTAACTGTGTGATTTTGAGTCAAACTCATTGACCCATGTTTCATGAGTAGTGATTCAACATGAATCCATCTCTCATGAGAATAAATGGAACACTTAGTACTCATTAGATCTAGGTGATTCTCATAGGGTTGAAGCACTGAGACTTTTTGGGAGGTTGCCCATCCTAGTACTACTCCAGCTTGAGCATGCTTAACTATGGAATTTCCTCCATGGTTAAACCCAAAGCTTGCAACCCCATTTGTAAGCTTTTCATTTAGTGGTAAGTGAGAATCACCTAGATCCAATGAGTGTTTAGTGATCCATTTATTCTCATGAGAAATGGATTCATGTTGAATCATTACTCATGAAACATGGGTCAATGAGTTTGACTCAAAATCACATAGTTAAATCTTGATAGAAATATCATAAAATAAGATAATTAATTAATTCACAATTACAATAGCACTATCGGCTCATAGTCTATAAAAAACTTCACACGTGTGAAACCATGTCTTACACACATGCTTGCATCACCACATGATTTTCCTCTATCACTGTGTAACTGTGCATCTCTTCATTACATCTAAGATGCAAGATAGCAATAGATCATTAGAACTCTATTTTCCAATACTCTATTTCTGCACTGCTTCCAGCAAATCAAGTGTAACTTCCATACACCATTGGCTCGGACTTATTCCTCTTAACCATGTCATCATGACAACCTCATGAACATGTCCTCCACTATGAATCATCTAAAACTTCCTCAGCTTCTATGCATCATAAGATTACTGATTGCTATTCTTCCAATCTTTACATAATTACTGCTATGTTGACATCAATAAAAAATACAGTCATGAATGAAACATATCACTACTCTCCAATGCATAATATACTCCTCCAATGTAGTATCATCAATATTCATGCTAACATTCTCAACTTCTCGCCGCAAGAATGCTCATCTATGAGTTGTTGTGTCATACTGTAATGGTAGTGTGTGCCTTTTAAACCTTCGCCTCCAATGCTCTGATCTTATACTCTATAGGATTCTCTCCTCTAGTAGGTGAAGGTGGCTCCTCCCTCTTCTCCTATCTCTATTGTTGTCTCTCCACCCAAGGTCATCTCATCACCTTCTCCTCATTTACTAGGTCCTCCTCTTCCTCCTTTACTTTAGCCTTACTTCTTGACATAGTATGACTAACACATGGATCCCTGAAGTTCATCTTCTTCATCTCCACTATCCCCATCATATCTAGATCTACCTTCATCCTCTAGTAGTGCATCTAGTATGGAGAATCTAGGAAATGGTCACCTCTTCATCTCTCTAGCATAATCTAGAAAGACCCCTACATCTATCCTAGCTAGAAGGATATCCTAGACTATCTGTTGTAAACCCCAAGTCTCTTGCAAGAAAGTTGTATTTTCTAGCATGGGTAGCAACCCATCCTCTCCTCCTCATGAAACTAGGCATATGTCATGGTATCTGTAGAAACCCTTTGTCTCTACCTAAATTGCTTCCATATGTAGCTAATCACAAATATCTCCACTAGTCTTATGTGCCTCTCTAACAGAGGCCTACTGCAAGACATGTACATCAACTCCTTTGTTAACCCTTATCAAATCTCACAACCTACATAGGGTCTCCACTCAAAGGAGGATATCTCATCTAGTATCTATATGTAGAAGGGTACATATCAACTGGTGGTTGTGAGATGAATCTTGAGTATCTCTATATAAATGGTTATCTCCTCTCCATGTTTGTACCCTTATTCAGATCATTGCAATATTATCCCAAGCCAAAACCTATGCCAGTATAGCCTCGTATGTCTATCTCCTCCCATCCTTGTACATAGTCTCTTGGAGCTTGTGATATATATCTACTAATATGGTTAGTCCCCATGTCATCCATTGCTACCTCCCCATGAGATCCATCACCAATCTTCCCCATCTACATGAGAATCCCTTCTGGCTCCTATCTATGATCAATGCATGTGCTATGATGGAGCACACAATGCATGCCACTAGAAGTTGGTCTTTATACTATGATATCATATGCTCTCAACCTATATGCATATCTAGAATGGTCACATCTCATAATATCTCTTACAATGCAGCTCTACCCTCTAACAAGGTCTAATCAAAGTAAACCTATGACGCATAAAACTTCACACCAATAATGATACCCATGAGACTAAGTACAAATGATAACTAAACATGCTCATCACACTCATTGGATCTCTGTAACATAGAATTCAAAGGATGTGGTATACATCCTTAAGGGTGATGGTCAACTCACTGGTGGGAAGATGAAAAGTGTTTTTCTCGCAATGCCACCTCTTTGCTAGTGTTTTCAAAAGGCCATAGTTTTCCAGGATATGGGATAACCATAACAACCATCCAAATCTCATTGTCTCTAGCATTACTCTCTTTGTAGTATCTATTTGAGGCACTAGTCATAGACCTACTACCTTAGGTGCTCTAATGATAAGGGTTGGAAAAAACCTTTTGCATAGAAAAACACATCAAAATACAAAAATATTAGATGAGAATAAGAATGAAACTAAAAACATGTCCGCTCAGCTAGTTGAGCACAAAACTACAACTAAAAGTTGATGCACAACACAATTTTTTCATAACACTCATTAAGTGGTTGAACAAGTATTATATGATAATTTATATACCCATGAGATGCTTTCTTATGGTACAATACTTCACCCAATATCACATGATAGATGGGTGGGTGCAATGCGATAAATCTTGCAGAAGGGATATGATACAATATTGATACCAGAACTCTCGTATGATAATATGCACTACAATAGTGCAATACTTTCTAAAGTATCACATGATATTTTGGAAACCTATCTAAAACCCTAAAACACATGCTAAAATACTCTCAAAATACTATAAAAGATGGTAGGGTGTCAAATACTTACTAGTGGACCATATTGTGGAGGTTAGTTGTGCTTGAATTAATGTGTCTCAATCAAAACTCCTCTCTTAGTCATCATGCTCTCTTTCTTCTCTAACCTCTCAAAAAAATTTTTAAAAATGATTCTAAAATGACCCCTTAGGCCCCTTATATAACCTTTTGATCCTATTTTAACCTATTTTTTAACTCCTCCAATTTGTACAAAAAATGTACCCTTACCTAATTTTGATGTCCTAGATCCATTTTTGTGATCAAAATTGAAATTTGGGTTCATCTTGATGGTCAAAATTGTGTTTTAAAACTATTCCTTCTATTATGTAGTTGGCTAACCTTTTGAGGATTCACTTTGAATCTTGTTGGGACAATCCTCATTTCTGCATGTCTTCTTCTTATTCATTCTACTTCATTCCATTTCATTTCACTTCTCATTTCTTCTTGCTTTGAACTAATTATCATGCTTCACTTTTCTTGGTTAAACTTTTACTAGGGAATACCTTCACTTGTTGATGATCATTCTTTGGTCTTACTTGCTCATTTGTCATCACAGATCTTGCTTTGATCTAATCTATCTCATTTTTGCATCTCCTCTATCTCATATTGATTTTTATCCCAAGAGGGCAGGAATATTCCATCATCACTACAAATTATTTTTTCTGCTATGACTATCTATTTCTAAAGAGCATATGCTCAAGCTTTCCATTTTCTATTGACTCATCTACTTGCTTTGGCTACTTGTCTTGAATATCTATTTCGCTTTCCTCGTGCTCAATTCTACTGCTAGCTGGCTGAGTGTTCATGATTTTCTCTCTCTCTCTCTCTGCACTTCATTCTTCAGTTTATGTTTTTTTCCTTGGTTTTCTCATTCTTTGATGTAACTTTTTCCTAGATCAATCACACATTAGTCAAAGAGGAGAAAATGTAATCACCCAAAAATGGTAATCTAGACTATCAACCCCCTTTCTAGCATTTTTGCTTAATTTATCCATTGCTTGTTCTTGTTAAAATCATCAATTTATTAGTTATTTTATTGTAACCTATGGTTTGACCACTTTATCCTAAGTCTTTTATTTAATTGAAAGAAATGTCTCCCTTTTAATTTAATAAAATTCCACAAATTCCACTTATTCTAAGTGTGCACATAAAACATTATTCTTATTTTTAAAATAAGAGGCATTTTTCTCTATACATGAATGCACAATTTTATATGTGAGTGGAATCTTATATTTTTGAAATAAATTTAATTCTCCTCAACACATTGTTTGCCTCTTAAAGTCAGTTTTTGATCTTGCTTAGGTGATATTTTTGTGCACATGGATCACTGCAGATGTATTCCCCATCCTTGATTAAACCTCACTTGCTTCTTAATCCCAATTGCCCATTTATATTTAAAGGAGAGGGCTCTCTCCTTATTCTCTAACCTCATGCTTTGAACTAATTTTATGTTGTAGGATTTCTAGGTGACTTGGAGCTTTGAAGACTTGAAGAATTCTCATTCTTGCATTTTGCATTCTCACACTTTCATTGTAGCTCACTTGCACATATTTTAGCTTCCTTTTGTGATTTAGATTAACTCACATAGCTTAAGTAGGAAGGCTTGTGAATCTTCATATTTTATTAGCTTAGTTTGACTTTTTAATTTCATGTCATTATAGCTTGCATTGCATTGCACTTGCATTATGATTCTTGGATGCTAGCATTCTTTCTCCCATCTTTGAATTTCTCATTCTATGGTGCACCTATTGAAATTAAGGTCAATTTTCCATTAGTGACTCAACACTTAGTTATTTGGTTATAATGCTACCAAGCTCTATAGTTGCTATAGAGCATATCATTCATCCAATAGTGTTAACCAAGTGTCTCAGTTGCTACCAAGCTAAACAGATAGTTTGTATTTCATGACAAGCTTCACAATATCTACTAAGCATCAAAGATAGTTTATTGTATTGCCCGAGCATAGAAGTGTCTACCAAGATTTATAGAAAAAGTGATGAAGAATCTAGTGTTAACCAAGTCCTACAGTGTCTACCGAGCTCGCAATGTTAATGAATTGAATCTAGTGTTGACTGAGTCATGCAGTGTCAACTGAGTGATTCAATATCTATCAATTTTCTTAGTGTTCACTAAATCACACAATGTGAACTGAGTTTGAGCTACTTGAAGTGATTATCATGGACCAAGCTTCAACTTAAAATGAGTGCTAGAGGTTTTCGAGTATCAGAACATTATCAAGTTTGTCTCTACAACCCGAGTTACAATAGTTGGGCTAGCTTTTTGAATAATGTTGAATTTGGTATTGTAGCCAATTCCAATAAGTAGTTATTTGGATTGATATATATTTAACTCGTTGTATCATATCCAAGTGTGTAATTAAGAAGTAATATGAAGTGTATGAGTGTGAATTGAAGAAGCCTACAAGTAGTATAAATGAAAACAGAGATTTATCTATCACAACAAGGTGATCATTGCAATTCAAGGAATCTCATTCAACAAATAAATATTGTAGATCAAAGATCAACCATTGATTCATTCTAATAGGTGTATCAGTTAAATCCTTTAATCGAGTGGACTTAACAATCTTTTTCTAAATCTCCTAATAGAGTGCGTACTTCATTGTATGTTTGTAAATCCTTCAACAAGGTTGAGCTCATAGTCCATATTGCTCCTAATAGGGCATATCATCAGAAGTGATCAATTATAAGCCTTAACAAGTTAACTTTATATTACAATACTAAAGCTTGTGGGTATCATGCCCACCCTAGTTTTACTTTTTGATTGGAAGGTTTTTGGGTCACCATATCTTATGTCAAAGTGTTATGAATGTTTTATTGCTTTCATTCTTTCATGCATGCAACTATATCAAAATAATATATGAAGGATTAAATGGTGAAGTAAGTTAAAAGTTTTATTGGTTCCTGATTCACCCTTCTCCTCTTAGTAACCTTTTCCTACCTTATATTTCAAAAAAATTCTATTAGAGCATTTGGTTCTCACAAAAGAAGTTTAATAGCTTGAGATAAGATCAGAGGCAATGAAGGTATATAGGCTAGATAAGGAAATTGAGAATAAAAATTTGGAGCAAAGGAGCAACTCTCTCGATCATTGGAAAGAAAGCAAAGGAGCAACTCTCTCAATCATTGGAAAGAAGGAAATATATTGCAACACAAATGAATGAAAATATCTAAATTAAAGAAATAATTGAAGACTTATGTCTAGAAATAAATTAAGATGAAGCTGATGTAGCAATCAAAGACCTATTAGAGAAAAATTTCAATCTTCAAGAAGAAGTCAAAAAGCTGAAAAAAGAGCAAGAAATCCAATTAGTTAGATTATGTGAAGTCATGGAAGAAAAAGATAAAGCCAAAGAAGTGATAAAAGAAAAAGGCAATGAAATCCAAAAACTATTCCTTCAACAAGTAGACTTTATTGATCAATTCAATGATGCAAATCAAGAGCTTATCAATCTAAGGATAGAGAATGAAAGATTGTAGAATGATTTCATCATGGAAAAACAAACTATTGAAAGAATGATGAAATATCAAAAATGCATGAATAAATTGAATGATAAAAATCAATATAGACACAAAGGAAAAGCGGGATTAGGATATACAAAAGAAGATGAATCATCTAAGCAAGGAGCTCAAAAGAACAAAATATCTACTTGCAATCATTGTGGTAAGATAGGTCATATATCAAAAAAATGTTTAAGTAATGACAAAGAAAAATTCAATGAAAAGTGTTACAGTTGTAATAAGAATGGACATAGAGCAAGTGAATGCATAGAGAAACTTAAGTTTGAAGGAAAGTGTCACAATTGCAACAAACAAGGACACAAATATTTAGAGTGCAAGACCAAAAAGTGGAACCCAATAGAGAAAATTGTGAAAGAAATATTTACGTGAGATTACAACACATGGTGTAGATGTCACCACTATGGTGAGTTTTGACACATTGGAGAAAACTGTGTGAAAGATCACATGAAAAAAAAAAAGATACTACAAAGAGATGTTTTATTTTTAGAGAACTTGGACATCTTGCCAAGAACTATATGAACACTAGAAGAATTGAAGATGAAAAGAAGGCCGAAGCTGACAACATAAAAAAAAAATGAGGCAGCAATGGATACAAAAATCTACATAGAATGTAAGTCGAAGTCCTGAAATTCTTGACACCCAAGTTAGTGAGTTGGGTGGCCCAAAAATTTCAACTTATGTGAGGTCTCACCTAATCTACCCTAGCACAAATGACATATTTGCATTATGATACTTCTAATTCAATTTTTTGATACACTTTTGAAACTATAGGGTTATGTCATTTTAAGGATCCACACTTATGTCTGAACCAAGGCTCAAGCCCTTTTGAACATAACATAGCCAAGGAAAATCTTTGGAAGATTCAAAGCCTCATTGTGTTGTATTTATTTTGTAAATGTGAGCTTGTGTAGTAAATTTAAATTAATGAATACATTAGAGACATGTCATTGTGAATTATGATGTGTTTTAATGTGTCACTTGACACTTGTGTTTTCCATGTGGAGATGACATGTCATTCAAGGTTTGGCAAGAAATAACCTAACATAAACCCAAGTTAACCTCACATAGAAAAATGTTATGAGAAGTCTCCATCAAGGAAAATTCGAATTCCAACTTCCTATTGACTTTTAAGGATCAAAAAGTGGTCCTAAGGAGTTATTTTGGTGATAAATAAGTGTTTTCATGATACTAATATGGGGTAGGGGTCTAAATTTAACCTATAGTAGGCCTAGATGACCTTGGGAACCCTCCAAACAAGTCACTTTCAAACTAATTCGAAATTTGAGTTTTGTCATGAATTTACTCCCACTTTTTCCACCTAGTCAAAGTAGAAATTTTGGTAGGGACAAGGGTGTAATAAATAGTGGCTTGATGTTTTTGCCAAAACAAGATAGAGGGAGAGTCTTTTTAGTGAACTTGGAAAAACTAGTAGAGTGTCTACCCACTCTCTAACTTTAGAGACACTTAGGGTTTGGAAGCTTGGATGGAGCTCTTCTACAACCTTTCATTTTCATTTTGCAAAGGAATTCAAGGTTGATGTTTCTTGCCATGAAGTTAATTTCTTCCATTTTGAAGTTGAATCTTGGTATTGCATTCATGTACATGTAGGTTAGTGAGAATTCAATTGCAAGGAAAATGTGTGGTGTCATCTTGCATCATGTTGTGTTGTGTTGTGTTGTGTTGTGATGAGCATGAAGTTTGGATTTTCGTTGTTCTCTTGTTTTGGGAGTTTTCATGATTTTGTGCATGAGTGTTATTATGGGTGTGAGGGCTTCACTCACCCTTTGGGAAGGGAAGAGAAGTCCAAGGTGAAGGGGTTACTTGGGCTTGAAAATGTATTGAGAACCTTGAAGTATGGGCTCCATTATATGCCATAATAATTCATATCTTGCTGGGAGTGATAAGGGAAGTATGATGTATAAAGAAAGTTTTATGGAGTATGGGGTCTAAGAGAACTACAACTGATGGTAGTGTATTTGGAGGATGATTATGAAAGCCCTGAAAGGGCATGAAATTTGGTGGTGAAAGCCCTAAAAGAGCATGAAATTTTTTTATTGAAGGTATTGTTTGATATGGAAAATATCCATTCGAAAAGCATACCTTCACCATATGTTTATGGTTCCATTGGTGAACCATTGTGAAATATCCTTAGGATGGAATTGTTCAAGTTTTTAAATGTAATGTATATGCATTTGCAAGATTGTATTTAAAACTTGGTTTGAGCCTTGTTCCCCTAGCATGGGGGTGGTCTCCTTGGAGGCCTATAGTTGGGTGGAGAGCACCCATGGTCCTTATTTTTTTGTGTTGTTTTGCAGGTTTTGTGAGACTGGTTCCTATGAAGAGATTTGGGTTTTTATTATGGCCTTATTGAAGAATCAAGTGTTATGAAGAAATCAACCCTTTCCATGTCACCTCATAAAGTTTTGTGATATCAAACTTCCATTGTTTTTTTTTTTGTAATATGAGAGGGATTTACTTCCTATTATATATTGTTGTAAATGTGTAAAGTGAGGTATGAGGTTATGTATATAGTTGTATTTGTAAGAGAATGTTTGTACCATCTTCATAGTTGTATAGAAAAGAAAGAATCCGATCATTTAGAAGAATGACCATTGTTGTGAACCTATGTAGAAGTTATGAAAAAATTAGTTATTCTTCCTTATGAACATTCACTTCTAAATAATTGGTCAAATCTTATAGACATATTGTATGAGAGCAAACATTGTAAGAGATATTCAATGTAAACTTAATAATTTCTTCGAAATGTTCTTGGTTATGTATCTTGGTGCAATGGAAATATAAATTTCTTAATAGTTCTTATGTATGCATAAAAAATGATCCAATATATTCTTGAAAATAAATATTCATAGGTTTTTTTTTTTTTTGAAACCATTTATAATTGATTTGTATAAATAATGCGTAGAATTTGAGCACCTACTACCAATAAATCTCTAGACTATATATATGTATGAAGTTACATTAGCTTATCATCAATAAGATATCTTAAGACCATAGTTGTAATGGAAAAGTATAACTCCACATGAGACCTAGTCAAAAATCCATAAGAGACAGTATGCTATAGATGCATTTTTACTCTTTGGAAATTGTATGGGAGAAGGAAATAATTCCTCTCCCCAATTACAAACAATAAAATAATCATAAGTGTGTATCCTAGTACCTTGTCCTATCAACAAAAGAGGCCCATCAAATAATGAATTAGGAATTAAAACTTTCTTAGTTCACCCCATTATGCTAGTGTTAGACATGTGATTCCATGTCACAATCTACAGCTAAAAAATAATAATAAAACAAAAAAAAAAAATTATTATTACCTATGAACAAAATAAGTGTATTAATACATGTTATTGTTTGACATTACCCAAAAATACAATAAATTAAATTAAATCACATAATACCTAACCTAAGCACCCTAGGTTAGAAAAGACATTTCATGCTGATCATTAAATAAAATATAGCAAAAAAAAACCTTGGAAAAACATCCAAGGCCAACCACCCTTGGTTTACCACTTAGATCCCCTCCTCACATGTGGGAAGAGGCCCACTCTGCCAAGAAAACAACAATTGAAAAAGGTGAGAAAAAAATATTTAAAAGTGAAAAGGAGGGAAGGGAGAAAAGCAATCTCCTTTCCTCCTCCCAAGGACCAACCTTGCAAGCCTAGGGTGATGCAATGCCTCAAAAAAAGGAGGCCATGTAATTAAGCCTTAAGCCATGCCTCTCACGTGAGCTTTGATGTAAAATGGTCCATGTTTTGAATAGGGGATGTAGATAGGTGTTAAGGGAAGAGAGCTAGGTAAGAGGTTTAGTAAAGTAGAAATTTTCTTAATATTTAAGTTGCTTAGTTCGTAAGAAATTTTTATGCATAAAGTATTTAGAAATGAGATGAAAGTAGTAAGTAGGGGATAGTTAGCAAAAATACATTCTTCTATTTTTATGGTTTAGTAGTATGATAAGTAAGATTTTATTTTCTAGTTTAATGGTCAGCTCTTAGCTTTGTTTCATATTAGTAAGCATTATTAATGAAATATTTATTTATTTGATTTTTAGTCAGAATGATATTAGAAACATAAATAGTAAATGTATTAGTATAGAAATCAAGTTATAGGTTAGTGTGGAGCCATTTTTTAGTTGGGGGTGCATAGTTGGGACTAGTATAATAAATGTTTTTTATTATTAATATATAAGTTTTTTTTTTGTATTTAGTTGATTCTCTTTGTAAATTTTTGTATTGAACTCAATATTAAGTATGAATGATGTTAAATAAATTTGGGGAGAAATTTTAGTGGTTAATGAGGATAGTTAGTAGATTAGTGAAGGATTAGTATCATTATAATGTTAAATACATATGTTTGACTAATGATAGATTACATGTATCAAATAACATATGAATGGATCATGCATCTAACATGTGTGTGTGTGTGTGTGTGTGTGTGTGTGTGTGTGTGTGTGTGTGTGTGTGTGTGTGTGTGTGTGTGTTTATGTATGTATGTATGTATGTATAGAAACCTTATATAACTAATTCCTCATATAATACTAGTAACACACATATCATGTAGAATGTATTGAAAGTCCATTACCGACATTAATAATGAGTATTTATTAAATGTATAATATTTATTATATGTTATGTGATGTTTGATACATCTTGAATAATTATCAATTGTAACTATACTTATAGGGCATTACATCTAATGGAATTTTTTAGAAACCATCTTATTGTTATACCCCGCCCTATATATATACTGAGCACAAACATATTTTATATGTTTTTTGTCATATAAATTGGGCGTTGACATCATAATGACTATGTACATACACTTCAATTTATACAAGGAGATCAAAGTTGTTATATACTCAATATATATGATATGAAATTTAATAGGTATGTATTACCTCAACCTCTAATGAAAATGAGTATTGGTGAGTAATTTCATGCATAGACCTCCCACTATACTGAATGCACCTTTCATCTAACCATATTATCTAGCTAGGAATACCTATGCAATCCTAACTCGTTCTATAGACATCTTGACCTAAAT
Source organism: Cupressus sempervirens (assembly GCA_028749045.1). Classification (NCBI taxonomy): domain Eukaryota; kingdom Viridiplantae; phylum Streptophyta; class Pinopsida; order Cupressales; family Cupressaceae; genus Cupressus; species Cupressus sempervirens. The sequence continues at coordinate 356,770,321 of CM053791.1, read as the reverse complement.
TATATTTATAGATAACAACTAGGGCCTAGTTGGTTTAGTGGATATAAGTATGACATCAAACTCAATTAGGTGTGTTGAACTACAATAATACAACCACTCTATTAATCAAATAAAAAGAAATGGTTTGTGCTTTTGCTTAGAAATTTTTCTCATGACAACTTGGTTCCATATGGAGATCATTGTAACTATGATTCAAAAGAAGTCATCTAACATTAGTTCCAACTAGCAAGTAGAAAGATCCATATTAGCATTCAAGATGCACAAGGATCATCAAGTGATGATGGAAACTCAAGATCTTGCCAAGAAATGTTGGGTCATAACACCTTACCAAACAAGGTTGGGTTGCATATCTTTTTTAGGATGCAGGTGTTGAGTTGGTAGTTCCTATTGAGTCAAGAGACCTTACCAAGTTGAAGGTATCTTCTAAGAATTAAAGACCAAACCAAGTGGAGGATAGTCTGTTACCGAGTAGATATGTAGAGTGGGTAAAAGTACAAAGCTATGTCACCTTTCAGGATGACTTATCAGAATTATTGAACTAGAGCATTTCTATCTAAAAATCAATTTTGTTCAAACATAAGATCTAGATAAATTAATTCTAGCTAAGTTATATATGGTCTCACACTTTTCCAATTGGAAATGTCCATTAAAGGTATGTTTTATACTAGTTTGTATCTAATTACTAAAGAAATAAATTTATTTTAGAAAAATGGCATTTCAATAATTCTTACTATTTTTATGATATTTTTAATAACATATAAACACCATTTTATAGAGCTCAAAGTCAAGATTATTCTCATATATATTTTATAGTGTTTTCATTAGATATAGTATATTATAATTAAAAAATTCTATAGGCACGTATTTTAACACGAAAAAATATCAATTTTGAGAAAGAAAAAAATATTAAATAATAATTAAAAAATTAAAACTTATATGACATTCTAGAGGAGAGGTTCCTCTTCTAGAATGTATAATTTTTCTTCTAGTTAGAATAGATTTGTTTTGAAAAAAGTGGTGGGAGATGAAAACTATAGATTATAGGTGAGTTGAAATTTGAATCACTATAAAAGAGAAGATATAGGTCTAAATCTGATTTTTAGTTTTAACTATTCTAGGTATATATGTTATCTATAACATAGTCTGATCAAAGGGAAATAAGTTTATTTCCATATAGTTTTGTGGTGGGAACTAGACCCCTGATTTTCAACATTTTTCAATAGCTAAGAAATTATCTGTAAAATTTTTTAAAAATATCAATTCTTATTACAAATAATTATTAAAGATTATAATCCTAAACTTCATCCATTTCTATGCATTTCATTAGTTTACTTCATTTTCAAATTCAAAATAATAGTACCAATTTTATATCATTGAAGGTAAACAATTATACTTTTGTTAGCCTTTTCCTTTACAAAAGGTGACACAAGTTTGTTCTTTTACCTGTGTACAAAGCATTAATTGTGAATAAGATTGGAAATTCCTTAAAAGGAGAAAATTTATTGTATTATTTTACCATGAATTTTTAGAACAAAGAGTTAAGAGTGAATTTAGATCCTTCAATCGATTTTAGCAATTGTTGTTGAAGATTCTCCCATATTCAAAACCCTACCAAGTGATGGCATCTTCAAGTAACAAAGTTAAGAAAGGTTTTGAATGTTGTTTCATGGAGTGGATTGCAAGGCTCCCACATTCAAATTAATTCCACAAATTATGGAGACACTAGACCAAACTGGAGCACAATCACAAATTCTACTAAAGGTACTTCTTGTCCATGACATTATCACTATTCTATTCAAGATCTTGGAACCCTAGAAATTAATGAAACATTCAATGAATTATGTGTGGATGGTGTTTTGAAACCTAAGAAAAAATATTTGGAGACAAAGGGTTTGACACATATACAACATATGCCAAGGGAATTTCAATTAAAGTGGATCAAACTCATCTGGATCCATGTTCATCACATGTAACTATGGTTAGATCATCCTATTCTTATAATCATGAGGATTATACATAAGATCACTGGATTGCCCATGTTAAAAAAGAAAAGACCACTAAAACCCTAGGTTGGGTAGAATTGACAAAGAAAACTCTTGCCAAGTGGGATGGAAAAGGCATGAAGCTAAGTGGTGTGACTAACATGGAATTGAAGTTTGGGATCCATGTGATAGCTCAAAAAACCTATAGTTTAGTTGGTTGAACAATGTGTCATATGAAACGGTTTACCTAGCATACAAGGTGGTGAAGAAAAATGTATCCTTTGACCTTGCCAAGATGCTATTGAGTCAATTGAGAAAGAACATGGATAGCATCTAAGTGTCAAGAACAATCCATGTAAGTTTGGTTCTCTCTTGACATGTTTATTTTTCTATGTTTAGAACTTTTTCCCCTCTAAAGGAACTATAGTATGGAAGAAAGATACTCTAGTTCTATACCAAATAAATGAATTCATAACAAATATGGGAGAAAAATTGATAGTATCATGGATAATTATTTTGAAATTTAGGTTTCCAAGGAAACTTGTAGAAGAGTATGAGGAAGATATCTATTTTATGGTTGACTATGACAAGGTTTACATTCAAGAAGCTTTTGGAATATGAGGTTAACATTGATGAAAATAAATATATCATTGAGGCTCTACTGAATGAGCTTGTGGATCCCAAGACAAGATATTTTGGCACTTATGATGAGGCTAAGGCCAAAATTGATCTTGATATCAAGCTACCTCAAGCAGTGAATAGAGGAAGGAAGAGGATAGAGAAAATATTCAAGAATTCCAAGTCAACAAGTTCTCCTCTCATGATTACCAAGGGTAAAGGTGATGATATAGAGGATGAAGATGAAAAGGATGAAGTAGAGGAAGCATAATCTAAGGAAGAGGAGCCTTCTAAGAAGAAGGGGAATGTTACAATAACCAAACCTGTTAAGTCCTCCCTTGCTGTGTTTACAAGAAGATATACAAAATCTAAGAGGAAACTGAAGTTAGCTAAGGAAGATGAAGCTAAACAAATTATCTTTCAGAGGTTTGCACCCACCCTTCAGGAAAGATTGAAGAAGATGGAACAAGGAGCACATATGACATGTTTTAAGTCTCTTAAGTATGAGACTAGGAATGAAGAAGAGAAAAAGTAGATTGAGGATATCCTTATGGAAAAATTGGGTAAGTGGAAATACTCACCTTATGAGCTTTCATAGCAAATTCCTAATGAAAATTTGAAAGCAATAAAACCTCAATGGGATAGTGCAATGAAAACTACTAAGGACATATCTATGAACAAACTTTGAGACAACTTATGCCAAGTCTCAGTAAGAAAGAGGTGAAGGAATCTTTGAAGCAGAATGAGAATAATTTCATGCTCAAATTCAATACATGTTTGATACTTCTTAAAGACATTAAATTTGTGGTAAAGTCTATTACTACCACATGGAAGAATATCTATGGGTTTCATAAGTCTAGTGACTTTGTTGTGCAATTTGATGATAAAGATGGTGAAGATGAGGATGCAAAGGAAGAAGTAGAAATCAAGGATGATGAAATAAATGATGTCAATATTGATGATGAGGAGGAAGAAAAGGAAGCCACAAGAGGAAACTTTCTAGAAATATAGAGTATTGAAAAATTTGATGCAAAAAAGATTGCAACATAGACTATGAATTCCTCTCCTTATTCTCTAAGAAAAGCCTTAGTGCAATCAAGCTCGGAGAAGGCTTCTACCAAGTTGGTTGAGGATAAATCTGTAACACCATGCACACAACCAATCTATAGAATCATTCTGCTAAGTATTATAGTGAATGAATTTTCTAACACTTCATTTTTCATGCAACAAGTTCTTCTAACATCAGGCTTGACTGAGAAAAAAAAAGATATTCCTATTTTTAGCACTATTTCTACTATTAGTACATTTGGTGCTATTCCTACTTTTTCCACTATTTATTCCACCATGGTCAATGCAATGACAGGTGAAAATTAGTCTCAACTAAACACTAAAGTTGTAGATAAAGGTTGTGAAAATAACAACTAGGGTTGTTATTCCTTTTCATTTATTTGAAGGGGGTTGCCGCCTTCTGATTGATTGCCCGGTTAGTGCGGGGGGGAACAACAACCCTACTCAATCGTCGTGTTACGTTGAGATGCCTATCTGTATAGTTGGAACTCAATCGCCGTGTTACGGAGAGATGCCTATCTGGATAGCCCATAGAATTTTAGGCTTACCTTACCTTAAAAGGCTGATATTGGCTTTTGGTTTATTTGACTTGATAAACATTTCAACGGGCGGGTTAAACTGTGGCGATGCCACAGGCCCCTAACACAGGATATGGGTATAGCCTAAATTTTATGGGCGAAAGGATGCTACGGGCTATGGGCCTGTATCTCCAATGAGTGAGACTGTTGGATCGACTGCCTTTAGATAGTAGGGGGTTAAAAGTAAACAGGTGCTTCCCCTACAACAAAAGTATTATTTCTACCATTCCAAAGATTAAGGGTATAGAATAAGAAGAAATTGATCTGGATATTGGGATACCTCTAACCTCACTCCTGATCAAATGGATACCTTGGGTGAACTTTAGAAGAAGAGGGCTAAGCAATAGAAGCTTAGAGAAGAGAAGAAAAAGAAAAATCAAGTCCTTGAGGATATCAAGAGCATATTTTTTGATGCTTTAAGTATTAAGGTTGATGAGAAACAACCTATTATGGATCAATTAATTGAAATTGTCCACAAGTATAATGAAGAATTGAATGGAAAAGAAAAATTGATGCAAACAATAGAAAGAAAATTTGAGAATGAAGTGTTGGAGCAAGTAGCACACAAGATTTCTACAAAAAAAACAGAACTGTCTAGCATTCTTGCTACATTGAAAACATTTGTTAGTAATGTTGTTTCTTTATGTGTCAAATTGAGTGACACATCTATCTTCACAAAGGAGATCAAGGAAAATTTTTCCAAGATATACGAGGATACAAAGGAAAGTGTCACTTGATCTGACTTGTAATTCTGCACACTTCACAGAGATCAGATATCTGACATATCTATAGGAAAAATTATTGAAGGAAGAAGCCAAAATTAGAGCCACACTTGTAGAAATTCAGGGAATGAATCTTCTAAACATGGATGCATTGCAAAAGAACATTGAACATTCAAAGACACTCATCCATGATAATAACTTCTCCATCATTGACCACATGATGGAACTATCAATAGAAGTACAGATAGCCTTACATGTAAGTAAGGTATTGCAAGAGAATTGGGACAAGACTATGGTACTAATCTTAAAGCTACATTCTAATTTCTTGTTGCATTTTGGTATTAACTTGTAGATATTATACACCTTTGGCATTTATGTCAAAAGGGGGGAGAATACTATTGGTAAAGGGGGAGAAGTATATATATATGTGTGTGTGTGTGTGTAGAGAAGAATATTATACTCCAGATATATATATAGGAGAGATATATGTATTGGGGGAGTAGTAATATGTATAGATAAGCAGTAAATATGTTTACAAAAGAAATTTTGAAAAATTAAAAAAAATAGAGTATTTACCAAGCTACAATAGCAATAAGTCAAAACTAAATTAAAGACATAAAATATTGATAAAGGAAGTTTTTTTGACTTGTAATTTTGAGAATTCGGGTTTTTGGTGTGATAAATGTTTTTGTCACTAATGCCAAAGGGGGTGATTGTTGACATTAAGGTCAATTTGTCTATTAGTGACTCAACACTTAGTCAGTCAATTACATTGCTACTAAGCACTATAGTTGCTAATGAGCTTATCATTCATCCAATAGATTTAGCCAAGTGTCTCATCTACTACTGAGCTAAACAGATAGTTTGCAGTTCATGCCAAGCTTCACAGTATCTACTGAGCATCACAGATAGTTTACTGTATTGCTCGAGCGTAGTAGTGTCTACCGAGCTTTCCAAAAGAAGTGATGAAGACTCTAGTTTTAACCAAGCTTTGTAGTGTTAACCAAGTTTTATAATGTCTACCAATCTCGCAATGTTAAGAAAGTGAATCTAGTGTTGAAGGAGTCATGCAGTGTCAACTGAGTGATTTAGTATCTATCAAGTTTCTTAGTGTTCACCGAGTCACCCATTGTAGACCAAGTTTGATCTACGCGTACTGATCAGTATGGACCAAGCTTCAAGTTCAACCAAGTGCCAAATTTTTTGAGTATCAAAACATCACTAAATTTTTCTTCAAAACCCAAGTTACAAAAGTTGGGCCAACTTTGTGAATTATGATGAATTTGGTATTGTAGGTGACTCTAGTAAGTAGTTATTTGGATTGATATATATGTAACCAATTATATCATATCCAAGTGTGTAATTGAGAAGTAATATGAAGTGTATGAGTGCAAATTAAAGAAGGCTACAAGTAGTATAAGGGACATTAGAGATTTATCTATCAAAGCAAGGTGATTATTGAAATGCAAGGAATCTCATTTAGAAAATCAAAGTTGAAAATTAGAGATTAGCCACTGATTCATTCTAACAGGTGTATTAGTTAAATCCTTTAACTAGGTGGACTTAATAGACTTTTGCTAAATCTCCTAACAAAGTGCATACTTTAAATGTTTATTGTATGTTTTGTAAATTCTTTAAAAAGTTGGACCTCATAGTCCTTATTGCTCCTAATAGGGTAGATTATTAGAAGTGATCAATTGTAAGCCTTAGCAAGTCAACATTATACTACAATACTAAAGCTTGTAGGTATCATCCCCACCCTAGTTTTACTTTCTAATTAGAAAATTTCTGGGTCACCTTATCTTGTGTCAAAGTGTTATGAATATTTTATTGCTTTCATTCTTTCATGCATACAATTAGACCATAATAATATATGAAGGATTAAATGGTGAAGTAAGTTTAAAAAATTATTGGTTCTTGATTCACCCCTCCCCTCTTAGTAACCTTGCCTACCTTATATTTCCAACAACACCTTGCAAGGATTGCATAGCTAGGTTCATTCAAGAGCCACCATAGTTCCATTTTGCACCTTTCCACATCATAAATAGAGAGATATAAGCCACCTCTTGAGATTCTCTCTTCCATGGGTATTCTCAAGTATAAGGGTTTATAAAAGTGTGTCTCATTTTTTTATACAGTTTATTTGTAAATGATGCTAATTGATTGTACTAGATTCAAGGGATTTCTCTATATTTCCTTATGAAAAGAAAGTATTCCTTATAATAAACATGAATTTTAAACATGTTTGTGCAATTGATAATAGTATTTATTTTGAAGGTTCTCTTGTGGCTGCTAAGTTTTCTTGTATAATTGGTTTTCGTTGATTCTCTCTATGCTTTTTTATAGTTGGTTGTGCAATTCTAGTTTAATTTCAATGGTGGTATTTCTTTATATGTGTACTTTCTCTATGGAAAAAGAGATAATAAAATTAATCATTCCACCTTACTCTAGCTGTGAGCCCTAAGGGTTTCAAATCTTTATCTTTCTAATCTTTGTGTCAACACTCATGGTTTGAAATGATGTGTCTGCAATTTCTTCATGTCTGTGTCATTCCTATTGTTGTGTTCTTTTGGGATTATTTTTTTACTTTGAAAAAATTGTGACCTTTTCCATTTAAATATCTACTTAGCAAAACATTTTTCTATAGTTCTTATTCTTACTATAGCCTCTTTGAAATAGATGATGGTTTCATTTGACATTTGAAACTTTCACAATAAATCACTGACTACAGAGAATAAGACTTTAAAATACATGTTTTTGTATTTCCCTAAGGTTATAAAAAATGGTTTACCAACATGACCATGGTATGGGAAATATTTGTGGTAATTCTTCTTTAGTTGGGGGAGCACTTGTAATGGGTGTGGATATTTTTCTATCGAAGGATTGTGTTGATGTGTCTAATGGTGTAACTAAAGGGATGGTGTTTCTGCTTAGGAACCCAAGAGAAATAAACCCAACATGTTACAATGTTTACTAACTATTTAAATAAAAAATTAAAGAAACATCAAATAACAATGCAAAATAAATTTCCTTGGTCTTAGGGATTTTTGGGCTTAGCTCTGGTGTTGCTGATTTACAGTGGCAAAAGGATGTTGGCTTGGTGGAGGATGGATGGACCATAGTAAAAGGAAAAAAGATCAAGCCATCCACTACCTCTTTTGATATGGCATTACATTCTCAAATAAAGGGATCTAAAGGCAAATCATGACTGGTCTTTTTGGCCTGTCGTACTTTTTTTGTCCCCTAGCTTTTGGCCTATTGTATTTTGTTGTGTATCATGGTTGGGGACTTTTTCCCCTTATCTTCTTTGGGTTTCAGGAGCCTAGAAAAAACTTTTGGTGGTGGCTATTATGTTTCCACTTTGGTCACCTTTTGTTTGGTGATCTATTGTTTTGGCCTTTTGTTTGGCCACTGTCCTTTGGTTGGGCTTTAATTGCTTATTTTCAGCCTTTTGTATTGTTTCAAACTTGGGTTTCAGGATCCCTTTAAAACTTTTTTATCTAATAAAAAACAATGCAAAATAAATATACACATACACATGAATGATACGTATACAATACAAAAAAAAATCATTCCTCAAGGATTTCTTCACGTTGAGTCACATCTAAGAAGTTATAATAAATAGTTTAAGTCTCAAGTACAATGTCATGATCACAAGGAAATAATAGATACATTGTCTCATAAACAAATGCATAATCATAGCTGAAACAAAATATCTAATGAATAGAATTCACTATACATATCACAGGGTATGGAAGAATAGATATAAGTACATCAAAACACAAGATAGATGATAACACACACACACACACACACACACACACATCAACTGAATAAAAGTATGCAAAATTAGAATAAGAGTGGTAATGGTACAATTGCATCCATGAATATACAATAATTGGAAATCCAAGGGGGACCCAAATGGTAAGAAGTCACTACCTCCTAACTGTGTGGTTACCTAGTTAGGCTTGCACTCCCACTATGTAGGGGAGATAATGAATGATCCACATATTGCTAATCATTCATAAAATAATCCTAGGTAAGAAATCCTAATAGCCAAAACTCCCTCAAGGGTACACTACTACTAAAGAAGAAAAGATAATCAAAATAGAAAGGAAACTCAATCCAATACCAATACCACATACCAAAATCAGCATACAGATACTAAGTATAAATCAAGTATCAAAATTGTTAAATTTCCTATAGTCAAGTTCGAATCTTTATATCCCATTATGTTCTTATGCTTAATGCAATTGAGATTACATTTATTTATTATCTATTCTTATATACATATTCAAATTAATATTTGTTGCATAAATTAAAAATGTATATTATTGAGATGTCTTATCAAATATGTTTGACTCAGTTTGGCTCAGTTATTTACCCATGTATTCATGTAATCAAAGGCTGACAGAATGTGACTCTTACATGAGTCACATCCATTGAGGTGGATGTGACTCATTGATGCAGGAGCATCCAGAGGTATAAGGGCAATCCTGTGTCACCCAAAAAAAAATGTACTTAGACTTAGTTTCTGTTTCATGTGTTTTCATTTTTGGATACCCATTTCAGTCAAATAAAGGTTCCAACTTTCATAGTTCCACTATTAGTGTTCTGGGTTAAAGTTTTTAATCACCTTGGGATACGTGTAAATGTCAAAAAAATAGGATTATATAATTGAGCCATAATTTTGGTGAACTAGAAGGTTTAAATTGGTCAGATAATTGTCATTGTAAATTAGAGCATTCCAAAAAAAAGAATCAAGTCAAAAGGCCCCACAGTTTGAAAGTTATCGCAGTTTTACAGTTTCTGGAGACATCCTAAGAATACTTCAAAGTTAGGTTAGGGTCATTAAATGACCTTGAATAGGGCCAAAAAATGGGGGATGAGCAAAGCTTGTCCATAGGGCTATAGAGTGCTTCGAGAGCTTTCTAGAAATGTAAATTGTTTGTCAATTGGAGCTACAGTTCAAAAGTTATGCCTCCCGAAAGTTTGGTTACCATTTTTGGATTCTTCTAATTTTATACCAACTTCTAATGCGACTTCTAGAGCCTTCTATTACAGTGGATGCCAAATAGCACTTTCTAGAATGTATTCCTTAACCCTCTGGGGTCTATTTAAGAACATTTTTGGCATTGTAAAAGGCAGTTCGGAGTGGAGTTTGAGAGAAGGTACTGGGAGAAGAATTTATCTCCAGATTTATGCTATTGTAAGCCCATAGGGCATTTTTTGGAGTCTATTTCTCTACATTAAGTGTACTAGCATATTTTTACAGTTAATAAAATTTTCCCTTTCCTGTTGTGTCCATTCTATGCTTGGGTTGTGTCCCCATCACTCATTTAAGACTCACATCCCTTTGGAAAGTTATAGGCTCAAAAAGAATATTATTTAGAACATCAACTATATCAGACTTTCAAATTACCTTTTCAACACTTGGTGACATTAGCAGCAAATTTAATTTGTATCATACTTCTTCATTATTAGTGATGTCAAAAAAGGTATAGGTTATACTTTAATAGATATACAAGTTGTTTCATTTATATATTAAAGTTTAATAGGTGAAGTACTTAGTGACATAAACTAGTTATGTTAGTATTAATACTATTTTTCTATGAAGAATAATAATATATTATATTTGTGAATATAATAATTATTCCAAAAAATACCATTAAGAAATGGAATATTAGATTTGTCTAAACTTTTCATGGAATTGAAGCCTTGTTGAGGAAAAATCTATTTAGACAAAACAATCAAAATGATAAATGGTATGAGGCTAGATAATTGACTTGAAGGTGACTCTAATTTTGCACAATGGAAACTATAGATGAAACTAACACTAAAAGAAAATGGTCTAAAGAAATTCATCAGAAACTCTGATCCACCACCTAAGGGAAGTGATGAATCTAAAAAGTGGGAAATGGATAACATCAAAGCTATTAGATTGATTGCTGATGTTGTTAAAACTCATTTTTTACCAATTATTTCAAAATTGGAGACAACACATGAAATGCTTAAAGTTCTTGAGAATATGTTTGAAATTAACAATACTACCAAAATAATTACTCTAAGAGACAACCTCTCAAACATTTAAATGACTAAAGGAGAAGCCATACCTTCTTACTTCATAAGAATAACTGAACTAAGAAATCAACAATCTACAATAGTTCATCTATGTAAAGACAAAGAGCTAGTATTAATGGCATTAAAAGGTCTACCAAAATCATGGGAAGCTTTCAAACAAGGATTGCACTCACAATACAAAGTTCCTAAACTCAAAAAAATCAAATTTGATTGATTTTAAGAAGAATGTATGCTAAAATCTCAGGATAATGTCACTGCTTCAAAAAACTATTTTCAAATTCTATCCACATAAGTAAATAAAATGAGGAAACTAGATTCAAAAAGCAAACATCAAGACTATTCAATAATGGAATGCTATAGATTTGATAAATATGGGCAGCCAACATATCAATTCCCTGGTAGACTCGAGCAACATGCATCATTTGTTAAAACCAACATCCCTATTAGAAATTTAGAAAATGATGCTTCCTATTTTGCACTATCTAGTGAAACTTCTAACATATCTAACACATGGGTAATAGATAGTGGAGCATCTCGACACATTACTGGTTTGAAAGAGAAATTGGATAAAATAAATGGAGATCATGTTCATGATGTAACAAATGGAGATGACACCAAATACCTAGTAAGAGGAATTGGAAAATATACCATCAATCTAGAATTAGGAATCACAGTTGAACTCAATAAAGTGCTTTATGTTCCTAGCATCAAAAGAAATCTAGTTTCAAGCTTAGCTCTTGAAGACAAAGGATATAGAGTTTCTTTTTTAGAAGGGAAAGTACTAGCATGGTCTAAAAATTATAATATTAAAAATGCTCATAAGATCGGTTCAAGATATGGATGTCTATATAAACTAAATGTATGCCCTTCTACAACACTATTTCATGATTCCTTCAAAGAAATTGAGCTATGGCATAGAAGATTAGGATACATCCACTTTCAAGGATCACCCTCTTTGGAAAAGATGGTGACAGGGTTACCCAAGTTAGAATCAAATCATGAAGTAATTTGTAAAGGGTGTGAGTTAGGGAAGAATGCTAAAAATACTTCCATAACAGTACAAGAAAAACCAAAGAAGTCCTAGAGATTTTTCACTCATACTTATGTGGCCCAATGCATGTTGTGTTCCTAGGAGGATTTTTCTACTTCATTATCTTTGTTGATGACTTCTCCAAAAAAAAAGGATCTACTTTCTAAAATGTAAAGAGTCTAGTGAAGTCTTGACAAAATTTAATGATATTAAAGCTCTTGTTGAAAACTTTTCTGGGAAGAAAATTAAAATCTTGAGAACAAATAATGGAAAGGAATATATATCTAAAACCTTTCATACTTTTTGTAGAAGTGTTGGCATTAAGAAAGAGATAACTATTCCTTACAAACCTCAAAAAAATGAGGTAGCAGAAAGGAAGAATATAACCATAGTTGAATCTACAAGAGCTATGATACTTGATCAAAATCTGCAAACCTTCCTTTGGGGTGAACCTTCAAACATTACCGTATATATCCAAGATAGATTTCCCCACTCTCACCTTAATCATAGAACCCCTGAAGAAGTGTTCTCTGGAAAGAAACCAAATCAGAGCCACTTAAGAATTTTTGGATGGCCTTCATATACCCACATACCTAAAGAGAAAAGGTCCAAACTCAAACCTTCTAGAAAAATAGGATTCCTTGTAGGCTATAGTGAAACCTCTAAGGCATATTGTACCTACTTCCCCAGTCAAAGAAATATTGAATTAAGTAGAGATGTGATTTTTGATGAAGATATTGCATAAAAAAAGTCTAAAGAAGAAGATGAGTCAAATGTTGAAGAATCCATTAAAGATCCATCTCCTAAAATTGAGAGGGAGATTCGAATGGAATAAAATGATTCCTCTAAACCTATGGATACAACTAATAAATCATAAAGAAAATAAAAGTCCTTGATGAGCCCAGAAATTTATTGAGGAATTTGAAAACTTTACTGCCCCTATTGGATGTATTAGAGAAAGGAGAATACCTAGCATATTCTTAAATTACATTGCACTTGTGAGTGATATCTCAAATTATGGACCTTCAAATGTAGAGGAAGCTATGAAAGAAAAAAATTGGAGAAATGCCATGACTGAAGAATATAACTATATTCTTAAGAATCCAGTTTGGGATATTGTTCAAAGACCTAAAAATAAATCAATTGTGTCATCAAAATGATTATTTAAAATTAAACATACTTCAGATGGAAGTATTGATAAATTTAGAGTGAGATTTACTACAAGAGGTTCTCTTAGAAGGAGGGAATCAATTATAAAGAAAATTTTGCTCTAATAGCCACATATACTTCATTTAGAACTATAATTACAATTGTTGCCTCAAAACAATGGAAAATTCATCAAATGGATGTTGAGAGAACCTTCTTAAATGGGGAAATATAAGAGGAAGTCTATCTAGAGCAAGCTAAAGGATTTATAGTTCATAATAAAAAAAAACATGTGTGAAAATTAAAGAAAGTCGTGTATGGTTTAAAACAATCTCCTAGAGCTTGGTATGAAAGAATACATAACCATCTAATCAAACTTAGATTCTCCTAAAATAGTAAAAATCAAAACCTATATTTCAAAATACAAAATAATGATATGGTAATACTAGTTGTCTATTGTTGACATATCAGTCAAGTTTGTCATTAGTGACATACACTTATTTAGATTGTAAGTAGCTACTGAGCTTATTGTATAGTTAATATTGTTTTCCAAGTATTTTAATTGTTGTCGAGTTCTAAAGTTGCTACCGAGTCCTTTAGAAAAATTCCAGTGTTTATCAAGCAGTTACAGATAGTGTGAAAATCAACAGTGTAAACAAAGCATCTCAGTGTATGTCGAGTTTACTAGTGCAAGCTAAGATGTGTAGTGATTACTGAGTTTGTAGTTAATGTGATGTGTGTCCAATGTTAATTGAGCTACTTAGTGTTAACCAAGTCACTTAATTTATACCAAGCTCAAGGTGATAGTGTTTATTGAGCTATGTAGAGGTAAACAAGTGATTTAGTATATATGATGAGTTTCACAGTATCTATCGAGTCACCAGTGTAGACCGAGTTCAAGAGTACTTGAAAGTGATCAGTATGGACCAAGATTTTATGTGTATTGAGTGCATGATGATGCCAAGAAATGATAGTGGATATTGAGTATTAGAACCTCACCAAGTCATTCTTTAGAGCCCGAGTGTCTACATTTGAGCCGACTTTGTAATATTTGTGTAAACTTGTATTGTGGTTGACTTTGTAATTTGTATAATTAGATTGATATATATGTAATTTATATCACATCCAATGTGTGTGTATTAATGCAATAATTAGAAAAGTGCCAGATACAAAGGCTACAACAGTATAAGGAGCAACAAAGATTCATCTATCATAGCAAGGTGATTTGTACACTTAAAGGAATCTCATTCAGCAAACCAAGTTGTAGATCAGATATCAACTATTATTTCATCCTAAAAGGTAGAAAAATCAAATCGTTTGACAAGGTAGACCTAATAGTCTTTTGTAAATCTCTTTATCAAGTGCATACTTCATTGTATGTTTGTAAATCCTTCAACAAGGTGGACCTAGCAGTCCTTATTGCTCCTAACAAGGTAGATCATTGGAAGTGATCAATGTAACCCTTAATAGGCCAACTTTATATTTTAGTACTAAATCTTATGGGTATCATCCCCACCCCAGTTTTACTTTCTATTTGGAAAGTTTCTGGGTCACCAAATATTTGAGTCAAAGTGTTATGAATTCTTTCAGTTTCTTATGCATACAATTAGATCAAATTATACGCAAAGGATTAAATGATAATTAGACTATTGGATTAAGAGTTAATATTGTAGAATTTTTAGAAGTTACTAAATTACCCCTCCCCTCTCAATAACTTAGCCTTGTTAAGAATATTTCCAACAATTGTTATTAGATCTTTGTGGTTCTTAGAAGAAAGTTTAAAAGGTTGAGCAAAGATCAAAGCTATGGAGATATTCAGACTTGACAAAGCTATTGACAATGAGAAGCTAGATTTGGAAATAGCTATTGCCCAACTCAAGAAAGCAAAGGAGCAACTCTCTCAATCCCTAAAGAGAAGAAAAGAACTTGCAATTCAAATGAATGATCATCTCTACATTGAAGAAAAGATTAAAGATCTTCATTCAAGAAATCAAGATGAAGCCAATGAAGCAATCAAAGAACTAGAAAAGAATGGTTCCTTGCAAGAAGAAGTAAGAAAACTAAGAAGAGAACAAGAAATTCAGTTAGTAAGGCTATGTGAATTCATGGAAGAGAAGAACAATATAAAAGAAGAGATAGAAGGAAAGAACAATGAAATACAACACCAATCCATTCAGTAAGTAGACCTCATTAATCAACTCTCCAATGCAAATGAAGAAATCATGAGCCTAAGATCTGAAAATGAAAGATTGCAAAATGATCTAAACTATGAAAGGAAAATCAATGAAAGAATGATGAAATCTCGAGTAGACATGAATCAATTGAATGATAAAAATCTCTATAGACAAAAAGGAAAAGCAAGAATTGGATATACAGAAGAAGGAGAATCATCCAAGCAAGGAGCTCAAAAGAATCAAAGACCTGCTTGCAATCACTATGGTAAGATAGGTCATACTTCAAACAAATGTTGGAACAATGAAAAAGAAAAATTCAATGGAAAGTGATGCAATTGCAATCAGCATGGTCATAAGGCTAATGAATGCAAAGAAAAACCAAAATTTGAAGGCAAATGTCACAAATGCAAGAAGCATGGGCACAAATCATCAGAATGCAAAAACCAAGATATTAAATCTAATAGAACAAACTGTGAAAGCTATATTTGGTTGGGACTACAACACCTAGTGCAGATGTCATTATTGTGGAGAATTTAGACACATGGGAATGAATTGTGTAAAGCATCATTTGAGGAAAAGAGATACTATTAAAAGATGTTTCATTTGTACAAAACTTGGTCATCTTGTCAAAAACTATATGAATACTTGTAGAATTAAAGATGAGAAGAAGGAAAAAGTTGATAACATTTGAAAATAGATGAGACAACAATGGGTTCCAAAGTCTACCGAGAATGAAAGTCCAAACAATGATGAACAAGTCATTCAAGAATTGGGTGACTCCACAATCTCTACTTAATTTTTCAAAGGACAAACTAGGACTAGGCTACCAAAGAAGACATTCAAAATAGTTCCAAATTGAAAAGAAAAAAGATCCATGTCTGTATTCAAGATACAAAGGGATCACCAAGTGAAAAGGGTACCAGTCACTATCAAGTTACCTTCTCTACTGAGTGAGGTTGGGTCACAAACTCTACCGAGTGAGGTTAAGAGTAACTAAAATTTCATTTGACTACCAAATGATGGAAGACTTTGCCTAACAATCAAAGCAAAGAAGTGGATGACAATCTATCAATTTGATCTACTATCTGTACTGAGCACTTATGGGGACATTTGATAAAATGAATAAAATTGAAGTTATTTCCACTATGAATTTTTGAGAGCTATTGCACAGTGCAATCTTCGAGAGCTTCCAAGCGATTTGAGAAAATTGTTACCAAAAGATTTCAAGTTTTCTCAAACCCTACTGAGTGAAGATGGCATCCAACAATAGAAAGGCAAAGGGAGGTTCTAACATGCTAGTTCATAGTGAATGGAAATCTCTAGACTTCAAACTCACCCCTGTAATCATAGAAACCCTAGATCCAAGTGAAGCACAATCTCAAATCCCTCCAAAGGTACTGTTGATAAATGAAATTCATTCTCACTTTAAATGTACAATTCAAGATATTGGCACTTTGGAAACAGATGAAGCCCTAGGATAGTTGTGTGTTTATGTTGTCTTGAAACCCGAGCATCAACACCTAGAGACAAAGGGGTTGACACACATTCCTCATATGCCCCATGAATTTCAATTAAAATGGATTAGGTATATTCTAACTCAGGTGCACAATGGTTAGTTATGGTTGGAGCAGCCAATTTTAATCATGAAGAAGATGATTCATAGAATCACTAGTCTCCCATTGTTGGCCAAAGCTAAAATGACCAAAACCCTAGTTTAGGTTGAGCTTGAGAAGAAAACCCTAGTAGAATGGGGTGGTAGATGCTTGAAGATAAGTAGTTTGACTGATATGGAATTAAAATTTGACATTCATATCATAGCGCACAAGCTCTATAGCTATAGCTAGTTGAACAGTGTGCCTTGTGAAGTAGTTGACCTTGCTTACAAGGTAGTCAAGAAAAATCTTTCATTTGACCTTGTTGAGCTACTATTGAAGAAATTCAAAAAGAACATGGAAAACATCTGGATGACAAAGAACAACCTGTGTAAGTTTGGTTCTTTGTTGACCTATTTATTCTTTTATGTTCAGAAATTTTTCCCTTCAAAAGGATTAGTTGTATGGAGAAAAGATGAGCCAGTTCTCTACCAAATTAATGAGTATATTGCTAAGATGGGAGAGAACTATTATAGTATCATGGATAACTATTTTGATGCATTTAAAGAGAAAATGAATAATAGATTTAGAATTCCAAGAAAACTAGTGGAAGACTACAAGGATGATGTATGAATCATGGTAAATAGTGATAAGGTATGCATTTAGGCAGTTAGGCCTAGAATTTCATGGGTGAAACCTCTTGGACATGAGGTTAGTATTGATGAAACTAAGGATATCATTGAGGCACTTGTAAATGAACCAGTTGATCCCAAGGCTACATATTTTGGTACTTATGATTATGCAAAAGCTAGGATAGAACTGGAGATCAAGCTCCCTTAGGCAGTAAACAAAGGAAAGAAAAGAATTGTTGAATTGAAAACCAGCTCCAACCTTTTGTTGACTGAAGGAAAAGGTGAGGATGAGGAAGTAGAGGATGAAGAAGAACCATTAAAGAAGAAGGGCAAGATAATTATCACCAAGCCTACCAAGACATCCACTATTGTATTTACTAGAAGATCTCCAAGAAAGAAAGCTAATAAGGAAGGAGGATATATAATATTTAGGAAACCTCCACCCAGCTTGCAAGATAGACTAAAATAATTGCAGGAAGGAGTAGGTATAACAAATTTTAAAGAATTAGAGTATGAATCTAGGACTAAGCAAGAAAAGAAGCAAATTGAAGACTTAGTGATGGACAAAATGGGTAAGTGGGAATACTCACTAGACTAGCTCACTTCTCAGCTCCCTAACATTTTGTTGGATAAGATTAAGCCAAGATGGAAATTTCTCGTGCAAACTGCAAAAGACATCTATGAGTAAACTTTGAAGTAGATTATTCCAAGCTTAATAGACAAGGAGATTAAGAAATATATAAATAAAAATGAGGAGAAATTAACTTTGAAATTCAATACTTGTCTAGTTTTGATAAAAGATATTGAGCATGTTGTAAGGAGTGCAACACATATATGGAAGAATATATATCTTCTTCATAAATTGGGTGATTTTGTAATTGAAGTAAAAGATGATGATGATGATGATGATGATAAAGAAGAGAAAGATGAAGAAGAAAATGTTGAAGAAATAACACATTTTGATAACATTGATGATGAAGAGGAATAGGAGCAAGAGGCTACTGAGGAAGAAAAGAAATATTTTGAGGAAACTGACCCAGTCAAGATTGCTATAGTGGTTATAGCCTCACTTCCTTATTTTCCAAGAAAGTTTTTGACCACATCAAGCATGGAGATAGCCTCTATAGGATTAATTGTGATTGACACTCAAAGCACAATTAGCCAATCAATCTTTGCACAAACTTGGCTAAGTACATCATTGACTAAAGTGACCTCCACTTTATCTACTGAGTTGCAAACTCTTCCCTCTTCTACTGTGTTGGCAATATCAATTTTGAATACATCAATTTTTGCTACTACAAGTATTTCTAGAATAAGTGCAGTATCAAGTTTTACAACTAGTCCTAGTATGTCTACTATTGTTTCTATTTTGGGTACACAAGCAATAAGTGTAAGGATAGTTGAGACCAAGTCTCAACAGAGCAAAAAAAATTTGGGCAAACAAAAGGAGATAGAGGAAGAAATAGACCTAGATGAGGAAATTTTAATTCCAAATTGGAACATTTCCAAACTCACTCTAGATCAAATGTAGACATTTGGTGAACTCCTCCAAAAGAAAGCCAAGTGATAGAGGCTTAGAGAAGAAAGAGATAAGGAATGTAAAATCATTGAGGATACCAAGAATATTTTGGCAGAGGTGGTAGGTATAGAGTTTGATTCTTCATAGCCAATTTTGTATCAACTAGTAGAGGCAATTCAAAATTTCAATGAAGATATAGATGGACAAGATAAGTTACTACAAAAGGAAAAAATGAAGTTTGAGAATAAAGTGTTGGAGCACATTTCTCAACAAAATTTTTATTTATCAAGTAGAACTTTCTACCATTTTGGGTTCCCTGGAAACTTCATGTACAAATGTATCAATATTTTTTGGCAAGCTATGTGATGTTTCAAATTTCACTAAGGAAATAAAGGACACATTGTACAAGATAGATGAAGACCTCAAGGCAAGAGCTCAATAGCTATAGCTTGAGCCTAGTTCAAGCCCTGTACATTTCAATAAGATTAAATTTTGACTGAGTTACAGGCATAATTGCTTAAGGAAGAGGCCAAAATCAAATCTACCTTAGTAGATATTTAGAACATGATCCTTCCCAACATGGATGCACTTTAGAAACATATTGCACATTCCAAAACCCTCATCCATGACAATAACTTCTCCATAGTAGACCAAATGATTAAGTTGTCAACAAAAGTATAGATTGTACTTCACAAATGTAAGGTCTTGCAAGACAATTGGGACAAAATGTTGGCTATAATACTAAAGGTACATTCAAACTTTTTGTCTCATTTTGGCATTAACATGTAAATATATAGAATAAATCTTTGGCATTAATTTCAAAAAGGGGGAGTATATACTATGAATAAGAAGATATAGAGAATATATGGAAATAATAAGTCATGGGGGAGAAAATGCATTGTAGAATTGATACATAAGTTGTAAAGGAAATGGGGGAGACAAATGTGTACAAAAAATGTACATTGTATATAGCAAAGAAATGTATTCAGATGTACAGTATACTTACTATATAGGAGCCTTACCATGTATAGATATATATCTTACAAAACCAATTTTGAATAATATCAAAAACAGTATACTCTACCAAGCTAAGAATCACTAGGTGATGGATAAAGGTATTTAGAAAACTTTTTGAATTTGATTTTGGATGATAAATGTTTTTGTCACTAATGCCAAAGGGGGAGATTATTGACATATTAGTCAAGTTTGTTATTAGTGACATACACTTATTCAAATTGTAAGTAGCTATTGAGCTTATTGTATTGATACAGTGTTTGCCAAGCATTTATTTGTTGTCAAGTTCTATAGTTGCTACTAAGTCCTTTGGACAAATTCTAGTGTTTACCAAGCAATTATAGTTAGTGTGAAAATCAGCAATGTAAACTGAACATCTCAGTATATAACAAGTTTACTAGTGCAAGCCGAGCTGTGTAGTGATTACCAAGCTTATAGTTAATGTGATGCAAGTCTAGTGTTAACTAAGCTACTTAGTGTTAAACAAGGGACTCAATTTATACAAAGCTAAAGGTGATAGTGTTTACCAAGCTATGTAAAGGTAAACAAGTGATTCAATTTATATGACAAGTTTCATAGTATCTACCAAGTCACCAGTGTAGACTGAGTTCAAGACTACTTGAAAGTGATCAGTATGGACCAAGCTTCTATATCTACCAAGTGCATGATGATGCCAAGCAATAATAGTAGATGTTGAGTATCAAAACCTCACCAAGTCAGTCTTCAGAGCCCACGTGTCTACATTTGAGCCAACTTTGTAATATTTGTTTAAACTTGTATTGTGGCCAACTTTGTAATTTTTATAATTGGATTCATATATATGTAATGTATTATATCACATCCAATGTGTGTGTATCAATGCAATAATCACCAAAGAATAGAGAAGTGAAAATCACAAAGGCTACAACAATATAAGGAGCAACAAATATTCATCTATCACGGCAAGGTGATTTGTACACTTAAAAGAATCTCATTCAATGAACCAAGTTGTTGATCAAGGATCAGCTACTATTTCATCCTAACAGGTGGATCAATCAAATCCTTTAACAAGGTAGACCTAACAGTCTTTTGTAAATCTCTTTACTGAGTGCATATTTCATTGTATGTTTGTAAATCCTTCCACAAGGTGGACCTAGTAGTTCTTATTGCTCCTAATAGGGTAGATCATTACAAGTGGTCAATGTAAGCCTTAACATGCCAACTTTATATTGTAGTACTAAATCTTGTGGGTATCATCCCTACCCCAATTTTAATTTCTATTTGGAAGGTTTTTGGGTCACCAAATCTTTGAGTCAAAGTGTTATGAATGCTTTTAGTTTCTTATGCATACAATTAGACCAGATTATATGCGAAGGATTAAATGATAATTGGACTATTTGATTAAGAGTTAAAATTGTAGAAGTTTTAGAAGTTACTGATTCACCCCTCCCCTCTTAGTAACTTAGCCTTATTAAGAATATTTCCAACACTCTATGTTTCTAACTTGCTAATTATAAGTGAGTAACATCAAATAAAAAAATGTAAACAAGATCTAGCTTTTGACTTTGATATGAATGACCTAGGTCTTCTACATTACTTCTTGGAATTAGAAGTATGACAACATACTAATATAATTCTTTTAAATCAAGAGAAGTATACATTTGAAATATTAAAAATATTTGGAATGATGAAAAGCAAACCTATGAAGACACCCATGGAAACAAATCTTCTAAAGATAAAATAATAAACTAAAGACTCTAAAGATATTGACCGTACTCTTTACCATAAAATTATAGGATCTTTAATGTATTTGTTAAATAGTAGACCTAATATATGTTATGCAATAAATTCTCTAATTCAATTCATGAGTAAAGGAAAAAAAATTCACTTAGTAGCTACAAAACACATTCTATGATATCTTCGTGGAACTATTGGATATGGTCTAGAATACAATAATGGAAATCTCAAGCTTAGAGGATATACAAACTTAGATTGGGTAGGAGATTTAGTAGAATTCAAGAGTACTTTAGGATGTTTCTTTACCTTAGGATTAGGAATTATATCATGATTTAGTAGGAAGCAATCATCAGTAGCTCAGAGTTCTACTAAAGTTGAATACATTGTTGTTGCAATGGGAACCATAGAAGTAGTATGGTTAAGAAAGCTTATCTTTGATCCATTCAAGAAACCTTTGGAACTTACTATAATCTATAGTGATAACCAAATTTTTATTAAACTCTCTCTAAATCTAGTTTTTCATAATACGTCTAAACACATTGAGTTACTATATCACTATGTGCGAGATATGGTTGAGAAAAATGTAATTGATATTAATTACATTAGTATAGAGTATAAGGGTTCCAGTATCCTTACCAAGTCCCTTGCCAAAAAAAAAAATTGGAAACATTTAGAGAAGGTCTTAGTATGATAATGTTTCCTGAGTACAAATTTCAATAAATAGATATTCATATTTGTATCCAAAATTATTGTAATTTTGTGAATCTTATTGAAAGAAATGTCTTTCATATGATATTTTTGTGGAAGTTATTATAAGGAGATAATCTTATTTATAACTATGCTATTCATTTTGAGTAAGTGTTGTACTTAAATCATTAGAATATGCACCTTGTGAGACTTACAACTAAGTGCCTAGATGTCATTAACTTGACTATATTTGAGTTGTATGTATAGATGCATATTGGGTGTAAGGTAAGTATGCATTTTATGAGACCAACAGCTAAGAGCTTAGATGTCATCATGTTGATTATCTTTGGGTTATTTGTATAAATTCATACTTGGTATTTTAAATAACTAAGAGCTTAGATAACACTGGTTGATTATCTTTGGGCTATTCAAAATATTGATCGTCCTTTACCTTTGATTATCAAAATATCTTTATCCTTCTTGACTAAAAGGGAGTGTTAAATTTCCTATAGTCAAGTTCAGATCTTTGAGCCCATTATGTTCTTATGCTTAATGTAATTCATATTACATTTATATATTGTATATTCTAATATGCATATATATATATATGTTGCATATTTAAAAAATGCATATTATTGAGACGTCTTATCAAATATGTTTGACTCGGTTTGGCTTGGTTGTTTACTCATGTATTCATGCAATCAAAGATAGACAAGATCTGACTCTTGCATGAGTCACATCCATTGAAGTGGATGTGACTCATATAAGAGTCACATCCCTTTGTATGTTATATATAGGTTGTAAAAGAACATTATTTAGAACATCAAATATATCAGACTTTCAAATTACCTTTTCAGCACTCGGTGACATCAGCAACAAATTTAATTTGTATCAGGATTCCTCATCAATGGTGACATCAACAAAAGTACAGGTTATACTTTTATATACATACATGTTATTTTAGTTATATATTAAATTTAATAGGTGAAGTACTTAGTGACATATACTAGTGCTATTAGTATTAATACTATTTTCCTGTGAAGAATAATAATATATTATATTTTTGAATATAATCATTATTTTGGAAAATACTATTAAGAAATATAATATTAGATTTGTCTAAACTTTACAAAAATCAAGAGATAAAGTCAACGAAAGATAACCCCTTCAAGTCAAAAGACACAAGGAAAAGGTATAATAACCAACAAATCTACAATAAACGTTAATGAAAATAAATCATCAACAAAGTATACAAATAATAAATACACCACAATAAGAAAATACAAAATCTATGAAGGAGACTTAGGCTACATACTATGGAATGTCATCACATGAGTTAACTCTATGGTTATCCGTCTCTCATGACCCCAACCCCTAGTGACTCTATGCAAAACTAGAATTCCCTCTTGTGAGGACAAGGAAATCTACTCATACCTCTCAAGGTATAATCCCATTCCTATCCTTATCCTATACAAGCACTCAGGCATGGGTGAGCTAAAATTACCAACTTATATTTTTAATGTATCTCAAGGGGAAAAGGGTTAGGCAAGATATTGTGATTACTATGTTATCACTTATTACACAACTTACAATGAGTTATCCTAGTAGCCACTAGTTGGAAGTATAATTGGGAAACTAAGATACTGAGAGGGGGTGGGGGTTAATCCAAATCTATAAAAAAATTATCCTTCAAAAAAAACTTTACTACAATTACCACATTATCCATCTCATATCTAGCTTATGCATAGCTTGAAAATTCAAATCCTAAAATAAATCTAACTATGCATCAAATCCATGAAATGTAAACACATAACACAAAACATTTGATAACCCATAAACCCTCCAAGGTGAAGGTAAAACTAGGGTGGGGATGACAACCACAAATCTTCACTACCACAATTACAAAGTTAACCTATTAGGGTTATAATTTTGATCACTTCTAGTAATCTACCCTGTAAGGGGTCTACTCTGTTAAAAGCTTTCAAGACTATTAGGTCTTACCTTTATTAAAAGATTTTACACTTACAATAAAGTAAGGACTCTGTTAAGAGATTTACATAGGTCTATTAAAACCACTATGTTAAGAGATTTTCCCTAATTCAATATGTTGAAACTAATTTAGTAACCAATCCTTTAGTCTATACTTGTAATTATTGATAACAGATATCCTTTTTCCAATCTCTAATGTCATCTCCAATCTAATATGTCATTACTCTATCCTTTATGACTTCATTAGGTCGCTAACTTTTTTCTTCACAACTTTTTCATACAAAATCCAAAACTTAACTCCTTCGCTTTCTTTGCACAATTTGTACCATCTTCTGAAATATCTTACTCTGTATATCATCCACATTATATATTAAATTAAGCTTTGGACTTCCTATTTAACAACACATGTAGAGTCTTCTAGATGCATCTCTTTTTTCCTCTTCATTTGATTGGTTGTTCATTTCTCATCCATTTTTCCTCTTCATCTGATTGGTTGTTCATTCCTCATAGGGATCAATGATCTACATCAAAACATGTAACAACCTTCATAACAAACTCTACAATCATTAAATATTATTTTGTACCATTCCAGACATTTATGTTCTCTCTATTTTACTCAAAACTCACTGACTCTGATGCTCATTCATAATTATTCTTCCTTATGTTGCTTGGTCTTAACTTACTCAGATCCTTCTATATAACTCATCATCTATGTGCTCTATCTGCTTGGCATTCATTAGGCTCAACTTATACTAAAAGTACTTGGTGACCAAATACTTTCCAAATCCTATAGAGCTTGGCATATACATGATTATTTACAATTTCTTACATGAATCAACCTGTATAGAGTAACTTGGTGGTAGTGATTACTGACTAACTCTTCCTTATATATGACTAAGTGTTCAACACTGATAGACAACAAAACTTAGAGATACCAATAATTTGCTCCTTTGACATTAGTGGAAAAAACACTTTGTCATGATTACAACTTGATAGTACAAAAAATAATAGTACTCCCCCTAAGCCTATGAATAATTCCTTATAGAACTTCAAAACTTTTTCGTTTACAATATAATATACAATTCATACTTTACATAACACAAATTAGTCTAATTGTAGCCTTCTTGTTAATTTCGTAACTCTAAAATCATACTAGTCAGATTCTAGCAGATTGTACAAATCTTTTCATGCATGAAATCTATTATTAATAAAGGTCTATATGTAATTGTCTTTATCCTGGTTGTGATTGGCCTCTCCTTGAGGCATTTTTGCTAAAGTCTAAACTTTATCAAATTAGTTAGTTTAACACTAACTAAATGTTTTTTTCCATTGGACACCAATTTCAAGGAAAGAAATTAAGGCTGACTAGAGAGGGACATGCCCTTTCAAAGGAAATGCCCCTTAGTTCCTATATTTATATAGGGTGTGATTGTGGATAAATGACACACATTGAAACTAAGTCTACTCTTTTAGCATTCATTTCCTTATACAAATTATAGCAGATATAAATATATTATTGCAAAATTGTACATCATAGGAAGAAAACTTAATATACCATCCAATATTGATAAAGACCATCTTCAGTAATAATAAAAGCATTACATCAGTTTGATTTATAGCAAAATTTGTAGAAATTGTATATGATATTAGAGCTCTAGTAGTCAAACCTTGGCTCTTCAAATTAGTAATTAGACTTGATTCATATCTAGCAACATCCTTCTACCTTCAACGGCTAGCACAATCAAAACTAACGATAGGTTTGATGGAAAATAATACTTTGTTGCTTGGAAATTTAGAATTGTGATGATTCTTGAAGACAATGATGTGAAATAGTTTGTTGATAAAGAATCCAAGCGACCTGATGTTGATCCTCATAAAACTATCTAGATTAAAGGAAATAGGAAAGCCATGCAAATCATATTAGATGGGGTTAAAAATGAAATAGTGCCTATGCTAATGAAACATTAGACAATATTTAATATGATGTGTGCATTATTCAATGCATATGAGGTTAACAATGCAACTAGAACACTTGCACTAAAAAGGCAAATAAATCATATACAAATAAAGAAAGGAGAATCTATGAATTCATACTTCCTAAGTGTGGCTAGTCTAATACATGAACTTTCAAGTATAGGGACCATAATTGAAGACAAAGAGCTAACACTTATGGCTATGGATGGGTTACTAGATTCATGGAAAATATTCTCACAAGGAGTAAGTGCTAAAGAAAATCTTCCAAACTTCAATAGACTTAAAAGAGATTGCCGTCAAGAAGAAGAAGAAGAAGGGTAATCAAAGAAATGACAAAACTAAGAAAGATTTATCCAAAATAAAATGTTTCAAATGTGAAAAATTTGGATACTATAGATATAATTGCCCTAAGAATTCAAATCAGCAAGTAAACTGTACAAACATTACTAGGAAAGAAGAAAACTATGATCATGAGAAATGTGTATTGTATTCTACACTATCAAATGAAGTATCAAGAAAAGCATGGGTGATTGATAGTGGATCATCTCAACACATTATAGGATACAAAGAAGTTCTAGACTCAATATTAGAAGAATTTAATGGAAAAGTTACCATAGGTGATAATTCCAATCATTTAGTTAAAGGAATTAGGAACTGCACCTTGAAATTGAATTTAGGTATTTCTCTCCATCTCAAAAGAGTACTTTATGTACCAAGAATAAAGAGAAATCTAATCTCTATTACAACACTTGAAGATGATGGACATAATGTTGTATTCATAGATGGTGAAGTAATGACCTGGTCTAAGAACTCATCATTTAAGAAATCAAAGTTGTTTGGTCAAAGGAAGGGATACTTGTATGAATTAAACATAGAACCTATTCAAGCCTTAATTCATGAAGTTGTTGATATAAATGAAATGTGGCATAGAAGATTAGGACATCTAAACTTCAAATCCTTATCAATTATGGAGAAGATGGTACTAGTTTACCTAAGTTGAATAAAGATCATTCAAGCACATACAAAGGATGCACTCTAGGTAAGAACACAAAAAGCCTATTTCATGATAGCACTAGAAAAAATAACAAAGTTTTGGAATTTGTCCACTTAGATTTATGTGGAACTATGTTTGTTCCTTCTCTTGGAGGATTCTGGTACTATATACTTTTTATAGATGACTTCTTTAGTAAAACTTGGATTTACTTC
Source organism: Cupressus sempervirens (assembly GCA_028749045.1). NCBI lineage: Eukaryota > Viridiplantae > Streptophyta > Pinopsida > Cupressales > Cupressaceae > Cupressus > Cupressus sempervirens. The sequence continues at coordinate 356,742,593 of CM053791.1, read as the reverse complement.
CTAAAATCTAAAGAATCAAAAGAAATCCTTAAGAGATTTAAAGAATTCAAAACCTTAAATGAAAACTTATTAGGACACAAAATTAAAAGTCTTAGGAATGACAGTGGAGGGGAATATACTTCAGATTCATTTTAATATTTTTTTGAAGAAGAAGGAATTAAGAGGGAGTATATTGTTCCTTATAACCTATAATGAAATGGGGTAGCAGAAAGGAAGAATAGATCAATTATAGAAGTAGAAAGAGCTATGATATTTGATCAAAATTTAGAATATTATCTTTGGGGAGAAGCCTCTTATACTACTATCTATATTTAAAATAGAAGTCTACACTCCCAAATTATAGGAAAAACTCTCAAAGAAGTCTTTTCTAAGGTTAAATCAAATATAACCCATCGTAGGATATTTGGGTGCCCTATATACATACATGTTCCAAAAGAAAAGAGAACTAAGTTAGAACCCTCCTAGAGGAAAGGTATTTTTGTCAGGTATAGTGAAACATATAAGGCATACAGAGTTTTCATACCTGGTCAAAAAAAACATTGAACTTAGTAGGGATGTAATATTTTATACTATATGTTGATGATTTCCTAATAACAGGTGATGATCATCTTATAGATCAATGCAAGAAAGATCTAGTCAAAGAATTTGAAATGAAAGATTTGGAACTCCTTCATTACTTCCTAGGACTGGAAGTATGGAACAACTCTAATAACATCATACTTAATCAAGGAAAGTATACATTAGACATCTTGAAGAGATTTAGAATGTGGAACTACATACCTATGTCTTCTCCAGTGGAGACTAATCTACACAAACTTAAGGAGGCTACTATAGAATCACCCTACATAGATTCTACTCTTTACAGATAGATGATTAGGTCTCTTATGTACCTGGTAAATACAAGACTTGATATTTGCTATGATGTTAATGCCTTAAGTTAGTTTATGTGTGAGCCAAAGGAGATTCACCTATTTGTAGTCAAACAAATTATGAGATGCTTACAAGTCACTCTTAACCTGGGTTCAAGTATGAGAAAGTGACTGCAAATCAAGTGGTCTATAGGGAAACAAAGCTAAGTTGACAAGATGACCTAAGAAAGGAAATTGAGTTGATGACAATTGTTAATTATGAAAAGAAACATGCTATCAAAGGGAAGATCACTCAAGACTGAGGAATTTATGAGGGGAATTGATGGTTGTAGGTGCAGAGCCAAATTTGAGATGGGAGGGGAACCAAGCAAGAAAGAGCTGAATAATTACAAGGAATGGAAGGAAAATTTGGCGGTGTGGGATATACTACAAAAAGGGAAAGTAATGATGTATATTGAGAAACTTCATGGTTATAAGCCCTAAATTATAGAGTATTTTTTCAAAAATTCGATAGGAGATAAGGTTATGTTGCATGAGGTTACGGTGAAACTATCTGAGAAATTTATCACCGAGATTATGGGTCTTCCAATGGAGGGACTAAAATTCAGCAAGGAGACTAGGATTTTGAATGTTTCCTTCAAGAAATTCCCAAAAAGGTTGGAGAAAAGTGGTGACTTCTACAATTTGAGCTAGATTAAGATTATTTGGGGGGATGTTTTATCATGCATTCATGAGTATTTCATCCTTGATGGTAGATCTATGAGGGTCCACAAGTTTCATTTTGTGTTCTTAAATAATTTTAGGTATAAAGATAGAGTCTCTTTCCCATTTTATTTGAAATACTCTTTGATTCAAAGTCTCCAAGCCCATAGGAAGAAGGAGTCACATCCTGCGCTCCATGAGGGTTTAATTTTACTTATTGAAAATTACTGCAAAAACAAGGTTGTTAAATCCTCTTCGGCTATGGAGAAAAAGTGGAAACTGAATGGTAATCAGCCTCACTAAAACAAATTTAAGGTTAAAAGTGAAGAAGGTACTAGTGATAGAAAGAGTACCAAAAAGGGCAATAAAAGGGAGATTATAAAGAAAAATATCAAGGAAGTTAAATATTATGAGAATTCTATTGAAGATGATGCTAAAATGGAAATAGGAGACCTTAGTTAGAACTTGGATGATCACTTTGGGAGAAGAGGCATGTCTATCAACAATGATTATGTGGAGGAAAGTAAAGATAGGAAAACTGAGTCAAATGCAAGGTCAAAAGCTTTAGGGGATGAAGAGGGGAAATAGAGTGATCTCCCTTCTCCTTCTAAAAGGAATTCTAGTGAGGGAAAAATGGACATGGATACTGAAAAGAAAAATAAGGGTAAAGTCCTTGTCATGAAAGAGCACAACCTGAGCAAGGATAACAAAGATAAGCCTAATGAGAAGTAGGATGCAAACACTAAGCTCTGAGTCAATATAAAGGAGAATAAAGGATACCACTATTGACTCTATGAATAGGGTATATGATGGGTATAGGGATGATTCTTCAAAGTTATCTTTCCTTCACACTACCAAGCTTAAAGTCAAGGCATCCCTCAAGGTGATTCTTGGCTATACAATGAGATAATGGTGCTTAAGAAAAAATTTGAGGATATTCAAAAAGAGTTGGATCATGAACGTGCTATGAGAACCCATCTTAAAAACTAAGTTGGTAACATTCTTGAAAAACTTAAGGAATATGAGCTAGAACTTTGTTAATTAATTAAGGATAGTGGGTAGAGGATGGAGCTCGTCACCTCTAGTTTGGGATAGAAAAACAATGAGGAGATTATGTCTCTAGATATTGTTGGTGTAAAGAGCCCTAGAGGACCAAGTAAGAGAACTAGGAAAAGTATGAGTAAAAAGATTATGGAAGCACTTGAGGTTCTTGACTCTGCCACTGTTGATATTATCTAGAGTACTATAGAAGCAAGTAAGGTGGTTGAGAAGATCATAAAAGAGCTATTGTAGGTGTTGGTCATGGTCACTAGTGTTCTGGTTGTTGGTTCATGTTGTATTTTCAATTCTAGTTTTATTTCCAATTTTTTATTTAAACTTTAGGTTTTAGGGGCTTGTAAAACCTAGGTGTGTTTCTTGCTTAGATTACTCTTGTGGTTTTAGGTCCCTATAAAACCTGGTTTATTTGTGTTTGGTTGGTAAACTTTAGGTTTTAGGTCCTTGTAAAATTTAGTGGTGTTTAATATTGGTCTTTAGCTTTTGTTAAAGTTTTTGCATCCCTTCAAAACCTATTTTTTCCTTAATCTAAAACTTTAAAAAATAGAACTATCAATATGATTATCAAATTCATATTAAGAATTGGGATAATTTTCATATCATTAGAGAAGGACTTAACTTTCTAATATCTTGATTATACATAACTATTAAATGAGATTATATTATCATTATTTTTAGAAGTACACCATGTTACTCAAGGAAGGACTTGTATAAATCCAATCTAGTGGATCTTATCCCAATAGAGGGTAGGGGTTAGAATCATTTATAGTGGACCAAAAAAGGGGACATTACATTGCATCCCATGTATGAGGATGTCTTGAGTAATACATACATAATATTTGAATGATCATGCGACTGACAACCTCAATTTGACCATCTATTTGAGGATGAAATGTAGTGGAATTTGTTAGTTTTGTGTTCATCATTGCCCATAATGAAGACCAAAATATAGTTAGAAACTAACTATCCTTGACTGAAATAATACTTCTTGGTAGCCCAAAATGAACCCAAACATGCTCAAAGAAGAGCTTTGCACTATCTTCTACAAAAATTGCCTTTCTACAAGCTACCAAGATTGTCATTTTTGAAAATATATCTATAATAACATATACACAATCATGCCTGTATCTAGTGGTAGGAAGGATAGACATGAAATCCATGGAAATTGAATGCCAAGGCTTATTTGGAATGGGAAGTGGTAGATATAAACCATAATTACAATTTGTAGGCTTTTCAATGGCACATGTTGTACATGATTGAACGTATGCAATCACATCATTTTTCATTTTTGGCTAATAAAAATATCTTTAAAGTATAGAAATAGTTTTACCTATTCCAAAATGTCTTACAGCCTTGTTGTAGTGAGCTTCCCATATTAATTTCTTGCATTCTACCTTAGGTACACAAATTTGACCAATGTTCATCATTGCCCATAATGAAGACCAAAATCTAGTTAGAAACTAACTATCCTTGACTGAAATAATACTTCTTGGTAGCCCAGAATGAACCCAAACATGCTCAAAGAAGAGCTTTGCACTATCTTCTACAAAAATTGCCTTTCTACAAGCTACCAAGATTGTCATTTTTGAAAATATATCTATAATAACATATACACAATCATGCCCGTATCTAGTGGTAGGAAGGATAGACATGAAATCCATGGAAATTGAATGCCAAGGCTTATTTGGAATGGGAAGTGGTAGATATAAACCATAATTACAATTTGTAGGTTTTTCAATGGCACATGTTGTACATGATTGAACGTATGCAATCACATCATTTTTCATTTTTGGCTAATAAAAATATCTTTAAAGTATAGAAATAGTTTTACCTATTCCAAAATGTCTTGCAGCCTTGTTGTAGTGAGCTTCCCATATTAATTTCTTGCATTCTACCTTAGGTACATAAATTTGACCAATGTTCATCATTGCCCATAATGAAGACCAAAATCTAGTTAGAAACTAACTATCCTTGACTGAAATAATACTTCTTGGTAGCCCAGAATGAACCTAAACATGCTCAAAGAAGAGCTTTGCACTATCTTCTACAAAAATTGCCTCTCTACAAGCTACCAAGATTGTCATTTTTGAAAATATATCTATAATAACATATACACAATCATGCCCGTATCTAGTGGTAGGAAGGATAGACATGAAATCCATGGAAATTGAATGCCAAGGCTTATTTGGAATGGGAAGTGGTAGATATAAACCATAATTACAATTTGTAGGCTTTTCAATGGCACATGTTGTACATGATTGAACGCATGCAATCACATCATTTTTCATTTTTGGCTAATAAAAATATCTTTAAAGTATAGAAATAGTTTTACCTATTCCAAAATGTCTTGCAGCCTTGTTGTAGTGAGCTTCCCATATTAATTTCTTGCATTCTACCTTAGGTACACAAATTTGACCAATGTTCATCATTGCCCATAATGAAGACCAAAATCTAGTTAGAAACTAACTATCCTTGACTGAAATAATACTTCTTGGTAGCTCAGAATGAACCCAAACATGCTCAAAGAAGAGCTTTGCACTATCTTCTACAAAAATTGCCTTTCTACAAGCTACCAAGATTGTCATTTTTGAAAATATATCTATAATAACATATACACAATCATGCCCATATCTAGTGGTAGGAAGGATAGACATGAAATCCATGGAAATTGAATGCCAAGGCTTATTTGGAATGGGAAGTGGTAGATATAAACCATAATTACAATTTGTAGGCTTTTCAATGGCACATGTTGTACATGATTGAACGTATGCAATCACATCATTTTTCATTTTTGGCTAATAAAAATATCTTTAAATTATAGAAATAGATTTACCTATTCCAAAATGTCTTGCAACCTTGTTCTAGTGAGCTTCCCATATTAATTTCTTGCATTCTACCTTAGGTACACAGATTTGACCAATGTGGCAAAATATTCCATCTTGCAAATAAAAAGCATTCACATGTTTACCTTCTACAAGATGAGTATATACATCAAAAAATTTATTATCATGATGATCATATGAGTGAGTTCAATTTTGTATTTCATGCCCACATGATTCTAACACCATACTTACTCCTGCAATTTGCAATCTACTACCTTATCGGCACTTCCATTCTTATGAAAAATTTTGAGATGAAATTGTTGAAGATAAGTTGATCACCTTTGATGTCTATCATTCTGCAATTTTCCCTATGTTTACAAAAATTGAAGGGGTTGTGATCTGTGTGGATAATAGTTTCCTTTCCTAGAATGTAATGCTTCCATTTTTTGCAAGCTTGAAAAATGATGTACAATTCCTTATCATAGGTGGGATTCCTACATACTATATCAGAGAATGTTTCACTATGATAGGCAATCAAATGTCCATGTTGCATGAGGATGACTCCTAGAGCATATCAAGATACATCAGTTTGTATTTCAAATGACTATTGTAAATTAGGAAGAGATAAAATGTGTAGAACATAACTTGTGTTTTAACTCCTCAAATAATTGTTGATGAGAACCTATCCATTTGAATTTTGCTTGCATTCCTCCTCGTAGTGACTAATTTAGAGGCCAAGAAAAATGTGAAAACCCTAGCACAAATTTGAAATAAATGTTATTCAACCCCAAGAAGCTATGTAACTCAATGAGATTTCTTTGAGAAGGCTAGTCTTTGATTATGTGTATCATTTCAAGATCAACATGAACACCCTTACTATCAATAACATAGCCTAATTATTCAATACTTTGCATATCAAAAGAGTATTTTTTTCCTTTTTAGCATAGAGTCCATGGTCTTGCAAGGTAGAAAATACTTGTTCCACATGTTGTAGACGCTCTTCCCAATTTTTGCTAAAAAAGAGAATGTCATCTAGATACACCACAACAAAAGAACTAGTGAATGGCCTAAGTACATCATTCATCATCCTCACAAATATGGCTGGAGCATTTTTGAGGCCAAAAGGAATACCAACCATTCAAATAATCCCTCCTTAGATTTAAAAGTGGTCTTCCATACATTTTTTGGATCAATTGGCACTTGATGGTACCCAAATTTTAAATCAATTTTAGTGAATAATTTTGCCCCTCCAAGCTGGTCCAATAAATCATCTATCTAGGGGATTGGATATCTATTTTTTACATTGATCTTATTCAAAGCTCTGTAGTCAATATAGAGTCTCCATGTTCCATCTTTTTTCTTTGCAAGTACAATTAGGCTACCACGAGGAGATGAACTTGGGAAAATATGCCCCTTCTGAATCAGTTATTGTATTTACCTTTTTATCTCATCATTTTCTAGCATAGATCTCTTATATATTGGCTTGTTAGGTAGTGGTGTCCCTAAAATCAAATTGATAGAATGTCTAACTTGGTAGTGTGAGGGTACTCCTACTATTAAACACATTTTGATATTTTGTCAAAATTTATTCCATTGACCTTGTTTGTTTTGTTGTGATGGACATGGTGGTATGGGAATTATATATCATTATTTTCTCTTCCTCAAAATGAATCATTAATAAGACAAATGTACTAGTTTGGGCAATCAATCTCCTACATTTTTTTCACTAATCAAAGATGCAAAGTGAGTAGGACTTACCTTTGGTACTCGATGCTTTTTTTCATTCAATTAGATTATGATACTTCTTGGCCTTGATTTGTACACCCCATGGTGCTGATATATGTATGGTTGTCCCAATAAAATATCATACACATGAAGAGGAGCTACATCACATATCACCTCAACTTTGAATGTTTTTACAGAGTATGAAATATGACATTGCTTATTTACTTGAATGTCTTGCCCTTGGCTTATCCATCTCATAGAATGTGGTTGTGGATGTGGTGTTGTCTTCAAATTTAGTCTTTTTACAGTCTCAATAGTTATCAAATTCTTTTGGTTACTACTATCAACAATAAAATGAAAATCTTTTTGTCCTGTCCACATTTGTGAATGAAATAATCTCTCCTCATATTTCTGAGAAAATACCTTTGTAGTTACCACTGTGACATATGGGTTTGCCTTAATGCTTTGTTCATCTTCCTTTTATTTTCCAAAATCTATCACCTCATGTTTAGTAGTTTCTTCATGGGTTTCCATCATTAGATTCTTATAGTTCTTCAATCTTTGGTATTATGAGAGGGACTTTTGTGGACTTCACACCATATACCTGATTCTTGGCCTATTTTCTTCACCCCCCATGTCTTCTTTGCTGGTGAATTTAGAAATGGCTCCTTGGCTATTTGTTTCCCTATAGGTTTATTACCTTCACATTTCCATTTTTTGTTCATTGGGTTTTCCTTTCTTCCTTTTTGTTTGAAATTCTCCTCAATCTTTTATGCATATTTAAAAGCACTAGATAGAGTCTCTATATTCAAGAAATCCATTTTAGTCTAGTTGTATCTATGAAGACCACTCTTATACTTCAAAACATGATGTATTTCTAAATCTTTGATACCAAGATTTGTAGAGAGAGAATGAAATAAGTTAGCATACTCCTAAATTAATTGGTCTTTCTTATGTTGGAGTAATTTTTATTGGATATATTTTTGTTCATAGGTATCTTTAGAGCAATATTCTTGTTTTATGTGCTCCACAAATTCTTCACATGTGGGTGTACTATCCAATAATACAAAAAATCCATCTCCATCTTTGGCTACTTGGGATTCTTTAGTTTTTCCATAAACTTCCCATGCCAAGTTCACATGATTCTTAGCTTTGAGGAGGGCGAAGGTGATATTTTCAATATCCAAAAAATTATCAACACAAAAGTACTTCTCCAATTTTGACAACCAATTATCAATAGCATCTGCATCAATTTTCCCTTGAAAGAGTTGGGATATCAAAATTTGCCTATACTTCAAATGGGGTTTTACCACTAAATGTTGAATTCCTTGGGTTGGCCTATGATTCTTGTTTTCCCAACATCTATGAAAATTACTTCATCATTTATTCCTATTGTTTATTCAATGCATCTTCCACTAGTGTTTTGAAGGATTCTTCCATCCTGTTAGATTGTTTTTTTTCCATCTACAACCGTGTGTGTCTCAAAGGAAGATAATCTAAAGGATCTCTCATACCCAATCCCAACCTTTGATAATCTAATCATGTATGATGGGACATACAAGAGTGAACAAGATCTGATACTACTAATCCAGATTATGATTCTGAATTACAATACCCAGTGTGATACCTACAGAATTGTAAATTCTAATGCAAGTAGAACAATTTTAGTACAACAAATTATGCAAGCCAAAAGTAGTTCATTTCATTCAAAACTCAAGTTTATACAATTTTTGATGAATCTAAAGGGTCACCAACATCCCTTCAAAAAGAAATGAATAGTTCACATAAGGTTTATTATATAATAAAATATTAAAACTATGAAAACTATTTAAAAACTATTCCAAATTTTATGTCTACTTATGGAAGTCATAAATTTTAGCACATAGCTCAAAAATGTACATCGCTTACACCATTGGAAAGGTAATCAATTTTTCTATCTCCAAATTTCAATAGACATGATGCTTTTAAGGCCTAAAAATGCTCTGAAGACCTCTAAAAATGCTAAATACTAAAGTGGTGCAGGAGCACCCTAGGGTTTTACTCCAAGCCCTAGTTAAGTATTGAGTTTTTGATCGAGGATTGGATTGCATCAAATAAATCCATCAAATAAGTGCATCAAGGACCTTAGGCTCATTCATACAATCTTTGTAAGTTCATAGTGAGATAAGCAGTTAAGTCTCTAGTTTTGATGGTTCACAACAATCAGCTAAGGGAAAGTGTTAACACATGCAAAGTGGTAAAAGAGTGAAGAACAATGGTGAGTACATGATCACAACCTTAAGTGATTAAGATTTTAGGAAGCTTGCAAAGCTACGAAGGAAGGAAAGATAACGTTTTCACATCATTACTAGTAAAAAATGTCAAGTCAACCTAGCAACAATGAAGCAATGATCAAAGGAAACAAGGTAGTTTGCAACCTCACAACCCGAAATAGCTAAGCCATGTAAACTACAATAAAGATACGCTTGTGGGTTTTGCAACATCAAAAGTGTTAAGTGATAGTTAATGAAGTTGGCTATGAAGCTATGCTTAGAACCTTTTGCAAGGTTGCAACTTAAGAAATCCATGTTTTGCAAGGTTGCAAGGTTGAAAAAGTAGTTAGTGAAGTCAACTGTGAAGATATGATCAGAATCTTTTTACAAGGCTGTAGGAGTCAAAGAGATAGTTAAGGAGAATAGCTGAAAACCCACACAATTCTATGTTCACATGGTTACAAGGTAGAGTAAGCAGTCAAGAAAAGAGGTGTAAAGCCATGATTAGTGTTTGCAACATCACAATGATGAAGCAGATAGTTAGAGGATAAGTTGTGAAGGCATGAAAGTGTTAAGAAGATGGCCAAGTGTAACATCGCAACTTGGAATGTAGTTAAGGAATAAATAACTGCAAAGAGGTGTAAAATACTTTTTCACAATGTCAAAACTAAAAAATTCAAAAGGAGAAAGAATACATGGAGTAATAAAAAGGACACATCAGCCAAGAAGTTGTAAAGTTGAAAAAGGTGTTAGAATAGGAGAATTAGTTGATAGAAGCTAGTAGAGAGTTATTTTCTATTAGATGGAGTTTTCTTGAATGTAATGTGATTTTCTTAATTGAATAAAGAGATTTCAAGTGTGTTAATCAGTTTTAGTCTGACATTTATCTTTTTTTGGTAGAGTTTAGTAGAGTAGAATTGTGTTGCATAGGAGTATCTTAATAAATATATTCTTCTTGATCTCTATGTTCAGTCAAATGGACTATTTGAGTTAAGAAGAATCCTATGTGCATATGTTCTTTTCATTTATGTTTTTGTGTGTGATGGAGCTAACTCATAATTCAAGCAAGGCCTGGGTGAGAAAGGCATGTCTTAGTAAGGAACCTATAGAGAGAGGGAAGTGAGAGGAGACTGCATGATTGATCTTTATTAGTCATGAGAAGTGGTGGTTTGATAGTCTTTTCAATAGGTAGGAAGCCTTTAGAAGGGGGAGAGATTAGTTCCCCTAGTACTAGGGTCAAGTAGTAACCCTAGGTACTCAGTAGTGAGTCCAAGGAGACCTAGAGGAGAGTAGGGCTCGAGGTGGAAGGTGATCTCCACATCAAATTGGTATCAAAGCCATAAGATTTTTTTCTTGTGTGGTATGTTGTATACTCCAAAATCTATTGGGTCTTGAAAGATGGTGGCTAATGCTAAATTTTCTAAGGAGGTAGATGAACAAAAGAAACTTCTATAAGAGTAGACTAGGATCCTTGATGAGGCCATATATGAGAGGAAAGACAAATTAAAAGAGATGGAAGATGCAACCCAAGAAAAAGAAGGTAAATACCATAGTATTAGTGTAGGGAAGGAAAAATTAGAGGATGAGATACCTAAACCAAATCTATCATTGGGTAAAGGAGAACCATTCCTTAGAGCTCTCAAAGCATTGGGAGGAAAGAGTCTAGAAAATGTCTCATTGTTCCATGGAAAGATGGGCACTAAGGTGGTCCTAGAATGAATTGGGAGTATAGAAAATTACTTTGAATGTGAAGGGATAATAGAGACACAAAAAGTGAGAGTTGCAAAATCTAGATTGAAAGGACAAGCACTTACTTAGTGGAAGTTTGTGCAAGAAGAAAGAGAAAGTGAAGGAAAGAACCTCATATCCATTTGGAAAGGTATGTTGGAAAAGATAAAAGAAATCTATTTTCTAGAGGATTATCAGGTTTAGTTAAACAATCAAAGAGAAATCTCAAGCAGAAGGATCCTAGTGTGGCTACCTACACTGAAGAGTTTCAAAAATTGGCTCTGAGGTTGAGGGTACAAGAGATAGAGAGCATGAAGGTGGCAAGGTTTCTAAATGGCCTTAAGTGGTCTATTCAAGATGAGTTGAGATTTTTTAGTCTCACCACATTACAAAGTTATTTTCAAATGGCTAGGAAAGTGGAAGATAAGTTGAGAAAAAAAGGGGACTCAAGTTCCAAGAATAGAGGTAGAGGAAAACACTTCAAAATAGGTTCAAGAGGAGGTTCTAGTGGAAGGACCAATGAGAAAAGAAACTATGGTGATTCCAAGTGGAATGATAAGACTAATGAAACTAGTAAGAGAGATGACTCAAATAGAGGAAGAGGATCTAACAATGGTAGTAGAGGTAGAAATGGCAACAACAATAGAGGAGGCTCACACTTTAGTAATATGAAATGTTACAACTATGGAAAGTTGGGGCATCCTGGCTATAGATGTTTAGAGAAAGCATCGACATCATCTCATAGAGAGAAGAAGATCAACTACATCCAAGCGAAGAACAATTCCATGGCAGGTGAAGTATATCTTGATGTAGAAAAAGGTAAGGACCTCATGTTGAGGAGAGTCTTAGTAAAAGAACCTATAAAGGAGGAACCCAAGTAGAGAAGAGCATTGTTTAGAATCACTTGCAAAATATTAGGCAAGGTTTATAAGGTGATTATAAACTTAGGGTCTACTGATAATGTCATGTCAAAGAAAGTAGTACATAAGCTTGGATTAGCAAAAATGCCACATGTGAGTCCTTGTAAAGTGACTTGGTTGAACAAAGGGAAGAACATCCTAGTAAATGAACAAGTATGGGTAGAAATCACTATTGTAAAGTATCAAGATAGGATCTTATGTCATGTACTTCCCATAGATGCTTGTCATCTATTGTTGAGAAGACCTTGGAAGTATGACAAAGAAGTAGCACATCATGGGAAGGAGAATAAATATTCTTTCAAGAAGGATGGAGTCACTTATAGGATACAATCCATAGTGGAAGAAGAAAAGATAGAGAAAGCTACTGCCAAAATACTCTTGATGAGTAGGAGAGAATTTATAAAAGATTTAAAAGAAGAGGAAGTTGGATTTTTTTCGTGCTAAAGCCTAAAGAAGAGGAGGTAAAGAAACCTAGTGTTCTACCAGTGGAGGTACAAGTTGTGTTGGATCAGTTTAGGGATATCATCAGTGATGGTACAAGAGCCACACTACCTCCACAAAGAGTAGTCAGTAATTAGATTGATTTTGTGCCAAGAGATTCATTGCCAAATAAAGCTACTTAAAAAATGACCCTTGAATAGAAAAAGGAGATTTCCAAACATATTCAAGAATTGATAGATAAGGGATAAATCAAAGAGAGCATCAATCCATGTGTAGTAACAATTGTGCTAGTACCAAAGAAAGGAAGTAAGTGGAAGGCTTTGTACCGATTCTAGAGAAATCAATAAGATAACCATAAGATTTAGGTTTCCTATTCCTAGAATAGAAGATTTGATGGATTGTCTAGGCAGTGCATAGGACTTCTCTAAAATAGATTTGAAGAGTGGTTATTACCAAATTAGAATGAAAGAAAGTGATGAGTGGAAGACAAAATTCAAAACCATTGAAGGGTTATATGAATGGTGAGTCATGTTATTTGGTCTCTCAAATACACCAAGCACATTTATGAGACTAATGAATAAAGTGTCGAAATATTATGTAGGAAATTTTGTGGTAGTTTATGTAGATGACATTTTGGTTTAGAAAAAGAGTAAGGAAGAGCACCTCAAACATTTAAAAATTATTTTGAGAAGGTTTTAACCTTGATAAATGTGGGTTCATGAAAGAAGAGCTAGTCTACCTTGGATTTGTTGTATTGCAGGGTAAGTTGAAGATGGATGAAGACAAGGTCAAAATAATTTTAACTTGGCCCACACCAAAGATAGGTACAATTGTCAAAAAATTTCATGGATTGACACAATTTTATAGGAATTTCATCTAAAACTTTAGTGAAATGTGTGCTCCTATTATGGACACTATCAAAGGAGGAATGAAGACAAAGTTTGTGTGGCTAAAAAGGATAGATGAAGGATTTGAAAGATTAGAGAAAGACGTAGCTACTAAACCAATCTTGGTACTATCTAGCTTTGAGAAACTATTTATAGTACAATGTGATGCAAGAAACATTGTTGTTGGAGTAGTCTTAATCAAGAGGGAAGACATGTAGAATTTTTAGTGAAAGATTGAATGAAGCCAAATCAATGTATTCTTCCTATGATCTTGAATTATATGCATTAGTGAAAGAACTCAAAAAATGGAGACATTATTTGTTGCCCAAGGAATTTGTGGTCTTCATAGAAAATCAAGCCTTAAGCTTTATCAATTCATAGGAGAAACTAACTTTGAGGCACATAAAATGGATGTAAATTTTGTAGTCCTACACTTTCTCCATTAAGAACAAGAAGGGTATCAGTAACAAAGTAGTAGATGCTTTAAGCAAAATATTGTTGAAGTGTAGGAAATTAAATTGAAAAGCACTGGAGTAGAGGAATTCAAAGATCTCTATGAAGGAGATGAAGATTTCTTAGAAGCTTACAATGTATGCACACCTTTTGAAAATCATTTTCATAGTGAGTTTGCTAATTATACATTGCAGAATAGTTTATTGTTTAAGGATAATCAACTTTGTGTTCCAAAAGGTTCAATGAGAGAGAACCTTATCCAAGAGAAACATAATGGATGTTTGAGTGGACACTTTGGATTGAAAAAAACCCTAGAGCTTGTAAATATATATTTTTATTGCCCTTGGATGTAGAGAGATGAAATAAATTACGTTGAACAATGTAACATTTGTTAAAAAGAAAAAGGAACCTCATCAAACACTAGTTTGTATCAACCACTAACCATACTTGATAGAGCTTGGGAATGTCTAAGTATGGATTTCATTGTGGGGTTATCAAGAACTAAAACTAGTTTTGATAGTGTGTTTGTAGTAGTGGATAGGTTCAACAAAATGAGTCATTTCATACCATGTAAAATCACTCATGATGCATGCTACGTCGCACATTTGTTTTTCAAAGTAGTTAGAATTCATAGATTACCATTTAGTATAGTGTCTAATAGAGATGTCAAGTTCATGGGTCATTTATGGAAAACATTATGAAGGAGATTGGTAACAAATTTGTCCCACATCTCTACATACCATCATTAGATTGATGATCAAACTGAAGTGATAAACAACATGCTTGGAAATATTCTCAAATTTCTAACAAAGGAATATGGGCAGACTTGGGATCAAGTTATATCACAAGCTAAGTTTTCTTATGATGATAGTATCAACAAGACTCATGGCAAGAGTTCATTCCAATTTTTTTATGGAAGACACCCCAGAGGATTTTGTGAACTTAGAGAGGTAAAATAACATGGATCAATTAGTGGGCACGTTGAAGATTTTGCTCAGTCCATGAAAGAAATACATGATTAGGTTAAGAGAACTTTGATAGAGGAAAATCAAAAATTGAAGGAAAAAGTAGATGAAGGAAGAAGGGATGTGTAATTTTAGGTTGGACACTTGGTATTGGTGCATCTAAATAAATCCAAGTTATAGAATGGAATGCCTAGAAAATTGTAGATGAGAAGAATTGGTCCCTATGGAATTTTAGAGAAGTATGTATACAATGAATATAAATTAGATCTACCTAAGGAGTTAGGGTTATCACCTTTATTTAATGTGAAAGACCTAATTTCCTACAAAGGACCTAAGATTCTAGAGGATGCTTAGAAAGTAGAAATGTAGAAAGACGTCCAAGAGATCAAAATACTAGTACAATAGAAACTATAGAAAAAAAAGAAGGTAGATTCTAGAGTGAAGAAAATGACAAGGCATCAAGTACACATGGAGTATCTCATTCTATAGAAAGTCTTACCAACTATAGAAGCTACATAGATTGATGAAGAAGACTTCAAAAAATGAGGCATTAGTTTGGCATTGTTGCCAACTAATCCATCTTAGTCTCTTTTTCACAGAGGGGGAGTATGGTGCAGGAGCATCCTAGGGTTTTACTCCAAGCCCTAGTTAAGTTTTGAGTTCATGATTGAGGATTGGATCAAATTTAATAAAGCCATTGAATAATTTTATTGAGGACCTCAAGCTCATTCATATGATATTCGAAAGTTCATAGCCAGACAAGCATTTAATTCTTTAGTTTCATAGGTTTGCAACAATCAACTAAGGGAAAGTATTAAGACATGCAAAGTGGTGAAAGAGTAAAGAACAATGGTGACTGCATCATCACAACCTTAATTGATTAATAGTTTAGGAAGCCTACAAAGATTTGAAGGAAGGAGAGATAATAGTTTCACATCATCGCTAGGAAAAAATGTCAAGTCACCCTGGCAACAGCGAAGCAAGGATCAAAGGAAATAAGGCAGTTCACAACCTTACAACTCAAAATAGCCAAGCCAAGTAAACTACAATGAAGATGCACTCAAGGGTTTCACAACATCTCAAGTGTTAAATTATAGTTAGTTAAGTCAACTACGAAGCTACACTCAGAACCTTTCACAAGGTCACAAGGTTGAAAAGGCAATTAGTGAAGTCAACCATGAAGACACAATCAAAACCCTTTCATAAGGCCATAGCAGTTAAGAGATAGTTAAGGAGAAAAAATTTGAAGCCACACAAGTCTACATTCACATGGTCACAAGGTAGAGTAAGCAGATAGGGAAAAGAGGTGCAAAGTTGTGACCAGTGTTCACAGCATTGTAATGATGGAGAAAATAGTTAAAGGATAAGCCACGAAGGTAGAAAGTGTTTAGAAGATGGCAAGGCACAACATCGCAACTTGGAATGTAGTTAAGGAAGAAAGAAGTGTAAAGAGGAGAGAAATACTTGTTCACAAAGTGGTAGCTAGAAAAGTCAAAAAGAGAAAGAATATGTGGAGTAAGAAAAAGGAAATGTCAGCCAAGAAGGTGTTACAAACAAGAAAGAAGTTGTAGAGTCAAAGAAGGTGGTTGAAGCTAAATCTTGATGATTTTTTGAATGAGATAGCATAGAGATAAAAGGTAAAGGTTCTTGGTGGCACAAGAGAGTTAGAAGAATAGGAGAATTAGTTGTAGAAGCATTGTAGAAGCTAGTAGAGAGTTATTTTCCAATAAATAGATTTTTCTTGAATGCAATGTGATTTTCTAAATTCAATAAAGAGAGTTCAAGTGTGTTAATTAATTTAAGTCTATCATTTATCTTCTATTGGAAGAGTTTAGTAGAGTAGAATTGTGTTTCATAGGAGTAGCTTAATAAATGGATTCTTCTTGATCTTTGTGTTCATTCAAATAGACTATTTGAGTCAAGAATAATCCTCTATACATATGTTCTTTTCTTTTATATTTGTGTGTGTGATGGAGCTAGCTCATAATTCAAGCAAGGCCTAGGTGAGAAAGGCATGTCTTAGTTAGGAAATTGAAGAGAGAGGAGAAGTGAGAGGAGAGAGCATGGCTAATCTTTATCAGTCATGAGAAGTGGTGGTTTGATAGTCTTTTCAGTGGGTAGGAAGCCTTGAGAAGGGGAAGAGATTAGTTCCCCTAGTACTAGGGTTGGGTAGAAACCTTAGGGACTCAGTAGTGCATCTAAGGAGTCCTAGAGGAGGGTAGGGCTCAGGGTGGAAGGTGAAATACCCATCATAAAGTATAGAAAATACTAGAAAAATAGATTTTGGTATTTTCCCATTTTTGCTCTTGTCGGGTTCCTCTAGTTCATCATGGACCATGTTCTAATCACAAATCTTCACTTTTGCAATAACAAAGTTAACCTGTTAGGGTTATAATTTTGATCACTTCTAATGAGCTACCCTATGAGGGGTCTTCTCTATTAAAATATTTCAAGACTATTAGGTCTTACCTTGATTAAAGGATTTTACACTTATAATTAAGTAAGGACTCTATTAGGAGATTTACAAAGGTCTGTTAAAACCACTTTGTTAAGAGATTTTTCTTGATTCAATCTATTAAAATTGATTCAATATGTGATCCTTTGGTCTGCACTTATAATTGTTAATTATATATCTCCTCCTTCCAATCTCTAATCTAATCTTCAATCTAATATGTTTTTTACTATATCCTTCACTACTTCATTAGGTCGCTAACTCTGTTCTTCATAAATTTTGCATACAACATCCAAAACTTAACTCCTTAACTTTATTTGCACAATTTTCTCTATCTTCTACAATATCTTTCTCTATATATCATCCATATTGTACATTGAAATAGGGTATGGATATTTCTATTTAAAGATATCTATACAGTCTTCTAGATGCTCCACTTTTTCCCTCTTCATCTAATTGGTTGTTCATTCATCATAGGGATCAACGATCCATGTCAAAACATGAAACAAACTTTGTAACAAACTCTACAATCATTAAATGTTATCTTCATGCTGGCTCAAAATGGTTTACTGATTGTACCATTCCAAACATTTATGTTCTCTCTATGTTAGTGCTACACCCTTAATATTGGTGTATATAGGGTTATGAATTGTCAACTTGTGGCTATCTTAATCCTTAATTAGGTCATGTTACCATTATTATATTACTATTTAGGTACATAGGTCAGCGTAGGTGTTATGTAGGGTTGTGTCTATTTAACCTAAGCATAATTAGGTATATATAGGAGTTGTGAGTCTTATTTCAAGATCATATTGTGAAGTGTGTCCTCATTGGAGATATTTGGAGGTTTCCCCCTCAAAGTGGCCTATTACTCTCAGCTATTATCAATTATTTATGTAATATTTCATATTATTTCTTCTATTGTGTAAGTTATTTCATTATAAGTGGTATCAGAGCATGATCTTGGCACCATAGAGGCAAGACATTTTCTCAACATTAGTGTGATTTTGGGAAGAGCATAACTTTTAGATTTTAGAAAATTTTCAAATATTTTTAAAATGTTTTTGAAGACTACATTAAAGTAGCTATAGTCCAAAATTTAGAGGAATTGGAGCATATTTGAGCAAATTATTGCAGAATTACTATTTATACACAATTTATTAAGATCTACATATCTCTCACATCCTATTGAATTAGAGTATAACTTGTATTGGGTTTTTGAATACATAGTAGATGAGCCTACATTTCAAATATTGGAGAAATTGAAGTAAAAATAAGCAATTTATTACAAAATTAGGAAAATTCACTTTCAAGGAAAAAAATTTGCCAAAAAAAATATTTTTCCTAAGTAAAGGTATCTTGGCCCTGGTAAGTTACATTGAAAAATAAATAAAAAATCAGATAATTTATATTTCATTTGTGTGATTTATTTCAAAAATATTGGTTTTCATCATGACAGGGCCTCCAACAAGAGGCAAAAAGAATGCTACCACACCAGGGAAATCTTCTAATCAAGATTGGGAAATAATAGAGGATAGTAATCCCAATGAGGAAATAAGTAAGTTCAAGGAAGAGGTTAAGAGGGATATGTGTGACCTATGAGGAGATATATCAAATATACAAAGCATGTTAAGCACCTATATGAATGAAACAAGGAAGGAGTTGTTAAGCAATCAAGGTTAAACCTTCAAGTCAACTAATAATGACACAAATTTTAATACTCCTATGAGATCTAGGAATCTTTTTCCAAAGGTAGATATGCGTAAATTTGATGGCAACAATCGTCTAACATGGATAAATCAAATGGAGAATTTTTTTTAGGTACATCAAACCCCATATGGACAAAAGGTCATGATGGATTCCTTATATCTAGAACTACATCGATTCATTTGGTACCATTAACTTTGTACTCGTAGAAGGAAAAAGGGTCTCATCATATCATGGTCAATTTTTGCAAAAAACTCCAAGCACAATATACCAATAATGTGACAGAAAATTACTTTAGCCAACTTGCTAAGCTTCAAAAAACAAGATCAGTTAAACATTATATTTAAAAATTCCAAAATCTATCCTTAAGAGTGGGTACAATTATAGAGAACTTGAATGATTTATTCTTGGGTCGTTTCAAAGATCACATTCAACATGAGGTATGCATGTTTAGTCCTAGCTCGGTAAATGAGTCTTCTATATTGGCACACAAGGCAGAGGAGAAGGTCTTGATTCCTAGAAAGCAAGGGGCTAATTTGATAAGAGAGAAAGGCTATTTAACACCTTATCTTCCTCTACCTACTAGGTTGACTCCACAACAAATTGAGGAGAAAAGAGAAAAAGGATTGTGTTTCAATTGTGATAGTAAATACAGTCAAGGACATAAATGTAGTGAAAAGAAATTGTTCTATATTGAAGGTCCAAGTGATGAAGAAGTGGATGAGCCCATATCAGAGGAGGATAGGGAGTTAGGTGAGGAATCACATGATTCTCAACCAATCATTTCTTGTCATGCACTTTCAAGCTTAAGTACACCACAAACTCTCAAGGTAGTGGGTTTCTTAAAGAACTATAAAGTAACAATGTTGATCAACTCAAGTAGTACTCATAATTTCATCAACAAAAAGTTGGCAACTTTTCTAAAATAATATATGAAATGCTAAAATAATATACATCATGAATAGATATATCTCATTAGATCTCCAATAATCAAGTATAGTACATCAGAGTAAGACCAAAAAACATAATCACAAGATTAGAAGAATAGAACAACTAGACAAGTACATCTAGCAATGACATCCAACTTTAAGATCTTAATGGTATAAGAAAAACTATCATCTAACCTCATAGAACCTAAATGGTCCGCTCCCACTATGTTGAGATAATCTCAATTCACATATGGATAAGAATCCAAGAGTCATAACCATAATCTAGGTCAAGGTAATCCTAATAGAAATCTATCTCAAATGTACCAAGTAAACACATAACATCTAATCCTAGAGGAAACAAAGATACATAGAAAACCTACTATGTAAGTGGACAAGTGTCATTGCATGGTTCAACTCTAAGGTTACCCTGGCAGCCTCTTTAGACTCTGTGCCCCTAGTGACTCTATGTGACATCAATATCCTTTTTTAAAAACACGGCATACTAATGAGGCAAGTTCACAACTAAGCATCCTCTCTACTCCCATCCTAGCCTATAATATTACTGGAGGCATGGATGAGGTGATCCACTAACTCTTGTTAATCATTTTTAACCCATTTAATAGAATATTATCACTTATTAATACAACCTACAATGGGTTACCCAAGTAGCCTCTTTAGGGCTCTAGCTTCCATTGCAAGAAACTTCCCAACATACATAAAGATAACCTACCCTAAGCTCATAAAAAAAAGTCTCATCAAGTTACAATGACCACATCAGTCCTATACAAGCAACTGGAAATCACAATATATACACTAATCAATACTTCAAAAGTCAAATCACATTAATCATGATATCCACACAACATCATAAAATGAGATCTCCCAAGCTTTTGGTAACATCCTAATTGGTCAACATACTAAGTTTAACCCAAACCCTAATTTACAAAATAAATCATACATCTCATCAAGTAATTCAAAACAAGTATAGTTACATAGTTCATTTGGTTTGTAATCATAATTTCATAAAGATCGATTCACAATATGGTTTCAAGTTTTCATTTTCAAAGTGTCATATTCACTAAGGTTTTTTGAGTACACATTTCGAATGACCCACAATCCATTAAATTTCAACTTAGTACATAACACCATTTTCATATAAAATGAAATACTTCTAAAACAATAATCAAAATTTCATTAAAATTCCCTCAATTAAAATTGAATTACAATTACCATTTTTTTAAATATATATATTAAACAATAAACTATGTAACAAAGTCTAATTAAAAATTATTAAAATATAATAATTATTATTAAATTATTAATAGTAAAAAATTACTTAATTATTAATAAAATAACATGTATTAATTTATTAGTAATAATAATCATTAAATTTAATAATATATTAATTATTAATAATAATAATTATATTAAATAAAAATTATAATAAATAATAATAATAATAATAATTTAATAAACTTAGTGACATAATAGGTTAATTTCTTTTGGGTTACTTGGTGGGGCATTACATTCTGACACTCCGTCATCACTGAATTACTTAATCAAAACTAAATGTTTTGTCCAACATACTTTCTTATACTCACTCAATATTGATGCTTGGTCGACACTATATTTTTCTTGATTTATACTATCACTCAGTCAACTCTAGCATCACTCAACATAAACTTCTAGTTCCTTAATCATATGCTCTTTTACTCGGTCAAGCTTATCTATTTGATCTTCTATTGATCACTTCTTCTAGGCTTCAGTACAACTATCTTCTCCACTAAGGTTATGATTAAACAATCATATCATCTTGTCAAGGTCTACCTAATCAAGTGCCCATTGTAGTTCCTAATAACTCAACCTTTCTTCTAGTTCCTTTTGTTATGTCTTCTTCTCAAATGCTCTTCATCAATCATCTTGATATCACATTCTACTCAGATAGAAACTGTCTTACCAATAAGGTTTGACATTAATGGAATTATAACAATTATTCCAATTGTAGTTTCCAATAATCTCCCTCTTTGGCATTGATGGAAAAACATCTAGTTACCATGCAATCCAAAAAATTCTCCCTCTGTGTTAAGTATTAGACTTTCATTAATATCCTTGGTTTCATTTTGATTCTCATCCATGCAACTCTGATATGCAACACATAGAATCCCTCTATCATATTAGATCATGAAATCAATTAGTTTCCTTTGTATTGTTGGAAACACTATTCATTGATTTGTCTTGGTTAATAAATTCTCCCTCTTTGCAACATAATATATTCTCCCTCTTCATATGGTAACTCATATTATTTCCCTCTTTGACAACAATGCCAAATACACTTCATCCTTCTCATGCATCTTCACCATGTAGATATCTTCCTATCAGTACTTTTGAATCTTATTTATCATCTATCATCTATTCTTATGACTAATACAATATTTTTTTCTTCTCACTTCACTACTTTAGGAAGCTCCTAAAGTATGACTTTCTGTATCAACTTGTAAGATATTATGATCAACACATTTGATGCAAAGTTGCATCTTAGCTTAAGAAGCCTTAGCTAGGGGAATCACCCCTAATTTACCTCTTATATACTCATGAAAATATGTAGGTAAATCCTTTAGTTAAAATATCAGCTATTTTCTCCTTGGTGTTTATATATTCTAATCCCACTTCTTTATCTTGAACCAACTCTCTCAAGTAATGATACTTGATAGAAATATGCTAGGTATTTTTGTGCATTACATGGTTCTTTGTTATATTTATAGCACTTGTGTTGTCACAATAGATAATAGCAAGAACAGTGATCTCTTTCTTCATCCCTTTCAATAATTGCTTGATCCACACAATGTTAGAACAATTCACTGCTACTACTACATATTCAAATTTTATTGTTAATTGTGAAATGCAGTTCTACTTCATTGTCCATGAAACTAATCTCTTTCCTAGGAAGAAAAATCCACCAATTGTACTTTTTCTACCATCAACATTTCCTGCCCAATCCACATCTATGTACACTTTTGATCAAACTTTCCATTCTTCTTGTAGTATAGGCAATAGTCCTCTATTCCTTTCAGATATCTGAGTATTCCTTTCACTACCATTATTGATGCATCAATTTCTCGGTGTCATAACTTTTGACTTGGACCCAGGTTTTCTATAAACTTTTTGCAATGGTTGCATTAGGAGGAGTTTGGTGGTTTGACACTTCAGCTTCACTCCATTGTGTCCAAAAAAATTTATTTTCAAGTCCCAAAAAATCTGTTTAGACCCCCAAAGCTTTATTTCTATAATCTTTGTGATTTTTCTAGAATATTTGTTTTATAATAACTTCAAATAGATATTTCCAAATTTGAATATTAGTTGGTAGGACTAGTTGTCATAGTGTAAGAAAAGTCTAGTTTTATTTTCAGCTTTCTAGGAGTAATTTTGAAAGTTATCAAAAAATTACAAATTTCAAGATTTGTAAAAATCTACCAAAAAAAGGTAATTTTCTATTTTTTTTGAATTAAGGGTGTTTTTGGTAATTTAAAAAGTTGTAGAACTATGTAGGAGGATGGTGAATGGAAAAATATGGAATTTTGAAAATTATGTATTGCATCTATATTTCTCTCTTTTATGTTTTATTTCTACTGAGTGAAATGTTGTAAGTAGATACTTGGTACTACATCATTTAGTATCAAAGTAGGATTATGGTTGGGAGAGGAAGAGGAAGAGGAAGAGGAGGAGTCACCCCAATGCAAAGATTTATGTTGGATATGTAGAGGTAGATTGAGAAACTCAATGAACGAGTGGATAATCAAGGAATGCCACAAGGGCATGGATCTGATGAATAGGAAAATCAAAGAGGTGCTAATCAAAATGAAGAAAATGTAGAAGAGATTTTAAAATAATTGAGCTTTGAAGATAGAGTACTTAGTGCTTTAGAAAGAAGAAGTGAAGCAATCAAGATTGAAGTTTTAGACTATGCTAGTAGTCTTAAGTGAAAAGAGTTGATAAATTGGCTAAATGAGATGGGAAATTTTTTTGATTGGAAATCTATGGTAGAGGAAAAGAAGATGAAGTTTTCATGTATGAAATTAAAATAACATGCAATGATTTGGTGGGATCACCTCTAGAAGGAATGAACCAGAAAAAAAAGAGATCAAAACATGGAGCAAGAAGGAGAAAAAGACAAGGGAAAAATTTGTTGGTGTAAATAAGTATTTACTATTTACACTTTACTTAAGTTATTATTTTATTATTTATTATTTTTACACATAGGAGTTTGCGTACGCTAATGAGTTGTCATGTTGACAACACAGGAGTAAGAATTCCAATTTAGCACATGGTGTCTACAATACTGGAGTTTGCATAATTAACTAAGTTGTCATATTGACAACACAGTTATTCACACTCTTATTTTAGCACATGGTGTCTACAACATAATTTTACATGCTACACCTTTGTAGGGTTATCCTTTCATCATTGCACTAATTCCTATGCTTAATGGAGGATAATCCACTCCTAGTGGACATGTGCCTTGATGTAAGACTTATCAATGTGTTGACTCCTAGTTAGTCTAGAAGCCTTTATATTTAGGCACTCCTAGTGTGCTTACACATCAATTGAACATCATATTATTATTTTGATCATACTTTGGTCTATTTTGTGCTTATGCTTGAGTTCCTTGATCTTGGATGATTTTTTCCTAAGGCATATTCTTACATAGTATCAGAGATGAGGGAATTTCTCTTCACATAGCCATTGGGGACCATCTTCTTGCTTCACCTCTCAGAATATCATAGTCATTGGGAGCATCTAGAGCCAAAGTAGACCTCACCATTGTGTCTAGAACATTAATTTAGTGAAATTTGACTATAAATTTGCCTACCCTAAGCCATAGTCAAATTTGAGGCAAAAAAATTTGCAAACTGGCACTCAAAGGCCCAATTTGCAAATTCAATATGATCATTTATTAGATCTGCAAATTTATTTTTCAAATTGGTATTTTATTTTTCTACCATTTTCAGAGCAATTTTTTGAAATTTCTTTTAGGCCATTAGGCCTGCAGAGAAAAAAAAAATTGCAGGAATGGAGTGGTGAAACCTTGACCCCCATAGGGAATATTCTCTATACCCTTCAAAATATTCTACAACTATTCCAAGTGGCATCTCTACAATTTCCAATGGCACATTGCAACAGTCGATGATCAACTTACAAACCCAGCAGGCTTCTTCAACATAACAATAGCTTGCACTTTGGTTTTCTTAACAAGCACCAACCCCTTTAAAGTCTATTGTACTTCTAATCCACGTGCATGAAGGACTAAAAGTCCCACCACACTCACTAGATTCATGCCTTCTATTGTCTTCTATGCAGTCTGGCCACCATCGAGACCCTCCTCCAGTGGACCCTCTCTTGATGTTGTGTTTGAAGACTCCCATCGGCTAGAACTCCTTTTTTGGAAATTTTTCTCCCTGCCAAGCCCCCACACACCATGACATGTGTCACCACCATAGCAGCTCCACAATTCCAGTCATCTCCCTCTACATGGCATGACAGACCTAGCACCACTCAGTGCCAACTAAGCTACCCATGCGAACTTCGTACACCAAGTCAACCTTTATGTCAGCCATGCTACATCACCTAACAGTCAACATTTCTATACTTTTGTACATTCAAATGTCATTTTGATGTCATCAGTCATATGCTGACATCACTCAAGAATTATTTGTTTTCATGAGCTTAAAATTTATAGCCATTTGTCCATCATTTGTAGCCCAAAATACACTATCGTAATAGTCATTTGATCATCAAATTTAAACTTGTAGTTTGCTACCCAGACCCCTCTCCAAATGTAGTTTTGATTTGATAGTCTGACTTTGGGAGGCCATAACTCAGTTATCTAGACTCCAAATCAAGTGCAAGTTTTTTTATTTTGGATAAAATTTTCTAAACTTTTTAGTGGTCCTATTCTTTTGTAGTTTTGGTGCATGGATTTTTTAGAATTTTCAGTTTTTGGTGACTATGTCCAATCCTACATTTTGCAACTTTAAACACTCCATACGGGCTCATCTACACACATTTTCAGGTTACATTTTTTTGAAAGTGCTTAATTTTTTGTTTACTTTTTAGATCTGCAATCAGATTATTAGGTTGTGTGGAGAAAAATATCACTTTCAAAATTAGGTCCTTTTTCTGCATTGTATTACTTTCATTACTCTTCAAAATTGTTGTATATCTAAGCTATAGTGCTTAGTGCTAGATTTGAACCTCAAAAGGTAGTTGTAAACAGCAAAATTAGAAGCCCACTTTTGTCCATTTTGACAAGTGGCCTATTGTAAATGCACTACATACTACATATAAAGTGCCAAAAGCATCAATTTTTTTTTATTTTTTTTTTTTTTGGGGGGGGGGGGGGTGTCTTGTATTCTTGTGTCTCTCCTTCTCTCTTATGCTCTTTTAATTTTCTACATCATGGGTTCACGTAAAACTCCACTTCTAACTTCACACAATTATACTACATGGAAAGATATTGTATGGAGTAGATTAATGGAAAAAAGGTTTAAATCTATATGTTGATGGTATAATTACCAAACCCACTAATGCTACAGCACTAGTTGATAGGAAAAATATTACATGGTATCACTCATTATAGAGATGGCAATAAAGTTGAGTTCCTTCCTGATTCAGTAATGGTGCACAATCTTAAAGATGATTCATTGATTGTAGTGGGTAAAGTCAATCATCACACAAGGCTTTATTCTTTCTCCCACTGTGTCTAAGTCTCCTTCACATACCTTTTTGACTCAATGTCAATCACAAAGAAAATTATGGCATGAGCGATATGGACATCTTGCCTTCCACTATCTTCATCAACTTTGCTCAAACAATATGGTCAAAGGTCTACCTACAATCAACTTTTCTAAGGGTGAATGTTCAACTTGTTCAATGGATATGCATCTAGAAGAGAATATTGATAAAGGGAAGTCTTGGAGAGCATTAGCCGCTCTTGATTTGGTTCACAAAGTTCTAGTAGGTCCTTTTGCAGTGACAATAGTTAGCAAGGGTCGCTACATCCTCACTTTCATTCATGACTTTTCATCCTACACATGGGTCTACTTTCTTGTTCATAAGAATGAAGTTTTTGATAAGTTTTTAGCCTTCAAGAGTCATGTTGAAAAGCAATCAAGGAAAGCCATCTAGGTTCTTCATATGGACAATGAAAGAAGATATGTGAACTTAAGACTTAGAGATTTTTGTGAACTTGAGGGTATTCATCTTTAGAATCTAGTAGCATTTAGTCTACAAAAGAAAAATGTTTTAGTAATGAGGATTAGAACTCTTAAGTCTATGACAAGTTGCATGATTCAAGCCAAGTCTCTTGATCCATCACTTGAAGTCAAAGCTATAAGTAGTGCTAATCTCATACTTAATAGGTCTCGTCATTAGGTCTTAGATGGAAAAATTCCTTTTGAGGCATGCTGCAGCAGAAAACTAGTTGCAAAACACTTCAAAGTTTTTGGTTGTCCAGCATGGGCACACATATCTTCAAGGGAATGCAAGGCACCACAACCAAGGCCTTGTACTTTTATCGAATATGAAGACAATGTTAAGGCATATAGACTTATGGATCCTAAGATTCATGAGAAATTTATAGAGAGGAATGTTCACTATGAGGAAAGTTCACCTAGCTTATCCTCTAATCCTCTCCATACTTCATACATAGTGGAAATTGATAGTGATAACAATGATAGTGATTCAATAGATTTAGATATGTGGGATCCTATTGACAGATACAACACAATGTCATAGCATCAACACATTCCACATGCATACATTGCTACAATGATAGGTCCATGTAATTCAACATAGTTGGGTACACCTTGTCTTCTAGTTCCAATAACAAGGGATGACTACATAATAGATATTTCAGGTTTGTTTATGGAGTCATACATAGCAGATTTGGGAGACATCATAGATAATATACATCTTTTCTTTGATGAGGAAGATCCTTCTTCAATTGTTGTGAGGGCTCACTCTAACCCTCCTGTCCATTCTCTACATGATCAGTCTATCCAGGTTTATATGATTGTGGATCCTTATGTACAGAAGTTGCAAGAGGTCTCTTTATCATTTGAGGAGACACGTGGTTCTTTGGAATATTTTCTACATCCATCCTTGCTAGATCTGACATTGTTCTTTTTAGCAGTATTAAAAGGAGCAACAATAAGTATTGATACAAGGATAGTTGTGTAGGTTTCAGAGACACCATTTGTCATTGGGATTCTTTCTACACATTGGGGAAGCATCTCATATGTACCCATGACATTGTTTCTTCCAAAGGGGAGGAACATTATTTAGCAATCATGGATCAGCTTCTACATTGGAGCAGCCATCACTAATGGGCATTCTACATTTGTGGGGGGGGGTCCTCTTGATTACTCCATCCATCCATGCATCTTTTTTTTTCATCTCTCTTTTTGGGGGATGGTTTTTTCCATGAGTTTTTCCCTCTTTCTCTACTTTATGAGAGATTGCATTATTTTTGTACATAGCTATCTAACATAGCCTAGTAGCTGGGACCCATCATGCATTTTCATCCTAGCTTTCATAAGCTTAAGTGCATTCCCCTAACTTACACTTAAGGGGGAGGGGGGGTGTTGGTAAATAGTAAATAAGTATTTACTATTTACACTTTACTTAAGTTTACTTAGGTCAATGCATTATTTTATTATTTATTAGTTTGACACCTAGGAGTTTGCGTACTCTTATGAGTTGTCATGTTGACAACATAGTTATTTGCACTCTTATTTTAGTACATGGTGTCTACAACATAATTTTATGTGGTACACCTTTGTAGGCTTATTCTCTCATCATTGCACTAACTCTTGTGCTTAATGGAGGATAATACACTCCTGGTGGATATGTGCCTTATCGTGAGACTTATCAGTGTGCTAACTCCTAGTCAATCTAGAGGCCTTTATATTCAGGCACTCCTAGTGTACTTACACATCAATTAAATACCATATTATTATTCTGATCATACTTTGGTCTATTCTATGCTTGTGCTTGATTTCCTTGATCTTGAATGATTTTTCCCTAAGGAAAATTCTTACAATATTCTTACCCTTGGATTATTCACAAACCCTCTTTTGCAGGTTCCAAATTTTGAAACAAAACTCATCCTTTATGAAAGAGTACACAAATGAGTTCTATAAGTTATCCATGTGAATAAAGCATCAAGAAGATGATGAGTAGGTGGCTACTAGATACATAAATGGTCTAAAATTTTCTATCCAATATGAGTTGAGCATGCATCATGTCAATAGTATAGAGAATGCCTACCAACTATCCCTAAAAGCCAAAGAAAATTAGAATAGATAGTACAACCAAAGGAATAAAGGATGAAGAATATGTTCCTCAACACCATTTTGTGGAGGTTCTAATTATGGATGAGGAGAGTCCTCACAAGGAATTGAAAGAAATACAAACACTAGACAAGATTCTACAAACTAGGAAAGAGGAAGGGGATTTCAAAGAGGATGAGGATATGGCAGCAGAAGAGGCTAAGAAAATCAATAGAGGCCTTTCACCTATTTTAGATGTGGAGAAGAAGGACACAAAGCCTTTGAATGCTCCAACTATAGAATGATAGAAAGTAGTCAAGGAATAAAACCAAGAGTGAACTTAGTTTAGACAGAAGAGAAAGAGAAAGAATTTCACTAGATGTGGGAGAAACCCTCCTGATGAGGAGATCAATGATCATTCTTTTAAAAAAAAGAATTTCCTACAAAGAACTATGATGATCTATGGCTTTAGACCAATATTTTTAGAACTAGATGCACTTCTAGTGGAAAGGTATGTATGTCAAGTTATTGTTGATGGGGGTAGCTGTGAGAATATGGTGTCTATAGAAATGGTAAAGAAATATTATTTACAATGTGACAAGCATCCTCATCTTTACTGTATTGTATGGATTTAAAAAGGAAATGAAGTAACTATTGATAAAAGATGTTTAGTCAAGTTTACCATAGGTAGATTATATAAATATGGGATATGGTGTGATTTTATCCCTATGGATGCTTGTCATATATTATTGGGAAGACCATGATAATATGATAGGAAGGTCATGCATGATGGGGGAAAAATACTTACACATTTTGGAAGGATGGCTCTAAAGTGATTCTTCTACCACTTAAGGATGAAAAGAAGAATGAAACTATGTTATCTATGAAAGAAGTTGTCAAAGAAATGAGATTAATAGGATGATGTTATGGACTAATAGTAAAAAGAGGAGAAGAACAAGAAAACTTGGTGCCAACTAATACAATGAAGATATTGGAGGAATTTTTTGACATTGTGCCTAATGAATTACCTAATGATCTACCACCAAAAAGGGATATTCAACATCATATTGGTCTTATTCCTCAAGAATCTTTACCTAATCAAGAAGCCCATTGGTTGAATCTAATGCAACATATAGAACTAAGTAAATAACTAACAAAACTAAATAAAAAAGGCTTGGTTAGAGAAAGCATGCGCCCATGTGGAGTACCTACACTATTATCTCAAAAGAATGATGACACATTCAGGATGTGTACTAACAATAGAGAAATTAATATGATTACTATTAAGTATCAGTTTCATATTCCTTAGATGACATGATGGATGAATTATTGGGGGCTAAGTACTTTAGTAAGATTGATCTTTGAAGTGGCTACCACCAAATTTGCATTTGAGAAGCACATTTAAGACAAGATGGTTTGTATGAATGGATGGTTATGCCATTTGAGATTTCTAATGAACCTAGTATATTTATGCATCTGATGAATATTGTGTTGTGATCTTACATTAGTAAGTTTGTTGTAGTATATTTTGATGATATCTTGATCTATAGAAAAGGAAAAGATGAACACTTACAACACCTAAGAATCATCTTGGTTGTACTAAGGAAAGAGAAACTCTACACAAATTTGAAGAAGTCTAGATTCATGCAAACTAGTTTTACCTTTTTAGGCATTATCATTTCTAAAGCAAATGTTTAGATGGATCTAAAAAAATCAATGTAATCCTAGAATGGCCTAGTTCTTCCAACATAACAAGGGTAAGAATCTTTCATGGATTGGCAACTTTCTACCAAGAGTTTATTCAAAATTTTAGCAGTATTTTAGCACCCATAACTAATTGTACCAAAGGAAGGAAATTCACATGGACAATAGATGATGAGGAAAGTTTCAAGTTCCTAAACACAAAGGTAACTAGAGCTCATATATTGGCACTTTCAAATTTTGACAAGGTATTTGAAGTCAAGTATGATGTTTCTCATGTTGGAATAGGTGTTGTTTTTTGCCAAGTGCGAGCCTATAGCTTTCTTTAGTGAAAAATTAAATGAAGTAATAAATAATTGTTCCACCTGTGATATGGATTTTTATGTAATTGTTCAATCACTAAAGAACTAGAGGCATTATCTGGTCCTACAAGAGTTTTTGTTATTTACTAATCATATTGCTCTGAAATATCTTAACACTCAAAAGAAGTTGAATAGTTGACATGCCAACTGGGCATCCTTTTTATAGGGATACATCTTTGTTCTGAAACATAAGTGTGGAAAAAAAAAACTAGGTTATTGATGCCTTGAGTAGGTATGCTTCACAATTAACCACCATGGAAACTAAAATTATTAGTTTTGACACTATTAAGGTTTTATATGAGACAAATGGTTATTTTTTATAAATTTTAGAGAAATTAAAGGCTTCAAGCATTGGAAAGTCAAATCATGTGACAGGTAATTATTTTATGTAGAATGGGTGCCTCTTTAAAGGTTAAAAACTATGTATACTAGGTGGGTCTATGAGGGAAAATATTATAAGGGAATTTCATAGTGGTGGACTAGTTGGACACTTTGGCAAAGACAAGACAATAAACATAGTTGAAGATAAGTATTATTGGCCCAAGATAAAGTGGGACATCACTAAATATGTGGCAAGGTGTAGAGTCAAGTGGCTAAAGGACATTCATAAAATATAGGACTACATATTCTTTTACTAGTACCCACTGAACCATGGACTGATTTAGGCATGGATTTTGTATTGGGTCTTCAACATACTCAATAATGTAATGATTCTATTTTTCTATTTGTTCATCAATTTTATAAAGATGGTTCATTTTATGTAAAAAGCCCAATGATGCAACTAGGATAGAAAAACTATTCTTCTCAGAATTTGTTCATTTACAAGGTCTTCCAAAGACCATTACATCTAATAGTGATACAAAGCATGTATCTTTCAACTAGTTCAAGCCTTCCAAAGGCTTTTTCAATCAAATTTAGGACTTTGGGAACAAATTCAAGTTCCTTTTCCCTCATTAGTACACCTGACCAATGAGCCCTATGAAGCACTTCCTCCAAATACTTCACCCACTAAATCAAATACCTTAAAGACCATGTATTTGTTCCTTGAATGATCACTTTTCACAATTTGTTTGTTTCTTCCAAACCCACAACTCTAATTTCTTGTTTAAGGCCTACAAATCATTCTAGCCCTTCCAACTCTGATTTTTGGGTTTTTCTCCAAATTTCTCCAAACACCTAAAGGTTTAGGTCTTCTATGCAATTCAAGATACCCATTTGAGCATTATAATGGATCCCAAGAGCTTTTTGGGTGACCTTGATCCTGCACCCCCAAACCCCACTTTGTCACCTAGGCCTAATTGGCCAAATTAGTCTAGGGCTTTATGAAGGAATGGTCTAGGTGGGTTCCCAAGATCCCTAAACCTATTGGCTATCCTATTAAACCTTCAATCTCACCAAATAAACCTTTAAACACTTTACAAAAGTCTATCTTTTAGACTGTCTACACTTTATCTCATCACCCTAATCAAGCACATGGCTATGCTTGATCTAGGGCCTACTTGAAATTCCTTCTCCCCATACCAAAACTCCTCCAATTCCTAGAATCATTAAGATATGACTCCTAACTTTCATATCCATTAGTTTGAGTGGATTCCACTAGTGGATTTGCAAGTTAGGTAGACATATGTGCAAGTCCCTTGAAATTAGGGCTAACCAGGACCCCTGAGACTAAATTTGTGATAACTTTCAAACTACTAATCCAAATCAATTCAAAAAAAATCAAAAATTCTTTGCATTCACACCTCAAACAACTTCAATCACTTTCCAATCATTACCTAGCTATATGGAATCATACAATTCTCAGAAACACAAAAATTTCCAAAAATTAAGGGTTTTTATTTATCAAACTTCAAGCCTCCGTACAATCACGCCTCCTTTGAGAGGGATCATTCATATTTTAAATTTTTTCAACCATTTTTTACCATTGAAGTCACCAAATGGCCATTGATAACCAATTACCAACTTCTTAACCAAACTAAGCAAGTTTTCAAAAAAAGTTGTTATGCAACTTTTAAAGTTGTCAATGCAACTTTTTACAACTTTTTGCAACTTTTGCAACCCCTTAACCCAATGGTGTCTTAATGATTATAAACACTATAAAAACACTTATATCCACCTAAAACATCCTAAAAACATCAAATACTCAAAACCACACAAATTATGACTCTTTGGTTACATATGGTCACTTGCTTTATAACCACACCAATGTGACAATGTACCTTACAAGTGAGTCTTTATTATAAGTATGGACCAAAGTATGAACCAAACCTCTTTTCTAATGACTCTAATCTACCAAACAACCTTAAAACCATTCCTTGGAGACTTAGGTGCCCTGCACCATACTCCTCAGGCTAAAGAAACTCAAGTCTCTTGAGTTGGCAGGCTGGATAAATCATAACCCATCTTCTTGATAGATGATTTAGTTAGCCAACTTGCATCTTCAACTGGCTTATCTATCCACTTGATGAGGTATTCCATGTACACCTATCTCTTGGTCATTTTTCCATCTCTTTTATCCAAAACACATTCAATTCTAGGTGCCCCTACCTTAGGAAGAGACTCCATGATCTCTTTGTCCACCTTGGTTACTTCAATGCCACTATTTTTAGTCTGAGGGCCTCTATAAGGATATAGATCAAAAACATTGAATGTATTAGAGAGCCCTATTTCTAGTGGTAACTCCACCTTATAAGCATTGTGCCCACATTTTTGTAAGATCCTAAAAGGAACTATTTTTCTCATCATTAACTTAGTAAACTTACCCTTAGGAAGCCTTTCCTTTTTTAGATTCACCATAACTAGATCTCCCACTAAAAATTGGAGATCTCTCCTCTTAGTATCTAATGCTTCTTTATACTTCTTTGTAACCTTTTCTAGCCTATCCTTGACCTCTTTGTGAATTTCCTTCATCACCTCTGCAAAATCACTTGCTTGAGCACTAGTTCTTTCTGTTAATTTGACATCTCTGACCTCCATCACCCCTCTAGATGAGTTCCATAAACAATTTGAAATGGGCTCAGTCTAGTTGTCCTATTCACTAAGTCATTATAAGAAAACTCTACTTGTGCTATGACTGAGTCCCATGATGAACCATGTTCCTTAGTAGGGCATCTTAATAGGTTGCCCAATGACCTATTAAAAACATCTATTTGGGCATCTAATTATGGATGGTATGTTGATGAAAATGATAAGTCTATGCCAAGCTTCCTCCACAAAGTCCTCCAAAAGTGCCTAAGAAGCTTAGAATCTCTGTCAGAGACTATGGATAATGGTAATCCATGTAGTCTTACTATTATCTTGAAAAAGATACCTACAATATGAGAGGCATCATGACTGATTTTACATGGCAAAAAGTGTGCCATCTTGGAAAACCTATCTACTACAACACAAACACTATCATAGCCCTACTTGGTCCTTAGCAATCTAAGTACATAGTCTAAATTTACTGCATACTAGGGCCTATTTGGTATTGGTAATGGAGTGTATAGTCTTGCATTATAAGTCTTCCCCTTTGCCCTTTAACATATCACACAAGCTTCCACAAATTTCCTCACATTAGTTGGCATCTTAGGCCAATAGTAAAATTTCTTTGTTAGTTCAAGAGTCTTGTCCAACCCAAAATGACTAGCTAGGCCCCTATAGTGCTTCTCCTTTATAATATTCTCCCTTAAGGACCCTCTAGGGATGCATAGCTAATTCTCCTTAAAGAGCAATCCTTCCTGCAACATAAAATTTGCATAAGTACTATGGTACTTTCCTATCATATCCCTACAAACTTGCTAGGCCTTCTTGAAGTCTTCATCACCTTCATACATGTCTTTTATGGAGTGGAACCCGACATTCTCCAACCTCATTTCTTGAATGGTCAAGTTCCTTCTAATAAGGGCATCAACAACCTTATTTTCCACCCCTTTCTTATGCTTGATAGTGAAGGTATATTATTGAAGGTACTCCATCCATTTCATATGCCTATGGTTCAACTTTTCTTGCCTAATTAAGAAACTCAAAGCATGGTTATCAGTGTAGACAAAAAATTCCTTGGGAAATAAATAATGTCTCCACTTCCTTAGGGATTGAACCATGGCATACATCTCTAGATCATAGGTTGAATACCTTTGCTTAGCCTCATTCAACTTTTCATTGAAGAAGGCAATTGGCCTACCCTCTTGACTTAGGGCTCCTCCTATAGCCTTGTTACTTGCATCACACTCAATTGTGAAGACCTTATTAAAATTTGAAAACACTAAGATTGGTTGTTCTACAACATTCTTCTTCAAGGCTTCAAAAGCTTGGTCAGCCTCTTGGATCCACTTAAACTGACATTTCCTTCCACCCTTAATGGTGTCTATCATAGGAGCACTCACATTACTAAAACTTCTAATAAACTTCCTATAGAAGCTTGCTAGGCCATGAAAACCCTTGACCTCACTTGTTCTTGGAGTGGGCCAACTTAATATGGCATCCACCTTACTAGGATCCATCTTAAGGTTCCCCTTAGAGATAACGAATCCCAAGAAAACCAACTCTTCCTGCAAAAAGACACACTTCTCTAGATTGATCCTTAACTTTTCCTCTAACAATCTTTTCAACACTTGCTCAATATGATCTAAGTTCTCTCTTTTACTCTTATTGTAGATGAGAATATCATCTAAATATACTACAAGGTGATTAATAAAGGGCTTAAGTACTTCATTCATGAGTCTCATAAAGGTGTTTGGTGCATTTGAGAGACCAAAGGGCATTATCATCCATTCAAAGAGCCCCTCATTGGTCTTGAATGTTGTCTTCCATTCATCTCCCTCTCTCACCCTAATCTAGTGATAACCACTTTTCAAATCCATCTTGGTGTAGTATCTAGCCCCTCCTAGGAAATTCATCAAATCTTCCATTCTTGAAATCAGGAACCGGTATCTAATGGTAATCTTGTTAATAGCCCTAGAGTCAATACATTATCTCCATGTACCATCTTTTTTTGGAGCTAATAGGACTACACAACACAAGGACTAATGCTTCTCCTTATGAACCCCTTACTTAAGAGTTCCTCAATTTGTCTAGCCAATTCTTCATTTTGGCTGGGTGTGAGTTTGTAAGCAACCTTGTTTGGGAGTGTGTAGCCTGGTATGAAGTCAATACAATGACTCACTTCTCTAACAGGTGGAAGAGTCTCTATCTTCCCATCAAAAATCACTTCTTTGTACTAAATTAACAAATATCAAACCTCCATGGGCCCCACTATCCTCCATGGTTCTTACCTGTCCTCTTTGTACACATTCTTCTCTACTTGTGGCCTAACCATAATGGTATAATAGGTAGTGTCCTTCCCTTTGATGGTCTTCAAAAACTCCTTCTCTCCAACCACTAGCATGCTACTAGCTTGAGGAGTCTCTTTCCCTTCTTCAAGTAGAGGTCTTATAGTCTATTTCCTTCCATCCTTGGTGATTTCATATACATTGACCTTCCCTTGATGGTGTGACTCCACATCATATTGCCAAGGCCTCCCCAATAATAAAAGGCATGCATCCATATCAGTTACATCACATAAGATCTTGTCATGATAGTCCCCAATCCTAAACTCAACATATACTTGCTCATTCACCAAAGCTTGTTTTCTTTGTTCAACCAAGACATTTTATAAGGTTAGGATGAGCCATCTTTTTTAATCCAAGCTTTTCTACCATAGAAATAGATGCTAGGCTATCAGTAGAACCATAATTAACTATAACCTTACACACTTTACCTTTCACCTTGCAAGTGGTTTTGAACAAAGTCTTCCTTTGTGGTGGCTCCTTGACTTGAGGGTTCTTCAACAAGGTTCTATTGAACATTAGGGACTATCCATGTTATGGATCTGCAACACCTTTTCCTTCATGGATACTTTGAGTATCATCTTCATGAGCCAAATTGACTCTTCTATCCCCTCCATGCTGACTATTCCCTTTTTTAGGGCATCTAGAGGCTTGGTGTCCCACTTGGCTGCAATTAAAACATCCACCAGTGAACACCCCTGGAGTCCTCCCTCTTGATCTGCCTCTTCCATTGCTTCTCCTTCCTCTGAAACATCCTCTTGAACTTGATTCGCCTTCTAGATTCTCCTTATTTTTTGACTCCTCTGAAGGTTTGAAAGATCCCCTTCCATTGAATCTTCATCTGCCTTTGTTATTATTGGCTCCCCTTGATTTTTTTAGGGAGTCACCTTTCCTTCTATATTTTTCCTCTATCTTCAATGTCATTTGAAAACAAGAGTGCACTAATTTTGGGTTAAATAGGGAAAGTTCATCTTGGATTGAGTACTTAAGGCCTCTCAAATATCTTGCCAACTTTTGCTTCTCTATCTCAGTTACTTTGGCCCTCAAGGTGAGTTTATGAAACTCCTTGGTGTAAGTGTGCACATGCATATCCTTTTGTCTTAGGTTCTGCAACTTTTGGTGCACTAGGACTTCATAGTCCTCAAGGATGAATTGTCTCTTCACCTCTATCTTCATTCTCTTCCATGTTGTGATGGCTTCTTTGCCTTCATCCAACCTCTCTCTTTGAAGAAAGTTCCACCAACTCAAGGCAGACCCTTTCATCTTTGCTTTGGCAATCTTCACCTTCTAAGATTCAGGGACATTATCACATTCAAAGTGATTGCCCAATGCTTCAATCCAGTCTATGCACTCCTCTATATTAAGCTTTCCACAAAACATAGGGATCTCATTCTTGATCTCCCTTCTTCCTACCCTTTCAAGGGCTTCCAACATGACTCTCTAGTCCTCTAGTAGGACTTGCCTAAAAAATTTAGGTTCTTGCCCACTACCATCTTCCTTTTCATATTTGGAGTCTTCTAGAGACCCTCTATTAATCTTTCCGATCAACTTCTCTATCTCCCTTCTCATCATCCTATTCTTTCTCTTATGGCTCTACTTTTAGCCATCTATTCTTTGACCAACTTGGCCAATTCAACATTTGTCACTCTTAGAGGGATCTCCCTCTCTTCCTCATTTTTAGACATCTTATCTTTCCCCTTGACTTCCAATCAAGATCTTAGTGGCTCTGATACCACCTAATGTAAAGCATTTAGTGTTCAACTAGTTCAAGCCTTCCAAAGGCTTCTGCAATCCAATTTAGGACTTTGAGAACAAGTCCAAGTTCCTTTTCCCTCGCTGTGTACACCTAACCAATGAGCCGTATGAAACACTTCCTTCAAATAATTCACCTACTAACTCAGATACCTTAGAGACAACCTATTTGGTCCTTGAATGATCACTTTCCACAATTTTTTTGGTTCTCCCAAACCCACAACTCCAATTTCTTGATTAAGGCCTACAAATCCTAGTAGCCCTTCCAACCTTGATTTTTGGGTTTTTCTCCAAATTTCTCCAAACACCTAAGGGTCTTCTATGCAATTATAGATACCTATTTGAGCATTCTAATGGATCTCAAGATCTTTTTGAGTGACCTTGATCCTACACCCCCAAACCCCACTTTGTCACCTAGGCCTAATTGGCCAAATTAGTCTAGGGCTTTATGAAGGAATGGTTTAGGTGGGTTACCAAGATCCAAAAACCTCTTGGCCATCCTATTCAACCTTCAAGCTCACCAAATAAACCTTTCAACACTTTTAAAAAGTCTATCTTTTAGACTATCCATACATTATCTCATCAACCTAATCAAGCACATGACTATGCTTGATCTAGGGCCTGCTTGAAAGTCCTTCTCCCCTTACCAAAAATCCTCCAACTCATAGAATCATTGAGTTAGGACTCCTAAATTTCATATCCCTCAATTTGAGTGGATTCCACTACTAGATTTGCAAGTTAGGTAGACATATGTGCAAGTCCCTTGAAATCAAGGCTAAGCAAGACCCCTGAGACTAAATTTGTGATAACTTTCAAACTATTGATCCAAATCAATTCAAAAAAAAGAAAAACTTCTTTTCATTCACACCTCAAACAACTTCAATCAATTTCCAATCATTACTTGATCGTATGGAATCGTACAGGTCTCAAAAACACAAAAAATTCCAAAAATTAAGGGTTTTTATTTATCAAACTTCAAGCCTCCGTACAACCATGCCTCCTCTAAGAGGGATCATTCATATTTTAAATTTTTTTAACCATTTGTGATTATTGAAGTCACCAAATGACCATTGGTAACCAATTACCAACTTGTTAACCAAACCGAGCAACTTTTCAAAAAAAGTTGTTATGTAACTTTTAAAGTTGTCAATGCAACTTTTTACAACTTTTTGTAACTTTTGCAAACCCTTAACCCAATGGTGTCTTAATGATTCAAAACCCTATAAAAATAATTATATCCACCTAAAACATCATTAAAACATCAAAATACTCAAAATCACATAAATTATGACTCTTTGGTTACATATGGTCTCTTGGTTTATAACCACACAAAT
Source organism: Cupressus sempervirens (assembly GCA_028749045.1). Taxonomy (NCBI): domain Eukaryota; kingdom Viridiplantae; phylum Streptophyta; class Pinopsida; order Cupressales; family Cupressaceae; genus Cupressus; species Cupressus sempervirens. The sequence goes on along the minus strand of CM053791.1, from coordinate 356,702,904 downwards.
ATACCAATGTACCTTACAAGTGAGTCTTTATTATAAATATGGACCAAAGTATGGACCAAAACTCTTTTCTAATGACTCTAATCTATCAAAAAACCTTGAGACCCTACCTTGGAGACTTATATTCCCAACACCAAATAGAGATGCTAAGTTCTTGAGTCATTTTTGGAGGACTCTATGGATGATAATGGGAACCAGGTTACAGTTTAGTAGTGTCTATCATCCTCAATAGATGGGAAAATAGAGGTTGTCAATTGCGGCTTGGGAAACTTGTTACACTACATTGTTAGTGAGAAGCCCAAACATTGGGACTTGGCATTTCCCTAGGCAAATTTTCCTACAATGGTTTTGTTAACAAATCAATAGGAAAATATCCTTTTCAGATTGTCTATGGTAGGAACCCTCAAGGTTTTCTAAATCTTGTATCACTTACATTAGGTGATAGAATTAATGATGATGGAGTAGCTTTTTTTGAACATCTTCACTAGCTCCAACAAGATGTGAGACAAATATTATAAGATGATAATGTGAGCTACAAGATTGCTACAGATGCTACTCGAAGAAAAAAATTATTTTTTGAAGGTGATTTGGTGATGGTTTACTTGAGGTGTGAATGATTCCCTATAGGCACATACCATAAATTGAAGAATTAAAATATTGGGCCTTACAAAATTATCAAAAAGATCAATGATAATGCTTATGAGGTTAGTCTACCAGAAAATTTTGGAATCTCTCCTATATTTAATGTTTCTAATTTTTATGCATTCCATGGAGATGTTCCAAAGACAAAGGATGAACAAGATTTGGATTGGCAACACCACCTTCCCAATAAGAAGAAGAAAAAGATTACCAAAATTCTTGACAAGCAGACTATCTCCACAAGGCATGGGAAACATAATAGATACTTGATACAATGGGATGGGTTACCTTAAATAGAGAGTATATGGTTATCCCAGTGGGAAGTGATTTAGTTAGATCCAAAAGAATTACAACAATTCACAACCAATCATTTATAGGAGTTATGTTTCTTTCATGAAGGGGAGAATGATGCATCAACTTCCAAGAGTCATAACTTTTGACTCAAACCTAGGTTTTCTCTCAAATTTTTATAGTGGCTATGTTAGGAGGAGTTTGATGGTTTGACAATTCAAATTACTCTATTATGTAAAGAAAAAAATATTTGCAGGTCCTAGAAAATCTGTTTAGACCCCCAAAACTTTGTTTATGTAATCTTTGTGCCATTTTTAGAATTTGTATTTTTTAATAACTTCACATGGGTATTTTCAAATTTAAATATTAATTGGTATGACTAGATGTCATAGTTTAATAAAAGTCTAGTTTTATTTTCAGCTTTCTAGGATTAATTTTGAATGTTAACAAAAAATGCAAAATTTCAAGAGTTGTATAAATCTAACAAAAAAGTTAATTTTCTATTTTTTCAAATTGAGGGTGTCTATGGTTATTTAAGAAGTTGTAGAATGATGTAGAAGGAGGATGGTGAATGGAAAAATATGGATTTTTGAAAATTATGTATTGCATCTGTATTTCCCTTTTATGTTTTATTTCTACTAAATGAAATGTTGTGAGTGGATACTTAGTACTACATCAATCATTTTTTCTCTTTAGGATTTGTAGAAAATCTTGCAACAAGTCCAACCGCTAATGTAATATCAGGTCTATTGTGAATAACATATTGTAGTTTCCCAATCATTGATCTATACAATGTCTGGTTCACATTAGTAGAACCATTATTCTTAGATAGCTTATGCCATGTAGCCATAGGTATGTCGACTGGTCTTGAATCTTCCATACCAAAAAAACTCCAATGTCTCCTTGACGTATTTTGATTGAGTAATATAGATACCTTGCTTCATCTAATATACTTGTAAACCAACAAATAATTTGATTTCTCCAAACATAGACATTTCAAATTCCTTTTGTATCATCAACAAATGATTTTCATAATGCATTTTATCATCCAAGTATGATATCATCAATAAATATTTCACCTAACATTATCCCTTTACCACCTTTAGTTTTCAAGTACAAATTAATATTATCATTAGTCCTTGCAATATCAATCTTTACCAAATAAGTGTGCAGCCTTTCATGCCATGCTCTAGGAGCTCGTTTCAATCCATATAGTGCTTTTTGCAATTTACATAAAATGCTCTTCTTATTGGGATCAACAAAACCTTCTATTTGTTCAATATAAATATCTTCTTCCTGTATTCCATTCAAAAATGCAAATTTTGAATCCATTTGATATACTTTAAATCCTTTTTAAGCAAGAATATACAAGTAATGTTCTAACTCTTTCTAATCCTTCTATGGTTAAAGAGGGGCTAGCCCAAAGAAAGAAAATGTAGATGAAGGAAAATGAAAAATGGTGAACTAATTGGGACATTAACATACTCAAGTAACCCAAAACCAATGACGAGATAAAAATATTTGTGTTGGAAAAATTTTAAGTGGCCATTTGGAAAAAACCAAAAGGGAAGAAAAAATCTCACTATTTTAAAGAGTTCAACCCCATGTGGTTTCATGAGATTAAATATTATGTACATGTAGATAAGAAAGGTAAAAATAGGTTATTAGTGCTATAGTTATGAGTGGTATCTCATCATTTATGGGGTGAGATAAGGAGGTGAACAGTACCCAAGGAGGATTGGGAAAAAAGAAAATGCATCTACTACAGTAAAGGATGTACAAAAATGGAATGACATTTCATATTTGAGTGTGAAGTATACCAAAATATCTGGGAGTAGTTCAAAGAAAATTTTAAGGAAGGCCAATTACACCATTTTTTAAGGAAAAAAGACTACATAAAATAGAAAACTTCTTAAAGAAGATTCATACCATGTGGGGTGACATTGAAAAGAACATGAAAAGGGTCTCATAGATTGGCTAGTCTTGTGGATGTCATTAAAATACCTTCACTCATTTATTCATTCATTCTTCTTGTGCATATCCTTTGCATACCAATCTATCTTTTTTCCATGTGACTTCTCCTTTCTCATTTGTTCCTGAATACCCACTTGGTTGCAATAACATTATTTTTCTTTGGTCTAGGTACCAATTACTAGGTTTTTTTCTTCTCTATTTGTTCCATTTATTCATTCATTTCTTGAATCCAATCTTCATTATCCAAAGCATCATTTACTAATTTAGGCTAAAACTCACAAAGTAAACATGTCTCACTTCTAAGTCTTTTCCTTGTCATAACTCTAGTGTCTCTGTTTCCAATGATTTTTTTAGGTGCATGGTGCCTTCTCACATACTTTTCTATTGTAGGCTCTATTTTTCTTTCGTCTTCTTTAGGTTCATCTTGAAAATTAATTTCAAGTTCATTTTTTTATTTTTGCTTCTAGTTCTACCTTTGGTTCTAGATATTTGACATTGGCTTCATGGTGTTTGATAGCTTCTTGATGTATCTCACCATCATTCTATTGACACTCGACACCTACTGTATGTTGCTAAGTAGTCTGTTATTGCACCAAGACATTCACAATTTGTTGTTGCTCGATAGCCTTATTCTCTGGATTGGGTAAGGTGCAGGGAAAACCTTCATTGGCATATTCTTTAGGTTTTATCTTTCTTTCAACTTCATTCCTTTCTACATATTCATCAACTTTCACATTTGCACTTTCCACAATTTTGTTAATGTTAGAATCCAAACACTTATAAGCTTTACTCTTAGTCGAATATCCTAAGAATATGCCTTAATCACTTTTAGCATTAATTTTTCTAGTTTTATTGTCCTTTAGTATATAACATTTACTTCCAAAAAAATTAAAATATTTCACATTAGGTGCATACCCATACCATAACTCAAAGGGTGTAATGTTTGTACCTTTCTTGACTTGTACTAAGTTCAAAGTGTAGACTGTTGTACTTACAACTGCTCTCTAGCATTTCTATGACACATTCTTCTCCATCACTAGTGTTCTAGCACAATACATGATTGACTTGTTTCTCTTTTCAACTATTCCATTTTGCAAAGGGGCCCTAGGTGTTGAAATCTGCTTTTTTATTCCTCTATCATTGTAGAAGATATCAAATTCATTAGAGATAAACTCTTCTCATCCATCAAATCTTAAGCACTTTAAACTTTAAACTACTTCCTTTTCAACTCTTGCCAAATACCACTTAAATAATTGAAAAGCATCATATTTTTCTTTAAGAAACATTATAGTCATCATTCTAGAATAGTCATCAATAAATAGAATGAAATATTTATCTTTGTAGTAACTTTGCACTCCAATAGGTCCACAAAGATCAGTATGAACTAGTTCCAAAATGTTATTATATGAATTTGTCTTTCTCTTGAAACTAGAATTTATCATTTTTCCCAATTGACATTGTTTACACATAGCATTATCAGGTTTCTTCAATCTTAGTAATCTTCTTACTCTTTTCACCTTACTAATGCTTACCAAATTATCAAATTTCACATGACACAACCTCTTTTGTCATAGCCATATATCATCATATTGTACAAACAAGCATTGTCTCATTGGATAAATCTAGATAGAACAAGTTTCCTCTTGTTTATTCTCTACTTCGAATTAGTTCACCAGTAGCATCAAATATCTTAGCCTTTGTGTAATGAAATTCAACTCTGTACCCTAATTTTTTCAATTGTGAAACACTCAAAAAATTATAGTTAAGTCCTTCAACCCAATAAACATTGGCACATTCGATCTTATTAATTAATTGTATTGATCGTTTACCTTTCACACGACATGGTGCATCAATACCAATCTTAAGACAACTACCTTTGTATTGTTCCATAGTTTAAAACTTACTTTTATCACCAGTCATCTAATGTGAGAAGCCACTATCAATTATCCATCTATCACCTTTACTCACATATTAAATTAATACATTTTTCCCGTCTTCATTAGAATCTTCTTTCATAGAAACATAGACAACTTCTTGATTATTACTATTAGACTCATTTTTAGTTTCTTCTTCAGCAATATAACAAGATTTTTTTATTGTTGTCTTTGTAGACCTTTTTTCTTCTATTTTCTTTGTCATCTCTTCTTCCTTTGTACTTTCTTTTGCTTCTTTCATCCGTGTCTTCTCTACCAAGATGTCTTGCAGCAATATGACAAACTTTGTTACATGAAAAACATATTATAGGAAGTTTACCTTTGTATTTTCCTCTACCTCTTGGAAATCTTTGAGTAATCAATGCTTCAAGGTCATCAAGATCATCATTAGAGATATCACTATCATTATTCACACACTCTCCTTTTCTTTTCTTGTTAAGAACCAGTTGAAATTTGAAAGAAGATTCAATAGAAATAGGAATAATATTATCAAATTTTGACAATTCACAAGTACTAAGCCTACCAACTAATCCTTCCAAAGTCAGATTGTTACTAGGTATACATCTCAGTTCTTGTATTGCAGAGACTTTAATAGCATAAATAGGAAGAAGGGTTCTCGATACCATGTTGATCACAGTTTCATCATCAATGTTTCCATTTGATCCTCTTATAACATTTACCAATATTTTGACTCTTCCACAATATTGAGAAATGGTCTCACCTTCTATCATTCTCATATTGTCAAATTTACCTCTCAAACTTTCTAATTTTGATCTTAAAACATTTGTGTCTCCTCTATAGATAGTTTGCAATGTATCCCAAATTCTCTTAGTAGTAGTGTACCCCTTTATGTCATCAAACTTGGTATAGATTAGGGCTAATGCAATCTGCAACATAGCCTGATTGTGTTCTTTCTTCTCTTTCATGTGTTGAGATGTTAGAGGTCTTAGTATCTCTACATATACATTTTTCACATAATACACTATCCCTTCTCCAATTCCTCATAGATAAAACTTCATCAAACTCTTTCATACATGGAAGTTCTCCTTGTTCAACCTTGGAACCTCATTTTTATACATCTTGATCTTTAGCTTCAAGTACCTTCAAAATTTTCTCTACAAGCACCAATGCTCTAATACCAATTGTTAGATTGATTTATAATAACTGAGAGAGGGGGTGAATCAGTTATTTTTAGGTCTAGATGTAGCAATTAAACTTTTAAGTGCTTCAAATACTTCATATCTAAACATTTAGTAGCTTGGTCTCTAAAGAAAATAATTAGAAACATAAACTTGTAGTTCACTATCCTAGTAATAACAAACTTGTAGAATGTAAAACATTTATAGTAAAAGCATCTCAAATAACATTCACAAAAGTATGACACTAGGATTTAACATGGAAACCCAGTTTGATAAAAACCACTAGTAACATGTCACCAATTTTTTACTCTTCTGGAGTGAGCTCTGTTAGGAGCCAATTCTATTAAAGGTTACAAAACACATTGTTTAATGTGACCTTGTTAAAGTATTTAATAACCCTATTATGAGTGGCCTTTTTAGAGGGCTTAAGAATATTCCACTAGAATATCACCTTGATTAAAGGATTTACATATGACTATTAGGTCAACCTTGATTAAAGGATTTCAATACTGATATAATGGTTAGGAAGTAATAGTAGATTGATCTAACAAATACAACTCATTTTGAAAATATAGATCACAATTTGGTCTAATATTTGGCTCATTGACTATCCACCATTAATATCTCCATCACTTACTCACTTGGAAATCCTTCAAGCAATCACTCTTCACCTCAACACTTTATTTTTCAGCCTTCTTCTCAATCTTGCCAATCAACAAAATCAACAACTACTCCAACCTTGCTAAGGTCTTCACCAGCTCTACTAACCTCTCTAAGTTTAGCCCTTGTACATTCTTTAACTAGTTAATTTTGATATTTTTTCACTTTAACATCACCATAGATCTTAGGATTATTCATCAATTCCTTCCATCATTTCATCTCCTCTTTTCTCTTCTAGAAACTTCACCAAACTTCTCCTTGAATTCATGCATAGAAATTCTCAAACATAGTTTGCCTTGAATTAAATGTTCCACATCATCCATTCTTATATTCAGAACCCTTTCCATATTCCAAGAATTCAATTGTATCAGCTAGAAATCAGTATTCCCTCATAATCTGACAAATGTTGTCCCTCGACCAATGTTGGGTTTTGACACTCGGTCATCATTGAATTACTTGATTAATACTAATTGTTCTATCTAGTATACTTTCTTATATTCAATCAATACTAATGCCCAGTTGAAACTATATTTTACTTAGCTTATACTATCACTCGGTCAACTCTAGGATCACTCAACATAAACTTCTAGTTCCTTAAGCTTCTACTCTTTTGCTCGGTCAAGCCTATACACTTGGTTTTATATTGATCACTTCTTCTAGGCTTTAGTATAAATGTCTTCTCCACTAAGTTTATTATTAAATAATCATATTATCTTGTCAATATTTATCTAATCAAGTTTATATTGTAGTGCATCATAACTCAACCTTTCCTCTAGGTCACTTTGTAATGTCTTCTTCTCAAATCCTCTCCATCAACCATCTCCATATGGCACTCTATTCAAATAGAAATTGTCTTAACAATAAGGTTTGACATCAATGGCAATGTAAAAATTGTTCCAATTATAGTTTCCAACAATGGGTGGGCACTACAGGTGGTGTGTTTGCTACTAGTTTGAGTGCTAATAATCCCAACTTCACCCTTGAGGAGGTTTGCAATTGCTTCAAATGAATAGTGGTTCTCAATATGTTCTAGTTCTTTTGTATTGAGGGTTTTTTTGCATCCAATGTATCCTCATGTATTGTGGTTTATTTGGGTTGGGTTGATGGTGTCATTTTGATGTATTTTCCATGTAGTGGTGTCTTAGTGGGTTGGGGGTGTTGGTTTTTTATAGGATCTTGACTAGTAATTGAATGCCAATACAAAAATATGTAATATTTTTATATATTAATACAAATAATTTTATTTCTAATCAAAAAATGATAGTCCATATATTTTATTTTCCTTCATGATGCATGGGTCACTTGATTGATAGCAATAATAGCTATTGACAATTTCTCTTTTATTATTTATTCTTCACTATTTTTTCATAGCCCATTTGTAAGAAGATTTGAAAAATGTTTTGTCTTGTAGATATATCCCATTCTTTTGAACTACAAAATTTAATTTGTTTTTATTGATGCTTTGATGATTAACTACATCATTATTATATAATTATTGTTATTATATCTTTTTTCCTTTATTGTCCGACATTTGAGATTTTTTTTACTTAGATAGCACAATATTTGTCTTTTTGTACACCCAAAAAATTCTCATGATATATTAATTGTACCAAGTCTTGTAATAAGATGACTCCCTTATTTAATGTATGGTTTGATTAAGATAAGGACTATTATTTACCCCTTAGTGGTTGGTTAATCTATATACAATGAGATCATCTTTATTATTACTTATTGTTATAACTTGTACATCAACTCATTTATCATCATTCTTAGTTTGTCAATATTTTTGTGATCATATCTAATCATCTTTTTTCACAGCATGGTGACTTGATACACATGCATATCTTTGAACTCTACTTGATATTCTAAAGATATGATTATTTCCTAATAAATGAAATGTTATTATGCTTCTCCCTTTATATTGTTGTGTCTGCTAAGTGAATTTTTATAAGTTAACATTTTTTTTTATGAATAGTCCCTTCTTTATTAAATTAAAATATAAAAGTTACATATTAACAAAAAAAAGGGTCAAGGGATACAAGATCACCCCATGAGAGTCCACTCGACACTAGGCCAAAAATCAAAAACTATTCATTAAAGAAAACCTCAAGCAGTTAGAGCAGTGCCAAGTGAGGGAGGAGGGTCTTATTTATCATTAAAACCCTAATGATCTACGGGGTTAGTGGGAGGCTCGAGTGGAACCCAACCATCTTCAGTGGTAAAATTATCATATTTTTCTTTTTCCTCTTCCCTGGGAGGCAAAATGGCCAAATACATGCAAAGAAGGGACCACTTGGGGTCAAAGGTAGGAGGAGCTGGTCAACCAGCAAAGGCAAGAGAAATAGTAGGAGGAGCAACTAGGGACCACCCTGAACCACATCAGGAGAAGCTAAGCGGCAGCATTGAACATTCTAGCCACTAGGAGGGCACTAAGGGGGGCCTGGGAACAAGGAATATTTGAGCTATGGGTTGAAGAGTTGTTCCCTCAATGGCACCCACAAGGTGGAGTTTGCTCTACTGAACCAGAATTCGACAAAACCCAGGCAACCATACATGAAGTATTGCCCCAATGATTAAGTAGCTCCTATAGGTGGGCCACCTCTAGAGCCACTTTTTTGGCTTGTAATTGAATCTAGAGAAACACACTATTACATATGCAAGCTTCAATATACATATAAATATTGATGTCAAGAAAAGTACGAGTGAAAGCACAACATTTCTATCTTTCCATAAATTTAACAAAATCTCCATCTTAAAAGCATGCCAAATTGTAGAAAGCTTAAATGGAATTCTAGTGTAGTCCCCAAGAAGAATCATATGCTAAGAGAAAGGCTCTTGCCTAAAGGGTATGAAGAAATCATGAATCCAAAGCCAATATTGTTGAGCTCTATGACAGGAACCCAAAGATATACATGAAAGGCTCTAGTTGACCACAAAATAGGCACCAAGGGTCAGGAATACCTACATTCTTGAATCAAGGACCTAGGGGTAGACCCTAGAAGAGGACACACCAAGAAAAGTGTGCAATCTTTGGCTCAATAATGGCTTTCCAAATAGTATTAAACTTGTATCTCCATTTTTCTATGTGGAATGGAGATTTCAATGTTGGTTGAGAGTCTCAACCATGGGCAAGTGAGGTACCAACCACATATAGCCCATCTTAGGCTTGTAATCAACAAGAGGAGTACATGGATACCATTTCTAGTTCTTCCACCAAGCCTTGATGGTCTAGATGCCAAGCTTGTGAAGAAAATGAGAGGGAAAGGCAAAGACCAGTAAATAAAAAGTCTATTGATCTAGGTGAGATAGACAAAACTAGATCTACATATCATCCAAAGATCTCATACTCATCATAACTCTAGAGAAAAGATCCTTGGGTTTCCTGATGCCACATTTGAAAAAGTGAGAGCATTGACACCTTGAATCTCATCCAGGGGAACACTATTAATGGAAAATTGGGCAACCACCAAAGGTTGTGCTGGTTTAGAGAAAGTCCATCTTTGAATCCATTACCCACCCAACGAAGCCACAATTTGATAGCTTTCCATATGCTTTTGACCAAAAAGAGCCTTGAATGTGCACATGTTCAAAGGTGATGAGAAGGGTTTGAAATCCTATCCCCTTCGACATTGGTTGATGCAAAGGAAAATTAGAGGAGATGTAATGCTAGAGGAGAATTTTCCAAGCTTCATCCTTGGTAAGAGCTCTAAGTATCCACTTAACACACAATATAATACCTTGCTTTTGAGTGGAAATAAGACCCAAACCACCAAAATCTTTAGGAAAACAATAGTAATCCCAGGAAACTTGGTGGAAGCCATGATGGTCCATGTCTAAGACCTAGAGAAAATATCTGAGAAGCTTTTCCAGCTTAGCATAGGAGGATCTAGAGGGGGCCCAACTAGATGAGTAGTAAACATGAGTTACTACTAAAACTTTAGAGCATATTTGAATTTTTTCAGCAAGCGAGAGAGCCTTAGTGAGCCAATAGTCTAGCTTTCTTGCAATTTTCTCCAACACAATATTCTAGAGTTCTACTAGCAAGTCTTGAAAAGAAAAAGGAATGCCCAAAAATAAAAATGTTTCTCCATTTTGAATCCATCTCCATTGGAACTAAGCTAGTCAGGGTGGGGTGAGGAGGAATAACTACCTATAGCAGAGCATCTTGTGCCATTGGATGGTAGACCCAAATTCTCTACAAAAGGTTTCCTAGAATTCAAGGAAATTTTTAACATTATATTCCTCCTCAATGAGAGTGAGAAAAGAATCATCAGAAAAATGACCAATGACCAGCTGAGAAGAAGACTCTGGGAGATAAATGTCATGGACTCAACCAATAGAAATGGAATGAGCCAACAAATTTCCAAAACCTTTGGTAGCCAACACATAGAGAGAATGGGCCAAGGGATAACTCTAATGAATGGATCTAAAGAGACTAAAGGCCTCTAATTATCTTCCATTTATAGTGATGCACATAGAGGCCTCCCCAAAAAGAATCTCCACCAACTAAAGAAAAATAGGACTGAATCATAGAGCCTAAAGCATGGCAAGAATGAAATACCATTCTATGCAGTCATAAGATGAAATGATGTTGTCCAAGATGAAATGGGATTTGATGAATCTAGTTCATTTAGGTTGAACAATCAAGGGTAGAAGATGACAAATTTTAAGAGCTAAAGCTTTAGCTATGATTTTGTAGGAAATACTTAGTAGAGTGATCAATTGCCAATTGTAAATGTCTTATGTTCACAAAATTTAGGTATGAACTTGATGTTTCCCTTATTTATGATGTGTCCTAAGGATTTGGAGTGAAAATCTTCTAGGTACACTTTATGAAGATCAAGTCCAATAGCCTCCCAAAATACTTTGTAAAATTCACTAGGAAACCCATCACACCCTGGGGCCTTATCATCCACCATGGAAAAGATGGCTTCCTTGAGGTCACTAACGGTAATAAATTGCTCACAAAGAGCATGTTGCTTAACTACAAGCCTATTTGGAGTAACAACAATACACTCCTTCAAGGCTTTTTCCCATTCCAGAGTGAAATCCTAGGTAGTGAAAACCTTTTGGTAATAACGAACAAATGCTTGAAGGATGCTAGGAAGGTTTAAAAGAACTTGTTGCCCATATTTAATTCTTTTGATCCCCAAAGAGGTATGACATGCATGAAAATCTTGAAAAAACTCTTTTGAAGCTTGATCTCCAATCTAAATCTAGTAGAGATGAGCTTTGATTTGAGCTCCTCCAACAGCATAAGTGTCAACAATTTTCTTTTGTTGGTGAAGATTGGTAAGCCTTAGTTGTGGATTTGAGTCAAAAGGATTCAAGGATAGAGTGTCTAAAGTAGCACATAGATATTTGATGGTGGCTTCATATGAACATCTATGGTGCATAACAAGCTTCCTACCATCAATTCAAAGAAATATAGTTGTATGGGTGATGGCATCGTTCCACCATTGTATCCATCCAACCTACATGTGGGTTCAAGGCTCTAAATTCCAAACACATAGTATGTGAGTCATAGTGGGCTCATGACACAATAGCAACGTATTGAGAAAAAATTATGTCTTAGAAGAATGATACTGAGTTGTTTGCCAAGTGATAGTAAAGAGAATGGGGAAGTGGTCTGATAATGTCACATCAGTAAGGGGAATGATAGGTAAAGCCCTTTCTTTAGAAAAGGAGAAAAAATGTTGCACAGAGATCATCACATGATCGAGCCTTTTAAAAATCCTATCATACCCAACTCTAAATTAGACCAAGTGTTTCAAAGCCCACCTGGCTAGTGGTAATGCATATTGGGATCAAAAAGGCCCAATTTATTGTGCATGTAGTACCAATTCTCTCATTCATCAATTGTCCAAAAAAAAGGAAAAAGGCCTCATTTATATGTAGCCATCTCAGCCATATTAACCATATTAAAATCCACATAGATGACCCAAGTGGTAGGTGGCAGAGAATCTACTATCCAACAGCAAAGATGAGATCATTCAATAGTGTCATTGAGAGCATAAACATTAACAATCCCAAAAGAATGATTTTAGAAGGACAATAAAATCCACACAATCATGTGTATAGGGTCAAAACCATGATCAATAATAGAAGAAATTAAATGAGGTGAGAATAGAGAAACAACACTACCTCTACCAGCTTCATGCTTAGAAGAAAAAATAACACTGTCAGGCCAAATAACACAGAATATAGCATATAACATGAAATCAAAAATATTGAGTTCCTAGAGACAAAGGATGTCCAAGATACCAATCCTGCATCTAGTATCTTGCACATAGTATTTGTGAGAGAGGTTAGACAAACCTTAAAGATTCTATGAGATAACATTCATGGAAATAACTCTTGTATGTTATGCTTGTCCACAAGAAAGGAGAAATTGTTGTGCAAGTAGGAGATGGTGATAACTATCAGGGAGGCATCTCCTACAGAGATGAGCCTATGCTTCCTATCTAAGTCTCCTTCATGTCCATCAGGGCTCCAAGAGTGATGTAAGGGTTGTTTCCTATAGGAAAAAACTACAGAGGCTCCTTGAGGAGTACTAACCCAACCAGGTTGAGAAATGTTAAGAAATGCATCTATCCCCTAGGAGCTAGGGTTTGAAATTGGTTATTGAACCACTAGAGAAATAGGTGTCAGTGGGGTAGAAACAGGAACAATCTATAGTGAAGGCTAAGAAGAAGAAGACCCATGTTGTTTAGGCAGAAAAGATGTCTTACTATTGTGTGTCATAGTTGTCCACTCATCTTTTTTGGTGTTATTAGTAGACTTGGCATGCGATTCTTTAATAGGAGATGGCTTGCGAGGTACTTCTAGAGGGTAGCCCTTGATCTTATGATAAACTGCCTTACACCTATAACAAGTGTTCAAAAGGTTGAGGTAGAGAACCTTCTAAGAGAAGGTGTGTGCACCAACCTAAATGTTCACAAAATCCTTAAGGTGGGAGAGGTCAACCTCAATGCAAACCATCCTCTGGGGATGAGCATTAAAAACCTTTATGGCTTGACACAAACCACCCAACCAAATGTTTGAGTGATAACAGGGATAAACTTCTAACAAGGGATTGGAAGGCCCAGATACTCAACCCAGATAGGGGCTTTCAACTTTTTATCATCTGACACTGAGAAATCATGAGATCACTACTGGAAAACCAATAATGAGGACTGTTAGCTAGCATTTTGAACCCCAATTTTAAGCTTGAAAATCCAACCTTCCCAATGACCCTCCCTTGGAATCTCATTTTTCTCCTATGATTTATATGAAATTTTTTTTGTAGATATATGTTGTGTAAGGCAGGTTTTAGATGAAGTTTCATGAGAATGAACCAAAATGCTCAAGCACACAAGTTCAAATCTTTCCTTTGTAAATTTGGAACCAATTGAACAAGGTTCAATGGTTCAAAGGTTCAAATGGTTTGTAAGATTCATCGATTTGATATGGAATAGTAGATGTGTTCAGGTGATTGTTTCCATAATGTACAAGGCCATTGTCAAATCCTCAAGGTTCAGTGTTTCCATGATGTAGTTTCCTATTGTAAGTTCCTTGGTTCAAGTATAATATTCAAATGCAGTTCAAGAATATCTGAATAGAATACGAATGGATCTATTGAACAAATGATTATTATAGTTTGAACTAGCTCATATTTTGGGTCAATAAAGTATAAGATGTGTCAAAATGGCATAAGACTAGATGAGTGCATAATGCAAGGTACATGTAACCTTTGCTCACAAAATTTAGATTCTAATTAAAGGTTGCAAGATGAATGCTCTGCCTCCATTTTACTAGGTTAATGTGACCTTTTTCTTGAAATGATTTTAATTGAAATATTCATATGAGAGACTAGGCATGGAATGTCTTATCTAGAGCTAATGGAGAAGTGAGAGATAAGTCACAACTTAAAAACTCGCTCGGAACTAACTATTGCCAAGTGCCAATTTTTCTTGGCACTTAAAGGTGCCAAATAGCAATTTTCTTAGCACGTGAAGGTGTTGAGTGATAGGTTTCTCAACATGTGAAGGTGTCAAGTGATAGGTAGTAGGTGTCAAGTTAGCTCAACACAAGAAGATCTCGGCACTCAAAGGCAATGCTCGACAGTCACTAGAAAGTGATACACAATAGAAGAGGATGTTGAGTGATATGTACTTAATATTTTTACCACTTAAGATAGAGAGCCAAGCTGAAGTATTCAACAATAAACTTCTCAGAAAAAATAATGAATAGATGAAGAGAAATGGATTCAAGTATGCCTGCTTGTTTTTCTATTCAACTGAGATTATAAATATTACAAAATTTGGGAGCATTCAACTTCAACCAGAAAACCCTAAAATAACCCTAAACTGGTAAAACTTCAAACTTCAATGAACTTTAAACTTGCAGCTCTAATGGTTGCATACAATGGTGCCTGGAGAAATCACTACTTCAATAGGACAAAACCAATAATAATGAACTTACTGAGTGAACAAAGGAATCATGTGCAACTGGAGAGATTGGATCTACTGATCACTTTCTTCTTCTTCCTTCTCTGCTTTGCTAAGCTTCTGATCTGCTGAAATTGACTCTCTCTTCTTTTTGTTCTACTAAACACACACACTAAATGAAATGAAAACATTCCTTTTGTCATATTTTTCCCCCTCTTTTCCTAATTTCAAAACTCACCCACTACATTTATGTTTTATGTCTACTCTAGAGTCTGTCAGGGGTAGGTGGTTATTTGGCTCCAGGGGCAAACGACATCTTACATTTAATATTCCAATAGGAGAGAAACAACTTTTGTGAGCCTATCACACCTCAAGATATAATGAAGGAAAGGTCACTAGTTGATCAAATGCCAAGTAGCAAAGCAACAAACATTCAACATGTGTCGAAGACATTTGAAGCTCATGTTCTATTTTTCCATAGAGGTCCAATGCCATGAGTCTACCTAAGACATGAAAATTGACAAGAAAGAATATAAAATTCAAGGGTCGATAGCTAAGAGTTCAATCTAAGGTCATGTAACAAGACACCAAGCAAGATAGCAGCATAGTCAGGATTGGTGTATCGAGTGTAGATTATTTGATACATTGAAGAATCAATCATAAAGGAAATGAAATTTCAAATCTAGTGTTGATCGACATTTTGGTTTACCTCATGATAAAAGAAGTTGAACATTAATGAAAGGATGAGGGTTGAGCTTTTTGGAGAATCAAAATTGAAGAATCCCACATTCTGTCAGGGCACCAAAGATAGAGAATGTTTATGTTCAGAGAATGATCAAAGATGATCATTAGAGCATGTCACCCACTCGAAAAAGTGTATAAAAATATATCAAGTCCATAAGAGCCTTGGTGAAGATCATTCTTTTGTCAAGTAGAACTAAGTTGCTTTCGATTATCTGATGTACCTATCCTATCTACAAAGGCATATGGCACTAAATCAAAGATCTTGAGTTAATCCCTATGATGCCCTCAGGCATTAGATGGCTCAAAATCAACTTGAATGCATAGAGAAAAGCTTCAATCATTGATAAGAGACAAATCACCTAAGATTATGCCATTTGATCTTAAAGTCTTGGTCTATTTGCTCCATTAGAGATTTCTCTCCACCTCTATCAAACCTCAAGAATGGAAGAAGACTTCATCTTGGCCCACACATATGGAAGAAAATTCATACATATGATGAAGTTTTCTAATATGAATGATTCATTTGAATGCAAAAATGTGTTGATCATGCATAATAAGGCTTGTTGCTAGTTGACAAAATAAGCAAGTAGATATCCACATTCGGTACAGATTACTTTGGTGATTTTGGCATCAAAGGATAATTTTAGTTTATATTATAGCATCAACAAGAGGGAAGTCAGTATCATTATCCCAATGTACCCATGGCTTTGACTATTCACCATCACGCAGGATTAGTTTTGGCCTTTTAATAAGTGGCAATTCATGTTCAAAATATCCATGTACATTGAAACTCAATAAAATCCCTCCATCATATTGTGTTTGGAAAGTTAGAATCATAAAAAGGAATGATGTGGCTGAATTAAATACACAAAAATGCACATCAACTTTTTAACCAAATACCAATGCAATGAAAAGGTCAAAACTAAATGTTTCTAGTTCACTCTGCTTCAAGGAAAAATATAAGATGCCCGAGAATGGGCCACAATATGATGTTGTGTCAAAGATGCTCAACTCGATCTTATTAGAATATGGAGGGAGGAACCCATGAAATGCATACTGTCACTTATTAACATGGAAAGTGGATTGTTTGAAATTATCTACAAGTACAGAAATACCCTTCCAAATATGATGTAAAGGTGTTGATTACAAGTGACATGGGGACCACATCGAATGGCGGAAGCCAGATTCAAGAATCCATCTTGCAACTTGATGCACCCATCAAGTCATTTTTCAAGTTTGTGATCAGCAGTGATCACATTCCTCCTATTTTGAGTAACAAACAGAGCCTCCAAATTCCCTCTGTGTGATAATCAAAGAATAAATTTTTAGAGCATGGACAATAGAGATCAATGTCTATTGGGAACCTTGAAAGATCATTTAGCATAATATAATGACTTTCCCATCAAGTTGTGGAGTTTGGTCCCCTTGTGTGTGAATAATACCATGGCAAGCATCCATGTTAGAGTAAATAATTAATTATTATTACACTTTAATTAAGTTTGCTTAGGTTAAATGCATTATTTTATTATTTATCATATAGACACATAGGAGTATGCGTAGTCATATGAGTTGTCTTGTTGACAACACAGGAGTTTGCATATTCATTTGAGTTGTCATGTAGACAACACAGTTGTTCACACTCTAATTGAGCACATGGTGTCTACAACATCTCTTTATGAGATATACCTATGTAAGCTTATCCTCTCATCATCACACTAAGTTATGTGCTCAATGGAGGATAGTCCACTCTTGGTGGACATGTTCTTAGTTGTGAAGCTTAGCAAGCACTTCTAGGGTGTATTGTACACATATGATATTTGCATTATTGTTATTCTGATCATTCATTATTGGTCTATATTGTGCTAGTGTTTGAGCTTCTTGATCTTGGTGTTATTTTTCCCTAAGGAAAATTCTTACATGATATCAGAGCTGAGAAAGCTTCTCTTCACATAGCCATTGGAGACAATTTTATTTTCACCTTTTAGAGGACCACAATTTAGATCTGGAGTATCTACAATTATTTGGAGCATCTAGAGCCAAATCAGACCTCACCATTGCATCTGAAGGATTGATTCGGTGAATTTTGACTATAAATTTTCCTACCCTAGGCCATAGTCAATTCTGAGGCAAATTCTTACAATCCATAACATTAAGTCATTGGCAACGGCATGAGAAATCAAAGACAAATATTGTGTCCCAATAACAAGTGGTGGGATCTTATGGAAGCATTTGGTCTCCAAGTGTCCTTTTTAAACTTATCCAAATTCTCATTCAAAAATCCAAGCATATCCCTTTCAAAGAATTCAAATACTTTAATTAATATTTGAAATGTAAAGTTGTAAAGCACAAGTGCAAGTTTAATATTTAGTTCATGTAGCTAAATATTAAATAAACTTGAAAAAGTTTTATGAGTATTCGAATTGGAGATTTTAAAGGTTTGGTTTTAATAACTAAAAAGGAAGCTTGCCAAAGGAGAAAAAGGTCAATATGGAAAAGAATTAGTTATGCTAACCATGCAATGTACCCACCAATTCTATATACTGGGAAAGTATTGAACAGCCAAATGTTCTTCTTTTCCCAAAGGAAGAAAATTGTATGTTGCATATGACTCGAATGTAGAATGTATAGAGATGAGCATTTTTTTGTTGTGATAAAAAATTGTTTATAGTTTTGTTTTAGATCTCTTTTTCTTTTATCTGAAAGTATTTTGATTACCAGTAATTTTCAAAACTTGGATAATTTCTAATTGAATAAGAACTCCATGATTTCAAAGATTATATGCTTTGAAAATATTTCTTCCTTGATTTATGTGTAAATTGTGTGAGTAGTGGGTTATGTTCTATTATTGAACTCATTTATTGCAAAGGTTGTTCTTGTTTGTTTAATCTCTCTCTTTCTTTCAAAGTGCATGTACGGGTGGAAGGTCTATGTATTTCCATTGTTGTATGTGGAAGTTGTTTTATTTAATTTATGTTGTAATCATTTGCCCCTTATCCAAGAATAGTGAGGGTAGCCTTCGCTTTCAAGTTAAAATCATTTCTTAATCTCATTATTTGCATATCCAATTGGTTAGCTATACCTTGTAAAATTCAGGGGCATTTGCATAATCTCATTGCAGTGCTACCCAACTGTTGGTGTTGTTTTATCTTCTAGTTTGAGTCATCTTTCAAGCTTTTTGTCTAAAGACAAATCTATTTATCAACAATGACCTAATTGACCATGACCTATAGTTAAAAGCCGCATCAAGTTGGGAAGGGTTTGCAAAATGGAACAAGAAGAAGCCCTTTGTGAGGCATTGAATGTCATCAAACAAAACTCCATGAGGATTCTAACTCTTGGAAATCCACTCTCTGAGCATGCTTTCAAGAGGAGACCCACAAAATACCCAATCAGGGTATGGTGCTCTACTCATTTGCATGCATCATCAAACTCCTCAATGTTGAGAACAATGTTGGGGGAGGAAGGCTTATCTCATTAAACACCTTCCGGACAAATTATCTCAATCGCTTGTTCTAAGGAGGTGCCATGAGAATCTATCGCAAAAACTCCAACACCAATAAAAATTACTGGGCTAAATCTGGTTAGAGCCATAATAAAAAACCCCTAATAATATCGCGATAAATTTGGTATGACAGAACCAAAAGTGGAATCAAAAAAATGTCGTGTAGCATGCAAAACCCTAGCAAGGTGATTTTGCATTCAAGATCAACCATAAGTTGACCTTTTCACAGGATTTGTAATCATAAAGTTTCAATTAATGACATCTATAACATAGTTGAATGAGTATTACTCACATTTCTCTTTCTAGTATTACCTTTGGACCCTCATATTCCTTTTATGCTACATAACTTTTTAAATTTTTCTTTAAATTTTTTATTTTCCCAAATTAATAATTAATTTTTTTTTAATAAATTTAAAATCAATACACTATTTAATGCAAGAGCCTATAACACAATGGTAACTTGTGAGCATCTCATGTGAGAGGTCTTGGGTTTGAATCTGCTCAAGGTTAACATGTATAATTAATTACAATAAATAATAATAACTAATCTAAGATCCAGCCCATTATTGATCAAAATAAAATAGAATAATAAGTTTTTATGTATTATTTTCACATGTTTGTGTACTTTTAAAATATGCAAGATTAATATATCTATTTTTCAGACATGCATGTATTTATTTTTATGTGCACATATATATAATATTTATTTATTTATTTTT
The DNA here is from genome assembly GCA_028749045.1 of Cupressus sempervirens. Taxonomy (NCBI): domain Eukaryota; kingdom Viridiplantae; phylum Streptophyta; class Pinopsida; order Cupressales; family Cupressaceae; genus Cupressus; species Cupressus sempervirens. The sequence continues at coordinate 356,682,876 of CM053791.1, read as the reverse complement.
ATTTATTTATTTATTTATTTACATAATATATATTCTTTTACATGCATATTTATACATATTATTATTTTTAGAAAAAAATACTACTTTCTCAATATCATATATTTTATTTTATTTACTAAATATATAATATATTTTGACATTTAATTTTCTAAATCATCTATTTGGTTTCCAAATATTGAATTCAATTTCTAATTTGCATAATAATTTTCTATTGGTTTGTGATTTGCAATTTGCTTCATTTTCATAACTGTTTACAAATGAACTTAATCAAACCCCAAATTGGATGATTATTCTTATTTTCCAGTTATTTTGGATGTAAGTTTTCTAGAGAAGAACATAGGGTGTGATAGGTTCTATGCAACACAATTTTCTCTAATTTTAATGCATTCAATACCCACCTCTAGTTCACTTTTTTGATTATGTTATGATACTCTTTTAAAATAAGTTTTCATGTGTGTGTATCAGTTTACTCAGTGTTTTGAGGACATATTGTACAACATTGCATTATGGACATATTCATATCTTAAAACTTTGTTTATGAATTATATGCTTCCAATGGTTGATTATGATTGCTCTCATTCTATATTTACTTTACATATTTCAATTAATGATTTCAGTTGTTGTCATGTATGTACATGTTTTATTGTTTATTGATCTCACACTTGCACGTGTGGTCGTATGCATGTTTTACTTTCTGATTGATGTGTTTGTATGGTTGAGGGTGGGATTTGTATTTGTGAGTTAGGATCTACATGATGTGTCACTCCCCATCCTTACATGTTTAGTTTAGATATATGTATATGCACATGCTTGTCTTTTATGTAGGATTGAAAGTATTGGGTACCAACTTCCCTAAATTTCCAGGATGAGTGCTCCCTGTCACAATAAAATCTATAGTAAGGAAGAGGAGATAACATTCAGGTTTCAATCCCAACCTAAACCTTAGTTGTCCTGATATAGTGGACAAGTATTTATTTTGACCACCTAACCAAGTTGTCAAGTGACATAGAATCTGTAACTCATTCTCCCTTGAATGTGGTTTTTTTTATTGTTGGTTTAGTTGGTTTTCGTAATTTGGTTTGACATGTACTTTTAATATTAAATGTAAAGTTTTATTTATTATATAATTAATTAATTTTATTTATTTAATTAAGAGGCTTAGTTAAATTTAGAAGTTAGAATTTAATTACACATTGTAGGATTTCAATTTAATTGAATAATTATTCTAATTATGAAATATATTATGTGTTATCTACTATCAGAATTATTGATATTTGTTAAAATTCAAGTTGAGAAAAAAATTAATTAAAATTAAAAAAATAAATCAAAATATTTACAAAATGAGATATTTTGGAAAAATGAAGTTAACTTATAATGTGAATTGGAAATTTTTTTTTTTAAATTCCATGAAATGAGATATTTTGAAAATAGAGTCAAAAAAGGAATTAAAGGGAAATAATTATGTTTTTTAAGTTATCCTAATTAGGTTTTGAATATAGAAATCTTAAGATTTTCTACAATAAGGATATGATAGTTCATTTTTAGACAAGAAGAATTTGGAGAAAAAATTAGAAAAATTGCAAGTGGAATTAGGAGAGCATATTAGATAAGTTTGGAAGGAGAATTCTTGAAACTTGATTCAAAAACATGTTGATTCCTCAAGTGGGAAAAGCTTAAGGTTTGTCTTGAGTCTCTTGTTCGTTGAAATCCTTCAACTAATTTTTGAGAGGTAGAATCTTTGTTTATTTAAGAATTTTTAAAATTTTCTTCCTACAAGCATGTGTTCAATGTGCCTATTAGATTATGATAGATCTATTTGTAAGAATTTAAATTTTGAAATCATGTTTATAATTTTAGGAGAAAATATATTAGGGTATTATTCTGTTTGGAAATTTTGGAAGATATGAGTTTTGACTTTATTTGGTTTGAGAAGTTTCAGGAAAGAAAATAAACACTATATTCTTTCTAAAATAATTATTAAGATCTCATAACAATATTATACATTTCATTGGATAGAAAATCCTAAACTTGGTGTTCTTGTAAACTCGATATATATGTATGTATGTACATACATACATACATATATTCCAAATCTAAATGGATTTTTTAAAAATTAATGAGACAAATATATATTGGGTTTTTTTAAAAATTAATAAGATAATATACATATATATTCATAAACACACACATATGTGTCTGTGTGTGTGATTTTAAAAACAAATCTCAAAAAATATAAAACCTACTAGTTGATTTTTTAATTTTTTGATAAATAAGAGGCAAATGCCCATTTTATTGATTTTAAAAATATTTACAAACCTCGTTCAAGTGCAGGCACAGGGGGGAAAGTGTTAGAAATATTTAAAAAAACTGAGAGGGGGAGTGAATCAATTAAGGTTTATAAGTACCATCTAAACAATCAAACATTCAACATTCATTATTTTTCTCATCCTATTGTAGCTTATTCTTTACTATATATTGATAAACAAAATTACTACTAACTTTCACTATCCTATTATAACACACTTTTTTGAATGTAAACATGTAAATGTAAAACATCATAAAACATTCAACACAAGTTTTACACTAGGATTTAACGTGGAAACCTAATTTGGAAAAAACCATCAGCAACATGTCACCACTTTTTCACTCTTTCAAAGGGAGCTTTGTTATGAGCCAACCTTGTTAAATGTTAGAATATACACTATTAAATGTGACTAGGTTAGAGGATTTAATTACCCTATTAGAGTGGCCTTGTCAAAGGACTCTGATCATTACATTTAGAATGTCACCTTGCTAAAGGATTTACATAGACTATTAAGTCCTTCAAATGACTATTAGGTCAACCTTTGGTTAAATTGATTTCAATACAATCTATTTAAAATTATTAGAAAGAAAACAATAGGGTTTTGATCTATATGATTACAACTCATTTTTGTTGTTTTATATTACTATTTGGTTCATACACTAATAAGTCCTCTTATCAACTATGTCTCTTAATTTCACTCAGCAACCCTTCAAGAATTCAATCTTCTCCTTTCAAAAGTTAAGCCTTCTACCCAAATTCACTTATCAATATCAACAGCATTTGCAGAAGACTTTTCTTCCTCTTGCTTCACTCTCACACACACTTGTGCATTCACCCTTGCACACATCTATTCCACCTTTCTCTTTGAGAAAACTTCTAAAGTTTTGGCTCTATGCCTCCTTAAATAGGTAATTGTGGCTTATCCATTTTACATAATCATCGTAGATCTTAAGGTTTGTGATCTGGTTCATCAGGTTCATTGTATCTATCCATCTTCCTTATTTTCTAGAAACTTCTCATCCATCAAATTTGATCATAGGTATTATACCTAATCCTCTTCTTGAATTAAAATGATCCAACTCATCAATCTTATCTTCAACATGATTTCCATATCCCAGGAAATCAACTAAGTCAGCTGGAAATCACAATTCAATATTGTCACTCAGAAATTACTAAGTTCTAACACTCAATCATCACTAAATTGTTCGATAATTGTAGAACTTCTTGGCTTGACACCATCTTTCTCAATAAACACTAAATTTTTCTCAGCATTGAATATGGCTTGGTTGACACTAGCATCACTCAGCATTCCTTGATATTTTACTTTATTTCTCAGTTAAGCTTTACATCAATGATATAAACAATCACTTTTTTTTCAAAGTCTAACTAATCAAATGTCCATTGTAACTTCATTTTCATAACTCAACCTCTCCTTTACATTCTTTTGTTATGATTAATCTCTCAAATCCTCTTCATCAATCAAATATATGACATTTAGATCATATAGAAACATGTCTCATCAATAGATTTAACATCAAAGACAAAACAACAATTGTTCCAATCGTAAGTTTCCAACAAAATCACCCTCTTTGGCATTGATGACAAAAACTCAATACATCTTACAATACATAACATATGGAGGAATACAATTTCCCTCTTTATTACCATGCAATCCAAAATATTTCACTATCATGAGTGATCAATAGCCTTAGTTTCATTCTAATTCTAAGTATTGCAAGTTCAAGAAACTCCTTTTATCATTTTGTGCCATTCTTCATTTTCTTTTATGATTTTCTCCCTTTGAGTTTATCTATTCTTCTTTTGTAATACTCTCCTTCTTAGGTACATCTCTCCCTCTTTGACAACAATTCTAAGGACACTTAGCATTTTTTTCTTCAATTATTTCATACATCTAGATTATGTAGATTGATGCATGTCTGGCTGAAATTTTGTCATTTTTCTATGACTAAAATGTTATGTTTTACTTGACTATCTACCTTAAGCATCTCCCAAAGTAGAACTATGTTGCATCAATGTGTAGGATATTCTAATTAGCACATTTTATCCAATGCACCTATTCTCCTTAAGTTTGTTTATTTAGGGGAATCGCCCCTACTTTACCTCTAAGATATTCATGAGCATCTTTAGGTAAGGCTTTAGTGAATATGTCTGCAATTTGTTCCTTGTTGAGCATATATTCTAACTTCACTTCTTTGTCTTGAACTAGTTCTCTCAAGTAGTGATACTTGATAGCAATGTGCTTTGTTTTAGTGTTCATCAATGGATTCTTTGAAATGATAATAGCACATGTGTTATCACAATAGATAACTATTAGATCTGTAATATCTTTTTTCATTCCTTTCAGAAATTTCTTGATCCACATAATATTTGAACAGTTCACTATAGTTGCCACATACTTGGCTTTAGTTGTTGATTTGAAAATACAATTTTTTTTCTTGCTTTTCCATGACACCAATCTCTCTCCTAGAAAACATGCAACTCCACTTGTTCTTTTTCTATCATTAATATTTCCTTCCCAATCAAATTTAATGAATACCTTCAATTCAAATCTATCACTTTTCTTGTAATATAATCCATATTCTTATGTACCTTTTAGATATCTCAATATCCTTTTTACTTCCATCATGTGATTCTCCTTAGGATTTTCTAAAAATAAAGCAGGTATCCCAACTGCTAATGCAATAGTAGGTCTACTATGAACAACATATTACAATTTTTCAATCATTGATCTATATAATGTTTGGGTCACATCAGAAAATTCATCATTTTTAGATAAATTATGTCTTGTAGACATAGGTGTGCTCATTGGTATTGATTCTTCCATTCCAAAAGTTTTTAGTATCTCCTTGATATATTCTAACTGAGTAATAAAAATACCAAATTTTATTTAACATACTTCTAATCCAACAAAGAATTTGGTTTCACCAAACATAGACATTTAAAATTCCTTCTTCATTTCATTAGCAAATGATTTTTATAGTGCCTCTTTTCCTCCAAATATAATTTCATCAACAAAAATTTCAAATAGAAGTACTTCATTCTTCTTTGCAGTCTTCAAATATAGGTTACTAGTATCGTTTGTCTTTTCAAAACCAATCTTCACCAAATAATTATGCAATCTTTCATACCATACTATTGTGGCTTATTTCAATCCATAAAGAGATTTGTTTAGTTTACATATCATATTCTTCTTTTTTGGGTCCATAAATCCTTCAAGTTGTTCAATGTATACTTCTTCCTCAAGTATACTGTTCAAAAATGTTGATTTTACATCCATCTGATATACCTTGAAATTCTTGTAGGCTAAGTATGCAAGAAAAGTTCTAACTCCTTCAAGTCTTTCCATAGGGTCAAAAGTTTCTCCATAGTCAACTCCTTCTTTTTTAGCATGTCCTTTTCATACCAATCTTTCCTTGTTCCTTGTAACCTCACCATTTTCAATGAATTTGTTCTTGAAAATCCACCTTTTTTTATAATATTTTTATCTTTTGGTATTGGTACTAAGGTCCAAGTATTGTTCTTCTCAATTTGTTCAATTTCCTCATTCATTGCTTGAATCCAATCTTCATTTTCTAGAGCATCCTTCATTGATTTAGGCTCAATTTCACAAAGTAAGCATGTATCATCTTTGAGTTTGTTTCTTTTCATAACACCAAATTTTGCATCTCCAATCATTTTTTTAGGTTTATGATGTCTTTGTAGATATTTAGCTAGCACAGGTGTTCTCCTTCTCTATTCTATAATAGGTTCATCTTGAAAAATAATCTCAAGCTCATTTTCTTTTCCTTATTTAGGTTTTGGTCCAAGTTCATCATGTTCAACATTGTCTCTCTAATTGTTAGCATTTATTATATGTGACTCAGCATCTTCAGTCTATTTCTTGGTACCCACTATCTACATCTCGGCAACCTTTTTTTGCACTTAATAATTTCATTTCTATTGAGAAACTATAGCTTGGTTTGCTTGTTCATTTGGAGTGTTGGGAGCACCATCATCAACATAGATGAATGTATTGTAATCTTTAGATTCTTCTTTACATATAAGGTCACTTCTTTTTGCAAACTCATCAACTTTCACATTTGTACTTTCTACAACTTTGTTAGTGTTAGAGTTTAAACAGTTATAAGCTTTTCTCTTATTGAAATATCCTAGGAATATACCTTCATCACTCTTTGCATCATTTTTTCCATTCCTATTATCTTTAAATATATAGAATTGACTTCCAAAGATTTTGAAATATTTTACATTAGGATCATATCCATACCATAGTTCAAAAGGTGTAGCATTTGTACCTTTCTTGACTTGTACTCTGCTCAAGGTATAGACTACAATACTCATCACTTCTCTCCAATACTTCTGAGATACATTCTTCTCCATCATCAATGTTCTTGCATAGTCCATTATTGATCTATTTCTCCTTTTAGCAACCCCATTCTAAGGAGGGGTCCTTGGTGCTAACATATTTATTTTAATTCATCTGTCATTGCAAAATGTATTGAACTCGTTGGAAATGAATTCACCACCTCTGTCAGATCTCAAACACTTCAGACTCTTCCCTATTCTTTTTCAACTCTTGCTAAATACCACTTAAATAATTTAAAAGCATCAGATTTAGCTTTGCAAAAAATCACAGTCATCATCCTAGAATAGTCATCAATAAATAGAGTAAAATATGTATCTCCACAATAGCTTTGGACATCAATAGGTCCACATAGGCCAGTATGAACTAATTCCAAAATGTCACTAGATGTATATGTTTTTATCTTGAAACTAGACTTGGTCATTTTTCCTAGTTGACATTTTTTACACATGGCATTGTTAGGCTTCTTTAGCTTTGGTAACCCTCTTACTTTCTTCATTTTACTAATATTCACCAAATTCTCAAAATTCACATGGCATAACATCTTGTGCCATAACCATCTTCTTATTGTGCAAACAAACATGTCTCATTAGATAAATCTAGATAGAACAAGTTACCTCTTGTCTAATCACCACTTCCAATTAGCTTACCATTAGCACCATATATCTTGGCCTTTCTATGATGGAATTAAACTTTGTATCTTGATTTTTTAAGTTGTGAAACACTTAAAAATTATAGTTAAGTCCATCAACCCAATAAACATTGTCACACTTGATCTTGTGAGTCAATTGAATTGTACCTCTACCTTTTACAACAAATGGAATATCATTACCAAATTTAACACATCCACCTTTGTATGGTCCAATATTCTCAAATTTATCTCTATCACCAGTCATGATTAGAGAAACCACTGTCAATTATCCATCTGTCACTTGTGTTCACATATGAGATTAATGCATTTTTCTCATCTTCATTAGAATCTTCTTTCATAGAATCATAGGAAAATTTATCATCATTACTTTCAAATTCAGTGTCAGTTTCTTCTTCAACAATATAACAAGACTTCTTACCTTCATCATCTTTTTTCTTTTTGTAGTCTCAATCATCTCTTCTTCCTTTGTACTTCCTTTCCTTTCTTTCATCCATTTCTTCTTTGTCAGGACACATAGCAACAATATGATCAACCTTGTTGCATAAAAATAATAATAATAGGAAATTCATCTTTGTATTTACATCTACCTCTTTCGAATATTTTTTTGATAAGTGCTTCAAGTTCATCAAGCTCATCATCAGAACTGTCATTGTCACTCTTCACATGTTTGCCTTTCTTTTTGCTAAGAACTAGTTGTGACTTAAAAGAAGATTCAATAGTAGCAGGTGTGTAGTTATTAAAGTTAGACATCTCAAAAGCAATAAGTCTACCAATTACACCTTCTAAATTCAAAGTGTAACCTAGAGTACACCTCAATTCTTGAATTGCAGAAACTCTAATGGCATATATAGGGAGTAGAGTCTTCAATACCTTTCTTATCCTTGTTTCATCTTTGATTTCTCCATTTGCACATTGAATAGCATTGACAGCTTTTTTTATTCTTATGCAATATTGTACTATATTCTCACCTTCCAAAATTCTCATGTCATCAAATTTACCTCTTAGGATTTCTAATTTGGCTCTCAAGACATTGTAATCACCTCCATATATGGTCTTCAATTTTTCTCACATCTATTTTGCATTATCAAAGTCCTTTATGTCATCAAACTTGGCATAGCTTAGGGATGAAGCAATTTCCAACATTTCCTAATTGTGTTCTTGTTTTTCCTTTTAGTTGTTAGGTAGTCAAAGGAATATTTTTTATCTTTACATACACATTGTCCACAAATTTTATGGCAGCATCATTGATACTAGATATATGTAACCTTGTCATTTTTTTCCATGCAGGAAAGTTCTTCTTGTTTAGCTTTGGTACCTCCCTTTTGTGAGTCACTATCTTTAGCTTTAAGTACCTTCAAACTTCTCTCTATAAGCATTGGGTTGTAATGCCAATTGTTTGAAATGTTTAGAATAATGCGAGGGGGGGTGAATCATTTACTCAAGGTCTATAAGTACCATCTAAATAATCAAACATTCAATATTCATTATTTTTTTTATCATGATATAGCTCAATTTTTATTGTATATTGATAAACAAAATTACTAGTAGTTCATTGTCCTATTATAACAAACTTTTTTGAATGTAAACATGTAAATATAAAACATCATTAAACATTTAATACAAGTTTGACACTAGGATTTAATAAGGAAACCCAATTTGGAAAAAACCACTGCAACATGTCACCACTTTTTCACTCTTTCATAGTGAACTCTATTAGGAGCCAACACTATTAAAGGTTACAATACACAATGTTAAAATATAACCTAGTTAGAGGATTTAATCACCCTATTAGGAGTGGCCTTCTCAAAAGACTTTGATCATTCTATTTAGATTGTCACCTTGCTAAAGGATTTATATAGACTAGTGAGTCCTTCAAACATATGTTGATGACTGTTGATTAAAATTATTTCAATACAAATTATTTACAATTATTAGAAATAAAATAGTAGCATTTTGATTTGTATGATTATAACTCACTTTTGTAGTTTCATACCATTGTTTGGCTCATACATTGATAAGTCCCCTTGTCAACTCTATCTCTTAACTTCACTCAGCAACTCTCCGAGCATTCAGTCTTCTCCTTTCAAAACTTAAGCCTTCTACTAAGATTTACTTATCAATATTAGCATCATCTACGCAAGAATTTTCTTCCTCTAGCTTCACTCTCACACACACTTGTGCAATCACCCTTCTGTGCCTCTATTCCACCTTTCTCTTTGCACATACTTCTAAATTTTGGCTCTATGCCCCCTTAAATAGGTTATTTTGGCTTTGTTACTTTCTATGATCACCATAGATCTTAGGGTTTGTGATATGGTTCATCAAGTTCATTATGTATGTTTGTCTTCCTTCTTTTCTAGAAACTTCTCATTCATCAAATTTGATCATAGTTATTATACATTATCCTCTCCCTGAATTAAATGATCCAACTCATCAATCTTATCTTCAACATAGTTTCCATATCCTAAGAAATTAACCGAGTTAGCTAGAAACCATGGTTCCTCAAATACATTCAAAATACTATCAATTAGCAATCACTAAGTTCTGACTCTCGATCATCACTAAATTGCTTGGCATCAACTAGCATACTCATTTGATATTGATTCTCGGTCAACAATAAATTTTTCTCGGCACTAACTATGGCTTGGTTGACACTAACATCAGTCGACATTCTTTGATCTTTTTAGTTTATTGCTTAGTTAAGCTTTACATCAATGATATAAACAATCTCTTTGTTTTGTCAAAGTCTAACTAATTAAATGTCCATTGTAACTTTCTTTTCATAACTCAACCTTTCCTTTAGGTGCTTGTGTTATGAGAAATTTCTCAAATCCTCTTTATTAATCAAATAGAGATGACATTTACATCAAATAGCATCATGTATCATCAGTAGATTTGACATTAATGACAAAAAAAAATTGTTCCAATTGAAATTTTCCAACAAAAGGAACAGGGTGAAGAAAACCCTTATGTAGCCCAAGACCAAAGTCTTGTAAATGTATGGTTTCCCAAAATGGGACTTGAAGAGGGCATTACCTCTTTTATAGAGAATTTCTAGAGGGCATGCTCCCTATTATAGAGAATTTAAATTATGTTAACAAATTGAGAGATTTCTCTTCTGAAAATATACATAATTGAATGAGAGCAAAAGAAAGGTGGAGTTTCATCCTTGAGGACTGGAGGAAGAGAGCTCAAGTGATGTTGTCTATCCACATATCCACTTGTAAAGTGATAAATACAGAAACACACAAGTCTTTCTTTCACTGAAAAAAGTTAGCTCAGAATAACCCAAATCTAAATAATTAGCTCTATTAGGGAGAAGACATGGAAGTACTATACCCAAGCATGCTAAAACAAAAAGAAGACCTTAAGAAGGGCTTGTTGAAGAGCCCTGTAGAGGTGTCTCACCCTATACTTAGATAAGAAGGCTTTAAATTATATCCAAATCAAAATTGCATTACAAAATATAAGCAAAAATCTCTTCTTGACCATGCAACAAAAAGCAAACCAGAAATTGAAAGAAAACTGGAAAGCCACAAACCACAAAGAAATTTCACCTATGGCATGCCCAATCTATCCAACCTATTACTGGGGGTAGATATAAGACAATTCAACTTATAGACCATTCATTAATATTATAAAGGTAAAAATGATCATTTCTATTATTATGATACTAACTGACCATGGTTTAAAGGCCCTATCTAAAATTAAGGAATCAACCATGTTGGTGTTAAAGTTATAGATAAACTAAACCTAGCCAGACTACATGATGAGTAAAACTTGCAACACTTAACCATAATTATGGAAGAAATTATTTTAAGAGAGCCCTTTAAGATATTAAAATTTATCCTTTCTTAAAATAGAATCAAAAATGTTCAAACATAAAAAGATAACCAGTAAGCATCATTCCCACTGAGATATTTATCTCTCATTTATGATGGTTAAATCTACTTATAATATTCAAAATTAAACAACTATCCAAACCATAAGCATATTATTAAAAAAAAAAAATGAAATTTATAAGACTTTAGCAAAAAATCAAAGCTTTGATCATAGTTTTGTCATATAAGTCATACTAAGGGATATTCTAAACACAAAATTATCAAAATTAAACTTAGAGGATTATTAATCCTTGAAAGCTTTATGGGGGTCTTCAATAGTAGCTCTCAAGGACCTCTCATAAAGAATCCCCTCCTTTTCAAAGTAGTGCTTCGGCAAGTCCAAATTGATGGGGTCCAAGATAGAGAAGAAGGAGAACACTAATGTTTCTCAAGTAGACCTCCTTGTCTTCCCAAAAGGCCACTAAATCGTCTGTAAAAATTATCAAATAAGTATAGACAAGTTCCCCCTGCTATAAAGAAAATTGTAATTAGCTTCAAGGGAATAGAAAGATCCCCTCTAATATTGACTAGGAGAGTGTCAAGATCTCCTAGCATTTGGTCTTCAAATACTTCATGATATAGACTAGCTATAAGCTCATTGTCCACATAGAAATGGCAGACTACTACTATGAACATAGAACTAATATCTACATTAGAGCCAAACCTATTTGGACAATTGATATACTAGGCTCCTAAGCATTGAAGAACCACTATCACCATTACCTTATTCTTGACAGAGACAAGCTTTATAATTCTTTCAATCTTGATAAGCTTGTTGAAAGCCATAAGCTGAGTAGGAGACATTAGCTTAATAGGGGTATTCGTAATTTTTCTTATGCAAAATAGATCAACATTTCTCAATATATAGAGGGATGCCAAATAATAAAGGCTCACACAAAGAATGAAGTAATGCATGCATGAAAAGTGATTGTCACCCTGTTTAGGCATTAAATAAGTATACATTGAAAGTACATCCAAGATTTAAATTACATAAATAAAGATTTCTTTGGGTAAGTGATTAAAGATTGTGAAGTTATTTAGGAGCTTCCAAGAAAGAAATCAAATAACCTCAACATTATAAACTACAGAAAGGTCCTATACAAAAAGGATTAAAAAATTATACAATAGGAAAATGTTAGATAGAATGGGATTAATGTCCCTTTAAAAGTAAAAGGTTGATTTTGAAATATAAAAAGAAACTCAACTAAAAAATGATAGAGTTAGAAGGAAAAGTATAGAAGTAAAAAGTATCAAAGAGGAAACCCAAAAGAAACAAAATACAAACGATGGTTAAAAAACTAAGTGAGAAATAATGAAGGATTGACAAGAGGGGAGAATTTGAAATTCCCTCATAATACCACAAAGGCCTTATGGGCCCTCTAACCAAATTCTTTGAATAATACTAGTTCTATTTAAGCCATCAACTTCTTCATTTGCCAACTGATGTGCCAAAGGTATTACCTTTTCTATAGATGTGATTAAGTGTAGTTTGCTTGAATTATTGAAGGAGCTCTAATGTTTTTTCAAACAATGATTCCAATTTCAAATTAGGTATGGAGCCTTTTCAAAGGGCATTAATGATGATGGTTGAATCCCCCTTAATTTCAATGTTTTTGAGATGGAAAATTGAACATAGTCACAGGCCTTCCACAAGGGCTTTTAACCCTACCTCATTATTAGATGTATTTATAGAATTTGATCAAGATGTCTCCTTTGTGATTTATAATACAACAACTAGTGATAGCAACCCCTAGGTTCCCCCGAGAAGCTCGAGTAAAATTCATTTTCACCCATTCCTTTTGGGAAGGGGACCAAACACAATTCTCCCTACCACTTTTGGTCTTCTCTTTCCCAATAAAGGGCGGAAGTTTAAGGCCCAACCACCTATAAACCAACCCAAATAAATAAACATGTTTTTAAAATATTTATTAAAAAAGGAATTAATTATGAAGGGGTTAATACCCCCCACCCACCACACCTTGGTCATGTGCTATTAAAGTTTGTGGGTTGTACTTGGCAACTGCACGTTTGCCAAAGGTAGGCATGATCTACCAAGAGAAAACCCTAGGGGGGTGTCTTAAAAGTGTTACCCACCCCTTATTTAAGGGTTTTGACTTTTTCAATAAAGCTATGATTTTTTTTATTAAAATAAATTTAATTCAAAAATATTAATAAGTTTAAACATATAAATTTAATAAAATTTAAATATATAAATGTGTAATATAATATTAATATAACATATATTATATATTTTTATAATATAATATTTTTATATAATATTATTTTATATAATATATATTATATATTAAATATATTTTTTTAATTTTATTTTTTATAGATAAAATGTATCAACCCTTAGAAACATATGGTAAATATGTTAATTTTATTAAGAAGTATAATTTAAATAGTATTTTTAGTAAAAATATTGTGTATTTTTTGAAACAAATAATATATTAAATAATAATATATTATGAGTAAATTTAAGTATTTATGTTTTTAAAATTATTAATTGGCTTTTTATTATTCAATGATAGAGTTATGTTAATTGATTGGAAAATTAATATTTATTTACTAAGTCCTAACGAAGTTGCACATGAACACTTAGGTAAACAATTTGATTTTGTGTGTTTAATTCATTTTGATAATTTACTTTTGTTACTTGGGGGTTTAGTAAACCAATTAGGAAAGTAAAACCAGAGGCTCAAAGTTATATTTTTCATTGATGTATTCAATTGCATGTTTTGTTTGTGTGCCCTTAATGACTTTGATCATTATTCTCAACCAGCTTGTTAAACTTAAGTGAATTCTTAGAATTATATTGTGATGTTTTGGTTTGAAAATCTTCAAAAATATATAGTTAGTTATTCTGGAACAAAATTGATCAATAAACCTATTTAAGACCTCTAAGACTATCTCTTAAATCATGAACCTAGGGTAGGTAATCTAGGTGTGTAGAGGGGGAGTGGCTTACAGTGGGGGTCATCCCACTAAGTGGACAACCATGGAAGGTCATTGCAATTTACTTAACTTAAGTGATAAAAAACAATAATGGGGTCTAAAATAGAATTTTTTTTTAAAAAATCTTGCTCATGTCTTTAGTGTTTGTAAAGGCTAGGATGGGAGTGGGAGAAGATGCTTGTCTAGATAGAGAGACATTTTGGAAGCATAGTTAGTGACCTTGTCTATATGAGAGGTTGATAATGTCACATAGAAATACTAGGGGAAAGGATCCAACATGACTACCATGTTTAGGGTTGACTCATGTCATGACACTTTCCCATTAACATCATAGGTTTCCTATATTTGTTGTGCTCTAAACCCTAATGTTATCCCCAACTGATAGTGTTATTAATGTATGTGAAAGAGTCATATCAGTTGTTATGGTGTCATTGATGTCAATCCTTAGTTGGTTAGACATTATGCTATTTAATTAGAGTGTCTTATCATTTGATTGATGAAGAGGATTTGAAGAAAGTATGATTTTGTAAGTGTTGATAAGTGTTTGGTATTCAATGGGCACTTAAATGAGTTAGTCTTGGATAGTATAATGTTGGTTTGATTATTTGATATAATTTGATTATATGTTGGAATCATGTATTAAAAATATAGTGTGGTTGATGAATAAGGAGCTACAAAATTAACTGAGCTACTATAGTTTTCACCAAGAACCTAAAGAATAAATGAAGGAAACTTATAGTGTCAACCGATAAATTTTAGCGTTAACCAAGTCTAGTGTTGACCGAGCAAGATGTAGTGTTAACTAAGCATGAAAATGAAAAATAGTTTAACAAAATATCTAATATGAGGCCAAAATTTGATAAAAATAAAGATTATTCAAAAAAAATTGAAGATTAGGATGAAGTTTTTAATGAGATCAATGGCTAGAGAAATTCAAACAAGATCTAATGAAGGAGATTTAGCAATTGGAAATGAAGCACATAGTTCAAGGTGGAAGTATAATTCTTGAGCATAGATTCAATGAATCTGAACCTGATGAAGATCTAACAATTGTGATTAAGCAAAAAAGCCTAAAAGATCTACAGGAACAACATTTTATTCTCTATTAAGGGATGGAGAAGATGCTTATTATTGTTGATCAAGCTGATGAAGAAAGGGAGAGTCAGAAGGTGAGCCAAGAAGAAATGCATTGTGAAGATCAAGAAAGGAAAGTGCTAAGTTGATGTGTGAAGTATGTGAACAAGCAAGACAATGATAAAGCTAACAGATCATTTCATTGTTAATCTCTAATCATTGTACCATAAAATCTCTTAACTGAATGGACCTAATAGTCTTTTGAAATACTATATGGTAACATTCAATAATAATGTTTTGTAAGTCATTTGGAGAGGGCCATTTTTCAGAAGTGTTAGAGAATGAAGAAGGTCTAGATGATATTTGGTGAAAATCCTCTAACAAGGTCACAATATCAATATGTATGTAACCTTTGGCAAGGTTGGCTCCTAACAAAGCTCATTCTACAAGAGTAAAAATTTTGGATTGTTGGTTCCTAGGTGGTTCTTCCCTTTATAGGGTTTCCACATTAAATACTTGTGTCAAAATTGTGTGGATTCTTATTTTATAGAAAAATTATTTAATGTCTACTATTTATTGTTGTAGTTTGGGATAAGCTAAATGTTTACTCTAATACTCAGTATATGAAGTTGACAGTTTGATAAAAGTTTGTATTGTGATGGTAGATATGGTTCTCAAGCTTATAATATGAAAGAGTAAAGTGTTTATGTTGGTAAAAAGTGTATATAATGCCTATAGGATAATTGGTTACAACTAATTTACCCCCCACCACCAGTTATCTAACAATTGGTATCATACTTGGATGCATGAAGAAATATTTTAAAGGGACTTAAGCTTAAGATTCAAAGATGTCTAAAAGAGAGGTACCAAAGCTTAAAAAGGATAACTTTTCTTCATGGAAAAGTAGGATGAGGCTTTATCTATCTTGGATTGGAGATAGTACACTATATTATCTGAAAAAACTAGTACACCCCTCCTAGCCCTCTTATGATAGTTGATGAGATGAACCATAAGAAAGAACACAACAGTTTATGATAGAGATTACTTCAACAATAAATGATGATGAGTTTTATGATGTCAAAGATTGCGCTAATGTTAAAGAGATCTAGGACAAGTTGATACTTGTATATGGTGGAGATCAAAATGTATTGAGAGATAAATTAGGAAGTATAATACACAAGTATGATGAGTTGCATATGAAAGAAGGATAAAATATTGCTCGATATGTGAACTGAATCAAGGAAGTTGTGAGTGTTATCAAAGTTGCTAGAGGTTTCATCAGTAATGAAGAAGTTGTAAGTAACATTCTAAGAACATTATTACCAATTTATGCTATAAGATTATATGCTATTCAATAATTTAGGGCTATGCCTAGTAATGATCTTACTCTTGATGGTTTGATCAGTAGATTGACTACATTTGAGTTAAGTAACTTCAATAATAGTGTACCTAAGATTGAAAATTCTTTCCAATCATCACTAACCATTGGAAGTTCAAAGAAAGAGAAGATTATCAAGGACAAGAGTGATGGATGAAATTGAAACACTACTAGCAAGGAGGCTACTGAGGGGCAAGGGATGATACAAAGGTAAACTACTCCTAATATGTTTTAAATGTAATGAAGTTGGTCATATTGTTGCCACATGTCCTAGCAAAAATAGGAGTGACAAGAAAGAAAAGAAAGAGATCAAATACAAAAAGAACAAGGACTACAAGGATACAGGGAGGAATTCATGCTATATTATTGAGGAGGGGCACACCAAGTCAAACTCTGATAATGAGAATGAAGGTGAAGAAATGGTAAATGTCGTTGCTAAAGAAGATATAGAAGAGGAAAGATATGAGGAGGAAAGAGATCTTATTTATTATGTTAGTAAAAGTGATACATGGATTATTTATAGTGGATGTTCACATCACATGACTCATGATATTAATAAGTTTGATAAACTTGAAGAATATGATAGAGGAACTGCTAAATTTGGAAATGATGCTCCATGTCTCGTGAAAGGTAGAGGTTCAACAATGCTAAATGGTAAAATTTGATGATGCTTATTGGGTTAAAGGACTAAAGTACAACTTTTTTAGTGTTACATAGCTAAATTATATAGGTCATAGATTAGAATTTTAGAACAGAAAGGTAAAGATCTATGATGATGATGCAAACTTGATTTGGGCTAGAGAGAAAATAAGAGGTAACTTATTTTACCTAGAACCTACTATTGGTACGTGTCTATTTTCTAGAATTTAAGATGTGTGGTTATGGCATAAGAGATTGTGTCATGTAAATTTTGAGAATATGGTTAGAGTGAGTAGAAGGAAGAAAATTAGAGGCTTATCATACATGCATAAACCAGATATTATTATGTGAAAACAATGTCAACTTGGTAAGATGACCAAGTCCAGTTGCTCTAGTAAGTCACATTTGTAAGCACACAAAAATGGTCACCTTGACTATGTGCCCTAGTTTCATAATTTATGTCAACTTGAATCAATATTTTCATCATCATTTCCTTTGATCAAATTAAATTATTTGAATTATTCAATTTATTTGAATTATTTAATTAATTATTATTATTTTACATCAATTTTCTTGATTAAATTAGAATTTATTTATTTATTTATTTTAAATAAATGGTTTGATCATCTTTATTTTTGTATTATTTAACTAAAGGAGTTTTCTCCCTTTTAATATAACCCCTCAATTAATTTTATGTGCAACAATTATTATTTCAAAAGAAATATTAAATAACTGTCACACACTTTATTTTATAAGAAAAGGGATTATTTTACATTTAAATTAAATAAAATTATCCCTCATCTTATAATCTTTATGGAATGTTACACTCCACATCTCTTGGTTAAATGATAATTGCACATTCTCTTATTTGGGTCATACCCTTTCATTTCATTTTCATTTTCCCTCCAATTTGGGAATGCCTCTTTGGATTGATATATAAAGGAGACCTCCTCCTTCATTTTGACATCATGATTTCTTATGCTACAATTATTATAGACATTTTTTAAGCTTTCTTGGAGACTTGGAGATATCTTGCATGTCCATGATCATTTGAATCTTCCATTCATTGGATGTACTTGTGAAGACAAAGATCAATGTTCATATGAGAGCCACCACTTCAAACCTTTGAAAGTCTTTTTACATTGATGATAGGAAGCTATGAGTTGATTCTTGAGATCTTTCACTTTCATGGTGTTATTTTGAAGGACTCCGAGTGTAAGGATTCATAGAAGTGTGTTTGCTATCTGTTCACATTTTTCACACACAACATTCATCTAATGATATTATCAATTTGGTACATATTGATTTGTGTGGTCATATGAATTTTCAAAGGTACTGTGGAAATAGGTATTTTATACTATTTATTGATGATTATTCTAGAATGATGATAGTTTTGTTTCTAAAGTTGAAATATGATGCATTTCAAATGTTCAAATAGTATAAGGATATATTTGGAAAGGAAACTAGTAAATATTTGAAATGCTTAAAGATGTGATAAAAGTGATGAAGTTGTGTATGATGAATTCACTAACTTTTATGTTGAGTATGGAATTAATAGACAACCATATGCACTGAGGACTCCACTATAGAATGGGATTTTAGAGAGAAGGAATAGATCCATTGTTGATTGTGCTAAAAAAAATACTGATTGCAAAAGGAGTTGCACAAATATTTTGGATATAGCTTGTAAGTATTGTTGTTTACACCCTCAACCAAATTTTGTTGAATAAGCGAACAAACAATATATCATATAAATTCTAGTATGGTTATACAGTGAATGTAAGTTATTTAAAAATATTTTGAAGTAGATATTATATTCATAAAAATGCAAGCAATGGGAATTTCGATTAAAAAGTTGATGAAGGTATATTAATAGGTTACTCTACTAGAAGCAAGGCTTACGAATGTTTGAACAAAGTGACTGACACATTGATTAAAAGTGCAAATTCTAGAATTAATGAGTTTTCATATAAGAATGATGAGGAGAGAAAGAAGGAACTTGAGAACTACAAAAAATATGTATGTGTCTATGATGATGAACTTGCTATTGTACTTGAGCACCAAACCAATTAATTTTAGTGGTAGATTGAGAAATGACAAAGAGTTGTTGAGCAATATTTTGTATTACCCTATAGATAGATAAATCGGAGCAAAATATTGAGCCACAACTGAGTGAAGATAATGTTGGAGATCACAAAGATGAACTTGTCTTAAAAAAGTATGTGAGAAAGAATAACTCACAAGATAAAATAATTGGAGACAAGAGTGTTGGAATCATGAAAAGAAGTAAGGTAAAGGACAATACATCTTTGATAGTTGAATTTGAGCCAAGGACTATGAAATTTGTACTTGATAATGAGGACTAAATCATTTCTATGAATGA
Source organism: Cupressus sempervirens (assembly GCA_028749045.1). Lineage (NCBI taxonomy): Eukaryota > Viridiplantae > Streptophyta > Pinopsida > Cupressales > Cupressaceae > Cupressus > Cupressus sempervirens. The sequence goes on along the minus strand of CM053791.1, from coordinate 356,663,225 downwards.
GAAAAAAGATCAAATTAAGAAGAACAATTAATGGACACTTGTACCAAGAACTAAGAACAAGAATGTAATTGGAGCCTAGTGGATATTTAGGAACAAACTGAATGAGAAAGGTGAACTTATGAGGAATAACAATAGACTATTTTGTAAAGGTTACACCAAAGAAGAAGGTATTGATTATGGTGAGACCTTTGCACCTATATCTAGATTGGAAGGAATCAAAGAACTTTTGGCTTATGCAACTTACAAGAGATTCAAAGAATACCAAAGGGATGTTAAGTCTATATTTTTTAATGGGTTACTAGAAGAAGAGATATACATTGAACAAATAGAAGGATTTCTAGAGCCAAATAAAAAGCACATGGTATGCAAACTAGATAAAGTGGTGTATGGATTGAAGCAAGAACTAAGAGAATGGTATGAATGGTTGCATTCATATCTTATTAAGATTGGATTTGTTAGATCAAGTAAATACAATAGCTTGTACTTGAGAAGTGACGTGGAGAACAAGGTCCTAATAGTTGAAATATTTGTTGATGACATAGTAATATTTGGTGGTAATGATTTGTTGAGAAATCATTTGTTGATCAAATGAGAAAAAAATTTGAGATTTCTATGTTTGGTGAGACCAAATTTTTCATTAGTGTACAAGTTCATCAAACACAAGGTGGTATATATGTGACTCAGTCTAAGTAAGTATAGGAAATGTTGAAGATATTTCATATGGATGAGTCAAATCCAATTGGAACACCCATGGACACTGAATGCAAATTATCTAAGGAAGACAACATTGCTGAAGAGAATGATGAATCAATGATTATAAAGTTACAATATGTTATACACAACAGACCTGATATTGTACATGGAGTTAGAGTAGCTGCAAGATTTTTATTTAATTGTAAGGAGACACATATGACTGCAATTAAGAGGATATTCATATATTTGAAAGGAACTAAAGATCATGGACTTTGGTATAAACAAGAAGGTGATTTTGAGCTGAGAGTTTATACTGATATTGATTGGGTAGTAAATGTAGACGACAAAAAGAGAACTAGTGGTGGAGCTTTCTTTTTAGGAGAATGACTAATTACACAGTTGATCAATAAATAAAGTTATATATCTCAATCTATTGTTGGATGTGAGTATGTTGATGTTGCTATTAATTATTCAAGTATTGTTTGGATCAAGAAAATATTGAAAAATATGCAAGAATTTGCTGAACTTGATACTATGTATTGTAACAACACAAGTTCTATAAAAATGTCAAATAATCATGTGATGCATGCAAAAAACAAGCACATATCTATCAAGTATCATTACTTGAGAGAACAAGTTCAAGAGAGCGATTCAAGAGAAACAAGTGGGACTCAAGTATGTGAAGTCTAAGAAGAAAATTGTAGGTATATTCACAAAATGATTATATAATAAATTTTTGAGTATTTGAGAGGTAAGTTAAGGGTCCTTCCCATATCCAGGATTCAATAGGAGAATATGTATGTTGTGTCAATTCATGGATTGTTAGAATATATTAGTGGAGTTGATGCAAGATTTCACTTTTTAGGGACTATTTCCTTAAGTTATGAAGGTAAATGTAATGAAACCAGAGAAATCAGTACATGCAAGGTACAAGGTGTTACTACAATATTTTATAGGCTTCTCATTGAAACTTATGTTATTATTGACATTGTTTTCAAAGGGGGGGTGATTGGATGTGATTAGAAGAATGATTATGAAACAAGAGTGATTGCAAGATTATTGTCAAAGGTAGGAGTCATAAATATGTATTCAAGATAGTGTTAGGCTAGAGGAGTATGCCCAAAGGAGGAGAAAATGTGGAGTTGAAGAACTTGATGTTAAACCTTTTGCACAGAACCTGAATGAAGTCATAGAGTTGAAGATGTGTCAACATTTATGTTTATTATTTCATAATGTTATGTTATGTAATATCTTATGTGTTTATGTGTTTCCATCAATACCAAAGGGGGAGACATTTAGCCCCAACTAACAATATTTTTTGTGTTAAAGTTGTAGCTTCAGTTGAATTAAAGGATAGTAAATCAATTATATTTTTGAATTGTGGTTATATATGTGTACACACACACACACACACACATATGTAAATATACTTGGTGATTAAATTTATTTATTTACTAATAATGCTTCTCAAGTCATATCAAGCTTCTCCTTTTAAGTATAAACTTACTTGATAATATGCATGGTTTGTCCGAGCATTCAATAAGACTATCAAATGGATTATTATCAGTGTTCACTTATGGGTGAAGTTAATATTTTTTATGATAAGTCATGTCTAAAAGATCAAATTTCAAAAATTGGATATAAGGTTGATGATAAAGAATTATCCCTGATATCTCTCAAAGGATTACCTTTGTCTTAGGTGTCCTTTATTCAAGGAATTAATGCTCAACCTAATTTTCCAAATCTTGACCAACTTAAGAATGATTGTGCACAAGAAGAATCAAGACTGATTAAAAAAGGAATTGGTCCTAATCAAGAGGAAGAAATTCAAGCTCTTCAAGTTAAAACAAACAATAAAGGGAATAAAAGACACTTCAAATGAAAAAGGGGAAAGGGTAATAAAAACACAAGAAAATAGACATGTCTAAAGTTCAAAAAAATTGTACAAACTCAAAAATATTGTATGGAAAGAAAGAAAATTCAAGTTGTCATAGCTAAATTCAAGGAAGAAAAATCACTCTTCTTTTTATCCTTATCAAGTGAGCTAAACAATAACAAGAGTACTTGGATAATAGATAGTGTATCATCTCAAAGTATAATTGGATTCAGAGATAAATTTGAAACCTTTGAAGTTCACTCTACTAAAGAAGTTACTATAAGGGATAACTCCACCTATCCAGTGAAAGGAATTAGGACCTATTCAATACAACTAAAAAACAAAGTGACTCTACAACTAAAAGATGTTTATTCATACTTGGCATAAAAAAGAATTTGGTTTCCATTTCAAGCCTGGTAGATCAAGGGTATCATATCACCTTTCAAGAAGATAAAGTCATATCCTAGTCTAAGAACTCAAATATTAAGAATACAATCACCATAGGCTTTAGAGATGGAAGTTTGTATAAACTTTACAAATCTCAAAATATAGCATTAAACCATGTAGTTTCAAACTCTAATAAAATTTGGCATAGAAGGCTTGACCATCTTAATTTTTGTGCTTTGTCATCTATAGAAAGGATTGTAATAGGCCTACCTAATCTAAAATCTGATCATATTGGAACCTGCAAGGGATGTGCCTTAGGAAAAATACTAAATCATATTTTCCTAATAGTGAGCATAAATCTAAAATTGTGCTTGAACTTATTCACACTAACTTATATGGTCCTATATCAATACTTTCACTAGGAGGTTTCATGTATTATGTAATTTTTATAGATGAATTCTCCATAAAAACTTGGATTTACTTCCTAAAACTTAAGGAATCAAATGAAGTATTATTAAAATTCAAAGAGTGTAAAGCATTAGTCAAAAATCAAATTGGGAAGGAAGTCAAGACACTAAGATTTGATAATGGGGTGAATACAATTTTATAACTTTAAAGAATTCTACACTTTTGTTAGGATTAAGAGGGGGTTTACAGTAGCTTATAATCCTTAATAGAATGGACTAATAGAAAGGATAAATAGAACTATAATAGAATCTACTAAAGAAATGATGCATGATCAAAATCTCCACATCTCATTCTAGGATGAAGCTTCAAATATAATACTATACATCCAAAATAGATGTCCCCATTCAATCTTATAAATATAACTTATAAAGAAGCCTTTACATGAAACAAACTAGATTTAAGTCATCTAAAATCTTTGGATGTCCTGCATATATTCATGTCCCTAAAGAAAAGAAATCCTTATTATGACCCTCTAGGAAGAAAGGCATATTCATTGGATATAGAGAATCCTCCAAAGGTTTTAGAGTTTACATTCTAGGACAAAGAACCATTGAAACCAATAGAGATGCTAAGTTTGCTAAAGAAACTGCAAATAGTCTCTCTTAAAACGTTGAAGAATCAAACTAGGAATTGATTAATCACAAAATTAGATGAAAACCCTGTAATTAAAAATCAAAGGGATAATTGTTTAGAAGAACATGAACCCTTATCTTCAAATGCTTGAAATGTCGAAATCTCTAACAGCAAGAAAGGCCACTTTGAGAAAGGAAGATGAGTGAAGAGAATAATGTAGAACCTAATAAAATCTTTAGAGATAGTAATAGACTAGAAGTCATTCATGCTATGTTTCCCTTATATTTGAACTTATCAAATCTGACATTTTCTCTAGTTTCTTGATACACCTTTGTTAGAACCATTATTGCCATTGCAACATCCAAAGGATGGAAGATACATCCAATGGACATCAAGATTGGATTCTTGAATGGGGTTATTGATGAAGAATTATATTTAGAGCAGCCAGAAGGATTTATCACTCATGATAAAAACTCTTGTGTGTGTGTGTGTGTGTGTGTGTGTGTGTGTGTGTGTGTGTGTGTGTGTGTGTGTGTGTGTGTGTGTTTGCATGCGTGTGTGTATGTTCAATTAAACCTCTTTTGATGTTAAAAGGATTACTATCTTTCATATGTGAATTATGTCATGAAAGGTGATGATCTTTCATTGATATATTTGTAAGGTTGCTATTGTAAGGTGATGATATTATCAATAGCTTGACTTTTTTTCATGATAAACTCAGTAAGTTGTTATCCTAGATTGTTAGAATTTGTGATAAAAATGAATCATGATAGACTACATTAAATTATTATTCTGGACTGTCAAAGATCATGATTCTTGTCATCATAGAGATCATGAAATTTTGATTACTAGTTATCTGATAGACTACATTAAGTTGTTGTCCTAGTATGCCAAAAATTAAATAGCATATTCTCCTAATAAGCACCAACAAGGTTGATGTTAGTGAACATATCAAGAGAATATTAATGATTTAGTCTCCCTTGTTAAGAGCGAGTGTTAAAGTTGTAGCTTCAATCGAATTGAAGCATATAGTAAATTGATTGTATGTATATGTATATTAATGATTCATTCTCCCTTGTTGTATATATACATACATATATATAAATGTATAAATATATATATATATTATACGTATATATATACATATACATATATATATATATGCACACACACATATATATGTATATATGTGTGTACATATATGTATACATATTCATGTATACACACACACACACACACACACACACACACACATATATATATATGTATATGTATATATGTATATATATATGTATGTATATATGTGTGTATATATATATGTGTGTGTGTGTGTATATATGTGTATATATATATGTATGTATATGTGTATATATATATGTATATATATATGTATATATATATGTATATATATGTGTATATATATGTATATATATATGTGTATATATATGAATGTATACATATATATACATATACATATATGCATATAGATATATACATACATACATATATATAATACACACACATATATATACTTCATGATTAAATTAATTGATTTACTAATAATGTTTAACAAGTTAGATTGGGCTTCTCCTTATAACTCTAGACTTACTCGATAATATCCATGTTGTGTTCGAGCATCAAATAAGACTATCAAATATATTATTATTGGCATTCACTTATAGGTGAAGTTAAGATTGTTTTATGGTAATTCATGTCCACATAGGACATGGCCATAGTGATGTAGGAGAATCTTGGGTTTGCTTCATGACTACTTTGGAGTTCATACAAAGAGGCTCAATAGTTGCTTTGGAGGGTGCTTGGACTAGTACCCAGTCAAAGAAGGAGTCATGCTCAGTTACTTTTGGGTTTAGTGTTGGCCAAGTAGCTCGGTCTTTGAAGGGAGCTTGGCATTGTCTTGGAGCTTGGTATGGCCTTAGAGCTTGGCATGGTCTAGGAGCTCGGCATGCTCTGAGAGCTTGGCATTGCTTGTGGTTTTGCTAACACTCATCTTGGTTTCTCTGGCACTCAGCTTGGTCTTAGTTCATGTTGGTGTTGAGTTGTTTGTGAGCTGACCTTGGCATTTAATTTGTGTAGGGGTATTTAATTTGTGTGTAGCCAACTTGTGTCTTAACATATATTTAATGTAATGGATTTATTTTAGTTTTTAATTACTAGGCCAACTTGTACCTTAGTTGGGTATAAGTAAGGAGTCTTGTGGAGTCTTTAAGCATTCATTCATTTGGAGGAGTGACTCTGGAGAGTAGCTAAAGAGTAAGTTTTTTCCTGAGTCTCTAGATAGAATGTTGAATGTGAGGTAGTTTATAGTAGGATTGTGGAGGAGTTTTGATTTTGTGAGCAGAGCTAGAAGCTAAGGCTTGGGAAACTAGGAGATTGCTTAGTGGGCTTACGAACACAACTTTAGATCTTCCTTGGACATTTCTACTAGAGTGTGGATCTGGACTAGCTAGGATTTGAGTTGGATCTTGTAGGATCTCATAGAACTATTTTTGAAATTTTTGTTGTATTTGGCCCTAACCTAGAAGGCCTTATAACTGGGCATATTGCATATAAACAGTTATTTATGAGTAAAGAAGTTGATTTTCGGTATCAAATCTTGCAATATTGTCACTTTGTTGTTTTGTTTTTGCTATGTGGTTATTTTTTGGGGGCTAAGACATCTCCTTTGGGGATTCTCCTACCTTTCATTGTGTTAGGTGGTATTAGAGCGAAGGTTATTTTTGAGTGTGTCGACAGACCGCCAAAGCTAAGCTAGTTTACACCAAGACCTTGGGTTGGAGAAGTTGATTTGAGAAGATCTTTATTTGGTGGTGGATAGTTCTTTCTAGAGTCCTAAATAAATTGGCTGTGAGGTGGAAAATCATGGTTCTTACTTATAATTGTAGAGGACTTGCAAATGGATTGATGGATGCAAGATTGATCTTATTGAGACATGATCGCAAAGAGTTTATGTATTACAAATCTATGTTCCTAGACTTGTGATTTGGTTCATGATTGTTTGTGTGAGGTGGTAGGTTGTGATTTGACTTGAAAACAATTTGGGTTGTCACAAGGAGTGTGGGAAAGATTTGTTTAGAGGATTTGCAAAAATTCTATGAGGTGGCTCCAAGAGGATTGGACCCTAAGTTGATTATGAATCTTCATGATGTGGTGGAGAGGAGGCTTTCTGATATGCCTACTAGGTTTGAATCTAGCTTGGTTGATAGAGTTAAGGAGGGGTGAGGAAGGCATTCCATAGATGTTTACAGAGCTGGAGTCTACTGATCCAAAAGAGAGTTGTCTGGTTGGTTAAGATACTTGTTTGAAAGAGGAGATGGTATAACAACATCAAGGTGGAAGAGGATGGTTTTTTTATCAATTTGTGGAGTATGATATAGAACCTACAAAGAAACTTGAGGTTTTTGCTAAGGATATTCCTAACCTTGTTGGTGTTGGTATAGAGATTGGTTTTCATGATCAGCCAATTGAGAATGACATGGAGATTGCAGAGCACTTGGTCATGGATGATATGGTTGTTTTTGGTGGTGAATTGTGTATTATAGAGCATCTTGTTGTGAGCAATAAGATTGTTGGTATTGTGAGTTTGGCATGTGTTGATAGGGATCTACATATTGTTGTTGATGTGGACTTTATTGTTGTTGGTGTGGATTCACTAGTTGTTGTTGTGGATGAGGATTTGTTGATGAAGCATTATGGTGAGTTTGTTCCTAGGAGTGAGCATGTTGATTGGATGGATGAGATTCTAGTGTTTGATAGAATGATGTAGATATGGATGATATGCAGATTGGTTTTTCTATCCTTGTTGGAGTGGAATTTTTGGTGAAAATGATGATGATTGTTGATCTTTCTTTAGGAATTAAAGTGTGGGACACACTTTTCTATTTACCTGGGGAGTATGATGCAGGAGCATCTTAGGTTTTCTTAGTGACTACTTTAGAGTTCATGGGAGGAGGATCAGTAGCTGTTTTAGAGGGTGCTTGGACTAGTACTCAATCGAAGGAGTGGTTCTTGGTCTCTTTTTGGTTTTAGTGTTGGTTGAGTAGCTTGGTCTTTGAAGGGAGCTTGGCATACATTATGGAGCTTGACATGGTCTTGGAGCTCAGCATGGTCTGTGGACCTCAGCATGGTCTTGGAGTTCAACATGGTCTTAGAACTCAGCATGGTCTAGGAGCTTGGCATGGTCTAGGAGCTTGGCATTTCTTGTGATTTTGTTGATACTCATCTTGGTTTCTCTAGCACTTGGCTTGGTCTTGGTGTCGAGTTGTTTGTGAGGCAACCTTAGAATTTAATTTGTGTAGGGGTATATTATTTATGTTGTAGCTAACTTGTGGCTTAACATATATTTAATGTAAGGGATTTATTTTAGTTTTTAATTGCTAGGATGATTTGTGGCTTAGTTGGGTATATGTAAGGGGTCTTGTGGAATCTTTAGGCATTCATTCATTTGGAGGAGTGAGTCTATAGAGTAGCTAAAGAGCAAGTTTTTTCTTGAGTCTATGGATAGAGTACCAGTGAGAAAGTTTACAGTAGGATTATGGTGAAGTTGTGAGTAGATCTATGAGCTAAGGCTTGGGAGACTAGGAGATTGCTTGGTGGGCTTGCGAGCACAAGTTTAGATCTTCCTTGGATTTTTCTACCAGAGTGTAGATCTAGACTAGATAAGAATTTATTTGGATCTTGAGAGATCTTACAAAACTATTTTTGTAATTGTTGTTGTATTTGGCCCTACCCTAAAAGGCCTTACAGCTGGCCATATTGCATGTAAACAATTATTTTATGAGTAAAGAAGTTATTGTTTGGTATTAGATCTTGCAATATTGTTTCTTTGTTATTTAGTTTCCACTATGTGGTTATTTTTTGGGAGCTAAGACATCTCCTTTGGGGATTCTCTTATCTTATACTATGTTAGGTGGTATTAGAGCAAAGGTTGTTTTTGACGTGTAGACAGATCGTCAAAGCTAAGAGAGTTTGCACCAGGATCTTGGGTTGGAGAAGTTGATTTGAGAAGATCTTGATTTGGTGGTGGATATTTCTTTCTAGAGTCCTAAGTACATTGGTTATGATGTGGCAGATCATGGTTCTTACCTACAATTTCAGAGGACTTGCAGATGGATCAATGGATGCAAGATTGATCTTGTTGAGACATAATCGCAGAGAGTTTGTGTATTATAGATTTGTGCTCCTAGACTTCTAATTTAGTTTCTGGTTGTTTGTGCAAGGTGGCAGGTTGTGATCTAACTTAAATATAATTTGGATTGTCACAAGGAAAATGGGAAAGATTTGTTGCAGAGGGTTTGTGAAAAAATTGGGAGATCGCTCTAAGAGGATTGGACCCTGAGATGATTGTAAATCTTTTTGTTGTGGTGGAGAGGAGGTTTTCTAAGATGTCTACTTGATTTGAATCTAGCTTGGCTGATAGAGTTAGGGATAGGGTGAAGAAGGTATTTCATAGATGTTTATCGAGCTAGAGTCGAGCGATCCAGAAGAGAATTGTTTGGTTGGTTAAGAGACTTTTTTGAGAGAGGAGATGGCATAACAACGTCATGGTGGAAGAGGATGGTTTTGTTGATCAATTTGTGGAGTTTGATATAGAACCTGTAGAGCAACTTGAGGTTATTGTTGAGGATATTCCTAACCTTTTTGATGCTAGGATGGAGATTGGTTTTCATGATCAGTTGGTTGAGACTAACATGGAGATTGCAGAGCACTTGGTCGTGGATGATCTAGTTGTTGTTAGTGGTGAATAATGTGTTACAGAGCATCCTGTTATGAGCAATGAGATTTTTGGTGTTGTGAGTTTGGAATGTGTTGATAGAGATCTACATATTGCTATTGATGTGGAGTTTGTTGTTGATGGTGTGGATTCACTAGTTGTTGTTGTGGATGAGGATTTGTTAATGAATCATTATGGTTAGTCTATTACTAGGAATGAGCATGATGATTGGATGGCTGAGATTTTGGTGTTTAACAGAATAATTTGGATGTGTATGATTTTTAGATTTCTTTTCTTGTCCCTGATGGAGTGGAAGCCTTTAGTGAAGATGAAGATGGTTGTTGATCTTTATTTAGGCATCAAAGTATGGGACACACATTTCTATTTACCTAGGGACTGATGCAGGAGCATCTTGGGCTTTCTCGATAACTACTTTGGATTTCATGGGAGGAAGTTTGATAGTTGCTTTGGAGGTTGCTTGGACTAGTACTTGGTGAAAGAAGGAGTGGTGCTCAATCTCTTTTATGTTTAGTGTTGGCCAAGTAGCTCGATCTTTCAAGGGAGCTCAGCATACACTATGGAGCTTGGTGTGGTCATGGAGCTCGGCATGGTCTTGGAGCTTAGAATGGTCTGGGAACTTGGCATGGTCTAGGAGCTTGGCATGCTTTGGGCACTCAACATTTCTTGTGGTTTTGCTGATGCTTGGCTTGGTTTCTCTGGCACTCAGCTTGGTCTTGGTCTTGGTTTTTGTTGGTGTCAAATTATCTATGAGCTGACCTTGGAATTTAATTTGTGTATGGGTGTTTAATTTTTCTTGTAACCAACTTGTGGATTACATATATTTAATGCAAGGATATATTTTAGTTTTTAATTGCTAGGCCAACTTGTGGTTTAGTTGGTTATAAGTAAGGGGTATTGTGGAGTATTTAGGCATTCGTTTATCTAGAGGAATGATTCTAGAGAGTAGTTGAAGAGCGAGATGTGTCCTAAGTCTATGGACAAAGTGTCAAATGTGAGGCAATTAACAGCATGATTATCATAGAGTTGCAAGTTTGTGAGAAAAGCTAGGAGTTGAGGCTTGGAAAGCTAGGAGGTTTCTTGGTGGGCTTGCAAGCACAAGTTTAGATCTTCCTTGGACGTTTCTATTAGAGAGTGGATCTGGACTAGCTAGGATTTGAGTTGGATTTTGACGGATCTTGTAGAATTATTTTTGTAATTGCTATTGTATTTGGCCCTAACTTAGAAGGCCTCACATCTAGGCATATTTCATGTAAATAGTTATTTTATGAGTAAAGAAGTTCTTGTTTCGTATCAAATCTTGAAATATTGTTTATTTGTTGTTTTGTTTCGATTGTGTGGCTATTTTTTGGGTGCTAGGACATCAAGTGGTATTAGAGCAAAGGTTGTTCTTGAGTGTGTAGACAAATCGCCAAAGTTGAGGTAGTTTCTACTAGGACCTTCCGTTGGAGAAGTTGATCTAAGAAGATCTTGATTTGGTGGTGGATTATTCTTTCTGGAGTATTAGATATATTAGTTGTGAGGTGGTAGATCATGGTTCTTACTTACATGTGTGGAGGACTTGCAGATGGATCAATGGATGTAATATTGATCTTGTTGAGACATGATCACAGAGAGTTTTTGTATTGTAGATCTATATTCCTAGACTTGTGATTTGGTTCTTGATTTTTCGTGTGAGGTGGTAGGTTGCAACCTAGCTAGCAAAAAATATGGGTTGTCACAAGGAGTGTGGGAAAGATTTTTTACAAAGGGTTTGTAAAAATCTTGGGAGATGGCTCTGAGAGGATTAGACCCTAAGATGATTGTGAATTTTACTGATATGGTGGAGAGGAGGTTTTCTAAGATGTCTTCTCAGTTTAAAGCTAGCTTGGTTGATCGAGTTAAGGATCGGGTGAGGAAGGCATTATGTAGATGTTTGTGGAGCTAAACTCTACTAATTTGGAAGAGAGTTGTCTGGCATGTTAAGAGACTTGTTCAAGAGAGGAGATGGCATAACAAGGTTGAGGTGGAAGAGGATAGTTTTGTTGATCAATTTGTGGAGTTTGATATAGAACCTATAGAGAAACTTGAGGCTCTTGTTGAGGATATTCCTAACCTTTTTGATGATGGGATGGAGATTGGTTTTCATGATTAGTTGGTTGAGACTGACATGGAGATTGCAAAGCACTTGGTCATGAATGATATGGTTGTTGTTGGTGGTGAATTATGTGTTATAGAGCATCTTGTTGTAAACAATGAGATTGTCGATGTTGTGAGTTTGGCATTTGTTGATGGAGATCTACATATTGATGCTGATGTGGAGTTTTTTGTTATTTGTTTGGATTCACTAGTTCTTGTTATGGATGGGGATTTTTTGATGAAGCATTATGGTTAGTTTCTTCCTAGGAGTGAGCATATCGATTGGATGGTTGAGATTCTAGTGTTTGACAGAATGATGCAGATGTGGACGATGTGCAGATTAGTTTTCCTATCCCTATTAGAGTGGAAGCCTTTGGTAAAGATGAAGATGGTTGTTGATCTTTCTTTGGGTATCAAAGTATGGGAAACACTTTTTCTATTTACCTGGGGAGTCTAATGTAGTAGCATCTTGGGTTTTCTTGATGACTAGTTTGGATTTCATGGGAGGAGGCTTGGTAGTTGCTTTGGAGGGTGCTTGGACTGGTACTCGGTTGAAGGAGTGGTGCTTGGTCAATTTTGGGTTTAGTGTTGGTCGAGTAGCTCAGTCTTTGAAGGGAGCTTGGCATACACTATGGAGCTCAGCATGGTTGTGGAGCCTAGCATGGTCTTTGAATCTCAGCATGGTCTTGGAGCTCAGCATGGTCTTGGAGCTCGACATGGTCTAAGAACTTAGCATGCTCTAGGTGCTTAGCATTGCTTGTGGTTTTGCTAATGCTCAACTTGGTTTCTCTGGCACTCATCTTGGTCTTGGTTCCTATTGGTGCTAAGTTGTCTGTGTGCTGACCTTGGCATTTAATTTGTGTAGGGGTATTTAATTTGTGTTGTAGCCAACTTGTGGCTTAACATAGATTTAGTGTAAGGGATTTATTTTAGTTTATAATTGCTAGGCCAACTTGTGACTTAGTTGGGTATAAGGGGTCTTGTGGAGTCTTTAGGAATTCTTTCATTCAGAGGAGTGAGTCTGTAGAGCAGCTTAAGAGCAAGTTTTTTCTTGAGTCTATGGATAGAGTGCCAAATGTGAGGTAGTTTACAGCAAGATTGTGGTGGGGTTGCAAGTTTGTGAGCAGAGCTAGGAGCTGAGGCTTGGGAAACTAGGAGATTGCTTTGTGGTCTTGTGATCACAAGTTTAGATCTTCCTTGGACGTTTCTACTAGAGTGTGAATCTGGACTAGCTAGGATTTGAGTTGGATCTTGAGGGATCTTGTAGAACTATTTTTGTAATTGTTGTTTTATTTGGCCCTAACTCAAAAGACCTTATAGCCAAGCATATTGCATGTAACTAGTAATTTTATGAGTAAAGAAGTTGTTGTTTAGTATTAGATCTTGCAATATTGTTGCTTTGTTGTTTTTTTTCCACTGTGTGGTTATTTGTTGGGGGCTAGAATATTTCCTTTGGGGATTCTCCTATCTTGCACTACATCACATAGCCATGTAGAGTCATGTCTCTGCATGAGCATGACCCTATAATTTCATTCTTAAGACCATCATTGCTTTAGATACAGAAACACAATTAATCAATGACATTGCTAGTATCTTCTGCAATGATTCAATACTCCTCTCATCTGCAATTTTTTAGTCAACATCATCACTCTGGTCTATAATCATGTCAAAAATATAATATATCAGTTTTGTTCTATATTAGTCACTATTTATATTAGACTTCTATGTACAAATATATACATAAATTATTATGTTTAAACTACTACATAATCCTTCTCTACTATATCAAAAATCCAATATTTGCTTATAGTTTATGTATATGACAGTCATATTAGTTGTTATGTTTTCATTGATGTCAAGCCTTAGTTGGTTAGATATTATGATAATTAAGTAGAGTGACATATCATTTTAATGATGAAGATGATTTAATTGATGAGGAGAATTTGAAGAAATTATGATGATGTAAGGGTTGATATATGTATGATATTTAATGGGCACTTGAATGAGTTAGAATCTAACAATATAATGTTGGTTTGATTATTTTACATGATTTGATTAAGTATTGGAACCATGTATAAGCAATACAATTTGGCTAGTGAATGAGGACCTATAGTATTAATTAAGCTACTACAGTTGTCACCAAGCACCTGAAGAAGAAATGAAGAAAGTATAGTGTCAGCGAGCACTTTTAATGTTAATTGAATCTAGTGTTGACCAAGTGAGATGTAGTGTTAATCGAGCATGAAAAGGAAAATTAGTTTAAAAAAAGATCTAATATGAGGCTGACATTTGATGAAACTAAAGATTGTAATAGTCATGACTCTTCCCCATATACATTGTAGGTTTCATGCATTTGTCATGCCTCTGAAAAATTAGAGTTATCATCTTTAGAGTGTTTTTTGAACAATTGTGTAGAAAACTTTTAGGATTTTCATACTTAGTTACCTGAATGTATCTTGTGGATTGATATCCAAGAAGGACCCAATGTTATCTCCTTAGCATGGTGAGAGTGGACCATTTAGGTTCATGAGGTCAGGTGGTAGTGGATTTTTTATCATATAAGTTTAGATGGATTCATTCCATTGTTAGACGATTACATGATGTATCTACTCATTCATGCTCACCTCACTTGGAGTTGCATTCCTTTCTCTTAATGTATTTAATTCATATATATGTTGTATAATTTAGATCCTTGTGAACATAATGTTTTAAGTTTTCTTGTGCATTGAATGCAATGTATTAAGTTTATTAAATGGAATCAATTTAATCATGTAATTATATTGTAATAATGGTAGATTCAATAAGATGATGTATTTATAATCTTTATGGTTGTATAATAATTCTCTTATTATTGACTTAGACACTTAATTAATCAAACTTAATACATGTAATTTGTTTCTTAGGAAGCTTGAAGAAATGTAGCCTATGTTGGTAACGTAATTATGTGAATGTAATATGTTATCCTTGTTTTGCTTCCACACTCTTTTAAATGATGGTGTATAAAATTTGATAAAGTAAAAGAATATTTAGTCAACTTAGTGACATAATTAGGTTGATTTCTCTGAATTAGGTCAATTTCTTTGAGCCTCTAAGTGGGGCATTACAATACAAAGGTTTCTAGATCTTAGTTTTTATCACTATGTTCTACAAAAGAACACCGTAAATTTTCTTCTCCCAATTTACCAAAAATATAAAACTCAAGAACCAATTTTTCTTTTCAACTTCACACACGAAACCATTCATAATTTCAACAATCAAATCAATTATAGCTTGGCATGCACAAAGAAGACAATATTTTTAGAAGGAAAGATTTGAAAGGTTTTTTGAACCCAACCTCAAGTTTACCAACTAAAATCTAATACAACTCAAGTCAAAAAGTGTGATCCAAAATACTTTTAAGTTGTTCAATGATTCTTTAACTTTAATGTCCAATCATCATAAACCTATAAATACTCACTCACTAAGAAGAGTCCAAAACTTCTATGGAAATTTGAGAATTCCGATTTTTCATAATAGCTCTTAAACTATCTAACCTCCCAAAAAGACCAAAAATAACCATAATAAATAAATTCCAACTCTCTAGAATTTATATCCTCCAAAACCTAAAAAAGGCACACTAATTTATTTATATTAATTTACTTAACAATTGTTCTTTGGTCAAGCTAGCTAACTTTCACCTTTTGATTTGGAACTCCCAAATTAATTCTCTTAACTGGTGTGTATCATTTACATGATTTAATAATTATTAATTTGATTTTTAATTTCACTTCATCTTTTGCATGCACTTTTAACTTGCACAATTATTATTTTAATCCATAACTAAAAGTTATAACATGCTAATTATATTCAACTCATAATTAATTAGTAAATGAATTAACTATGCATAAAGCACCCAATTATCTTTATTATTTAATCAATTTCTCCACTTTTATAATTGAACTTTTAAACTAAATTTTCAAACTGAATAAATATATTTGATTAATTTCTACTTGATTAAATATTCTTGTGTTTTTAATATTTTCTTATTTTAATTAATATAATAATTTTACCATTTAATTGATCTTAATTAATTAAATATCACATACCACAACAAAATACATAACATACAACTAGAAAGAAAAAATATAAAATATAAAATATATAAAAAATAATCAAGGGGGTAAGTTCATGGATTCACGTCACCTTGACGAATCCAAATAGGTAGTTAGTTATATACTCATCCTCCATCCTCATTCTCAGGACAATAATACTCTTAGGTTGAGATTTGGACCTTAACATTATCTTTGTTCTCTAATCGTTGGGATATTGTAGTAGGGCATGCTCATCCTAGCAATTAGGGAAGTTGATGCCTAGTACCTACAATCATGCATAGAAGATGAGCATGTACAAATATGTATGTATGTCTATAATATAAAATGATAAGGAATGGTACATCATGTACAACCTGACATGCAGGTGACTACAATTTCCTCCCTGAATCACAGCAGGGACATCAAGAAAAAATATTAAAAAAACCACGCACACGATACACATGCAAGTATGGGGTAAGTAAAACTAGTAAACTCTGAATATAAATAATATCATTTCTTAAAATATGAGTGTCATTATCATAGAGATAAGTGTAAGTATCAACTGAAAACACATAGCATAACATCGTAGAATAATTATAATCATTAACTAATAACATATAAAGTACCTTCATCATAAGCAAGTAATAACCACTCTCCACTAACATGAATAAAATATTATATACATCAAGGTATTGCATTACCAAGATAATTGAAGAACTATCATGTTCACAAAAGGAGTTAGGTAGAGTCTGAGAACATAACCTATAGTAATGGCAAAGGGACAAGTATTACAAAATCCCATGGTAGGAAATGACATCTTCTTATATGTTTTGATGACTACATGTGTAACACCCCGCTTGGGAACCCAAAAGAAATAAACCTAATATGTTACAAAGTTTACTGAACTTTGTCTTTTCTAAAGTTTATACAACATCAAAGTAACAATGTGGAAGCAATATACATAAACACAATAGTTACACATGCAATTATAATATAGATTTCATTCCTCAAGGGTTCCTTCACATTGAGTCACGTTTAAGATTTTTTATTGATTCTTTAAGTCTTAAGTACAATGTCCAAATCATAAAAATATAACATATTAATCTCATAAGAAAATGCATGAATATGACTGATATAGTGAAATATATCTAATGAATAGCATCCACTACACATGTCACAGGGTATGCAAGAATAGATACAATTAAATTACAAGAAACATGATATCATAGATACATCAACAGAATACAAGTCTCTGAAATAAAAATAAGAATGATAAAGGTACAATTGTGTCCATGAGCATCCAACATTTGTCAATCTGAGGGGGACCCAAATGGTAAGAAGGCACTACCTCTCGACCGTGTGGTTACCTAGTCAGGCTTCCACTCCCACGGTGTAGGAAAGAAAATGAACAATCCACAAACAACTAATCACACCATAAAACATTCCTAGGAAAGGAATCCTAATAGCCAAATCTACCTCAAGGGTAACACAAACTACTCAAGAAGAAAAGATAACCAGAGTTGAAAGAAAACTCATCCACTACCAACAACACATACCAAGTCAACATACATATACCAAGTATATATCGATTACCAAAATCATGAGATAAATTTGATAAAAGATATCCACCTCAAGTCAAAAGACATGTCAAAAGCACAATCAATCACCATCAATGAAAGTAAACACCAACAATAAATACATTCAATCACCATTAATGAAAGTAAACACCAACAATACATACATCCAACAATAAGTACAAAACCAATAATTGCACCACTAGAGGCAAATACAAAATCTAGGTAGGAGACTCAAGCTACATTCTAGGGAGTGTCATCACATGGTCAAACGACTTGAGTTACCCTGGACTGGTCTCTCATTAGACCTTGGACCCTCAAGCATTGAGCTACCCTAGACTGGTCACTCTAGACCCCAGACCCTCAATGTAACACATGCAAAACCAAAATAACCTATCATGGAGATGAGGAAAACTATTCATACCTCTCAATATGTATCATCGCATTCCCATCCTTAGCCTATACAAGCACTCAAGGCATGGGTGAGGCACATCTCTAACTTATCTTTTTAATGTATCTCAAAGAAAAGGGTTAGGCAAGATATTTTAATTACTATGTTATCACTTATTACATAACTTACAATAGGTTACCCTGGTATTGACCACTTTGGGTCTCGAACCTCTATTACAATCCACTCCTAAAGACACATACCTAGACAACCTCCCCTAAGCACATAAATCACAATTGTGTCTGATACGACAACACCCATAATGACAGAACTCAATTCCTTAACAAACAACCCAAAAATAATTTGGTTCTCAAAACCCAAGTCATCATATATGTTCACCAAATAAATCTTATAAACATAAGCCTCAATTTTGAATCATAAAGTACATCTTGACATCTAGTCAAATTAACCATCATGTATTAGAAATCTTAAAAGATGTCTCTAGTACACATCCTATTTTGGCCAGCTAAATAGTTCACATAAAAGCCATCACAAAATAAAAATCTCACATTAAATTTTGAAAACCCATCACAAAAAAAAATACCACAAAACCTCAAATAAACACACATCAAATAATACAAGGTTCCATCAAATGATTTGGATTATATTGTTTTCAGAAGTTTTGTTTGATTATATAAATGATATAAAAGTATAGATAAATTTAGTATGTTAATTATCTAATAAGTTTAGAATTTTTATTATATGTTAAATTAGTAATATTTAACGATAAAGATAAAACATTTTCAAGTTCATAGCATTGAGTTTTTATGCATTTTCCCTATGTAAATCAACTAGTAATTTAAATGTTATAATCTCATATGGAATGAGACAAATCTGCAACCCATATCAATGGAAAGATAATTAAATTTCACACATTTTTTATCATTAGCAGTCCTAAAGAAAATTTCATTTGAATGGTGTAAAATATGAATCTTCCTAGCAGCACTATTCAGATTTGAAGGTTACCAAGTTAGAAGAAAGAGCATAACTTTTGTTTGAATTGTTAGATAATCATGAAAATTAAGATAAGTATTCATAATAGATTTATTTATAATCACAAAGAAGACAATTTCTTAACTATATATTTTGCAAAAGTTATGAGTGATTATTCATGTATCTCTAATTGAAAAATCAAGCTCATATAGGCCTAGTGTTAGCATGACAGTCAATATTTGACCATGTCTATACAAAAAAATCATATATGGTTTTTATATATATTAAATAAAATCCAAATGAGTGTCTAAAATTATCTTTCCATTTTCAACAAAATATATTAAATAAAATTTATAGCAAAATCACATGTTTCAAACCCTCAAACTGACACACAAGTAACTGCAAACAAATTTATTCATAATTAGGAAAACACAAAGAAGACAATCTTTCCAATAAAAATCGCAAATAAATTTTAAAACCCCTAATTTCAAACACCAAGTTGGTTTGTTAAGAAGAAGAAGAAGAAGAAAACCCAATTGTAGACTTTACTCCCAAGCTTTGAAAAAAAAATCTTTTACTTCAAAATTTGAATGCATAACCTATAACTTGTCTCCTAAAATTTATGTTCTAAACTATCTTATTGATCTCCAAAAATATTTTCTTTTAAAATAACTAGAATGACCTCTAAATAAAGAAAAATAAAAATATCAAACTAATAAAACTAAAGATTCTTAAATAAGTAAACTTACAAAAGAAGGAACTCAGCTAAAATAAAGTAATAGTTTTTCTTTGCTTTCTTACATTTTTAAAATAAATAAAATCACTTTATTTATTTTTTAAGAAAAGAAATACATAATTTCTATTTTTTCCCTTCCTTTTAATATTAAATAAATAAATATTCTTTAGTTATTAATTTCTTTTCACATAATAGATTTATCTTTTTATAATCAAATAAATAAATATCCTTTCTTTTAAATTAAATAACTTATTCCCCACTCAAAAATCTTATTTGGATATTATGAATTAGTATGCAATTAAATTTCATATAAATAGTTTTATCATTAATAATAATTAAAGCCCACTAATTATGTGCAACTCTAATTTTATTATCATTGATTAAATATTCATGATAAATCAATATTTAGTCTTTAATATTTTAATTTATCCTTTTTCCAACTTTCAAATCTAGACTTTTTAAATCAAGTCTTTTAAATAAATATTTAATTAATTTAATTTCCTAATTAATTAAATATCCTGATATAATAATTCTTCCTTCTATTTAAATAATATTTTAAAAATTTCAATATTACGTGATTGATCTAAATATCACAATTAAACCTTTTACCAAATAAATAACATAGTCAAATCCACATAAGAAAAACAATTCAAAACCCAAACTCAAACAACATAGACAAAGACAAACTTGCGAGTTTAAAAAGGGGTAGAGAGTCAAATATGAGTCCTCCTTGCAAGACGAGTGTTTAGGCTATGGCTTGGATTGGACCTGATCATTATCTTTCCATTCTTACCATTGAGTTATTGTGATAGAGCGTGCTCATCTTGGCAATTCAGGGAAGTCGATGCCCAGTACTCGCAACCTACATAAAAGACAAGCATGTACATATGCATTTATATAACTAATCTTAGGCAATGGCATGGAGTGTTACATCGTGTAGATCTTGACTAGTAGCTAACTATGACTCCCTCCCTTAACCACATCAAACACGTCAGACAGAAAATTAAAATAGACATGCACATCATACACATGCAAGTATGGGGTAAGTACCATAAGGAATCACGAGTCAACTCATCAAATGCTTAGATATGACAATGCATTACAAACATCATTAGAGACATATCATCTGACATCATTATGAATTCAATCATATTTACTAACTAAGAATCATTAAAGCAACATTAACATGCACGTAATCATAATCATTATACAACACGTGAAATATAATCAACTATGTAATCATAAATGGTATTTTCAAGTAATGAAATAACGTCATACCATATATCTCTAAAACTAACACATGTATGAAATAGGCCTAAAAGAGTTCAACATATATAATGTAAAGTAAACTACGGGTGGGCATTACAACATGGTGGTCATTGTTCCTTCAAAGATTCAAGTCATTAAGAGGATCTCCTCTGTGATAAGATTGTTGATGAGATTTTCACATATGTAGAGGACTACACTTCTTCAGCTATTATTTTTTGTTTTAGGGGATTTTGGCGCTCTCTATCGGATCTACATGATTGGATTTCCAAATATTGGGAACCTATCATTTTGGACTTAGTTCAGATTTACCTTGTGATAAAGGGGCTTTTTTAATGTGAAATTTACAAATGTTGCAGATAGAAATTCCATCTTGTGTCATGGTTTCTCTTGGGAGGAGAGGTTCCCCTTGATAGTCAAACCTTGGTATAAGGATTTTGACCCAATGTCTAAATCCTTTAATAAGATTCCTCTTTGGGTAAGGTTGTCAAATCTTCCCCTTCACTTTTGGTTGGATTGAGTCCAAGAGGCTGTGGGCAAGAACCTTGGGGACTTCTTGTTGGTTGATTCAATGTCTTCCAATGTGTATAGGATGATGTATGCTTGCATTCTTGTGAAGATTGATGTCTCCAAGGAGTTCCCTAAAATGATTTAGTTGGCCTCTCCAAGTGATTCTTGGATTCAACTTCCTGATTATGAGGGTATTCCCTTCAGATGCAGGAAATGCCATAAGATCGGCCATCATGTTGCATGATGCTCCTCTGATAAGGTTAGATCAAAGAAATCACCTTCTTGGTGGTTGGGGGTTTCAGATTATCACTATGCAGTTCAAAAATTATCCACAATTGTGGATGGGTTGGATAGCACTTCATAGAATGAGCTTTCTTTAGTGGAGGATTTTTTTGTCTCTAATGATTCAAATGTTGTCCATAAGGTGATGACCAAGAATGTTGCAGTTGTCTCTTCATCTATTGTTGAAACTAATGATTTGAATGTTATCCCTTTAGTGGCTCTGTTTCATAATGGTGTTGATGTCCCTTCTTCTGTTGTTGTCTAGAACACGAGTGTTGGTGTTGTTTCAGTTGTTTTATCTCCTGCAGCGAGGGTGTTGGTGATTGGTTGTGGGGTTGAATGCCCTAATTGGTAGAAGGCTATTGGGAAGGCGAAGGATAGAAGGACATCAGTAAAAGGAAAAAAAGTCAAGTTCTCCAAACCTTCGTTTGATATGTCTTTATGTTCTCAAAAGACGGGATCGAAATGTAAATCTTGATGGTTAGTATTGTATAAGGTTTCGGGTCCTTTCAAAACTTTTTGCTTGCCTACTCTTTTAGAGGTTGTCCCTTTTTGTATGCTCTCTTGACCTTCTTTGGCATGTTGTTTCTTTGTTGTTTGTTTTGGTTCATTACTTAATGTCTATTTCTATTATAAACTGATCAGTTTCATGCACCCGTTAAAACCTATTTTACTTAATAAAAATATTAACACATCTAATAAGCTCCATCAGGACACCTCTAAATGTGATACTGTTGATATAAGTTGGGACATAGAGAGGAGTAAGATCTTCATCATAGGGCTCATCCAAAGGTGTGAAGGAGGTGGTAATCTTCATTACCCTTTGATTTGGTGGAGAGATAGGTGTTATGTTCACAATCATGTGACATTAGTATCGAACTATCTTTTTCAAAGGGTTGAGTTCACGATGAGTTCACCAAAATGTGAAGGAGGAAATAAAGTAACCCTTAAAGATTGATTGAAGTCTCAAAGGGATACATAACTCCCTTCTAACCACCTCACTTAGTTGGCTAGGAGTATTGAGAAGAGATGGTAAAGAGTTGTTTGATGCAAGAGGTTTAGAAGTTGAGTTTATTTAGAGTTTCAAAGATTGGAATAGGAGTGCATGTATGTGGATGAATTGATCATTGTGAGATTAATTTATTCAATTAAATTCAAATATATGAGGATTAATTACTTAATGCTTATGAATGGTAAATAGATGATGTGAGTGGATCTCTAGTGTATTTAGGGTGCATAAATGTGAATTCAAGGCACTACTAGACAAATTGTGAATATTTTGATCATAGATGTCAAAAACACAGGTCTAAGAGATCAATCCTTGAAACTAGCTAGCTCTTAGTCATGGGAAAATCCACAAGTCTAGAGTACAACGTGTTCGAGAGATGTATGTTTGGCATGTTGTCATCCCATACAAACAAAATTCCAAAATTGTAATTTTAATCCATAAAACAAAGGGATTAACTAAGGGACTATAGGCTCATTATGACAACGTGGTGAAAAACATGAAACTAATGGAAGAAGGATGAAGAAAGTGTACCTAAGATGACTGTTGACAATGCGGTCCTCATGAACAACCAAGGGACCACAAAAAAAGCTCCAACCTATACACAAACAAGAAAGGAAAATTGAATGGACCATTTGAAAGGCTTGCCTTAGTCAAACCACCATTTAGTTGTTGCCACCCTTACAGATGACCAAAGAGATCATGGATATGATAACAGATGATAGATGATATTATGATATGTTTAAAGGCATTGAGGTATGCATAAAGAAAGAGCAAAAGACTCCACAAATTCTAAGAAGACTATGGATAGGAAACTTGAAGCCGATTAGAGAGATTTAGCTTGCAACAATGGTGTTGAACTTGCAATAAAAATAGATATATGGAGTACAAGATGGCTATGGAATACAAATAGTATGGACTCGAAGCTTTAGAGTGGGTGTATAAAGTGGAAAAAATGGAAGTGTGTGAGAGATTGATAAGTATGAAAATGGATATGAGAGAGATTAAAGAGTTGTAGTGAGATTGCAGTTGACTTCTAGAGAAACCAAAATGATATCTGAAGGGGTTGTTTATCAAACTTGGATGGAATCCATGTAGGAAACCATCTTCTAAGCATTACAAATTGTAGGGTGGTAGGTTTGTAACACTCAAATGGCTCTTCGCACATATGTAGATTCAAGGACGAGAGCATGTCACATGCACTTCTCCATGGCATACAAGTGTCTATTGTCACTAAGACTTTCTCATGTGGATTGTTTGCTAGGTATGGGTTAGCTTATGGGTAAATATTTGTGGATGTGTGTCTTATGCTAAAGGGAAACATGATGTGTAAGTGGCCCACCCATAAGAGTGTAAATTTTAAGCCATTACAATACACTTATCAATGAAAATGAATGATTAAACCTAAAGCTCAAAAATATAATACTAAAAAAATTAAATAATTGCAATCATTATCTAAATAGTGAATGTTGAGAAATAAATTCTAATAAAACACATGAACTATTTAGCATCAACATTTATATCACCTTAAACATAGAGAGAACTCTCTCACTTGATGTTGTTACTCTGCCCAGTACTCAGCGCTCAGACCATGGCCCCTCTCAAGAGTTCCTCGAGAGATCCTCTGTCTTCTTGGTCGACTTCTGGTGTCCGTTCTGTTGGGGGAAAATCTTTTGCTGATGTGGCAGCTTTCGAGGCTACGGTCCATGGTTTGGGGATTCCAGCTGTGGAATGTTTGATCTTGTCCTCGATAGTGAATCCTATTGTGATTAGCTGTCCGATTCGTTTAGTTTTGGATGATGATATCACAGATGAAATTTCTCACACAGCTGAGGACTTCTCTCAGAGGGCTGCTATCTTCAAATTTTGTGGATTTTGGCCTTCACTATAGGCTCTTCATGCTTGGATTTCCTAGCATTGGGACCCTCTAATTTTGGAATCTATCTAGATTTTCCCTGTGGCTAGGGGTTTTTCATCATAAAATTTGATGTTGCTAATTATAGGAGAGCTACTTTATACAGCTGCTTCAACTGGGAGGATCGTTACCCTCTATTGGCCAAACCCTAGCACGAGGGTTTCAATCCTGCAACAGAATCTTTTTCTCATATGCCTCTTTGGGTTAGACTCCCTAATCTTCCCTTTCACCTATGGCTAGATTTGGTTCTTGAAGTTGTGGGAGATGCCATTGGTGACTTCCAAATGGTGGACTCCAAATCATCTGATATCTTTCATTCTACTTATGCTCACATCTTTCTGGTGGTGGATATGTCGCAGGGACTACCTAAGAAGATCAAACTTGAGGTCCCTAATGGTTCCTGGATTCAGACTCTTGACTATGAAAGAATTCCTTTTCGTTGTAGGGTATGCTCTGGGACTGGTCATGTTGTTAGACGCTACCCTGTGGAAGTTGGGAAATCAAAGAAAATACCCTCTTGGTGATTTGGGGCTTTGGTTCAGCATTACTCTATCCTTAAAGATGATGCTCTTAAGGATACTCGGCATCAGTTGATCCTGATCTTGATTCATTGAAGGATATGGCAGCAACAATTTCTCTTTCCTCTGTAGTTCAAGTTTCGTTGGTCAAAGGTTTGGATGTGATCTTACATGTTTCTCTGATTGGGTTAGATGGCGAGGTTTTGGTTTGGGAGGAGGCTTCTTGGGTGGAGGAAGGTTAGACAAAGGTTTAAGGCAAAAAATACAAACATTCCCAACAATCCTCGAACCATCTTCTTAGATCTCACTCTTTGGGGAGTGGGAGGTCTTAACAATTTTGAGTTGTAATTGGTGGCAGAAAGGGTCACCCTGGTCACCTTTTGTTGGTTGGTGACCTGTTTCTTCTTTTGTCTATGGTTTCTTTTGTTTGGGCTCCATTAAGAATCTTTTGTGTAAAGGGTTTCAAGCACCCTTCAAAACCTATTTTCCTTAATCAAAAACATTTATATCACCTTCAAATCCAATGTATGGATATATTATTTTACATTCTCCAAAGTTATAGATTTCATTTCAAACATAGTTTATTATATGTCAAATTAAAAAGGATATCTAGATTAGTTTAAACATCATATTTCCCCTTCAATTCTTTTTTAGATGTAAAAAAGAATGACTTGATTATCATATTAAATTAAGCTATCCAAAGAAAAATGATACTTGTATAATATCTACATTATTAATTATTTGACTAAAGATTGTTAACATGGTTAGGTAACTTTCACTTTATCGATGAAAATTGATATAAAATCTAACGAACCATAATCTTCTCACTCACACTATTTGGAGTCAATAGACTAGTAAAATTAAAACTACATAAAAGAAAGTTTACTATTGATTGAAACTTCAAAACATATGTTAGTTGTTGTTAACAACCTTGATTAAGCATTCTAAAATTATAATACCCTCAAACTTAAGAGAAAAAAATGAAAAATTAAATAAATTATTAAAATTCTTTGTATGTTTCGAATGTGTGTCTAAATTCTTGCTTGAGATGGTTACAACTACAAGTTTATTGATAATGCCAAAGATAGTAGTGGCCAAGCTCAATGTTCCCATGATCGAAGGCTATTATGTAAGGCCAAAGTATCAAAATTCAAGTGCAATAGTCGAAGTAATCCAATAACTTAATTACCTATGACTAAATGGCAATTATGAAATAGAGGTAAATGTGTATTTGTAGGTCCTTTACCAAGCATGAAAACAATTTGGTTTATGAGACCCACCTTATGCAAAAGTCTCACAAAATACTTGGTTTTTCATTTCCTATGTATTTTGAGAAGCCATAAAATTGCATCTCTTTCATGGTATATACATCCTTTCACCAATAGGCTAACAAGATTTAACCAAGGTTAGGGTCAATGATAATAAATCATCTACAACAAAAGTTACAAAGGAAAAATTGAACATCTATAATAGAAAGAACAAAAAATAATTCTAGTGGAGGATATAATATGAATGACCAAGACATAGTTTAGCCTCAAAGTGCATGTCGGTTATTGGTAACAATCCTAGGTAAAATAGATTAAGATTATAACCACGTGCAATTTAGGAGGTGAGGGAAAATAAGTACAATTTTCGACAAGTGTCTCCTAAAGTTGTACAATTCATAAATTATATTAAGTTGGATTCAATGCGATACCCATTTCTCTGCATTACTTGAGATGGCAAGAATTGTAAAGAACATGATGTATTAAAGGTGTTGATAACCAAGGCCAAACTTCTCATTACTAAAAACATAGTAACATCACTTAATGTAAGTGACAAAGAAATCAAAACAAAACAATAAACATAAAAAATGTATGACATATTAAATAAGGAACAAATACTTGTAAATAAAAGACTATTTTGGAACAAGTTGTAGGCAAGACTAGAGGTCAATAATGGCAATTCCTCAATCTTGAGAAATAAAGGGGACAAGGTGAGAAGCTTGTGCAAGAAAACTAAGGTGTAATAGGGAATATGGTGTATGTGAACAAGATGGGTGTTATCATGGACGTGAAGAAATGCAAGATCTATCAAAATGAAAAAAGATAGCTTTTGTGAGATTAACTTAGCTAACACGCTATAACATTATTAACATCCTCGACATTAAGATTAGTGGAAAGAAAAATCTAAAAACAACTTAATTATTGTTCATGTTTTGGTAGCTTTAGTAGGATAAACCTGTGAGATCAAGTTAATATAATTAATATCACACACACACACACAATTAAGTTTGCTATTATATTAATTATCTTAATGAATAGACATATCCCTCTATTCATGTCCCATGAAGGGACATGCCTCTTCTTGATTTATTCCTCATACAAAGAGATCAATGCATTTGGAAACTACATACCAAAGAAGGCAGTGCTATTACATTTGCAGCAGATCCTGAGAGATCTAACATGGTATCAGAGCAAGGTTGCAAATGTATCGAAAGAATAAGTAAAATGCAATTAAGGTCGAGGAATAAGAAAACAAAATTTGGAATAGAGAAAAATACAGAGCAGAAATAATTTTTGATTACCTCCCAGACCTGTGAGGTTTAAGATATTCACGTAACTGTGTTGGTTGTGACTGCACATGCAACATAAACTCATATATCATTCATCTGAGCGCCCGTTACCTAATGGATAAGATAACTTACTTATCATTTTCTTCAAGACAAATGGGAAATCATAATCGTACCAAATTTGTATTAGAATTGTACTACTGGGAAAGATGGATTCGGTGGCTAGAAAATTCTTCCAATGCTAGGGTTGTTAAGAATATCAAAGTTGTGTTCTTTCCTCTCTAAATGGGATTTTGAGACACACCAAATCCCTTCAGCTATGTGAGCTGAAATCACCAAGCTTTCGTTCAAGTTAATTCTCCAACAGCAAATTATTGAATTCAACTTTATCAATGACGTGCTACATATAATGGTGTCTACACATTTCACAGGGATATGAAGGGTTTGGTTCATGCAGATATATCTTCTTTTATAAATTTTTCAGATAACAATGGTTTACAGCCCCGACCCTATTCATATTTCCATTAGTGTTGTTTGCAGGTTCTCAGATCACGTGATAGTTATCAGATGTTATTGTGGTTGATGATTGAATAAAAAGATTACTGTGCATATTCTACAGAGACAAATGAGACAATTTGTTAAAATATAATATTTGCCATATACAATGGAAGTTTAATTATTCTAAACATTCTTCACATCCAATATAATTGGCATTCATCAAGTGGACAAAATCTTGTATGGCGTCTAATGTTCTTTTTAGATCTGTGGGTTTCGAGCCTCAGTGTTGGTAGAGAATAAAAAGGCCTGATATATGCGCCAATGGAGGTGGTCTTTGTGCATTGAAGAACAAATAGTACATACAAACTTATTTAATGTTGTCAAGGGCAAAAGCCTTGCCAACATAAATAATATTATTAGTATTACTACGCAAGATTTCATATAATAAAGGGGGATCAAAATAGTAATAAGGCAGTAGATTTATAGAAAGAGTAAAAGAAGCAAGTAATTAAATACTGACACTCCATAAAGATAGGAATCGATAAAGAAGAGGAGTCTTTTCCTAAAGATGACAGCGATTGGCAATGAAATTAATATTGCGTGGAGAAGGAATTCCAACTAGCAAAGATTAGGGAAAACAATTTATTAAAAGGCAATAAAATAAGAGGGTGGCTGCTTAATAGGCTTGACCCCTTAAGAAAATTCTTATAAATCATAAAAAATGGATGATGGCTTGGTGACAAGCCCACCAACCTATATAGGGTGAAGGAGTGTGATGCATTGACATTATCTACTGCAAATTATATGGAAAAGAGTTTACATCGGCATACATTCATTTATAGGAGGAACGAGATTATTGGACTTTGTTACTTTGAGAAATTGCATATTCATTTTTGATACTTCCACCAAGGGTAATGTTTTTGGACATGCAATCAAAGGATGATACCTATGAGGAGTGTCATCACATAAGAAATGAATAAATGGACAACTTGTATGAAGGATGTGCAAATGAGTATTATAGTAGTCTCTTTCTTATTTATATTTCTATACAAGTTATATATCTTGACTTTTCTTCTGAGAATGTTCTTGTAGGAAAAAGGAGATTGAGATTCAGAGGCAGCTTGACATTTCATTAGAGGCAACCTTGAAAGAGAGGGAGCAGATAGAGGATGTGATTGAGCCAATCTTAGGTGATCTCAATCTTATTGATTCAGAGGGAATAAACCATGTTGAGATGGATTCTCCAGTGAGAATAAATTGTAGCAGCCAAGAGGACTGCGATTAATGAATATACCTCGTGACTATGTGATTTTAATGGGCCTACCTCCTATGTACATCATGAGGAAGTGACGACTTCCAAATGATTATCACTTGTATTTGTAAAAGTTATTGAAAGGTGACGATCTTACAATAACTTAATTTATCTATTATGATGGATATCTTATGATGTCTATGTAGATCATAATAGATTATAAATTTTCATTATGGATGTTTATATGGTAAGCATTATGAGAATGCGTGCGCACATACCTTATAAACATTTTGAGTATATGGTGAATGTTATGCGAATTTGATGTTCTAGAGACCATTACATAGAGTACGTGGTGAATATCATACAACTTGGTATTTTGGAGGCCATTACTCATAGTACTTGGTGAATATCTTGCATCTCATTCTGGAGACCACTGCTCAAAGAGTATTTGGTGAATATTTTATGTTGATATTCTGTAGACCAATTTTCAAATATAATATCAAAATGGTGAATATCATATGTTGATATTATGTAGACCATTACCTTGTTGAGTACATGGTGAGTTTCAAGTGTTGATACTCTGAAGACCATTACTCAGAGTATTTGGTGAATATCGTTGATATTTTGGGAGACCAAGACTCATGATATCAAATGAGATATCAAAATGTTGAATATCTTCTGATCAAAGTTATTCATATATTACATTGAGTTAATATACCATCATATGTTTACCCTCCCTAGCTAAGAGGGAGTGTTGATGTTTTGGTAGCTTTAGTAGAATAAACCTGTGAGATCAAGTTAATATAATTAAAATGACACACACACACACACACTTAAGTTTGCTATTATATTAATTATCTTAATGAATAGACATATCCCTCTATTCATGTCCCATGAAGGGACATGTCTCTTCTTGATTTATTCCTCATACAAAGAGATCAATGCATTTGGAAAATACATACCAAAGAAGGCAGTGCTATTACATTTGCAACAGATCCTAAGAAATCTAACAATTATATTACTTAGTGTCACAAGGATGGAAAACCCAAAATCAAGAAGCTAATGTTAACTTCATTTTAAAGAGGACTTAAAAGTATTTTGTCTAAAATTCAAGTAAATATTACCTTATTAAGGTAATTGTAAAAGGAGGGGGCTTCAAAATAAAGGAAAATATACCTCCAACAATATAGTTTTTATCTCTTGAATTATCCTAAAAATTCAATTAAACAAGAATAAAATGTCAAGAAACTCTAGCAAACAATTAGGTAGTCAATAATTGGTCCCAATGGACTTACCATAACAATCAATGGAGTGATAATGGAGGAAAATAAGGCAAAGACATCCTCCTAATGAATTTCTAGCTAAAGAAAACTTTAATTAAACAAGATTCCTAAAAACAACAATACATCAATCAAAATCAACTAACCAACAACATAAAAATAGTCCAAAAACAAAGAGCTCAAAACATCACGAAAAAAAGGACATAAATAACTTTCTTTAAGGCTTAAACAACTTCCAATTACGCACCCAACAAACAAAGAGAACATACTTGAACCATGGAAGTAGCACCATGAGAATGCAATTTATGCAACATTGGCCAACATGCATGCACGGTGATGATTTACACAACTTAGACTCGAATTATGTAATTGAGCATTCATGTTGGTTACTTACAAATGGGATCCACGAAATAGCTTTTTTGTTCTATATAGGTAGAAACAAGCTCATTGAAATCCGGGTTGAATAAGAGACAATGTGACTTGCAATTATGTAATAGAGACTACAAAGGGGTAAACATTTGTGTTTTGACATTTGTTTACCAAAGTCGTCATACAAATGAGAGATTCTTAGTTTAGAGAGACATTGTTGAATTGGATGTTTTGTAGGTTTAAGTGAAATAATTTTAAACATTATTATCCATGCTAAATTAGTAAATCCCACAATTTGATTGAAAGTGTAAATGGAAAGCATATTTACAAAATTTAAGCATATTGTCTTGCATCTTGAAAATTGCTTATCATGCATTTGATAAACAAGATACTTTGAGCGGTTGAAAATAAATATTCATTGAATATTTTGTTCCACTATAAAACATTATTTAAACAAAAAGAAATTGTGTTATTTCCTATATTGACTAATGCAATCCAAAAAGAGAAGAATCTATAAGATGATCTATCTTAAATAGTGATTTATTTTTCCTAGATGATCTATCTTAACCAGTTGATTTGTCACACAACAAACATAAATAATAACTTCAAGATAATAAATATATAATTAGACAACATAAATTTTAAAGCAATATACATCTAAAAAATTTGGGTTTGCATTTGTCCAATAGGTAGTGAAATCATTTTTGTTCAAACAGAATAAAAGAAAGGCTTTAGTTAAAATGTCATCCTCATAACTTCATATGAATTGTATATACAATATTTTCTAAATTTTCTTTTAAGAAATGCCAATTTGCTGACTAAAGTTAATCCAAATAAGATACTCATCATTTACAAAACCATTTCACACTTATTTTGTGCGGAAATGGACGCTATCATCAAGTCCCGAGTATAAAAATGCTATGATAATTATCATGTAACCGCATGGAATAGATTCATCATGGGCTCACCACTATGATAGTTCACCCTCTAAATGGTACCTCACCAAGGCACCAGGTCACACATTGCCTACTGATTTGACTCCGCATGTTTTAGACTACGCAATGCAACTCAAGCCTTTAGGGCCCGTTTGGCAATGGGAATACAAGCGGAATAGGCATATGTAAATTCTTTGTTTGGATGCACCAAATCGGAATTGGAATACGAAATAAAATAGGAATACATATTCCAATTTTGGCCCAAAAATGAGGTTTTGCAATTCCACCCAAATAGGTGGAATTGGAATACATATTCCTATTCCAGTTTTATTTATTTTAGAAAACATAAATTTTTGGGTTCGCGAATTCCCCATTAAATTCTGGCTGAACCAAACAGAGAATAGGAATATGTACCCCCATTTTCTATTCCAAAATAGCTATTCCTATTCTCCTATTCCTATTCCCGCAGCCAAACGGGCCCTTAAAGACAGGAACCAGAGTAAAATTTCCCAATATGGCAGGAATGATGTGTAGTACACAAATGAAGAGCTTGAAAAACAGCGAACACTATCACTGTAGATAGAATTCACTGAAATGGCCACTTAAAATGTTACAAATGATTGGTTTCAGCCCTCATTCTTGTTGAGGCAAGTCATCATTGCCTAAAAGGTTTACTGATCTATGGGCATCCCCAAATGGACCCTATGTGAACACTTGGCCTAGAACTCTCTCAATTTTCTCATTGTCCATGGAGACTCTCTGCAGTTTTCTGTTGCATTCTGTTTTTCGGTGGTTCTGTTTTGTTGGTTTTGCCAATTTTGGCTGTGGATCAGTTGTTTCTAATTAATTTAGGCAGAAAACAGGGTGCCGACCTTTAAAACCAAAAGCCCTGGAGGCAAAGAAACACAGGCCACTTACAGCATTACACAGACCGTTAATAGACCACTTACAGCATTACACAGGCCGTTAACAGACCACTTACAGCACTACCCAGGCCATCAACTGACCATTTACAGGCTGCAAACAGCTCACGTCAAGAGTGAGTTGTTTTACAATTTGAATCCCTTCGAAGCCTGGTTTTTACCATTTGATAAAAAAATATCAGATGAACTCTATGTTATCTCATGAATTAGCTACTTACAAATGGTTAATTTATATTCTACAACATAAATTGTTTCCCAGTACTAAATGCGCCATCCTAAAATTAGAAGTATCTCAAGAAAATAAAGCATTGTTTCACTACCTAAAAACATTTAAAATGCAGATTTATTTCTCTCGCTCACTATAAACTTTCACCACATTTCCAAAATTTATAGAACCCATTGACGAATTGATCTCCTGTTAAAATATCAAACAAGCACGAGAACTGCAAATTTAAGGTTCAGCTCACGAATCTACACAACTAGCAGCATATACAAAAGGATTATAATTTTAACAGCCACGGACTACAAAATTGAAGGGTTATCATTTCAATAGGCACAGATTACACAAGTGATAATCACGGTATGAATCTTTCTTCTAATTCGTTAGTTAAGAAGGATCCTGGGTGACAAATATTTTCCAGATTCTTCATTCCTAAATAGAGTGATGCATTGGTTTGAAGAAAAGAAGGCAACTAGCATATGTTACAGTTCTCCAAGCTATGATAGCTGAGCCTACAATTCAATAAAATGCTCTTAGAACATTCCAATCCTTATTCATAGACTAAAAATAGATGAAATAAAGCAACAAGTCAGTTGAACAATAAACGTTCGTGTCAATTCTTGAACTCCAATTATCTCAGAATATGAGCTCACAAAACAAAATTATATACTCAAAACATTTCAAATTTGCTCCTGAGACTCTTACTGACACATCTTGGTTTTCTGTATAATTACATCTTATCTGTTTTCACATTAACCTATCTTTTATTCAACTTTAGCCACCTCTGCGTGTAAAGAACTCTCCCCAACGTTGTCCCTCATAAACCTATAATTTCACAAGCATGCGATTATTATAAGTTTTGCAGCAGGTATGACAATCACAACCAGCCTATCAGAGAATGAGAGCAACATAGCCACTGACTGTACCTTACAAACTTATCTGGTGAAGATTGCAGGATGTAGATTGCCATGACAAGTGTTAAAAGGAAACCTGTTTCAAACATTATGGTCAAATATTAATATGTCATTGTTAAGAGAAGAATCTCCAATTTAACACCCTATCTGAATACCTGCTCCAAATAGCATGTAAAATCCTCCTGACACATCAATCTCCGATTTCTCCTCCCTACAATAAACAGCACAGAGTGATAAGACACATATTTAAACCAGTTACCAAATCATGTTGCATAAATAGAAATTTCATATATGATTTCAGATTTCAGAAAAAAAACAAAACATAGTTCACAGACTTGCACTTGGAAAGTACTCGGCAAGCCCAAATTTTCAACTCTGAAAAAAACTTGGCAAATACTTGACAAAAACTCAGCAAAACTAAGCAACTTTTAAAGTAGTTAAAAATTGACATCTTGAAAGATAAAATGCATGATTCTATAGCAAAAACACGTGAAAAATGCATTTTAACCAACTTTTTACCTATGTCAATAGTTTTACCACATTTTTTTCATCTAAAAAAATATGAGAGTTAAACTTGTAAAAACATGACCAGCAAAAAAAAAAGTACTCGGCAACTCAGAGAGTGCTTACAGAGTTTGCAAACTATGAATCAATGTGCCAGGGAACAATAGTAGTCGATGAATAACATTCTCAAATTTCTAAAAAGGTTACAGAGCTTCCATGCTTGCAATGGTAATACCAAAAACTAATGGACACCAACAATTTTCATTCTTGCATCAAGTCAAGCCATGAATTAAGAAAGGATCTCAGTACATAGTTTCAGACAGAATGGCTTTTGTTCCCTACCTCTGTATATCAGCTTTCCTGAATTTTACATTTCAAAAATTGTGATCTGTGTTGGTTTTAGATGTCAATGGAAACATTTAACAACGTACAAAAATCTACAATTGAGTCCATTCCATACTATTTTTATCCACTGCTTTCTTATAATTTGTCTGCCCAACCTCCAAGCAACCACCCATATTTTTGTGTCTCCCCAAATATCAAGAAATTATAACACTTGTATAAGAAAATCAAAATCCTAATGCAACAAGTAAATTTAAAAAGAGCCTAAATCACTTGACCCGCCAATAAAGTTGAAAAGGAACAGAAGTATGAGAAAGATAACAACCAGAAGTATCTGACAACTATACGTTTTGGCCAAGATTCTGGATCCCAAAAATCCTTCGCTATATCTTCATGAATTTCCGTATCTGTGTTAGATCAGAAATTTAAAATTGTAACTTCCCAAAGGCATTTTAAGTGAAGAGAACAAATACTGCAAAAAAATTTAAAAACAACTGCCCAGTCATATACAAATCCTTTAATGATATTCAAAGTTCAAACTCATCTGATACAACATGCTCTATATTGCACTAACATGCATCTATTCCCAGATCAGGACACAAATGAAACAATGAATAAATCTATAATATTAGCTGATATGCAACTTAAAACAACCAATAGACTAATAATACATATAGTCAGTGTTATCAGATTTCCACAGTCCATTAAAATTCATATAAGTATGCTTCTGGTTTTGATTGTGAGAACATTTTCTAGCATCAACGTTTCCGATCACTCCATGATCCATCAATTTGTATTTTTTGCATCTCTTGCATTCGCTTACGTCTTTGATGATGGATCACAGAGTACGTCTTTGATGATGGATCACAGAGTGTGATCCAAGCATTGATGCTAAAATTTGTTCACAACATCAAAACCAGAAGTGTACTCATATAATTATATATACTGTTGGCTTCTCAGTCTTGTCATTCTATCCCCTTGAATTTTAAGCAGCAAATTGAGTAGGAGATAAAGTAGAGTGGAGATCATAGACAATACAGGGATGTCCATTTGCATGGGATATGGGATCAGACAGGGAGGTGAGGTGGTAGGCAAGGACAGGAATAGGCCAGAATTCAGTGACAGTTTTTATATCATGTCCCACTTGTCAAATTAATAAATAATATTACTTAAGTTGGGCCAAATAATCTCTAATTTTAGGCAACTTAAAAATATTACTACAATTAAAAAGGAAAGATGTTTTCAAACACTAGTATTAGAATAGAAGTAGTTTAAAAGCTTAAAACAAAAAATAATTAGATTAAAAGAGAGTATTTTTAGAGGTAAATTTAGAACCCGAGACTTTGGAAAGGTATATCAAGGAGGTACCAAACTTTATTTGAGGATCATTCAAGCCACATTTGCATATTATTTACAGATTTGACAAATCGTAAGATGAAAAAACTTGGCATGTTCAAATTAAAGAGCACAAAAAATTCTTGAAATCGATCATATAGACAGAACCATGAAAACTCTCTTGAAATTTACCATATTGAATAAGGATGAAAACCCCTGTTAGCCATTTTGACTCATTCCAATTTGGGATCCAATCGTGCTAATTTGTTAAAGATTCAAAGATATTTTACAATCTATTATAATGCTGCTACAACAGCAATACAGTATTTGTCAATGATAGATCACAGAGTCTGATCCAAACATTGATGCTAAAATTTGTTCACAACATTAAAACCAAATAAGATAAGATAATATTGATGTCCAACAAGAGACCACAACACAGGTCTATGGGACCAAGAGCTTACAACCAAGAAGATAGCACCAAATGGTGCCGATAAAAGAGCAAGTACAAAACCTAAAATAGAAGATGAAGAGAGCAAGAGGCACCCCGAACAAGATTAGGTTTTAGGGATCCTTCCTCAAAGGGAAGGACAGCAATGAATGAGAAGGACAAGGGCGATCAGTGGCTCTGTTCTGTCGCTAAGTGTTGCAGGAGTGTCGTTGGTGAAGAGGAACACTACGAGGTTTCACTGATCTGGAGTGGCCGGTGTCAAGGAAACTATATGGTCGCTTCATACCCCTGGCAGGGGATGAGGGCGAGAAGGACATGATAAGCTGTACCTGGATCCGACCAGTGGGAAAAGATAGTTGCAAAGTGTGGTCACGAAGCTGTATGGCTTCATGAAGATAGAGCGCAAGTCAATGCTGATCTGTGTACTTGAAGAAGTCTAAGAGGGATCTGCACTCTCTAAACAAGCAATAGAATCTCCCTCTGATCTCATAGTATATGGGGCATCTGAAAAGGAAATGGGTCTCAGATTCTGCCTCCACCATGGTACAAAGTCTACAAACCCGATCCTCTCTATCAATATGGTGGTCGATTTAAATCTGGAGTCGATGAGAGCCCACCCTAAAGGAGCCAAGAGAGATATGTAGGGCATGGATCCACTGTCTATGTAAGTAGTCCAAGCACCAAATGATCTCGTCTCGAATATCCAAGAAGTGTTAAGTATAGAATGTCATCCTTGAGCGTAAACCCCCCGAAGGATCGACCCAAGTTCGGAAAATATATTGTCTGTAGATGTCAAGTCTGACATATTTGTTCAACTCTTGTCGAGAGGGGAGGAGGTGAGCCAAAGCGTCCAGTGAAAAATGGTAGAGAGGGAGACGGTTGATGTCTATCCTGATCGATCTCAGTAGAATAGTAGCCTGAGTGTACCAACAACAGGCCCTAGAGGCTGGATCGGAGTCTGTAATAGCAACTAAAAAGCAATATGCCCAATGAGGATATCAATGTTGGCCTTTAGCAGAGTCTGCAAAGCCACATAGATGATGGAGGAACCAAAGCAGGTCAAAAATGACCGCCAATCTGAAAGGGTGGGCACCAAACTCAGCCAAAATAACATTGTGGGGGAGGGATGGATCTCTGGCATCTAATAATCCAATAGAGGAGCAAAATCTAGATACGCTTAATCAAGGCCCAATCTGAGTCCAAAAGAGAAGGCCCCCATACCACCAAACCATAGAGCACTCTGGGTCTGACTAAGGAATCCAGGAGGGATAACTTAGTTGAGGTGTCCCGGAAGTGATGTGTAAAGCACTGTCTCTCAAGCATGGCAAGGGAACCCAATGCTTTGCAAATCCGAGGCTGAATGGCTGGTCGGAAGTTGAAACGAGGCCCAGAAAAACTCAACCCCAAGGTATGTGTAAGATGAAG
Organism: Cupressus sempervirens; assembly: GCA_028749045.1. Classification (NCBI taxonomy): domain Eukaryota; kingdom Viridiplantae; phylum Streptophyta; class Pinopsida; order Cupressales; family Cupressaceae; genus Cupressus; species Cupressus sempervirens. Next base: position 356,625,104 of record CM053791.1, on the reverse strand, counting down.
CAATCTCAACTTCCCAACCCTGGAAGTGGAAATGGAGATGTGAGGTCTTCAGGCCGTTGAAGACCATAACATGGGTCTTCTCAAGGTTCAAAACCATCTCAAGTCACAAAAAGATGCAAGTCTATCAAGGAGCCTTTGAAGCCACTCAAGAGAAGAAACTAAAAGAGCCACATCATCAGCAAAAAGGAGAACAGAGATCAATACCTGGTGTAGATGGCAACCCCAAGGAAGAGGAATCACAAAGAAAGGTCTCGAGCTCGTCAATGTAGATCTCGAACAAGGTGGGTGAGAGTGGGCAACTCTACTTCACCCCAATGGTACTTTGGATAGGATCAGAGAAGCCCTCAGGGATCCTGAGTCTACCAATCACCTTCTCGTATAAACTCATGATTGCTATCAATAAGATCTCAGAAATACCAATATCTCTAAGCCTCTAAAAAAGGGCCGCACGAGTGGAGTTGAAAATCTTACGAAAGTCCACGAAACAGCAGTAGACTTTCGTCTTGTGGTGGCAGGCCTCCTCGATAACAGCTTACAGTGTGAGAATATGGTCCATGGTTTGGTAGTCTACCCGAAAACCTGCTTGACCCTTGGCCCTAATACGGAAGTAATTGGTAAATACTTGCTTGTTATTAACAAAGACCAAAAGGTCAATTTACACAAAAGAATAAAGCGATGTTTCGCTAGGAAACTATCAAAAAGAATAGAAATATTCTATTCTAACAAATAAAGCTAAAAAAGCGAAAGCTAACTAAAGCTAACTAGATATTTACAATTGATAACCACTAACTAATAATAGACGACTTATCTATTATTGTAATAATCTCCCTTAATGGTTAATCTATCTAGAACACCAAGCTGTCCTCTGAATTTGACAAACTTATCGAGACCAAGAGGCTTGGTGAGAATGTCTGCAGTCTGATCAGTGGTAGGAACATACTACAAATCTATAGTCCCATCTTCAACTAGTTTTCGTATGTAATGACAGTGAACATCCACATGCTTGGTTCATTCATGGAAGACTGGATTTTGTGCTAACTTGATAACGCCTTCGTTATCAACAAAAAAAGTAGTTGATCCTGCTGGTGACATCTGCATATCCCCAGCATCTAACGAAGCCAAACAGCTTCACATCTTGCCTTAACAATCCCTCTGTAGAGGAGAGAGAAACTACCTGCTGCTTCTTACTAGTCCATGTGACTGCACTGAATCCCAAACTAAGCACATATCCAGATGTTGACTTTTTATCATCAATAGAGCCTGCCCAATTTGAATCTGTGAACCCACTGAGTTTAGGAATAGAACTTCGAGAGTACAAAAGTCCATAATCTGAAGTGCCCTTCACATAACGAAGCACATGCTTTGCTGCCATCCAATGATTAGCCTTAGGAGTTGTCATAAAGCGTGAAATATAGCTAACTACGAAGCTAATATCAGGCGTAGTAGCAAAGAGGTAGATGAGGCTGCCTACTAGTTGCCTGTATGTAGTATCATCAACGGAAGGAGAATCAGACTTTTCTGATAACTTGAGAACTTTCTCCATAGGTGTAGATGCAGGTTTGCAATCCTGCATATGGAATTTGTCTAACAGGGCCCTACCATATTTGGGCTGAGAAAAGAAATATACCAGAAGACTGTTGCCAAACTTCAACACCTAGGCAATAATGCATGAGCCCAAGTTCAGTCATATCAAAAGGCATATAATTTTGTTTGATTCCCTAAATCAAAAATGTTGAACTGCCAGTGATGATAAAATCATCCACATTAATAACCAGAAGGATGATGTCACTGTCAATAGTCTTGATGTACAAATTTGAGTCTGAAGAACTCCTTTTGAAGCCTTTGATCACTGAGGTACTTATCAATTTTTATGTACCATGCCCAAGGGGCCTGCTTCAAGCCATAGAGAGCTTTTACCAATCTGAGAACCTGATGCTCTTTACCAACAACCTTGAAACCAAGAGGCTGCATCATGTAGACCTCTTCATGGAGATCACCATTGAGGAAAGCACTCTTGACGTCCATCTAATGGACCTTACAGCCAAACTGTGCTACTATGGCTAGGACTAATCTAATGGTGCTCATCTTTGCAATAGGAGCAAAGGTCTCCTCATAATCAATGCCCCGACACTAAGAAAAGCCCTTCGCCACTAAACGAGCTTTGTACTTACCAAAATACCATCCGATTTGTATTTGATATTGTAGATCCATTTGCAGCCAACAAGTTTCTTCCGTGGTGGAACATCAAAAAGGACCCAAGTGTTGTTCTTCAGCAGGCTCTGGTGTTCAAATGTCATGGCTTGTTCCCACTCTGGAATTCCTTTAGCCTCGAAATATGTTTGAGGTTCAAACAACTGTGAATGTTGGCCATGAGAGCAAAGTTAACAGAATCTGTAGTTTTGCTCTTTTTCTGAGCAGTTTTCCCAACAATGAGCTCATCATCACGAAGATTAGCAAGTGTCTTAGCCCACCACTTAGGCTGAATAGGAGAATGACCAACATTAGTATCAGGAGATACTTGGTCAGCAGGATCTTCATCAGAAGAATCTGAATCAAACTCAGGTGAAGCATCTACAAAGCAAGGTGATCCTGCAAGAGAAGCCTAAGGTGTCTGTACAGGTATCACTGGTATAACCTAGCTGCAGGAACTATTGGAGCCCTCGCATCAGGTGGACCTAATGGAAGCCGAACTCCTAAATCATGAGCCATGAATGGTCCTCGTTGCTCATCAAAGACTACATCTCGACTATAGATGAGACGAGATGTCTCAACATTGATCAGGCGATAGACTTTGCGAAGACTACTATATCCAGCAAGCATGAGTTTCTAACTCTTGGCATCCAACTTGGTGCGTGACGCATCAGGGATCCAAAAAAAAGCAATGGAACCAAAAACCTTCAAATGACTAATTCTGGGCTTGCGACCTGACCAAGCCTCCTCTAGAGTTTTACCTTTGACCACCACTGTGGGTGACCAATTCAACAGATAAACTGCAGTGTTACCTGCTTCGAAACATGTCTATGTTTGAGCATGGAACAAGCCATCTCGATGATTGTCCTCTTCCAACATTCAACTACACTGTTCTGTTGTGGTGTGTGGGGTGTGGTTAACTGGTGTTTGATGCCATGTGTATCCAAGAAGCTGGAGAAAACATTAGATCAAAATCCCCCCCATTGTCTGATCTAAGAGTAATAATAGATTTCCCAAACTCTTTTTCAACTAAAGGTTTAAACTTCTGAATTAAAGGAAATGCATCTGATTTCTTTTTAAGGAAATACACCCACATTTTTCTACTGAAATCATCAACAAACAACAAAAAATACCTAGACCCAAGAACAAAAGGAGTGGCCATAGGGCTGCAAATATCGGCATGTACAAGCTGAAGTACCTAAGAAGCACACCATGAGTCACCACTAGTGAAAGGTGTGCTATGTTGCTTCCCAGCATGGCATGCATCACAAACTCCAAGGTGTTGAGTCTGAATTTCTGGCAATCCAAAAACAAGCTCATCTCGAGAGCGCTGTGAGAGATAATGCACAGTTAAGTGCCCATATCGCTGATGCCGAAGTGTGCTGATAGAAGATCGCCGAGCAACCATAGCTAAGTCCTGAGAATCACCATAATCAGTAAGTCTGAAAAGACCACGATCCTCAAGACCCACTGCAACAATAGACTTAGTTGCCTAATCAGTGATGGTGCATTGATGTGAACTGAAGGTGACTGCCAAGTGTGGAGAATATCGCAACAATTGACTGACTAAGAGTAGATTTAGTTCCATCCCTAGAATGTAGTACACATCAAGGAATATGAGATTCCTCCCAACAGACTGAATCTAAATGTTGCCTTTACTGACAACCGTGTACTCTTCTCTGCCACCAAAAATAACAGTCTGAATAAGGCTAGTAGTCAGTAAACCAGTCTCTGCAGTAAGTGAAATGACGAGGCACCTAAATCAATGTACCAAGTAGACCACTTCACATGATCTGCAGGGCTTTTAGCCATTAAGGCGTAAAAGGCAAATTTTGCCTACTCCGTGTGCTCTGCAGTGTTCGCTTTGGGCTGCAAACCTGATTGCTTAGACTATACGGCTAAGCATTTTCGACATTCAACCTTCATGTGTCCAAACTTGTGGCAGTAGCTGCATTGAATGTTCTTCTTTCTGGAACCATCTGATGCTAGAGCAGAAGACTTTTGCTGAGATGGCTGCTGAAACTTGCCCTTATCCTTCTGAAAGGATTCTGCAGCAAAGGCTTGCTCGGTGGAGGTGGAACTGGAGTTGCTACCGAACTATTGTTTCCACCGACCTTGTTAAAGCAGCAATGTGTAGAGATCAATGAACTTCAAATCAACACCAAAAGATGTGATGTTGAGTCTCGATAAAATGCTCATAGGATTTTGGTAAACTTCGAGAGTAATAACCACAATATCCTCATCCTCCATCTTGCGACTGATGGCAAGTAACTGATGACGGATTTCCTAAATCCGATTCAGGTGCCCGGAGTGAGGTGCGCTCATCCATGACAATAGAAAACAAAGTGTTTTTCAGAAAGAAGGCTCTACTTTTGTCAAAAGTCTCATGAAGACCTTTGAGATGTGTCCAGATCTCGGCAATTGTCTTGCCAGATGGAATCTGAGAAAGCTGATCATCAGCCACGAATAATTTGTGAAGCATCACTACCTCTTGATTATTCAGATCCCACGTATCTTGATTAGGACCCGGAGAAGTCAAATGCTTCGTAACACCCAGAACAAGTTGGTCAGTGTTCTGATATTCAAAAATTGCGATGATCCGCTACTTCCAAGTGCCATAATTTCGACCATTGAATTTTAAGTTATGCTCGAGCAAAATGTTTGTCGGAGATGCCATGGCATGTTTTTCAATGAAAAACTATGAAAGTCTGTGAAGGCACGTTCTTCGAGAGAAAAAATGAAAGACCCAAAAAAGTCGAAGTGACCTAGAAGAGAGCTCGAAAGACCCAAAAGGAATATGCTATCATTTTTTGGATCCGCTAGCTCGAAAATTGAGGCACAAAAATCGAGGCACCCAGGAAAAACGGACAACCCAATTGAGCTCTCGAGAAACCCACCAAGAATCTAAAATCAAAAAAATTTTGGACCCAAAAATTAGGGTTTCAAGAAAAAACCCTAGCCAGCGGCCAATGAAGGTTTTGAGTGCAAAAAAATGGCGATTTCATGGATAAAAAAGGTCAATTTTTGCACAGATCGTGATTTGCAGGTAGAGATGAGGCTGGAGAGTTGAGTTTGGCCTCCGAAAAATGGCAATTTGACCCAAGAATCCTTCAAAATGGACACGCAAATGGGGGCGAAATTGCTGCAAAACAGACCCGATTTGCAGATTTATGCCAGACGTAAGCTGCAACAGATATCAAACACGGGTTGCAGGGTGAAGGCATAGTTTCGACCAATCATGAGCAAGTAAAAAATGAGCATGATTTGCAAATAAATTGCGCATTGGAAAAAAACACAGGTTCTATTCTCTCCAAATCGTGATTTGCACAAAGGTTTCAAACCCGAGTTTAGGCTGATTCGAATTTCTCCAGGCAGAAAACCCTAGGCAAGTTTTAGATAAATTAACTGAAAAATTTAAACAAATAATTTCAAGAAGAAATTATAAATTGTTCCGAAAAAATTAACGTATTAGCTCTAATACCATATTATGTAAGTAATTGGTAAAATACTAAAAATACTTGCTTGTTATTAACAAAGACCAGATGGTCAATCGATACAAAAGAATGAGACAATGTTTCCTTAGGAAACAATCATTAATAATAAAAACATCCTATTCTAAAGAAAACAAAAAAGGAAAGCAAACTAAAGCTAATTAGATATTTACAATAGATAACCATTAACTAATAATAGACAAATTATCTATTATTGTAATAGAAAACCCCTGTTACCCATTTTGACAAATTCCAATTTGGGATCCAATTGTGTTAATTTGTTAAAGACTCAAAGATATTTTACAATCTACTATAATGCTGCTACAGCTGCAATACAGTATGTCACTGATTTTTTTTCAGGTTTTATGCAAGATTCCAGCAATAGGCCAATTCTGATTTGCAAGAAAATTTCGGAATTTTGTTGCCCTATCATATCTGAAGATTTCTTGATTTTCAGAATTTTGGGAGTGTCATGTGCAGAAAAAGGCACTGGATCTGAATAGTACAGGTCTATGATAGTCAACCATAGACAATAACTCATCACACAGGAAGAAACAGCAGCTTAAAACTGGCGTAGTAACGAAGAAATGCAGCTGTGGGCCAGACTCCTTGGGAAAACACCAACAATTTTTCCATTAAAAAATCAATTAAATATTTTCTGGAAAAAATTCCAGGTATAAAAACCTTCAAAAACACCATCAAACCACTCCAATATCACATTATTATAAATCAATAAATACAATAGAGACAAAAGTCTCTATTTATAAGAGATTACAAGAGGATGTTTCAAAACAAAACGCCAGTTTTACCTAGGGACACGTCCCCAGTATTTTTTGGTCGTCCCCATCCCAGAAACGTCCCAAAGACTCGGGCACAGTTAGGGGATTTTGACTTCGACTTCTAGAACAACTTCGGCTTTGACTCTCAAAGTAATACAAATTTGGCATATGAATTCTGCTAATTCTTATATTTTTAGTTTCTATTATGTTTAACTGCATGCACTATCCATGTTTTCATATGAATATTCTTAACTTCTCTATATATTTTAACTTTCCCTATTGTTACATATCTGTCCCCAAAATTGGCAAAAAAAAATTGTTGCCATGAAACCTTGTCCCCCTGTCATACCCATCCCAGAAACTTGGGATAATACTGCAAAACACTCATTAAAAAAATGTGGAAAAGTAAACTTTCTGAACAAAATAAGATGACTGTCATAGAAATATTACAATATTTTAATGAGTACCAACATTGAGGGGATATGTTTGACAATATACTGCAGCTTCCACCCTTATTCCAGCAGATCTGTATTGTTTTGAGCCTGATTACAGCCTTTCCTAACATTGTACAGAAGCCATACCAGTCAACAACCTCTATTTGCTGTTTACAAACATTGCACGATCTGATCTAAATCTACATTTAATCTTTTCAACTGGCTCTACAACATTTGAAGTGTCATTTTATATTATAAATTTGGATACATACTTTCCAGCATCCTCGTTCATTCTTTTTAGTTACTATATTGTTCAAATAATATCAAACTGGAAGATTTTTTGGCTGCTTGAATTCAGAATTGGCTTATAGAATTCTTATAACATTTTAAATCAGCAAAGATTGGTGTTGGTTATTGCAATTGTGGATAGATATCAGTAATTTATGGATCTTAAAAAGTGTGGTCGGAATCTATACTTGTTCTTTGCATTAATTTCCTTCTTTAAAAAAATCAGAAAATAAATAAAATACAAAAGGGGGCTACATTTTAACATCTCCAAGCAGGGCCTTGCCAATGACGAAAGTTATGGAGGTGAAATTTACAAAATTTGGTGAGCATCAAAGAACTATTTCAATGCAATTGATATTGGACTATATGCCAGTTCTGGTTCAGATCCTGGTTCAGGTTAATGGATTTAGTTTGTAAATATGGTATTAAGGATTTCCTTTGGACCCTGTGATCAATCCTAATAAATGTCTTGAGTCAGATTCCAGATGAACTGAAATTTTTCTGTGATGTTACTCCACATATTTGATTTTTACTCCTTGCGTCTTGAAGCATTAGTGGGAGTTATTAAAATTGATGAAATGAGGTCTTCACCGCCCCAATCACTACAAGAGTTTCAATTTCTTTAAAATCTGCATCTTGCTCTAATTCAATTTGTTTTGGAGCTCAACGTTTCTCTGGTTAGTTGTAAAATTATTGGCCTTAGTGGGTTGAGTTCTTGTTTGCTAGGACAAAAAACATGTCCATGAAAGGAAAAACTATCTCACTTAAGAAGGTTTAAGCTACTTTTATGTCTAAAGATGTTGGGGAATCAAACTCCCCTTCTCTGAATTTGGACTTAAATAATAATAAATATGTCAATAGTATGCCAAATCAATTGCAGGTAGTTAGAGCCACTGGAATCCTAGCACAGGAGTAGTAAGAGGTTAATCATGCTGATGATGCAAATAAAGTTGATTATTCCCCTTTCTTTATGATTCCTTCTCATGAGAGTGCCCTTCTTTCACATTCCTCCCCCTCAATCGTGTGTTTAGATTTGACCTCCTTCCTTAAGCCTGGCACACACTCTGGACTTGATCTTGCCTCTCAGACTTACTCCATTGAGTCAGAAAGAACTCCTCCTCTGAGAGGCAAAATGTTCCTAGCGATTACGATCATATTGTTTCTAGAGGGCATAGTCCTGTGGCTTGTAGAAACAGTGAGATCCATAATAGTAGAAGCTTAGAGAATAATTTGAACTTGGGTAGATGGCAGAGTGGTTTGTCCAAAGGAGTTAAAAGGAGAGATTATGAGCTTACCTTTTGTTTTGAAATATTGTAAAATGGTAGTTAGAGTTAACCCCTCTTCCCTGAGTAGCTGCCTCATTTACAAGTACTGTATGAAGGTTATCAATTTAGAATGTAAAGGGATGTAAGCCCAAGGTAGAAAATTTGTAATAAGGTCTTTTTTATTACTCCAGTTTGCAAGAAGTTCAATAAGTGGTATTTGGGTTGTCTCATGCATTGGTGTTATCTGGCCTGTTGTTCTTTGTTTCTCTAATAAGCATGAAAAAAAGCAAAGTGGAGATTTTATCTTGCTTGCAGCTTAACCCACATTGAATTAAATTTGTTATTGAGGTGCGTACTTTTCCTTGTGATAGGGTTGTTTGGGTACTGGTATATTCACAAGGAAAGACTTTTGGTATTTGCTCAGTTAAAGCGTATGATGATTATAAAGAGAGATCTGATTAGTGAAATTAAAGAACTCTACATATTAAGGAGATCCCTTGGTTCATATGGGATGACTTTGATATAGTGGACAGTAAAGAGGATAATTTGAATGGTTGCATATTGGACTAGAAAGGTATGAACTGGTTTTTTTATCTAAGTGTAAAAGGAAAAGGAATGTATAGCAAAAGGGATTTGGTTTAACTGGTTGTCCATGCTCAAGTTGGTTGTCCATGCTCGAGAAGTCCATGCTTTACTTAGCTGTTCACATACTTGAAATTAAAAATCTGTATACAAAACAAACTCCTTAAGCAATGTGTAATGCCTCTACCTCTTAAATGTATTAAGTAGGATGACATTGTTGTTGAAGACCATGGAGACTGAGGTGCTCAAACATCAATTGAGATGTGATCAGAATTATCAGGGGTAGAGGGATGTGGTGAGGTCTAGATTGAATTAGTTAAGAATGGATGATATAGGCATCTTCAACTTTTAAAAAATCAATCATTCAAGGAGAAAATCTCAGCAATTAGAGTTTGGGAGTGTCCTGTTGTAAGAGGATTCCCGAATTCAATGTGCCTTTCAGTCTTCTTATGGAGATCTGCTTACTTCTTTTTTCTTTAGGAAAGGATGTGATCATGACCAGGAACATTCTCTAAGGTGGTGCCATGTAAGTTGAACGCTACATTAGTCAGTCAGTTGGATGGAGAGATATCTTTAGATAATATCTGAAAGCTTATTGACTCTTTAGTTAATGAGAAAGTCAAAGATGATGAAATTGATGGCCTTCTAGCTGAATCCTATAAGACAAACACAGATAGGGTTGCTCTGATGCTCTTGGATGTGTCTATACAGAAACCTTTGTTGGGGGCCTTTTGGGAATTTGATAGGTGTTATCAAACTTACGTCTAAGGAAGTTGATGTCACTCAAATTGAAATTAAAGGTTAATAACAGTAATAAATCTATATTAACAAATTTTGCCAAATCCTTAACTATGAGATTGAAGAAAATTTTGCCTCTAATTATTTTTCCTTCTCAAAATGATTTTATAGAGGGTAAGTATATCTTGAACAATCTTCTGACTTGCTGGGAGGGGATGCATTGGGCTAACAAGCATGGTCAAAATATTGATATGGCCTTTTGTATTTTGAAAAAACCTATGACAGAATTTAATGGCCAGTTCTCTTGTTAGTTTTGAGAGCTCTATGATTTGGTGATACTTTTTATATATTTGTAAGGTGTTATTTAAATATGCCTCTACTTAGGTCAGTGCTAATTGTTAAAGTAATAGCTTCGATTGGATCTGATATCAGTATATGGAACATACATATACATATGTATATGTATATACATGCATATGTAAATGCATATACATACATATATGTATATGTTTGATTTACTTCACATGCTGATATCTCATGCTATTCAATACTTAATGATCATGCTCTGATCAGGTAGTATATATTAATATCTAAGTTACCAATTAGTCCTGGCCAAGGGTGGATGTGGAAGCTGGTGCGTGCAGATGCCTGGTGCGTCTGGAAGCCATGTGGATGTTGACAGGATGCGTGCAGGGTGGAACGACTGTTTAACTACTCTGTTTTATGTTCTGATCAACACAATGGAGGTGATAAGACATTTTGCACAGTATGGTAGTCTAAATCCCAATGCATGTAATCAAGCAATGGACTACATCATACGCCTCCCACTCAAAATCCCACTGAAATCAACTGTGATTGTGACGCATCTCCAGATTGGTCGCGCTCAAAGATTCCTACTGAAATCAGGGGATCATAATCATGAGTACTCACAATGTTATCAGACAGTGTTGGTTCTGCATACACATCTCCAGATTGGTCAATATATCTGCTAACATTTATATCTTGAGTTATGTCTTCTATTGTCATTTCCCATTTGTTAACGCATTTTCTAAAACTTGAACCAAAGTTACTCAGCAAGTCTTTGGTCAATATATAGTTTCTAAGTACTCATTTTTTTGGGTGTGAGGAATCAACTTTACCCAACCAGGATAGGTTTAGCGCATTCTTCCAAATGATAGAGATATATTTACAATTGTTTTAGTTTTTAAATAAAATTTTACTTAAAATATTAATAATATTTAACAATATTATAATATATGTGTAATATTTAGTAGTATTATATATATAGTAATATTTACGAATCTTATATATATAGACACATCCATACGCATCCACATCCTCACACAAATAAAAATCACACTTCCCTTATCCGCTTATCACATCTGCTTCTGAATCCACATCTGAATCGATAACTTAGATTGATATATATGCTGTGATAGTTCCTCTCATCGATTCATGACATTAATGATAATAAACATATCATGAAAAACTACATTAAGTTGATGTCGTGGAGTGTGTCAAAGGTCATGATACTTGTCATGATGGACTACATTAAGTGATTGTCCTTGAGATCATGACTATTATCTAATAGACTACATTCACTTGTCCCAGAATGTCGAAGATCAAATAAACACATCTTTCCAGGATATAACATATTCTTTTGGTAGGCATCTAGGATTTGATGCTAGTGCACATACCAAAATAATATAATTATGATGAATAGTATATGATTGATATTTCTTGTTAAATCATACTTCGGATTATATTGAAAGATAACATCTAAGTTGGTTGATATATGTCAATATCCTTATTTATGCCATTCCAGGAATATCATGCTGAGATGATATCTCTGGATAGCATAATGTGTTCTACAACACTAATGTGTTCTATAACAATCCTCCCTGGCTAAGAGGGAGTGTTAAGGTTGTAGCTTCAGTCAGATTGAATCGACCTGAAGATAAATCTTTTATGGTTATTGGTAAATCATCATTTAGAAAATACTCTTACATCTACTTATATTATTATATATTTAATATTATTTTATAAATATGTGTATGTGTGTTAATATATTATTTAATGAGAATTAACCATAGAGACATGTCTCTTCATGTCTCCTCTTATAAAGTCATTCACATCTGCATTTGGAACACATCAATACAATGGCAATGTTATTACAATTGCAGAAGTAATGCTTGTTACTCAACATGGTATCAAAGCCAGGTTACAAATGTAAGAAAGATTCATAACAAGAAGGAAATCCAAACTCCGACAAAAGCAGAAACAAAGCATGCCCACACACAAACAGAACTTGTTATTAACCATGGATAGATAAATTTTAGTAATAAACTGCATTAAAGATGTTGCACATGGTTACCTATAGCCACTAATATGACCATTTTATTTGATATGGGATATGCTAGGCACGAACAATGAAGAAATAAAATCATAAATTGATATAGCTGTGAACGAATAAATCTGAGATGAGACTATCATGAAGAATTAGAGATACGTAATGGAAGAATATGCATATATTCCCATGTCTGTATGATTTAGTTCATATCTGCAGAGGGTAACGAAAAGCAATAGAGTTGGACTCGAAATAACATGAAGCACAAGATGTTTGTGGGTTTCCTGTCAACAGCCAGTAGAGAGATAACCAATTCATTTAAACATGTCTTCTACATTAAAGATTACGGCTACATAAAGATAGCAAATTCATCATAAGTATGATCATGATTGCGATGAGTAGATCACAGATGCAAAGATACAGTAACCACTGTTCATGTCAAGCACACAATATAGAAGCCCGTCAATTAATGGAATTTGGAGTCGAGTTTTCCTGAACAAAAAGATGTTTGTAGGTGGAAGCGGATATATCTGAAACAATAGCATCCAAGCAACGCAAGTAACCATCCATTGTGCAAATTGATATCTATCAAGGAATCATTGTCGTACTCTAATTACATATAGCAGCAGATAGTAAATGTTAATATGCACGTTAATATGGAAGATACGATTCAAAGGGCCATGCAATAATAAACAATTTAAGTAGTGGATTCTAAATCAGAAACCATAGGACATGACGGCGTTATGAACATCTGCAATGAACACTCGATGAGGCAAACAGGTTTATATACTGCACCAATAGTATGAAGTCAATTGCAGCGACTAAGAAAGACCAAATGAGCAATAGCCAAAGTATGAATATACCTGAGAATTTGATAAGGACAAGTTTGAAAGGGCAGCGATAACAATTTTTGAAGGCCCAACAAAATAAATAAGGTAATAAGCAATTAACGGCATACTGCGATCTCAGTCCAGGTAAATAAAAAAGAAGAAAAGCGATTCATTTAGCAGACTATATTAGTAGCGACTTCACGTCAAATCTTATAATTTAAACCATCAAGGTTGGGAGAATCATTTAAGTATAAGGACGTAAACCAGAGAAGTGGCCATCCTTTTAACTTAATATACAAGAATAATTTGAGAAAGTACGTTATTGAGCTTCAATTGCTGCTGGATCTCGATGAGTTGTAATAGAACTTAGATATATTCCTAGAATGGCTTATGATTCTCCAATGGGTACCAAATAAGAGAGTATAGGAACAAGATGGAGTGATGACAACCATACAGAATGATAGAGAATGTTGATAGTATGAGTATCAAAACCTGAGAAAACCAACAGTGGAGCCCTTACGTTATACATAATAGTTTCTAAGTAAATGTTATTGTTATCGTGTGAAGGAATGAGACTACACAGCGAAGAGAATAAGGAAAACAAATAACAGATGTATAAAGCACCTTGATACTGTCACAGTTTGAACTTTGAAATTTTATTTTAACTTCAAGTACAAAATTACTTTGAACGAAAGAAATAATAAAGAAATGGCAGAGCGAGGGTCTGGAACAGATGCGCCTGGACTTGTACAGAGTGTGTGGACATAGTAAAGCTTAGCATTTCCATCCAGCGGGTTTAGCAATCAACTGCCACCATGGCAAGTATGAGAGAAGATACATTTAAATTAAATTTGCACCCTGAGAACAAAATGAAGCAAAATGAAGCAATGAAGTATTGGCTTGACTTGAAATAGGAGGTGCATGCATGGCATAAGGTTTTCGGAGTCTTCGGTGTATAAAAGTTACTATTAGTAGTGAAACTTTTGGAGAAACAAGATTATCGTGTCCTGTGTAAGGAGTACCACAGTAAATAAAATCCAGAGATAGTTTTGTTGGACTGTTTTCATAAAATCTTTACTTGAAATTTTGTGAATCGTTTCTTTTGCGACTTCCATACTCATGCAGTGAGGAACACTACACATGATCACTGTTCATATCAGTTGGCAAGAGAACTTGGGCCATGTTGTTCACAAATTGTTGTAGAAGAAATTCTAATGCTGCTAACTATTGTAGTTGAATCTCCATATTCCTGTGATGAGGGGGTCATCAATTGTAAGCTTATGAACAAGTGAAAAGTGTAATCCTGAGCAATGATGAGACATGAGACTGCAGTGGATCTTATGGGTCAATGATATAGACATTAGTTTTGAGTGCTCTATGATTTGGTGATATATTTATATATTTGTAAGGTTTTATTTAAGTATGCCTCTACTTAGGTCAGTGCTAATGAGGGGTTATCTGACCCCTTACCCTACAGAGATATATTAGACAGAGTTCGCCCTTGCTCTAGCTCCATTCCTTATTATTGTCAATGTTATTCAATGTCTGCTTAGAGATTATTACTTAGAAATTATGATTTGAAACCTCTTGAATGATGTTTGGTACTCACCAATGAAGGGAGTAAGTGAAATTAGATTGTTGATGGCACTGCCATACTCCAATGTTAGGTAAAAAGATTTCGAAAATTTTGACAAAAAATTGACTATTTCTTGTCTTGCCTCTAGTTCTAAAAATGCCAGTGCACAAGACTACTTTCCTTTTTCAGGGATAAAAGCATGGAGGTCCCTCTAAGATGGATGGATATCTTGAGATCCCCTTTATCCTACTCCCATCTTTTAAGGAGATGAGTGACTAGTTGATGGGTAAAGTTGGCAATAAAGTTTCTAAATCACAAGGTATCATCCTCTCGCTAGCAAGCAGTTTACGGGTTTGTCAAAGAGTCACAACTGTTCAAATTTCTTTTCTTGCTTCCATCACATTATCCAAATGAGCAAGCACATTCTAGCTTGTGGTCAAATTGGTGGTACAGAACTTAACTATCTATTTTTGCAAGGGGTCTCTGACTCTGTATAGTTATTAAGTGGCTCACAAAGGCTTGGATTAGTGATGAGCCTTGGTAGGTGCTTATCAGATATCATATTATCTAGTGTTCTGAACAGGAAATTTGTTTCAAGTGGCTTTAAGCCCTTGGACATTTCTTGGCTCCTTCAAATCCAGACCATATGGCTCACCACATTTTGCTTTGTTTGGAAGGTTTAGGAGTTGCTAGAGGGTTCATTGGAGTAAGTCTTGACCATGTTCTTTCCTATGTAAATTATGATGTTTTTAGTTCAGACGCTTCTTGAGGTTCTTCTTTTGTAAGTTCCATCCTAGGCTTTCTTATATTTTTCCGTTGAACATTGCTGGTTAAATATTTTGCAATTGACTTTATGCCAACCAATACAAAATAGTAACTTTTAGCTGCAGTATGTGAGATAAAGTCTCTCCTCCAGAAAAGGGGAGGCACCCTTCTTAGTGCCATTGTAAACCAACTATACACTTAACCAAGAGACTAAAATCAGGGTGAGACAATAAATCACTTCCTCTTTCTTCAGGAAGAATATTCACTCAATTACAATAGCTCATTTCTACTCAACTCCACTAAAAAGTATGAATTGCAGCAATAATCCCATATACATATGATTAGACAAAAAAGAACCATAACCATACCAGAAAACTAACTAATTAAGAATTTATACACAAGCACAAAAGCTTAACTTTTCCACAATGATTTGATAACAAGATCACAATACATGTCAGCACAAAATCTTTCTAATATATTGTAAGTTTATAGCACATAAAGCCAAGAAAGATTGTAGCACAAAGCCACTGGCTCTTTCCTAACCTCGCTAATTGCTATTGCTTAAACTTGAAGTTGCGGCTTGAAGTCTGCAAATTTTTAATTTAAATTCCTTTAACCTACCACAACAATATCTCATTACTTCAAATCAACATAAGCTTATGTTACCACAATGACGAAAGAACACTATGATCACATCAGATGGTGCTTCAACTCAAAGATTGAATACACAATTGCTCCTTTATTAACTTGAAAAATCTGATTTGCAATGTAAAATCACAGTTTTATATTGCAGCACAATTTTGACAATATTTAGGTTGCTTGAATGAAGGATGATTGTTTACAATTAGCTCTCTCATATTTATAGAGAGGTTAAGGAAAAAAGGATGGGAGAGGTGCAACTAACTTTGACTTGTTAACCAGTACAGTCTTATTTGACTTCGACTTGTTAAACAGTAGAGTCTTATTTGACTTTGACTTGTATTGTTGTCTCATGTAATTACAACTTTTCACTTTACATGTAATACATTGAAACAAATTACATTGATGCATGATCAAACATAATCAAAGTGTCTAGAGACACGACATTGTTGCCAACACTCTTGCCAATGGAGTCTTCTGGTTTTAATGTGCTGAAACTAGCGTCGGGAATGGAGTTGCAGCAATAGATCAAAGAATTCCCAGAGTCAGACAAATCCCTGACAAGAACCATTAAAGACTGACAATTTACAACATGATGCATTAGAGAAAATCTATTACTCTTTGAAACAAAATTATATAGTGCATGACTGAAATCAATGTGTCCCACTTCATTTTTACCAATACTCTTTGCCAATGGAGTCTTTTGGTCCTGGCATACAGAAACTAGCCTCTGAAATGGAGTCGTAGCATTCGATTGAAGAATTTTTAGAGTTGGACGAATCCATGACAAGGACTATGCAAAGGGTCAAAATTGACTAAGTCTAGGAGAAGTTGCAATGCAGATTTTAAAACCCAAATTGCAAGTGAAAATGCGAAGGGACATGTCAATCGGGGTTTAAAACCTGAACTGCATCTATGACTTGCAATGTGAGTTCTGAAACCCAAATTGCAACTAAGCAAATGATGAGACTTGTTGATCAAGTATTAAAATCCAATCAACACATAAACAGACATGAAAAGAGATACAAACCATGAAGACACATGCAAGGGCATTCAAAGATTACCTTGAAATGCATATCTAGAAGGCATAGGCTACAAAATGGAAGAGTTTTGTAGGGTTATCCCTTAAATTTTTTACAAGCTAAAATCGAGGATAGCATATATATCTTCACAGTGTTTCTATTGACCTGAATAGGGATGGTGTTACATTTGTGCCTTGTTTTCATTCCCGGATTTTATGCTTCACAACCAAATAAGTTTTCTGTAGGGGGCTGATCTTGTACCTTGATTATGCCATGGTGAAATCAGCTTCCTAGTTCCAAAGGTGGTGCAATTGTTTAACAAGTGGTATCTTCTTACAACTCGGTTTATTATATTGGAGGCTTTTGGTTTGTTTTGGAAATTTCAGTTTGTGATATCCCGACAGTGCAATAACTAAGAAGTGTAATTGTTCAGTGGCCTGCATCCCTTCAGTTGTTTGGGCTAGCATTGACATGGAGACATCAATAAGTTGGAATGATAAAGCATCATAGCCAGATGGAGATTGTACCAACTTTAACAATATTTTGATGTCTAATTATTCCAATGTGAATGCAGGCTCTATATGTTCTTAAGTTTGTGTAATATATGGTTGACTCTATGTTTGAACACTAGTTTTGTGTTTCTCTATGTCATGTTCCCTTTTCAAATTAAAATCTTTGGGAGATTCATTGCCTATTTCTTACTTCTTGTAAGCTATGAGATAAAATCACAGACGCTAATAATAAAAATAGACTAAACTAATTAAAAACTAAAAAAGAAAGCCTACATGACCATTAACTAAGATTCAATCTATGAACTACCCTTCAAAAGATAGTACATGTCTTGTAGTTACAAATGCTTTAGGACATTCTGTTATAGCTGAGATCCTCCCTAGATCTAGACAATGTTGATGACCAAGAGTAGACCCAAAAAATAGAGAAAGTTGTCCCCTTCTTTAGAATGGTCTACACCAAGAGAGTAGACTTTGCCACTAACTCTACCACTGACCCTCCCAGTATCTGCTCAGCCATTGCCCAAAAAGCATCACAAAAAATATCAAAACTAATGTTAGATAATTGGGTTGCCCTTTCTCTGAAGACAAAGACACGTTGAGAACAATTGCAAAACCTTCCAAACTATTGTAGAGAAATAGCATGCCCCAAAACTAACTACAGATAACATAGTTTAAAAATTTGGTATCAGCAAAATCTCAGCCGGCCCAAAAAATTTGAAAATCTAGGAATTGGCAAAAACTTAGCGAAAATTTTGGCAATAAATTGGCACTTTTATCGAACATTTGGAAAAAGACAATTTCTTAAAATATTCTTAAAAATGCATACATACACACCAAATTTGTAGAATATATAATGATTTTAGATATCCGCCATATATCAAACAAAGTTTTTAGTTAAATAGTAATTCAAAGCAAATAAAACTTAGTGGATTAAAATAGTGCTAGAATCATATACCAAAAAACAAGTACAAGATTTGAATATAAATAAGTTCAATACATATAGAAGTTAAACTCCATGAAACTACAACTATTGAATACATATTGAGTTCAAGTTTGAGTATCAATGAAAACTAAGAGTAGCAATCATAAATTGCATCTACAAGTAAAACTCAAAAGAGATCACAATTGCAAGGTGGGTGGTGTTGAAATAGTTGTTGTAGCAACATCCTCAACAAGTGCCCTAATAGGTGCCTCACACTCGACAGAAGCCTCCGATGGTTCTCAAAACTGCAGATTGGAAATCCAAGAGCCTACCACTTCTCCGATAGAATTCCGCAATCAGTTCTGGCCAACGAATGAGAATCACCTTGATTTCCCTGCACTTCAGGCTCCACTACACCTAAGCGGGAAGACCTTCTTGAACCTGATCACTTGGTTCAGAGTTTTTCTAAAGCGAATTTAAGCTTTTGGAGTTCTCCGACTAGCAAGGTCCTCGAACTCAATTAAAATGAAAACTGGATGCGGAGTGTCTGAATGTTTTGTATAAGGTTTGTTAATAATGGATTTGATGCTTGTAGGAAGGAAGTTATAGATTTTGACTTCAATAATAGAAAGACCAGTGCCTTTACTCATCCGGGCAATAGAGTCAACTTCGGTGAATTTTCACGTACAACTTTATAATGTTTTACCCACTTTACTGCTAACAATTAAATAATCAAGATGCAACAAATCAAATATATACGCAATCTTAAATTAGTCTAGATTGAACTTTAACTCCTCTAGCAGGGAGACAAACTGGACACAAATACGAAAACAACTATATATTTCACAATATTTGTGATGATCCAATTTAAAATGCTAAATGATCATGTCCACTTATCTAACATTAAAATTTTATACAGAAATCCAAAAAATAATTACAAAGGACGATTCATCTACAGTTTAAATCTCCATGCCATTTAAAAATAAACAAAAGACATTTTATTTTATTATAAAAATAAATTAATAGAATTTATATTACAAAGTCATAATGTTCCTCCTTATCCCTCCATACAATAATAAATATAAAATACTTTCTCCTGAGAATATGGATGTCCGAATATGTTTTTTTTGTTGTATCTCCCTATTTATATCTTAATAATAAGAGAAGGTGACTTTTCAAACTTTAAAGGTTGTGTCTTCAAAAATAAATCGCGACTTCTCATAACACAATTGCTTTAATCGTAATTGATTTCAATTTTTTAATATATCTTTATTAGTAACTAGGCAAAGATCCCGACAAACCTGCTCCCGATGTTTGGTGTTTATTATTGATTTATTCATTCTTTTCATAGTGCATTGTATTTTCCTTTGCCACTTTATTCCTATGTGATACATTCGCACCTGCCCTATTGACATCTCAAAATCGATGACTTCACTACCACCTCCTTCAGTGTGATTGCTCGACTATGTCGATAAATCGCATGTGTACTTCCTTGAGAAATTACAAAGACACCATTCTGTGACCATAAACAGTTACTCCTACACGTAGAGGTTCAGTGATTCTCGTCTTGCATATCTCTGTTCTAGTGCATACAACTTCAATTTGTCTGACTACTGCACATTCATTTTGCAATGGTATTCATCCCTCATTTCTCCTCGTATATTTACTTCACGTGTCTAGGCTTTGACTCTGTTTTAATGTGATTTATTTCTTAGATGTGAGACGACTTTTGTAACAGCTCTTGATGGTATCATGCTTTACGTCTGTGTTACTGATAGTGCCATGGAGACTTTAATATCTAGCTATTTATATTTGTTTCAATTTATTTAAATGTATGTGGTAGAAAACTTCATCACAAAACTGCTATGAAATTTTGGGTTTATCATGCAACTAAAAGGTCTCTCTGTTTATCATTGATTTGGAATGAATCTTTTGCCACATATTTTGAATATTAATTTTTTAGTATGCAAGATTGGTTTTTTCATTCGACTAGTGACTCCAATACCTCCTCCTTATGAATAGTGTCAATTCATTATCGGACTTCATCGAATTCTTAGTCTCCAATGATCCTATTTCAAACTCCTTGAATATATAAAGAATCAATTTGTAGTTTTTGTTGTATTATATATCACTGAATATTTTGTTACTAGCAAAATTATCATATATATCCACAATCCCAATTTGCTTGATTGTTGATGGAGTCTATGAAACATCAATTGCTTGTATTTCCATTATGAATCTCCAACATTATTTCTCAAATGGAGACTCTAATCCTTTGTAGAAATTAGAGTTCCATCACGATGGATGATTAAGCTCATGGTCCTTCTCACGTGCTGCCACGTCTGCATCCCAGTCATTTGCCTCTATCTCAAACTCAGCTAGCTACTCATCTGTCAATTAAGTTTCACCCACATCTGCATCCGTATCCTCACCATCAAAAGGAGCGATCCAATCTGCTAAATATAGATCAATGTCATCCAAGTCTAGTGCTCCATATGTAGCTTGCCCTTTCACCTTCTTCTTGTGCAAGAAAAGGTTGTACCTTACATAAACCAAGTCATTTGGGCACTTTTGAGTCAACCTATTACATTTATTTGTGTATGTTCTTAAAAGTATTCCAATTTCTCTCACAACCACAAGCACTACAAGGCTGCAATAAAATTTGAATGGCAAGTTGTTGAAGATTAAGCGTTGTGGCACCATAATCTTCCCACCAAAGCTTTGTAAGGATTAAAATAACCATTTATGATGTAGTAAAACTTCCAATAAACTTTATGAGCAAAATAAATGGTATGATAAAATAAAACACATGTTCTTTTTTACATGGCTTGAAGGTGTATCTCCTACATTTGCAATCAGGGGAAGAAAACAAAGGCACCTCTTCCCTCTTGTAGCCTGCAACTCGTCAAGTATGAGGTCTCGAAGGTCCCTATCAACAACCAATCTTCAAATGCATGTGTCCAAGCCAATTTGAACCACTACATCTACTCTCAAAGTGTTGGAGAAATAGAACTTGGGGTTCAAGTAGTAAGCAGCTGCATGAATATGTTGGAGTTGTCGGTTCCACCCCCGATCAATGATGTTCCATATGGCTCTATATTTGGTCTAATTTGACCTATACAAGTGTTGAATGGCATCTTTGGCCCTATCCATGGCCTCATGTAGAAACCCCATGGGGTTTTTATCCCCATCCACAATTCGTAGAACCTTCATTAATGGTTCTGACAACTGGACATAAAAAATATACAAAAATCAGCCAATGAAAATATTTCAAAATTAAATTCTAAATCATCTATGAAGACTTGAAAACATACTCCTCCATTAGCTTTTCAAAACTAGCATCAAACACAATCCTCACAATCTTCTCTGCTACAGGCTTCCTGGCATGAGGACTCTCTAACACATGCGCCTTAGGTCTAACAATGTCTCAGATATGCTTTGCAAGTTTAGAAAATTAGTAGCAAAGCATGTGACCCCTACTCATACAAGGTCCTTGCCACTAGTGTACTCTCTCATAAGACTCAAGACCCATGTATCATTGTAGATGTACTTCGCAATATTCCTTCCATCTTCAACCACCAGAATTCTCCACCCAGTGCAGTTTCCCTAGATCCTCAAGTAGCAAGTCAAGACAATGGGTAACACAAGGGCTCCAAAATAATGTGAGATGTCTCTACATCAAAAGTCTACCGGTTGCAACATATGCAATTGCATTATCAATCAAAATTTAGATGACATTAGCAACTCCCACTTTATTACCATCTCATCCATCATGTTGCACAAATTTTCTACATTTTTTAATTGATCAGAGGCATTAGCTCATTTTAGAAATACCAATTGTCCCCATGAAGCAACTATAAAGTTGATGAGCATCCTATTCCTGCCATTTGTCCACCCATCAGATATAATAGTGCAACCTCTTGTTCCCAAACTTTTCTTTGCTCTTCCAAAAGCTAATGAATGTTTCTTACCTCGCCATCTAACAATGGCCGACTCACCTCATAAGGAGTTGGGGGATTGAACCTCTTACCAGACAAGGAAATCAAAGTTACCACTTGATCCCAATATGAACTACATAAAGCATTGAAGGGAATACCATTGCGGATCCAAAATCTTGTAATTGCCACCTTTGTCTTCTCATGCATCACTTTGTTCCATGCAATGTCTAGCAAGCTGGGTTGAACACCAAAAGTGTTACAAGGAACCCAAAAGTCTGATAAAGACCCACCCCCACTTCTGATCCTCGTATCTAAGGCCCAATAGAAGAAGAAACCTCTCCACCTATTTATGATCCTATAGAACTCAAAATCCCATTCGGGCTGCCATGGCTCAATTTCCCTAGATCCTAAAGTAGCAAGTCAAGACAATGGGCAGCATAAGGGCTCCAAAATAATGTGGGATGTCTCTCCATCAAAAGTCTGTCGACTGCCACATACATAACTACATTATCAATCACAATTTGGATGACATTAGCCACTCTCAATTTTATTACAACCTCATCCAACATGTTTCACAAATTTTCTGCATTTTATACTTGATCAGAGGCATCAACTAATTTTAGAAATATCGTCCCCCTGAAGCAACTATAAAGTTGATGGGCATCCTATTCCTGTCATCTTTCCACCCATCAAATATAATAGTGCGGCCTCTATGTTCCCAAACTTTTCTTTGCTCTTCCACAAGATGATGAATGTTTCTTACCTCGTCATCTAACAACGGCTGACTCTCCTCATAAGGAGTTGGGGGCTTGAACCCCTTACCAAACAAGGAAATCAAAGTTACCACTTGATCCCAATACAGAATACATAAAGCATTGAAAGGAATATCATTGCGGATCCAAAATCTTGTAATTGCCACCTTTGTCTTCTCAAGCATCTCTTTGTTCCATGCAGTGCCTAGCAAGTTGGGTTGAGCACCAAAAGTGTTGTTACATCCCAATTTTTGACCTAATTTAAAATATAGCCGTTGAGGTTCACATGAAACCAATTGACAATTAAATTTGTTATAATCCTGCAAAATGGTAAGATGGTTAGTCGTTATAATTTCATGTGAAGATAACATGCTAGTTGATTATTGAAAAGGCGGTTAGCCGTTATGATTATTTATGATTAAATAACTTGTTATAATAATATGATTTAATTGCGAAAAATTTCCTTGTAGGAAGCACGTCGAAGGGGTGGAAGCATTGTCAAAAAAAAATTGGGCACAAAAGCATCACCATCACTGGGCAAATGGGTATGAATCATGAATCACCACGGTTGAGGACCTAGCAACTTGAACATTAGGATACAATCGATGAAACCGCATGAGCTATTAAAAAAATAATTTAATTAAAATATAACATGTACCTCAAAAGATTTTGAATGATCTTTCACAATATTATTTTAATATATACCTATGTACGTACACATAGAGATAAATATAAACTGACATCATAACATAATGATGCAACCTCACAAATATATCTACATGTACGTAGACAGATATAAACTATAATAATTTCGATTTTAAATCTTCAAATCTTCTTCCATTCTTTTTATTCTTTTCTTGTTTGAAACCGATTGAACACTTGGCTCATTTATTTGGCGTGCAAGAGCCAAAACATTTCCTTTATGTTACGACTTCTTGGAAGCCAAGGAGTCACGTCGCTCTTCTTATATTTTGAAGTTGAAGGAGACGGAAAATCAGCACTCTATTCTTATTTTCCTACAACACCCGATTGCCTTGTTCATGCTTATGATTTTCTATAATCATTTCCGCCTTCTTCCACAACATCCGATTACCTTCTTTTAGTGTTGATATCCCTGCTAATACCAGTCTATACCATTACATTAATCCTTCCCACAGTTTCTTGCCCATTCAAATATTCAGCCGGAAATCATGAGCACTTTCATGTTGGGATTGTGTTAGATATTTTGCAAGTAGCTAAGCATTCAGCAAGACATAATCACCGAATTTGTTCAGGTTATGTGTAACACCCGAATCCAATATTTCAAATTCAATTTTCTTAAATCAAATGGTGCAATAACATCGAATTACATAACAATAAGCTACAGTATTTATCATGATTAATCTTGATTGATATCTTGTTTGATATTACAGAATTGATCCTCTTTAAAGTAGATTTATTCATGGCAAGTAAAAGCCAAGTAACCATAATATGAATCCATGAATCATTAAGCCAAAGGAGATTAGAGTTAAATTAATTTCTCCAATCTTTAAGAATATTTTTCTCAAATCACAGATTGTGATAAGCTGAAGAATATGTGTGTGTGTGTGTGTGTGTCAATCATGAAATAGTTGAGAATCAATGGACAGAGCCGAATGCTCTAAGATTCAAACACCTGGGACTCACCCGACTGTATAGCCAAGGAAAAGGGTGAAGAGATGAGAGAAAGGAATCTGCAATAACATGAAACAAATTCAGATGTGATATAACAATGTTTATTACTTTTAAAAGGAATCATTTAATAGCTCATGCAAGATCACATTTATTGTTTTCTCCTACTGTCAAGTGTGGTGTGATTAGATACCAGGATACTCAGTGGTTGACAAGGTGTTCCATGTCTATTCCAGATAGGGAGGGTCTTTCTCATTTGAGATTGTGTGGGGATAAGTTATGGTCCGAGGTTTGGTGGTTAAGCCCCTGACAATGTTTACCCTCTCCACAGGATGTTGGATGTGCATCAGATAAAGATAATCTATGCATTCAAACGTGTCGGAAAACAAGTATTTTTACTTTTATGATATATATTCAAGTAGATGGTAAGATTAATTGAGTTGTATCATCATTACAGGTATTTCTTTAAATGAAAGCAACTCTTATCATCAAGAGATAGATTTATCTGATGGATTGTTATCTCAATCTTTTATTTATAAGAATAATGATTGAGAACATATCTTCTAATTTTATGTTATTGCCACAATTAAGAAATCGGAAGAAAAGGAATGATACAGTGGTATCGATGCCCCAAATGATATAGTGGTATTTGATGCCCTAAATGATCCAATGGTAATTGAGGCTCTAATTGATACAGTAGTATGTGATACCCTAAATGATATAGTGGTATTTGATGGTAATCGTCATTTGATTTTAAGTGATATTTGTGGACTAATTTGGGTGATTGCAGAAGCATCCCTACATTGATTTTTCGGATCGAATTCCATGTTATGTTGATTTTAATTTCCATAGTAAATTCATTGATGGTATTTTCAGATGTTAGTTATGAGTTCTTTGTTTAAGTGACTATAACTGTTAATCTCATTCACATGAACATAACTTATATAACTGTCTTCCTATGAAAATGAAGTAATAATTGTATTTCTTTGATATGATAGTTGTTAAATAAGACCTGGAAAAACTGGTTGTTACAAGTGTTACGTGGAACCCAAAAGTCTAATAAAGACCCAACCCCACTTCCTGATCCTCACATATGAGGCCCTATAGAAGAAGAAGCCTCTCCACCTATTTGTGATCCTACAGAACTCAAAGTCCCCACTGGGACTGCCATGCCTCAAGTTTCCTCTTTTTTGCTGCCTTATTTTGTGCATATTTTTGAAAGCTTGTCAAAGCCTCTCTTGTAGCCTCTTCCTAACATGTCTCACACGGTGTAATACCATTGCATGGAATCTTTGCAAGATGGTATTTTAGTCGGCTTATGCCTAAAGTCATATGCTTATAACAAAAGATATAATTAAGATGTCCTTTGACTTTTCCAGAGATCCCATATTTCCATAATGGGTCCTCTCTGCCACCGGCCATCTTGTGAAGAAATAGGTAGACTTTGAGAGCCTACCAAAAAAAACAACCAATTATAATTAGAAAGCATCTAATGAGTAACAATCTAATATTTAATAGATCTGTTAAAACTTAAAATACTATTATAAATCTATTTAGTATAATTAAATCTACTAATATTTATTAAAAATATATAAAAATCTATTAATTAATAATTATTAATTATAAATCTATAAAAAAGATATTATAAGTTATCAGTTTCTAAAAATGAAAATAAAACAATATTAGTGTATATTTAATATAGTAAATTCAAATTAAAATTACTTCAAATTTCCTGTATTTTAAATTTACAATGAATACTTTAAATTTATTATATTTAAAACTTAAAGTCTTATACAACTTTACATTTAATGTAATTTAAATACTATAAAAATCTATAGATTACATTTAATGTAATCTATAAAAATCTATTAATTAATAATTATTAATTATAAATCTATAAAAAAGATATTATAAGTTATCAGTTTCTAAAAATGAAAATAAAACAATATTAGTGTATATTTAATATAGTAAATTCAAATTCAAATTACTTCAAATTTCTTGTATTTTAAATTTACAATGAATACTTTAAATTTATTATATTTAAAACTTAAAGTCTTATACAACTTTACATTTAATGTAATTTAAATACTAATTTTCTAAATTTTTTTAGTATTACAGTATTTTAAATGTTAATTTTTCCCTAAACAAAAGAAATAAAAATTTTAACAAATCTAAAAATCTATTTATCACATTAAATCATATTCAATTTTGCATAAACTTTTACAAAATAAAATAAACTTACCTGCAAGCTGGAACTGGAAGTTGTGTGTAGAGAGCCGACTGCTGAATCAAAATCCAAACGCAAAAGCAAGGACCTAGAATTGGAAGTCTCATCGTCACAGGATGCAGAAGCAAGGTCGTCGTCATCCAAAGAATGCAGAAGCAAAGTTTGTCTCACGAAGCAGAAGTTCGTCGCCATCCAAGAATGTAATTGTCATCAATGGAATGAGGGCAAAAACAAAATGCAGCCGTTGCGGTTGGAATGAGGGCAAAAAGTTGAAACGAAAAGCATATTAATAAAATGCTTAAAACTTTAAACAAAGTCATTTTCATGTTAACCACGTAGTCAACGAAATTTGTTGCGAGTGCTTTGTTTTTAGCACGATTGCAACACCAAAAAATCGCGGTGAGTTTTTTACAGTTATCGGCACCGATATACGGTGCATTTATTTCATTTGCAAGGTGAGCTCGCGATTTTTGCGATATTTCATAGTTTTTTTAGACTATGACAAATACTATGGTTTGAAGAGTAAAAAGCATTGTTTTATCGAAAACAAATAGAAACCCTCCAACAAAAAGTCACTAACATAACATCCCAGGCAAACTTCAAGAATTATAAAAACCAGAAATAATTTTTTAGGAGAAAAATCAACCAAGACCAAACACAATTTTGAGGTTAAAAACTGATCTAGACTAAATAGTACTTTTGAAAGGGAAAATCGATTAAAACCAAACAAACCTGAATCAAAGTATATGGAACAAATAATTGAGGAAATTTTATTAAAACTCGATAGATAATCTTTAAGGAAAAAGTTATTAAAACCTCCCATAAGGGAGTCATACCAAGCCCAGCTCCCACTTTGATAGCATGAAATTGTTAAAAAATATATGATTAATTGTATTAACAATGACTCTTAAGTAGAATTTATCGATTCTAATAATAGTGTAGTCCAAAAATAGACTAAACTAAGAAAAAACAAAAAAGAAAGCCTAAATGACCACTAACTAAGATAATAGAAGAACAAGCTAAATTTAGCAAGAACCTAGGATGCTAAAAAAATCTAATAACAATTAACAAATAATCTTTTAAGTTGTCCTAATAACTTTATTTTATAATATTGTAAAAAGACAACTTGTGTTTAAATATTATTGTGTTTATGTGGGCCTGAAGATATGTTTTATTTAAAGTGTTTCTAAAAGCCTTTCCAGGTAATATTAGGCAAGAAAATCAAAGTATAGAGGTGAATATAAAAGAAGATTTTGGCGTAAAAAATACATCCATTGTCTTCCTTATCAAATCCTGTCCTCTAAGATTCAGCTCTTGCCATCTTTTTTCCTGAGTTCAACCCTTTCATTTCCATATTGATTTGGACAATGAAAACCCTCTTGTCCATCATAACTGTCCTGAAAGTTTACAAAAATAAAATCCCAGTTTCAATTTGATGATTGAAGATCCAGTAAGTTTGAGGATTCCATATATAATATATAATTTTGGATGATTTCAGCATATTATATTTCACTTGGTATTAAGTGGCAAATTATTCAACGTAGTACTGGATGAATCTTTGCTAGTTGTACCAACCCATATTTTAGCTGTACCTACTTTTGGAAGTATTTTCTACTGCTAGCTGTACCTATGAATCTTTGCTAGCTGTACCCATATTTTAATTGTACACTATTTTCTATTGAAATTAATTCTGGCCATACTAGTCTAAGGGGCACAACAAACACAGAGTAATATATGTTATTGGTTTTCATTCCATACCAAAAGGAAGCCAAATCATTCCAAAGTGTCAATATTTGATCTCAAACGGTTGCCGCACCTTTCTTTATCAATGGTCCTAGTCATACAGCCAACTTAGGACTTAAGCTTCAATCGGTAGTCTTGTAATCGGTCTCAGCATTATCTATTTTTTATTAATATTTTGAATATTTAATAAAGTTTGTCATTTGAAAATTTGTTTTTATCATCGACATCATATGGATTTCAATCCATTAAAATCAAGATTTTAATTTGACATCAGAAGAGTTTATTGGATTAATATTGTCTGATGTTATTTAGCATTATGCAAAACAATCACCAAAGAAATAGAATTTGTTAAAATATCAAAAAGAAGTCATTATAGTGGTATCAGGTCATGATCTTGCCAGTTTGCAGGGTTAAAGTTACTGATAGAAAAATAAAAGGATTTTATCACAAAGAATAGAGAAAATTGTAGGCTCCAAGTGAATAAATAGAAATGCAGGAAAAATGAGAAGGTTCCACTAAATGAAGAAAAATATTCTATTCAATATAATGCCATAATTAGTATGAGTCAATGTAATGTCCCCTTTCTCAGATGTTAGACTTAGAAGTCAATTAAACAATTAAGTTTCCAAATTATATCACATTTTATGACAACTTAATTTAAGTGAATTTCTGTCAGGGAGATTTATTAAATAAAAGTCAGTTAATTTAATAAAGTTCTTATTCTAGAAGTTACATCATGCGGTGGAAAGAGGAAAATTCTAGAAGGCTCGTTGAATTGTTATGAGCATAGTTGGAAAACTCGCCAAATCCAAAAACTCGCCGAGCCCCCCAAAAGTTTAATCGGGAAAAACTCGGCCATTTAAAAAAAAAACTCGGGAAAACTCGGGAACCTAAAAAAACCGCTAAAATTTAATTCAAAATACATTTTTTTGCAAATTTCAATGAGAAGATGCATCTAATGAGTTCTTTAGATATATATAAATGCATAGTGGGTACAAAATCACATTCTCATGCTGAATGCTGATGGCGGGAAGCATAATAGTAAATAATTTGTGTCAAACTAGAAGTAAAAACATCATTACAATCACATTTTCCTCTTCCTAGCTCTACTAGCATATTGTAACTCTCTATCTTACATAATATATATAGGCTTTTTGCCTTTTTTTTTTAACCAAAAAAAAAAAAAAAAAAAAGAAAAAAGAAAAAAAAAAAAAAAAAAAAAATTAAAAAAAGAGTTTTTCTGAAAAACTCGCTCGGCGATTTTTCACAAAAACTCGGCGATTTTTTCTGGCGATTAAATTTGAGAAAAACTCGCCAGTCCCAAAAACTCGGCGATTAGTAAAAACTCGCCGATTATTCGGCGATTATGCCAACTATGGTTATGAGAATGAGGGTTTCCAATGAATTTGGGGGTTCAAAAGATATTGGATTTGATATGAATTTGCCTGATGCTTTGCATTAGCTAAATCTCTAAGGAGTCAAACCTTTAGCAAATTGACATAAGGGTTGGACAAAACCCTAGTTTTCTAAGGAGGGGATTTGTGGCGGATTCGACACTAGTGCCAAATTTGTGAAGTCTCCCTTGGAGATTAGTTTCCAATAAATAAATCATTTCAGAACTGGGGTATTTAATATCTAT
This sequence comes from Cupressus sempervirens, assembly GCA_028749045.1. Taxonomy (NCBI): domain Eukaryota; kingdom Viridiplantae; phylum Streptophyta; class Pinopsida; order Cupressales; family Cupressaceae; genus Cupressus; species Cupressus sempervirens. The sequence goes on along the minus strand of CM053791.1, from coordinate 356,594,775 downwards.
ATTTAATTTGGAAATTAAGGCTATTTTGAATAATATTGCCATTTACTAAGAATATATAAGTGGGGACCAATACTTTTTGTGGCTCTTTTAATATTGGAGACAAACATATCTCTAAGATCGCCACAGTTTAAATTGATATATTCATATCGAGCAAAGATTGAACATTCATAATTGTATTTTGTCATAGCATTGTGGTTCAATTCTTAATAATAGTAGTAGGGAAGAAGGAATCTAAAAGACCCAAGGGAGCTGGAAACAAATCTTCATAATGAGCTTATTAGGGTGGAGGAGAATATACAACCAGACCCTTACAATGTTAATGCTAAAGAAGTTCTTTGCCATGCCAAAGATGCCTTGAAGAAGGTTCAGAATGTAAGGATCATGGGGCTTAAAACAAGAGCCAGCATGAACTGGCTTGAGCATGAGGATAAGGAATCTATGCTTTTTTCTAGTTCCTCAAGAGCAAGAAAGCCAAAGAAAGTATTGACTGTATTTAGGAAGCTGACAAAGACATCAAAAATCAGGCTGATATCCTGAATGCATTTAATCAATTCAACTATTTATGTCAGAGGATAATGACCAAAACAAAAAGGAAGCAAGGTTTAAGATCAAAGGCATTATTCCAAGAATCATTGACCAAGCAGATGCAGACAGCCTGAGTAAGGAGATTACAGTAGAAGAAATTAATAAGGCTATCCTTGCTAGCAACAAAGGAAAAGCCCCAGGGCCTGATGGGTTACCAAATGAATTCTACGAAAAATATATCAAGTGAGTTGGGGAAGAACTGTTTGCAGTTTATAGAGAAGCAAATAAAAGAGGGAGCTCTCAAGGAAGAACATTAGTGGTCTAATCAAGATGATCCCAAAAGATTATATGGATAATATAATCATAACCCTTCCAAATGTATGATATAAGATACTCACAAAGATCTTAGCTAAAAGATTGGACAATGTTCTCCCCAAAGTTGTTAACTCCTCACAAAGAAATCAACTCCTCGCAGTTTATAAAGAAGCAATCAAAGAGGGAACTCTCAGGGAAGAAATCAATATTGTCTCGTCAAGATACCAAACGATGGTGACAAATCCTTATTAAAAACTGGAGGCCCATAACCCTTCTAAATGTAATACTATAAGATACTCCCAAAGATTTTAGCCAAAAGATTGGAAAATGTTCTCCCCGAAGTTGTTAGCTCCTTGCAAACTGGATTTATGAAGGGCAAGTATATACTGGAAAATCTGCTCACCTGCTGGTAGGCTATGAATTGGGCTAAAGAATCAAGGCAATTTGTTTCTAAGCTATTAATGATTTTGAAAAAGCCTATAACCCTATTGAATAGAACATTTTTCTCCATGATGCTTGAGGGCCTTGAATTTCCCAATCAGCATTGTCTCATGATCAAAACCCTAATACAGAATGCTTAGGCAATGGTGGAAGCTAATGTAATTAAATCAGAGAGGTTTACTCTCACCAGATCAATAAGACAGGGTTGTCCACTTGTGCCTGCATCATTTATCATAGTTGTTGATGCTATGTATTATCTTTTGAGAGAAGAGCTTATATCTCCTAAAGTTAGAGGCCTAACTCTTCCTGATATGGAGGATATATCTAATGTTCAATTTATTGATGATATTATAATTTTGGCTGCACTTGACGAACATAATCTAGCAGCCTTGATGCACAAAATGGATTCCTTACCCAAATCTATAATGCTTGGCTGGGATGATCACTCTCCTTCCTGGTTTGCTAAATACCCCTTGAAAGGGCCAAAGCATATAATGAGGCATCTGGGAATACCTGTTGTTATGAACCTGAATCTTAAAGAAATGTGGAACTAGGTTGAGGAAAACATTGACAAGAAGTTAAAAAGGTGGAATAAGAAGTACCTCTCAATGTCAGATAGAATTTAGATTTGTCGAAAAATATTTTCCTCTAACAACATCTATCACTCGTCTCCTTGGCTCTTCAATGACTATCAATTCCACCAAAACATTCACAAGTAGGTTAAAGATTTTATGTGGTCTGATGCTAAAGGTAAGAGGGAAAAACATGCAGTGAAATGGGCCTAGTGCATTGTATCCAAAAACAAGGGAGGACTGGGGTCGAATGTCCTGAGGATCCAAGGTATCTCCTTGGTAGCTGAAGGGATTTTCAAAGCTCTACAAGGAAATCAACCATGGAAGATATTAGTTAGATAACAGAGTTTTTTTTTTTGGCTGAATTAACACAAAAAGTAGATTTTGTAACATGATGTAATTTGATAGTTTATAGCTGTGACACTCTCAGAAGTGATAATATGATATGCCTGTTATCCATATTATAATTGATAGAAAATATTGGAGGAGAATGATTAAAGTTACAGTATCAAGTTATCGACACACACAAAGACTATAATCAAGCAAATAAATATTTCATTATGGCCTTGTCCTGAGTCGCTTCATTTGCCATGAAATTTTGTGGAAATAATATGAGATTGGAAAGCCATATCAAGTTCTTCTGAGATTGTGTTCATGGGCGAATTCTGGGCAGAAGTATTATATTGGAAGGAGAATTTTTTCTTATCCTGCCCACTATTTTTCCATGGTATATACTTGGTCATCATGGGAGCTTGAATAATAATTCGAAGACATCTTATTCCTACCAATGAAATCAGTTTATCAAATTTTGGCACAGAATTTTTCTTTTTGGAAGGCGATGAGGAGAAGGGTAGCATGTGAGGAGGTGACATCAATTTGCTACGTTTCGGATGCCACTTTACAGTGTTAAGGCATTTGGGGAGTGCTTTCTACTATCATTTTCATTCCAAGAATAAGACCACAGTTACAAGGAACAGACTGGAACGATTCTATGGTGATTGTAAGCACTTTCCTTGAGCAACTGGCTGCGTGAAGAAGTCCTGAGAAGGACCAGCACACATCACCTGGGCACGGATGGATTCAATGAAGCTGCTGCAAGGATAATGTGAATTGATCTGTTGCTGTCTGGTTCTGTTAAATTTTGTGGATCTCTGATAGATAAAAACAATTACAAAATTAATAACTACAGAGAATTTCTTACTTGAATAGTGCTGAATGTATTTCCTCCTTTATAACTTTACCAGCGATCACAGTTATCCTTCCTTTGACTGTATACTGAAATGAATGGAGATGATGTATATTTGATGTTATTATATCTGCAAAATGGAATGTTAACCAAGTATCTTTTTCTCTGATCGCAGGTACTAGAATGCCATAGATTGATTGCTTTTCACTGCAATCAGAGGGCATATATATAAGAGGGCAAAGCACATGTCTCCGAAGAGTCATGTCTCTTTGTGGCCCAAAGGCCACGTAGAGGCATGCCTCTTCGTAGGCATGTTTCATAACAATAATAACTGCCTTGATTAGTTATAAGTCTGACAAACAAAATGAGGCACAATAATATATCTGCCGATAACAGTGAGGAGCCCGATCACAATATATAAAAGGCTGCTGATAACAAATGAAACCTGATCACAATATATCAAATGACTGCCGATAATCAACTTCATGACACTACACGTACATAAGCATACATACATATATATATATATATATATATATATATATATATATATATATATATATGTAGTTGATATAATCAGCAGTAATTTAATGTATTCATAAGCTTAGATTAGTATATGAAATAATCCATGTTTTGCTTCTTCTGACACTAAAACATTAACACTCCCTCTTTAGCAAGGGAGAAGTAAAACATCAATAGATTAGAATCAGAATCATTATGTAATCAATACAATATGTATTAAAATCTCTAAACAATATAAAATATATCCTATGATCTCTACTTGCTCTTAAGCAATGTCTAGAGATGTCCATAGTGATTAAATTTTCATGATCTCTACTTACACTTAAGCAATGTCTAGAGACGTCCATGATACACATATAATCTCTATTTGCAGTTAAGCAATATATAGAGATGCCCATAATATTCTCATGATCTCTACTTGCACTTAAGCAATGTCTAGAGATGCCCACATAATCTCTACTTGCACTTAAGCAATGTCTAGAGATGCTCATAGTACACACAAGTATATTATTTACAAGATAGTCACCTTGTAAATAATTTCCTTCTAATGAATATGTTCATGAAAGATCGTCACCTTTCATTACATATCAACTGCTGCTAAGTAACCAATAGAAACATAAACTCAAATGAGATTAACATTTTATTTCAAATTTTATCATTACAGTTAATCATACCAAGTTTTTCTCTAAAATATTTCAACTTCACTTTAGCAAGAGGCTTGGTAAGGATATCAATAGTTTGCTCATTTGTACATATATATTCTAGTTGAATAACTCCTCGATTCACCATGTTTCTGATGTAATGAAATGGAATTTCAATATGTTTGGAGCGATTGTGAAATACTGGATTAGATGAAAGTTTAATATAACTTTGATTATCACAATAAATCACAGTGGGCTTCAAATGTCTTTTGAAGAGATCTAATAACAACTTTCATAGCCATACTGCTCCTCTAGCACCCAAGGAGGATTCGATATATTCAGCTTCAGTGGAACTTAATGCTACTGAAATTTGTTTCCGACTAGACCAAGAAATCATACTAAATCCAAAACTGAAACAATATCCTGAAGTACTCTTCCACTCAACGAAGCTTCCAGCCCAATCGAAATCTGAATATCCAAGAAGTTCAATGTTGACTTTGTCATATTTGATTCTCATTCCAATAGTGCCCTTTAGATATCTCAATATGTATTTAGCTACATGTAGATGTATCTTCTTAGGTGCAAACATAAATTGACTCAAGGTATGAGTAGCATAGCATATGTCAGGACGAGTATTTACCAAATACATTAGGGATCCAATAATCTGACTATAGGAAGTAGGATCCGCAAGTTCAAATTTGTTCATATCATCTTTCAATTTGTGTAGATTTATTTCCATAGGAGTAGCAGCTGGTTTGCATTCCATCATCCCAAATTTGGTTAAAATATCAATTGTATACTTTCTCTGATTTCGTATAATACAGTTGTCTTGTTGCCAGACTTCTAATCCCAGAAAGTAGTGAAGTAACCCTATGTCTTTCATTTCAAATTTTGTTGTGAGTTCTTGCTTACATTTCTTTATAAGATGTTCCTCACCTGTTATTAGCAAATCATCAACATATAATACAAGGATAATCATATCATCACCACCATCAATTTTGAAATACAGATTTGGGTTAGCTTCATTTTTGGAATATCCTAACTTCAATAAGTGGTTATCTATTCTTTCATACCAAGAAGCTCTGCGAGCCTATTTGAGTCCATAAAGTGCTTTCGTTAATTTACAAACATGAGTTTTCCTGTCATAAGTATTGAACCCTTCTAGTTGTTCAATATAGACTTCTTCTTCAATCTTGCCATTGAGAAATGTTGTTTTAACATCCATCTAATGTACTTTCCATCCTTTGGATGCTACAATTGCTAAGATTGTTCTAACTGAATTGTACCTAGCAACAGGGGCAAATGTTTCTTCATAGTTAATGCCTTCTTTCGGAGAGAACCCTCGAGCTACAAATCTTCCTTTGTATTTTTCAATGCTGCCATTTGAGAGAACCCTCAAGCTACAAATCTTGCTTTGTATTTTTCAATACTGTCATCTGATGCATGTTTAATTTTATATAACCATTTGGAAGAGACAACTGATTTGTTCTTAGGTCTTGGTACAACATCCCATATGTCATTCTTTAATATAGAGTTATATTCCTCAATCATTGCTTCGTTCCATGATTGATGTGAGAGAGCTTCTTCAACATTAGCAAGTTCAGATTTTATGAGTTCAGATAGCAATGCAACATAACATGATTGGTTTCTAGTGCTTTTGCTTTCCTAAATTACTTCATCTGGTTCAACTTGATTTTCTTCTAACATTTTCTTAGCCCAAAGAGCTCTCTTTTATTATTGTTGATGTTTTCAGGCTCTTTATGATTAGACATGGAAGGGAGATCAGAATTATCCTCCCTCTCAATTTCTATAGGTTGATCTTCTTCAGAAATGATCACTATTACTAGAAATTTTAAAGACTGTCTTCTTCAAATATTACATCTCTGCTAATTTCAATTGTTCTTTGCCCAGGAATGTAGATCATGTATCCTTTTGTAGTTTCACTATATCCAATGAATATTCCCTTCTTCCTGGAAGGCTCTAATTTCGTTCTTTTCTCTTTTGGTATGTGAATATAAACTAGACATCCAAATATTCTCAAGTGACTTATATCTAGTTTAACACCTGTGAACACTTCCTTTGGGGTGGTATTCTCTAATATGGAGTGAGGGCATCGATTTTGAATGTAGACAATTGTATTAGATGCTTCAATTCAAAATGAATAACGAAGATTTTGATCATGTAACATAGCTCTGGCTGATTCAACTATAGATCTATTTCTTCTTTCAGCTATTCGATTCTGTTGAGGATTATAAAGTACAGAAAACTCCCTCTTAATCCCAACAGAAACGCAAAATTTTTTAAAGATATCAGATATGTATTCACCCTCATTGTCTGACCTTAGGGTTTTGATCTTTTGACCTGATTGGTTTTCAACTAAGGCTTTGAATTCTTTGAATTTGGATAAGACCTCAAATGACTCCTTTTGCTTTAGAAAATAGATCCAGGTTCTCCTAGACTAATCATCAATAAAGATCATATAGAAAAGACACCCATTAAGAGAGGGGATTGACATAGGGCCACAGAGATCTGTGTGAATAAGTTCAAGAATGGATTTGGATTTATGATCACTTTTAGGGAAGGAATGTTTAGTATTTTTACCTAATGCACATCCCTTACAAATACTTAAATGATCAACTTTCAGATTAGGTAGACCTTTTACAATTTTCCCTATTGATAATAAAGCCCGATAATTAAGATGACCTAATCTCCTATGCCAGATTTCAGAGGAATTTGACTGACCATTACTAATGGTTAAATTTAGATTAGGGTTTTGATTATTACAAAGCTTATAAAGACTCCCATTTCTGACTCCAATGGAGATGGCTTTCTTAATAGTTGAGTTCTTGGGCCAAGATAGAACTCTATCTTCTTTAAATGCAATTTTGTATCCTTGATCAGCAAGTCTGGAGATGGAGACAAGGTTTCTCTTGATTCCTAGTAAATATAAAACATTCTTGAGTTGAAGTGTAATTCCAGAATTCAGTTCTATAGAACAGGAACCAATTCCTTTAATAGGATAAGAGTAGTTATCTCCAATGGTTACTTCTTCCGATGCATGATTAGAGAAAGTTTCAAACTTATCCTTAAATCCAGTGATGTGACGAGAAGCTCCACTATCTATGATCCAAATATTGAGGTTAGTGTTTAATTCACTTGAGAGAGCTAAATAGAATGCATATTTTTCTTTTTCTACTTTCTCAATATTTTCATCCTTAACTTCTGCTAATGCTGCTTGAATTTTCTGCTTCTCTGGACATACATAATATGAGCGACCAATCTTGTCATATTTAAAACATTTAACTTTGGACCAGTCACGTTGTTTGTGAGATTTGTGATTTTTGTTGAATTCCTTCTTGTTATGTTTAAACTTTCTTTTCTTGTTTGATTTAGTATACAGTGCTTGGATGTCTCCCTCTTGATTTGTAATAAGTCCTCTTGAAGCTAATCTGGATTCTTCTTGAGTACATTCATTCTTCAACTGATCAAATTTTGAAAGTTCAGGTCGTGAACTTAAACCTCGAATGAAGGTTTCTCATGAAAGAGGAAGACCTCTAAGAGCAATCATGCTTAGCTCCTTGTCATCACCTTGATTATTCATAATTGCGAGTTGATCCTTTAATTCAATAATTCTTAAGAAATATGAAATTATAGGTTCTCCATTTTTCATCTTTACATATAGTAGATCTTGTTTTAAAGTCAATAATCTACTAGTGTTGTTGATTTCAAATGTGTTTTGAATAGAGGAGAACATTTCAAATGCAGTTTGAAGATTAGCTATAGATGGAAGAATGTGACCTTTTACTGAATCTATAATGATCCTCATTGCTTTGTTATTATGCCTTTTCCAAGTTACCTTTTCTGATTCATTTTCAGGCATGGGTAAATTTGATTCAATATATTTCTCTAATTCCATTATTAATAATCTGATTTTCCAAGATGAGAAATTTGATGCTCCATCTAGCCTATCTTCTATCCTTACATGATTCACCATTTTAATAATATCATTTAAAACTCTCTCTTTTAACTTTTGAAATTTTAGATTGAATAGATACTTTGTAATAGTTTTCCTATCAATATAGCTCTGATACCATGTTAAATTTTGTGGATCTCTGATAGATAAAAACAATTACAAAATTAATAACTATAGAGAATTTCTTACTTGAATAGTGCTGAAGGTATTTTCTCCTTTATAACTTTACCAGTGATCACAGTTATCCTTCCTTTGACTGTATAATGAAATGAATGGAGATGATGTATATTTGATTTTATTATATCTGCAAAATGAAATGTTAACCAAGTATCTTTTTCTCTGATCGGAGGTACTGGAATGCCGTAGATTGATTGCTTTTCACTGCGATCAGAGGGCATATATATAATAGGGCAAAGCACATGTCTCCGAAGAGTCATGTCTCTTTGTGGCCCAAAGGCCACGTAGAGGCATGCCTCTTCATAGGCATGTTTCATAACAATAATAACTGCCTTGATTAATTATAAGTCTGACAAACAAAATGAGGCATGATAATATATCTGCCGATAAGAGTGAGGAGCCCGATCACAACATATAAAAGGCTGCTGATAACAAATGAAACCTGATCACAATATATCAAATGACTGCCGATAATCAACTTCATGATACTACACGTACATAAGCATACACACACACACACACACACACACACATGCTTACATACATGTAGTTGATATAATCAGCAGTAATTTAATTTATTCATAAGCTTAGATCAGTATATCAAATAATCCATGTTTTGCTTCTTCTGACACTAAAACATTAACAGGTTCAAGTTTGTATGCTGCTATTCATCTCAAGATTGATTTCGTAATTAAAGGTCAGAATTATTAATCTTGCTTTGTAAGCTTTATCAGCTTTTTGTAAGCTTTATCAGCTTGTTGCAAATAAAGTATTCAATTGCTTATTGTAAGGAACTTTGAAAGGTTTTTGGGACAGCAGTGAAACAAAATTAAGTTTACAATGGATTAAACTGCAGCTACCAGTAATCTGGTCTCACATTCCTTGTTGATTTTGCAAAGTTATTTTTTATTCATGTTTTCAAGTGATACTTAGTTGGCAAAACATAAACAAGAACCCTTCGATTGTGAAGTATGCCAACTCTTTGACATGTCCAAAAATTAAACTGCAAGATTTGGGCAAGATTCTCTGGGGGATCTTACAGTCAAGACAAACAACAGATGACAAATCTCAGTGACACTGCTGTACAAATTGAAATAACAAAACAACTGTGAGCTTTGTATTTAGACCTTTCCAGACTAAGTTCTTACAGAGAGAAGTAGAGCCTAAAGAAATAGGAACAAACAAACCAAAAGAAAGACAGCTTTGCTTCTAACATTGATGAATACGGAGCTTTTAGATTAGCATTTCATATAGAAATGTCTCGTAAAGTTTTACAATCTAAAAATGTAAAGTAAAAAAAATATTGACGGATGCAAATACAAATCAGCCATTAAGATCCTTGCAACTCAAATTTGGGTAAGTTGACCATTCCCTCTTATGATTGGCAAAAAAAATGTACAGCTTGTGCTTGGGTTCAAAAATTAGATACATAAATTCAATTCACCCCACGTATGGAGAAGAAATTATGAATTTTCTAGCCTTCATCTGTAAGGAATGGCTCATGAGGGACGATACCATAGATTGGATACCTAAGCGCAGAGTTTGGTTAGTTCATACAAAGAATTCAGCCAAAGGTTTATTGATAGTTTTGATAGGAAGAACCCAGATATGCATTTTGGAAAGTTAGATGAGACAATACAACACAATTAACAATTATCTAATGGAATTTCAATGATTATAGGTGATGGTTTCTGACATTCCTAAAAGAAGACTAAATTGATATATTTATGGAGAGTTTAATTAAGTCTCTCTGAGATTGGGTGAATGCTATTGATATATCATATTTGCAAGAAGCCACTGAAAGAACTTTAACTTTGGAAACATCAGCAACTAAAAAAATTCCACTAAGACACCGCTATTGGGACAATAAAAGAAACCATTTCAAAAAGTTTCATCAAAAGGAAAAGCCTCAAATAACAAGCAAAGAGAAAGAAACCAAGAATCAACTGCATAAGAAAGAAACTATGCTTCCCTTGCAAGAAGACATGGGTGCCAAGACACAAATGTATTGGAAAAGGATATGGAAATTACAATGAGGTAATTTCAGATAATGACTCACGAAGGACTTTGAACCAAAAATGGAAGTGAAGAAAAGTTTTCAAGAGGCACCTAACCAACCTTTTTGATACTCCTAGATTTTATCATTTCAAGTTTGGGAAGTTATGCAAGGGCGGAAAATTATAGCATAAATTGATAGCAGGACAACTCACAACTTTATAGACAAGTGATAGTCCCCGATGGCTTCACCATCTCTTGCACCAAGAGGATGCAATAGCTTAATATCACTCTAAGAAGACATGAGGTGCATGATGATTTCCGTGCAGTGGGCCTTGAAGAGACCAACATACTTTTAGGACTGCAATGGATACATTCCCTCAAGGAATTTCCTTATAACTTCCAAACTATGGAGTTGAAATTCAAGTCGAAAGGAAAGAAAGTAGTGCTCACAGTATTGCAAATGGAGGATGCAATAGCTTGATATCACTCTAAGAAGACATGAGGTGCATGATGATTTCCGTGCAGTGGGCCTTGAAGAGACCAACATACTTTTAGGACTGCAATAGATACATTCCCTTAAGGAATTTCCTTATAACTTCTAGACTATGGAGTTGAAATTCAAGTCGAAAGGAAAGAAAGTAGTGCTCACAGTATTGCAAATGAAGGCCTAGGAATGGGCTCAACAAAAATGGACAATCTTTTAGAAGAGGACAAGTTGCTTTGGGCAGCCCATTGTTCAGTGACAACCACAGTTTTGTACATAGACAAGAAATGCTATTATGTTGAAATCAAATCTATTTTGTACAGGCATAGCATGACATTTAATGAAATTTCCGTCTCCAAGTACCTATATATATATTTATATATATATATATATATATATATATATATATATATATATATATATCAAGGTTACCAAGAGACAGGGAGACTTGAAAGTCTCCAGTATTGGTATTGGTATTGGTAGTGGTAGCGGTAGCAGTACAGCTATTTTTCAAAAATGGGATATCAAGGTTACTAGGAGAGTGTGTGTGTGTGTGTGTCAAGGGTACCAAGAGACGGGGAGACTTGAAGGTCTCCGGTTGATATTGGTAGCAGTATGGCTATTTTTCAAATATAGGAGATCAAGGTTATCGGGAGATGGGGAGACTTGGAGGCCTCTGGTACTAGTACTAGTAGCGGTACAACTATTTTTCAAAAATAGGAGATGGGGGTACTTGTAGATGGCAATTTCTTTTATTAGTTTAAAGAGTCTAATACTAAATACAAAATAGTAAAACTATAAAACTAAAAGACTAAAGTAAATCTTAATAGTCATGTCATATTAATATAGAGTCAAATAGTTCAAAACTCATATTACATATGGCATAAACATATCTAATTTCTGGATATTGCATATGATCATCATCATATAAGATTATTAATCGCTGAGATTATCATTACATATTCAAATTTTAAATTCAAAAATATACAGTTTGATGCTAAATTGTTGATATGCAAACAAAAAACTTAGAGTTGTAAACAAAAATCAGTAATCTATCTAGTATCTAGTATGATGATCATACTAATCATCTGCTCCACAAGGTTGTGATCCACAAATTTCAAGTTTCAACATATTTACACAATTTTTTGTCGTCACTCGTAGGGTTGGGAATAAAAAGAAAATTAAGAATTATGTTTATTAATTTAAATATTTCTAATGTTGTTTTAGGTATTAAAATAAAATATTTTTAATGGTTGCTGGTTGGGTTGGATTCTGAAATTATGGAATAAAAATAAAAAGTGTTTGTAATGTTTTTAAGCCATTAAATAAAATATTAAAATGACAAATGATTGAACCATTTAAATTGCCATTGGTTTTGCATTAAAAAAAGCATTACAATGAGGGCCAAAATGCATAAAATAATTTACTATTATATTTTAAATTTATTTTTTAATCGGGAGTTTCAATGTTTTGATTCAAAGACTTCGAGCCTTCAAGAGACTTTGTCATGAAGCCTCCAACCTTTTTTGAGGTCTTTGGAAACGCAAAAAGTCTCCAAGATGCGTCTCCATCTCCAAAACGCGTCTTTGAGGGGCATTCTATAAAATGTTCAAAAATTGAAGTTGTAAATATAAAAAGAAGAATGATACTCTTCAATCCATAATTGCCAATAAAATTATAATGAATTGACATCATTCTGAACATGATCAACAAACATAACTATGGGCTGGCTCTTACAAATCTATCAGCAGTAGAGTACTTACATATTCCAATAAAAAAATCAATCCCTAACCTTCAATGAACTGAAGTAGATTGATGTACACTACTGCCATAGACTAAAGACATTGCATAGACCAATTTTCAATTGAGTAATATTATTAAGCTATTGCAAGACACTATCTAAAGCCAATACAAAGAGTGTGCTGATGAACAAATCAGAAATACATACCCTAAATGACCTACTGTCCTTCAGTTCTACTTGGGTGCCCAGGTTCACGGTGGATCCTTCACAGAGGGATCCAAGAAGAACCAGTACCTGAACTGTACCAATACCAGGGCCCAAGCCTAAATAGTAGAACCTGGTAACTTAAGTTTTAAAAATACCCCAGCCACTTTACAAGCATGTATGAACCAAGTATTCAATAAGAAATTAAGAAAATTTGTGCTGGTCTTCTTTGATAACATCTTGAGTCACAAAAAAACTTGGGAAGAACATTTGAAGCAGCTAGATACAATTCTTGGAATACTCAAGCAAAAAGCTCTTTCAGTAAAGAAAATATGTGTTTGAAATGACAAGGATTTTATATTTGGGTCATGTCATTAGTGCCAAAGGGATTCATATGGATCAACAAAAAATCAAAGCTATCTTAGATTGGCTTTCTTCAACTAAATTGACATGGTGGAGAGGATCCCTTGGCCTTTGGAGTTATTATAGGAGATTTAATAATGGATTTTCACATCTAATAACACCTTTAACATATATGACCAAGAAAGTAGCTTTCAGGGAGTTAAAATGAGCACAAAAAGTCTTTGATAAATTTAAGGGCGTAATGTACACCCTGTTCTAGTTGTTTTATATTTCTCTTTTCCATATTTTTTTGAATGTAATGCATTGTGGAAAGAAATTACAGTGTTGCCATTGAAGGCTAATCCCATAGCTTTTGAAAAGGAAATTGAGAGAACTAAACAGAGGATTCTCTATTTACAATAAACAAATGTTGGCCATTATGCAGGCTTCGAAAAAGTTTTGACAGTATATAGTTTGTGCAAGGTTTGAGGTAAAGAGATCATAACAAATTCAAATTCTTTCTGGGCAAACGAGAGACTTAAATGACAATACAAAAAAGGGTACGCAAGCTCGAAGCTTATGATTTTAACATAGAACGTATGAAAGGAAAAAAGAATGTGGTAGCTGATGTTTTTTCCAAGGGTGTACTTTATGTTCCATTTTAATTATTACTTCTAATTTGAATGCTGGTAGGATGTCATTTTTGCTCTAAGCAATTCTTTATAATTTAGGATTTTTCTATTTATCCATAAGAAATTTTGAGCTTTTTGTAGAAGTTTTTTATTCTTTTGGGTTGTATTTAAAGTTTAAACTGTGGCTATGTTTCGTTATGTTTAAATTTCAATGCCTGGCATCTTTGCACAGGACTGTGCCTTTTTGGTTAAGCATAATCTCCAAGAGTGAGTCCATAAAACCTTTGAATTGGTTGCATGATTGAGTGAGTATTATTCAATTATTGGACATTTTTGGAACCCAATTTAGCGAGGAATTTGCATTTTTGTTTGATTAATTTTGTGTACCTATGTCTTCTTCTTTCCAAATTTACATGGTAGAAGTTCAAGTAAGGGCTCTAAGAGATATCGGTAAGGCTTGTCTGTTTTGTTTAGAAATTTTTTCGTCTCTTTTTAAAACCAGGTCTGATGACAATTTCTTGCTCATATCAAAGCTTGTATTATTTTGGGCTTGATACAAATACAATTGGTGTCTGTGTATTTTGCTTTATTATTAAGGTTCAAATGGTTCTTTTCTGTTTTTTTTTAAGAATGAAAATTAATCTGTGTATGATGGTGCTGAAAGCGGGATGTTTTCAATTAAATTGATTGCTGCAAGTGTTTCCTATTAATTGTTATTACTCAATCCACTGTAAGTGGTTAGTAGGTCTACTTTTGTGTATTTAAGTTCAAGTTTGCAGTTTTTCGTATTGCAAATCTATCTGTTTCAGTAGACATTTTCCAATTTTCAGTTTTTCTTGTTGCAAATCTTTCTGTTTTAGTAGAAAATTGTTATACACAAGTGCCATGTAGAATTCATTTTGCCTGCCATTGAGTTTAATTTGATTTCTGCTGCTTTTTACTGGCTTTTAAACCATTTTGCTGCATGAGAATGAGAATACATGTCAACTTTCGGTATTTTTATATTGCACTGTATCTGGATTGTATGTCTGGTGACATTCCAATGAACAAAATTTTCATAGTTGCTCATGTTTTACAGATAGTCAGTGGAGAAGTTCATTACCTCGTTGAATCTGTTTCAAACTTTCAAATGATGTGTTTAAAAGATGTTTTTCAGTCAGAAAAGCCTGCTGAACAAAAACAAAGAGATTCAAGTGATGTTAGACTAATCTGCTGAACTTGTACAGTTTCCCTGAAGCATTGCTTTGGCAATGAGACCAAAAAAATTTGAGATATTTGCTCAATTCTTTTTCAATTGTTTAATTGAAATGAATAGATTTCTATGCTTTTGTTTTGTTTTTATGGTTTTTAATCAGTGATTATATTAGAAGCTATGAATTGTTAGTTTTATTTGTATGTCTGATAGATAAAACAATTAACACAGGAACAATGTAACTCTTACTTGTATAACTGTGAGCAGCCTGTTCTTTGAATATTGCAGATCTCTGGAACTGTGGGAGCAAAGTCAACTTCCTTTTCTGTATTGCTAATGATTTGAGATGGCTTCTAATAAACCTGCAAATTATATATATAATGGAGAATTGTAATAAACAGAGTGCAGACTGCTGATACAAAATGCCGTGTATTGATGATGTATCTTCAGCAATCTGCACGGTTCTTAATATACAAGTGGAGAGTCATGACTCCCGAAGAGTCATGGCTCCACGTGGCCTTTGGCCACGTAGAGTCATGCCTCTTTGGGGGCATGATTATTGTTACGTGTAACAAAGATAAAACATAACACAATTTGTCTGCCGGTGGATGATATATATCAAGGAACCCGATCACATAATAATGTGACATTATACATTAGGGTGCCGATAAGTATACTGCCGATGATTATTATAATGCAAATGGATATTATCCAAAGCGCGCACGTGCACACACACACACACACACACACACACACACATATATATGCATTGGTTTTAATAATCAGCAGTAACAACTTTATCTGTTAAAAATAAACACAGATTAGTATATCAGATAAACACGAATTACTTCTACTGATGCTAAAACATTAACATGAATAAGTTGATTTTATGTATTAACCTTAAATTAAGAAATGGGGTGATTCTCTTTACTTTGGAACTATTATCCATTTATTGTAATCATTATTGTTGTCTTTTATCAACAGTTTAGTTGCCTTTCCTATGTATCTGAATCCATAATTTTCCCTGAAAGCTGTTCAAATTGTTAGCAGAAACTCCGATTTAAGGGCACACTGCAAAGATGTTTGTCTTTGTGCAAGGAATAAAACTTTGTAGCTTTAAAGCAGAAGCTTAGGTATTTGCCTCAGTTTTAGCTAAGCTGGGTGAAATCCTATAATATTCAAAACCAATAAGTTCCTTTTCCTGTCTTTTAAAATCTGTTTGGTTCTGTTTTTGGAAACATTCATATCCTTTATTTTGAGTAATATTGGAAACCAATAAGCTTTAAAGTCTATTTCAGTCCAATAAATGTCTCTTACAACTACTATTCCCAAATCATCCAAAAATTTTAAAAACAAGCTTATCCCAGTAAACATATAGAATAATTTATGTCACTCCACAAAATCCCATGCAGGCCAATATCCTGATCATTTTATAGGCTCTACGAAAGAAAGTTAACCAGTTAACAAACCATTTCTCACATGCCTTTCAAGAAAACCTTGTTAGGCAATGGCAGTAACAGAGGAGTATCAGAAGATTTTGAAAACATTTCTCTTTTGGATTCAAGGAGCCAAATATGTTCTTCCACATTAACAATGATGTAACATATTTGGAAACCAATAAGCTTTAAAGCCTATTTCAGTCCAATAAATACCTCTGACAACCACTGTTCCCAAACCATCCAAAACTTTTAGAAACAAGCTTATTCCAGTAAACATGTAGAATAGTTTATGTCACTCCACAAATCCCATGCAGGCCAATATCCTGATCATTATAAATTTATATAGGCTCTAAGAGACTGAACCAGTTAACAAACCATTTCTCATGTGCCTTTCAAGAGACCCTTGTTAGGCAATGGCAGGAACAGAGAAGTATCAGGGGTTTTTGAAAACATTTCTCTTTTAGATTCAAGAAGCCAAATATGTTCCTCCACATTGACAATGAAGTAAGTCCGAGGCCTATTTCCAAGGGGACCAATTTCCAAAATGTCTGTAGGCTCTCTTTGTTCAACTATCCTATAAATTATAGCAAACAAATACTAACCTGAATAGGAGCAGCAGCAATTTTGAATGTCTAAATTTTGGAAAACAAGGTCGAACTTATTTACCATGTCTTTAAAATTAAAAATGATTTACAAGCATCCTTACACTCAAATTTTGGTAGCCAAGGCATATTAATAAAATTAAAAATATTAGAATATTCTTCGACTGTTTTGCATTCTGTGTAAAACAAGTAAAGCTGGTACATCTAATCAAATGTTTATATGGTGAGTATCTCCATGTCCATAGAACTAAGGATCCAATATCCATTAGAAGCAAGAGCCACCCTTCATCAGTTTATCCAAGGCCCTTACAATCAGACCAAAGAAAAATCTATATTAAGTTTTTCCAATTACCTGAGATACATTTTTTTTTTAAATGGACAAGAAGAATCTTATTTTTAACTGAACTTCTACAAAATGTGTAGCAAGAAATTGTATCTGTGGTCCTCAATAAATTCGTAAGGCACAAAAACAAGGAGGTGATTTTATAAATTTTAAAGAACAGTGTAAGAAATTCACTTTAAGTTCATGTTTTTACTTTTTCCAAATATTGCTTTGAAGAGGAATTTGGTGATAAATTTTGTTTGCAGACTTTCTCTCTGTGTTATTTTCAAAAATCACCTTTACTTTGTGCCTTCACAATGCTTTCAATGCTCGTATTGGATGTTCAGTATTTGGTTACCAAGCGGTAAGTGGAGTTTTGACAATGGTACTGGGCATGCATTATTGATTTGTACATCCCAGAGATTGGGGTCAGGCAAGTGGGCTTTAGTAGACCAAGAGACTGGGAGACTTTTGATGGTATCTAAAGAAATATACAAACCCAACAAAATGTTTATGATATTGAGGACCCAAAGCTATGCATATTCTCTGTATAAGAAAAATAAGAAGCCAGAAATATGCTCGTAGTTAGAGCCTCGAATTTATGTAAGTACAAGGCATCTCTGCATTGAAGTGTTCTGTACATCACAAAAGATGGGAACACATTTTATTTTGCAAAGTTCAGAGCTCCCCCACCTAATATCAAAGAAAAAGAAACTTCCAAACGTCAACAGCCAAGATATCATCACAATTAACAGAAAGGTTGCAACGATTAGAGCCAAATAGGCGTCAAACAAAACTTATTCATCTTTACTTTGTGACATCCCTATCACATTGTATCTCATTAATACACAATCATATCCACCCAACTTTACTAAGAGAAATAACAAACATGTGCATAGATTCTTGAGATGACAGACACGTTCTTGAAAATATAAAAAATGAAAACTTGAAAATAGAATCTTGCACAAGATGATGAAGATCCAGATAAAAACTATTGTTCAAATTCAAAAAATGTGGAAAATTCATGTTCCATCTCTAATCTAAGCATAACTTTGGTCTCATTGAATCCATTTAATTTAACATGTAATTCAAATAAATGATAAGGAAAATTAAAACATGAGAAAGCTAATAAAAAACTTACAATGATGAGGCATATTCACAACTTTTGCAGTCACACCATGGATATCAGCACCAGAATATCTCTGTAAAATTCACACAGTAAGACAATACAAGTAATCAAACAAGGCATGGAGACATTTCCACTTAAAAGTGCAGTGAAGGTTGCAATTATCGATGTTATGGTAAGTTGGAAATTAGAATGGCGTTGGAAATTAGAATGGCACAATTGTGTACTCTATTCTTGCAGCTTCTAACATTACGGATAAAATTTTCAAAGATGCTATCAATTATTAGTTAAATAGTAAGCTAAGAATTCATGCAAATCTTCCAACTTACCAAATGTATATCGATCATTGGAAGTTCAGGGCTTTTGCGATTGATCACCAATAACCATGGAATAAGAAATTTTTCCCTTCCAACTTGGAATGATCTGCATGGCACCAACAGTTCCAATACATGAATCACTTAATTTTTCAATTCCAAAGAATAAATCAAACGCTGAGACAAAAATTTACCCAACCCAAAAACTTTTGAGCCATATATGATGAAGAAAAGAAAAATATGTGAATAAATGAAATAAGCTCATGCATAATGTTGAGTCTCCAACTTATCAAAAACTTAGCAAACCATCTTTTACTTGGACTTGAACATGGCAAAAAAAACCTAAGACAAAACTAGGCAAATTTTTTTTTAAATGTTGAAAAATAGCAATTTTTTTTTTTTTTTGCGGGGCTTGGAGAGTATTATTGTGTTGTATTTTGAATTGTATGAAGTTCAAATAGAAACAAAATCTAATCAATTAGATCTAGCATAAAAATGTTTACACAAAGACAGAAAAGAATAGAGAATTGGAAACTGATTTTCAAAATTGAAAGCTGAAACGAAAGAAAGAAAAGTTATTCTGATATGCTTAAAATTATTTTCATGTAATGTGATGGAGTCTAAATTTGTAAAGTTTACATTTGTGCACATTTTCATGATTATGAAAAAGGAGAACAAGAAGGTTGTCATTAATGCAAGAAGACAAAATCAGAAATCATGTAAAGACGAAATGGGTTCTTCATATAGTTACAAAGAGAGATCAAGATACACAAGATAAAATTCTAATATTCAGAAAAAATGATTTTGTAAAAACCTATCCAATCAATGGCGAATTTTCTACTTAATCTCAATCAGCACATACAACATACAGAGAACAACATGTCTCAGGAAAATTTGAAATAAAGAATTAGCATACAAGACAGACGCCTTGTCATGTCCCCTTCTCAATTTTAGTTCCGGGCGACAGAATTAATCTATCTCCACATCCGGATAAATTAATATCGATTTCAAGAAGGATGCTCTCCAGTCACAATAAGGAATTTAATTTAATTTATTCCAGAACTTTATTAAATGAAGCAGAGCTAAGTCACTTTAATGTTTTTAAAAGTTATTTACTTTATAATAGCTTTAAGTGACTCTAGGACGAAAATGTCATTTAATCCCACATTCCTTGCACTTTGTACTTTCCCTCATTCCGAGGCTATATATGCATGTGTTTGCATTTGGATTAACACACAAGAGAATTTATGAACTACATTATTCTGAGTTCTGGTTGCTTTAATGTGACTGGTCTGAGATTTGAGGACGAAACCCTTCAAGTCTGGGAACACAAAGGGAGTTGGACGTAGCCCCAATCTCTCCTATTTTCATTTTGCATTGGCGTGGACCAAAGTCAGCAATGGTCTGAAATCAAGTAAGTTCAATTGATTTGTTCTGGAAGGAATTGTTGCACACAGGAGTTTACTGGCAGTATATTTAGTTGATTTTGAAGTTAGAAGCCAGATATCTTCATACATCTGGACAGAAGACAGTCTGTATTTGCTATCCGCTAGGTCAAACTTTTCCTTGAGACAGGATTACCAGACTGCATTGAAAAGGGGAATTGTAAGAGAGAAAAGAAAACTAAAGGGTTTAAGGCACGGCTTAATACAGGTACTGAGGTTTTGAACAGCACCAGAAATCCCTACAGAAGGCAGGAACTCCAACTTAACATTTAACAAGCGGCATTTGAATTACCATATCTTGCACAGGCAGTATTTGCAGTCAAATCATTAGTTGCTGATGTTTGAAGGTTACAGGTCAGAACATGTTGTTATCCATGGCTGTAGTTGGATGCGCATTTTAACACTTTTCTCAGGCGGATTCTAAAATACTTGGCCAAACACATGAAGCTCTGTATTTTCGTGACCATTTACCAAGCCCGACAAGCTTCCAGGGACGTCACAGTGGAGACACGGGATTCAGAGAACTCAAGAAATAAGTCAAAACTTCCCACAGTAGGCAGCCAAGGTATAGGCGATGTCACTCCAGTTTCTTGCGTGGTGTCTTCAGGCGGATTTCTCCACACTCTAATACTCAGCGTCGACATAAGGGTCTGCATATGCCAGGTGCTATATTCTACGTCGCATTTGGTCTTTTAAGCAAGTTGTAACTGTTAAGTGAGATGAATGTTCTGTCATGGTGTTTTGGCATAGATTGTAAATGTGTGTGAACTTTATTTATGAGTTAATGGTTGGTGTCCAATATCAAAATGCAACTGAGAAATTGTCATGATTAAAACTGCCGTATCAAGTTCAATATTATAATATCTGCTAGAAGCCATCTATTTGAGTTGGAAGCATAGTATTGCTAAGAGTAAATTTAAAATATATGCTGCTTGGGTTCCAGTTTTCAGTGCCAATAAACAAATAGAAGTTACATATACAGTGCATGGTAACTGTTTGATTAAATTCCCCTCACTGTCTAACCAGTAATTTTGAATCTTTTATTCAAAACAAGACCAGTTCAAATTGGCCAGTGTAGCTTGGGTATGATTGGAAACTGTTTGATGTAATTCTTACTCACAGCGAACAGTATTTTAACTCCTATCTGAAACAGAGATTATTACACGACTTCTCTAGTTCTGATATTTTTGTTGTGTGAAAGATTGTTAATTGAACCTGTTCATAAGTTTCAAGATGCTATGCTCTTCAGAAAGATCTCTAACCATGATGAAAAAATGTGGATGCCAGTACATTATAATCAGGATCTGATTCCTTTTGTTAGTCCAGTCATGAAGATATTGGCCCACACTATGCTGGCAAATTGCTGGGCCTATCAAATACTGCTAGGGTTGTAGCAGATGTTCTTGGTACTGCAGCAACTGGATATATTCCACAAACTGGATCATCCATTCAATAATTTACTAAATGAAAACTGAGCAGTATAGACAAGATTGACGATAGAGAAGATGGCAGCATGATGATGCTAGATATGACTGGAGGAAATCAATGGCATCAGGGAGTCGGATCTATAGTATATACAAACAATTATGGGCAAGCATAGAAACATACATGGAGTTCGACAAATTAAATATGAAGGAAATAATTATTAACGGTAAAAGTGAGGTCAACCGCGTGGAAGGGAATAGCACATGACGAGCCAAGACGAGGAAAGTCTGTTAAAAAATCATGGTAGAGCACCCAACGCACATACCTAACACAGATACAGAGACGAAACTAATATTCACGGAGGTGCTTTCAGTCTTGTTTATCTGCTCAGACGTGATGGACGCTCTCTCAAGACGGAAGACAATGGAAATATATAGGAAGCCATGAAGTCAAGGATGTGCGATGGGCAATAACAGTAGGAAAGAAGATCCAACGTCATGGTCAAAGTGGTTGCCGCATGAGTCAATCGAATGATACAACAGATATGAAAGTTCAATCTGAAGATGAATTTATCAAAAGAAACAATCTGTGGCGGTTTTTGCAAAGTCAATACATGCTTATAAAATAAGGTTGCGATTAAAGTTGGAAATATTATTCAACCATACCTTGTTTAAAAGTCAGTGATCCTAGTTATTTTTAGGAATGACATTCCTGAAACCTTTGGTAAACTAAAAATATTTTAATAATCATGCTACGGGAGTAACAAAGTAATTAGTTTCCTATTTGAAAAGTCATATTGGTTGGATGTAACCAAGTGACTATTAGATATTATATAAGTATCAAGTGCAAAAGAGAATAAGACATATTCCAAAAACATTCACATCCGGACATCCATATTCTCTTAGGAGAAAAGTACTTTTATATTTTATTATTGTATGGAGGAATAAGGGGCTTATTATGACTTTGTAATATAAATTCTATTATTTTGTTTTTATAATAAAATAAAATGTTCTTTGTTTATTATTATTAAAGGTGTGGAGATTTAAACTGCAGATGGTTCGTCCTTTATTTTTTGGAATTTTGTATACAAGTTAAATGTCAGATAAGTGGACATGATCATTTAGCATTTAAATTCAATCATCACAGATAGTGTGAAATATTTAATTGTTTCCACATTTGTGTCCAATTTGTCTCCTTACTAGAGGAGTTAAAGTTCAATCTGGACTAATTTAAGATTGCGTATATATTTGATATGTTGCATTTTGATTATTAAATTGTTGGCAATTATAAGTGTGTAAAACATTATAAAGTTGTACATGAAAATTCACTGAAGTTGACTCTATTGCCCGGATGAGTAAAGGCACTGGTCTTTTTATTATTGAAGTCAAAAAATCTATAACTTCCTTCCTACAAGCATCAAATTAATTATTATTCAATTATACAAAAACATTCAAACATTATCCAGCATCCAATTTTCATTTTGATTGAGTTTGAGGACCTTGCCAGTCGGAGAACTCTAGAAGTTTAAATTCGCTATAGAAAAGCCTTGAACCAGGCAGTCAGCATTTGAGGTGAAGTTTTACCCACCTAGGTGTGGCGGAGTCTAAAGTGCAGGGGAATCAAGGCAATTCTCGTTCGTTGGCCAAAACTGATTGAGAAGTCCTATCGGAGAAGTGGCCAGCTCTTGGATTTCCAATCTGCGGTTTTGGGAACCAACATAATGGACATAGAAATTTATTATCAACAAAAAGTTACATTAGTTGAGATCAAAATGTGATTGATAGGAGCCATTCCTTCCAACATTAATAATAGGAAAATGTACCCTAAGATTTTTTACATCAAAAAGCAGCTATTGCCATCCTATATTGCAAAAATTATCCTGAACAACTTTTTTGTCTCTATTTATATAAGATTGTTTCTCACCACTGCTACAAGCTCCACCTAACAATCAGCATGATCCACCTATGCCACAGTCCAATGAAGTAAATACAGGGTCATCATCCTCAACGATCCACTCAGACTCAAGTTCATATTCCATCTAACTCGATTGGGCTAATTCTTCATTTGCTGATGTAATCTTCTTGTGGCAGATACATGATTTGTGATGCTCATTCAACTTTTGAATTGCCAATCTTTTTGCATTTTTTGGATTTTATGTCTTCAAATAATGTTGGATATCAACATTACAATCTTAAATCACTTACTAGAATCTTAGCCTAGTAACTTGAATTCGATTTTAACCCTAATTGACCAATTCTAGATTATTACATCCATGTTGCTATCACATAAGAAGGCATCATCTCTCGTGGGCAATGTATGCCTATATCAGACTTCGGAGGAGATTCAAAAGTAGTGTCAGCTTACAAGGATGAAAGTTTTAGTCCCGTTGTTTTAGACCTTTGAAGCCTAATTTATCTTAAGGAGTTTCCCCTCAACAGTATAAACTGTTGGTATATATATCTTGCTCACCTAAAATAGTGTTCATTCTAAGCGTAAATTGCAGCTTTATTAATTTTACTAAGGATATTGGAAATATTTTATAAGGATATTGGAATATTTTATAAGTATATTGGAAACATTTAAGTTTTCCTACCCAGGGAGTTAATAATGATGTGTTTACATTTACTTGATGTCCACAAGTGCCACCACTGCCTTATCAATATTTAATTGATGGTCATTAGGTGCCACCCCTAATTAGGTAAGGTCACCAACATTCTTAGTTAACCTGAGTTAACTAACCTCCTCATCGAGAGTGATTAAGAGTTAATTTCTTACCTCTTAGCCATGGCATCTTAGTGATTCATGTACCCAAAACAGCTGCTTTTTATTAAATATAGAAGTTCTTTATTCATTTCCTAGTTTTGTGACTAACTCATAGGCATTAAATCTGAGGTAAACTTCTTGTTATGCAATATTCTAGGATGATATCAAAGCCATGAAGTCATAGGACTAATCTTTTCTAGGAAATTGGAGCATGTAGATCAGCGCAACACACAAATTTGGTAAATGGTGGAATTATTGTGAGCTCACCAATTTGTCCAGAACAGCTACTTTAGTTAGGATCTGCTATTACTTTGTCTAAATTGAACAGCCTGTACCTGGAAAGCAGGAAGGAGGATTCACATTTGTTCCTTCAGTAATATTCTGTAGAAAGCAAGCTGCTCAAAAAGAGGCCTTTCTATTGTACCCATAAGGCTCAATTCTATAAGGATCATCTGTAAACAAGCTAAATCCAATACAAAAATCCCTTACTCAGCTGAGAATTACATTGATATTTCTTCCTCCAAATCACCCAGTTGATTGGGAGGATAGTGAAGATTCTCTGGACTTGGTCCCGGAGGTGTGAAGTCCATCATTGGACCCAAAGAATAATGAATCAGAAAAGATAGAAAATCTTTGGGTTGGCCGGTTCAAAAACTGAAAATGAAATGGATATGGGGATTGGTGTAGAGATGATGACTGTAAGCAAAAATGAGAAATGGATTGTTGGATTCATTTCTTTTCTTAATCAAACAGTTCCCTTTGAGATACCAAAACTACAATGACATTCTTTACATTTTAGATTTTTGCACTTTTAGCTGTGTTTTGGTCAACAGCCTTGGTTCCTCATGCCTTAAGCTTAAGTACAGTTGAAAGGGTCTCTCTATCAATGATTACATTCCTCCAATGGCCCATGGAGAATTCAGTTCAATTTGTTCTTTTGATTCAAGACCTTCTGTTGCCACCATTCTCATCTATTTGCAAGTCGTAAGTAAGATTCCATCAACATTTTCTTCCGCTTTGAGTCATTGTCCAATGGTGAGGCCCACTTTAGTAAAGTTGTTTAAAGCACAACACAACAAAAATCTTGACAAGCAATGATATGCTATATTGATTGGCGACCAATAAACGAAGCATTATTTTCTTGAACATTTCTGCAACAAATTGGACATCTTAATCAACAACTTGCAAGAGCAGAAGGAAGAGACAAAGACACAAGGGTAAAAGTGTTATAACTTATAAGCATCCTATATCCATTCAATCAAGCTCAATCAATGACCCACATTTTTTTATGAACAAAGCTGGTTGCAATAGAGGAGGAAGGAGCAATAACCAACATTTACTTAGCCTAACTGTTAAATGCATGTAGCTTCAGTCTGACATTACTATGAAGCACATACTTATGTATATACGCACAACAGCATAATGCACATGCTGTTATGCATATATGCATACGTACATAATGTTGCACTTTACACAATCTGCAACTGATGAGACATATATATGTTTCGAGATCATTAAGGCATGATCAAGATTATCTTTGGTTCTTTTGATGTTTAGATCTTGGTCGATCTATCTTTTATACTGGGCCGCAAATGTAATGATTGGTTTATACATTTAAATTACTATGTTAACCATTTAAATGATTGGTAATTACATTAACTAATTATGTGATTTGTTAACCACGAATGGGTGTGTGTATGAATGTCCATGTCTCCCACAGGAGACATGGCCATTCATCCCCCCACACCTCTTCCATGGGTATTTATCCAATCTGCCCGATGTAATCTTGGTATCGTAATCTATTAATGCAAGTGCTCGAAAAGGATCAAAGATAATTCTGAAGTTTCATATAATTCATTTATGTTATTATTGCACTAACACTTGCAGATTCTAGAAGCAATTAAAAATATTGGTGATATTGATTGTACCTACAACAAAATTCTGCAATCAGTCAAATCTGGTAATAAACTTTACATGGTATTAGAGCCTGGCCAAGGAAAGATCACACTAAGTTTATTAGGATCAGATTTTACTTCAAATAACAGCCCTCCCTTTCTCTACAAAGATGACAAATACAATGAGATTCGAACATCACCTTGTAAGTGTTGATAACTTCGAATTCTAGAAACTTCAAGTAAAGATGTTGTTAAAAGAAAACAAATTAGAATCATTTGTAAGAGAGGAAAAAGAGGAACCTAAAGATGACCCTGAGAAATCAAAATGGATCGAGAAAAACGAAATGTCTATGAAGATAATTGTAAATATTCTTCAAGACCACATAGTACCTATTGTGGCAAAACATACCACAACATATAGTATGTTTCGAGCTCTTGAGAATGCATTTATAATCAATAATACAAGCAGAAAACTTGCTCTTCAAAATCAGATGAATAATGTAAACATGAATAAAGGGGAAACTATAAATGCTTTCTTTATGTGAATCACAGATTTGAGAGATCAATTATCTGCACTTGGTTATGAGATTGAAAATCAAGAATTATCCTTAATAGCATTAGAAGGACTTCCAAACTCCTGGGAATCCTTTGTACAAGGTATAAGTGCTAGGTCTAAAATCTATAAACTAGATTGTTTAAGATCAGATTGTCTTCAAGAAGAATCGAGATTAATGATTAAGGGAAAACACAAAACCCTAGATGAAGATGTTCAAGTTCTTAATACAAATGCTCATAAGAAGGGAAAGAAGAAAAACAACGAAAGGAAAAGAAATTTTCATGGAAAAGGACAATCCAAACAAAAGAAAGACTTGTCCAAAATCCAATGCTTTAGATGTGATATATATGGACATTATGCAATAAATTGTCCCGATTGTTGATCTCAGATTGGTTTTGACAAGTGAGTGTCAACACACTTAAGTTATTTACTTAGTTCATGCCGAACAAGTAATACATGCTGAGCACAACATGTATATGTTAGACCATGCCGAGTTCACAATGAGTATCGAGCCACTCATGTGCCGAGTCACTCAAGTGTCGAGCAAACAGTGTATGCCAAGTGATTTAGGAGCTGAATGAACAATGGATGCCAAGTGATACAGATGTCGTCACAGTATAAAGATTAGTGTATGCCAAACATCAAAGACTTCAGATGCAGAGTAAAACAATTTTGACATATTTGTTTGTAATGGCACAAACAACTATGTAAACCGTTTTTGAGCTTACTTAAGGATGAATTACGATAATTTGGAGATAAGGACGAATCTCAAGTTGGATTCCCTATGCAATTACATGCAACCAATCAGAAAAAGGGAAGGATTAAGCGGCAAAATGGATGAATCTCAGCCGTAGATTCATACCTAACCCTAAGTCAGCAAAGTATTCTTAAGGAGGACAAACCCTAAACTCTATATAGATGAATGAATGTTGAACGAGCGAAGAGAGAAATTTGCATGCACAAAATAGAGCATTCATGGTGGCTTAAGAGTTATGAAGTGAGACAACATTGCAGAATCAGTTAGAGCAGAATAGAGAGACAACATTGCAAAATCAGTTAGAGCAGAACAGAGGAAAGGAAAAAGATACAGCAAAGAGACATTTGATCAAGAAGGATCAAGAAGACAAGTGTTTAGAGGTGATTTGTTATCAAGCAATCAAGTGCGGTTTCCGCAGGATCAAAGCTAAGATATTTTAACAGATGATTTTAGTCAAAATCTCTTAATAGAGTAGTCTTAACAGGCCGTACTGAAATCCTTTAACAGGGTGCTTACTTAGTTGTAAGTTAAAGTCCTTTAGCAAGGCACACTTCTAACAGGGTGTTGAAATTTTCTAACAAGGTGAGACCTAACAGTCTTTGTAAGCCTCTAACATGGAAGACCTTTCATAGGGTAGATCATGTCTCATGGTCAAAACATTGTTACCTTCATTGGATATACTTTATTACTGCAGTAGTGAAGATTTGTGGGTGTCATCCCCACCCCAGTTTTACCTTCTCACTTAGAGGGTTTCTGGGTAATCCTATCTGGTGTTATGTGCATGAATGTTTAAATGCTTACATGATTTATATGTACATGCTTTACATGTTATTTCAGTTTATGCATTGAATGCATGAGATGGATGTATGGTGAAAGTTTTATGGGTCCAAGTTTAAACTACTGATTCACACCCACCCCCCCCCCCCCCCCCCAGAAGTTTACCTTTCCTATTGTAATTCCAACACCGATAGCTCTAAACCTCAAGCATCTTTTGCAAAATTTGAGAAGTCAAATGAAGGCAATGAATATGAGAAAAATGCCTTCTATTCAACATTATCCAGCCAAATTATCAACCAAAAGGAATACATGGATAGTTGACAGCGGGTCTTCTTGAGACATCATTGGATATCAAGATAAACTAGAAAGTATGCAAATAGAAACAGATGAAGTTACAATCGGTGATGACTTTGCGCACTCTGTAAAAGGAATTAGGACTTGCACCATAAAATTGAAATCTAGAAATTCTATTCAACTTTCTAGAGTCCTCTATGTACTCGGTATTAAGAGGAATTTAATATTTGTATCCGCACTTGAAGATGATGGTTATAAAATTGCATTCATGGAAGGGAAAGTACTAGCATGGCCTAGAAATTCAACCATTAAAAAGGCTTTAACAATAGGAGTACGACAAGGACTTTTATATGAGCTATGTGCTAATACAAACCTTGCACTTGTACATGAGACCTCTGATTCAAATGAAATATGGCATAGAAGACTAGGTCATATCCGTGTCCTAACTTCAATGGAAAAGGTAGTAATTGGAATATCCAAGTTAAAACATATTCACAATGAATCGTGTAAAGGTTGTGCCTTAGGGAAAAACACTAAAAAGCCATTTCCTCATAGTTTGAGCAAAACTAAAGAAGTGGTGGAACTAGTACATTCTGATCTATGTGGGCCCATGTCTATACCTTCTATAGGAGGATTCTTGTACTATTTGATATTTGTTGATGATTTTTCAAGGAAGACATGGATATACTTCCTTAGATGCAAAGAATCTAAAGAGATTCTCTCTAAGTTTAAAGAATTCAAAACTATCAGTGAGAACTACTCTGGTAAGAACATTAAAATTCTGAGAACAGATAATGGGAAGGAGTATACTTCTGAAATATTTGAAGAGTTTTGCAAACTCACTGAGATTAAGAGGGAGTTTACAGTCCCTTACAATCCTCAACAAAATGGAGTTGCTGAAAGGAAGGACAGAATTATTGTAGAAGCTGCTCGGGCTATGATTTTTGATCAAAATTTGAGTATGTCCTTCTGGGTTGAAGCATCCAACACAGCACTCTATTCAGAATAGATGTCATCACTCACATTTGGACAATAAGACTCCTGAAAAAGCATTTTATGGAAAGAAACTTGACATCAATCACCTAAGGATATTTGGATGTCCTGTATATGTTCATGTACCTAAGGAAAAGAGGACTAAGTTAGAACCTTCTGGAAGAAAGGGTATTCTCATTGGTTTTAGTGAAATAGTAAAAGGATATAGAGTCTATGTTCCTGGACAAAAACAAATAGAACTAAGCAGAGATGTCATCTTTGAGGAAGACATTGCTTTCAGAAGAGCCAAAACCTCCGATGAACTAGATACATTTGATGTATCACCAAAAGAGACTCCCGCTCCTGAGATTTAGAGGGAGTTTCCTGAAGAGACTTCAACTGAAACTGAAATCCTTCTAAAGACTCAAGAAGAGAGTTTTGATCACTCTAAAAGGCCACTTTGGGCAAGAAAAATAATACAAGAAGGAGATGGATTCACAGCCCCTTCAAGAACCTTCCAAAAAAGCAAGAGATCTAGAAAATTGACATATAATGCTTTTGTGTGTGAGAGTTTGAATCTTGAACCTTCTAGTACTTCTGAAGCACTTAAACATCAAGCTTGGAAAGACGCTATGGTGGAAGAATACTAGCCTATACTAAAATATGATGTTTGGGACATAGCTCCGAGACCTAACGAAAAATATGTTGTGTCTTCAAAATGGCTCTTCAAAGTTAAGTATGTTGCAGATGGCAGCATTGAAAAACATAAAGCTCGTTTTGTGGCTAGAGGTTTTTCTCAAAAGGAAGGAATTGACTTTGAAGAAACCTTTGCACTAGTTGCTAGGTACACTTCTATTACATCTGTAATAGTCATCGAAGCAGCCAAAGGTTGGAAAATCCATCAAATGGATGTAAAAACTGCTTTTCTTAACAGAAAAATAGAGGAAGAAGTATACCTGGAACAACCAGAAGGATTTGTAAATCACAATGTTGCTTCTTATGTTTGTAAATTGAAGAAGGCTCTATATGGAATTAAACAGGCTCCGAGCCTGGTATGAAAGGATTGACAAATACCTTTTAAGTCTTGGATTCACCAAGAACGTGGCTGATCCAAATCTCTACTTCAAGGTAACTAAAGGTGATATGTTAATTCTATTTCTTTATGTAGATGATCTTCTGATTACAGGGAAAGAACATCTCATTAATTAGTGTAAGAAAGGTTTGGCTTTTGAATTCGAAATGAAGGATTTAGGAATTCTTCATTACTTTCTTGGTTTGGAAGTACGTCAAAAGTCTTGTAATATCTTTCTACATCAAAAGAAGTATACTATTGATATTTTGAAAAGATTTGGAATGTGGAACTGTCAACTTATGTCTACACCTATGGAAACCAACTTTCACAAGCTAAAGAAAGCAAGTGTTGAATCCAGACTAGTTGATCCCACCTTATATAGACAGAGAATTGCGTCCTTCATGTATCTTGTAAATACTCGACCTGATATCTACTATGCAATGAATGCATTAAGTCAGTTCATGTGTGAACCATGTGAGATTCATCTTGTTGCTTTGAAACATATATTGAGGTATCTTCAAGGTACTATTGGGTATGAACTTAAATATGAGAATACCAGCTTGAAGTTACATGGATATACTAATTCCGATTGGGCCGGAAGTGTAAAAGATCGGAAAAGCACATCAAGATGTTGCTTCAGTTTAGGATCAGCCATGATTTCTTGGATCTGCAAAAAGCAAGCTTTTGTTACTCAAAGTTCTACTGAGGCAGAGTATATTGCAGCAACTATGGAAGATAGAGAAGCAGTGTGGCTTTGGAAGTTGCTTTCTAACTTGTTTTGTGAACCTATGAAACCTACCACTATTCACTGTGATAATCGAAGTTGTATCAAGTTATCTGTGAATTTGGTATTTCATGATAGATCCAAGCATATAGAGATCCTTACCACTACGTAAGAGACATGGTGGAAAGGAGCTATTCAGAAAGAAACTTGGCTTGATTGAAATGTAAGTTTATGAGATTGAGTCTCAACTTTGTAAATTTGTATTATTTAAATAAAGATGTTTAAAGTGTAAACTCTTTTGTCATATGTGTGACTCTATGACTCATGGGCCTACCCTATGTTCTTTATTTAAGGAGATAATCTTTTATAATGAAATATTGATAATGATAAGATAAGGTGACAACTTTATTATTATTAGATTACTATCATGATGAATATCATGTGACTTGATATTCAAAGAAAAATCATGATAGTTAAAAGAGCATGTTGATGGATATCATGTGACTTGATATCTGTTGAAGATCAATATGTTCAAATTCATGGTGGATATTATGTGACTTTATATCTATAGATATACCATGATCTTTTATAGTGGATATCATGTGACTTGATATCTGTATACACACCATAACTAGAAAGAATGTCATGAGACTTGATTTTCTTATATATATCTTGAGGATATTACTTTTCATATAAAGAAGAACTTATATTTATGCACTATGTCTTCCCTAGCTAAGAGGGAGTGTTATTGCATGTAGTTTCAGTCTAACATTACTGTGAAGCACATACTTATGTATATACGCACAACAACATGATGCACATGCTGTTATGCATATATGCATACGTATGTGCACTTTACACAGTCTGCAACCGATGAGACATATATCTCCCGAGATCATTAAGGCATGATCAAGATTATATTTGGTTCCTTTGATGTTTAGATCTTGGTCAATCTATCCTTTGTATTGGGTCGTAGATGTAATGATTGGTTTATACATTTAAATCACTGTGTTAACCATTTAAATGATTGGTAATGACAGTAACTAATTATGTGATTAGTTAACCACAAACCGGTGTGTGAATGAATGTGGAGACATGGCCATACATCCCCACACCTCTTCCCTGGGTATTTATCCAATCTGCCCGATGTAATCTTGGTATCGTAATCTATTAATGCAAGCGCTCCAAAAGGATCGAAGATAATTCTGAAGTTTCATATAATTCATTTCTGTTATTACTGCACTAACACTTGCAGATTCTAAAAGCAATTAAAAACATTGGTGATATTGATTGTACCTACAACAAAATTCTGCAATCAGTCAACTCTGGTAATAAACTTTACACTAACCACCCCTAATTCGTCAATATTGCACACTACGAAAAAATCAAATGTGAAGAATAACTAGAATGAAACTTTGACAATCATATCTATGTTAATGCATTCAAAGATCAACCACTGACAACAGATTTAGGACAGGCAATCATTGCTCTTATGGATTCAAGTGGTTACGTGCACCCAATAGGATATGTCTCCCAATGCTATAACTTCTATATCCCATAATTTGTGAAGAAGCCAAATGCGTCTAATAGGGCCTTAATTGTGCCAGTTGTTTTAGTTTCCTATCTCCCCTTTGTTGTATAAATAAGAGATTCTTGGCCCTTGTTTAGGATAGAGTTTTGGAGGCTCGTGCTTAGTAATAAGCCTTGTTTGTAAAACTTCTTTCACACTTTCTCTATTTTCAAGTCTTGAATCCACACCTTGCTCCATTTGTCTAGGGATTCAAGACTCATCTAAGTTGTAGATATGTGTGCATTATAGGAAGTTGTGTCAAACTATTTTTATATCCTACTTTTGTCTTTATTGTGGGTTAATATATACCTTCTACATTGTTAGGAATATGTTTAACTAGTTGTCAAAAAACTATTAATTCACATGTCTCAATATTTTCCACAAAGACGCAGATAACATCTCAATCTTGGCACGTCAACTTTCTTTACATTAGGATTTCATTTTTTGAAATTTCCCCATTTTCAAGTCCTCTGGGAATGCAGTTGTTGTCGCCATTATGAGTTTGTGTTAGCATGATTAAAGGGTTATTTTGATATTTTCAATGAGCAAAAGGTTTAGAGGAGTTAAATGACGCTTTCAAATGTCATTTTCGACTTTTGGTTTGGGCTACAAGATTCTTGGAGGGACAGTCTATTTTTGGTAAATCACTTTATCGAGATCATTGGTCATCTCTTCTCATCAAGATTAGTCCTATGCTATCAGATTTCAATTCCAATGCTTTTCGGTCATTTTCGCAAGGCGACTGTAGTATTGGCTAGAATTAAATTAAATTTACTAAGGTTGCTATTTTAATGAAAACTGCAAGGTTGCACAAGGACGGGGTTACTTAGGGTACCAGTATAGGTCCAAGTACAAGTTCAACTATTTTTCAAACTAGGGGATGGGGGTACTTGGGCATGTCAAACTTTTTTTAATATAATTTAATATTTTTAGAAAATCTGAAATTATGAGTCATGGCAATGGTCTTTCAAAACGAGAACAGTGATAAAGTTTGCAAAAGTAATGTATTGTTTTTAGCATCGGATTTGCAATGTCTGTAATAAGAATATATGATAAATGTTGGTCTTTCAAAATGAGAACAGTGATAAAGTTTGCATATGTAATGTATTGTTTTTAGTGTCAGATTTGCAATATGTCTGTAATAATAATATATGATAAATGTTTAGATGAATAACAGATAAGGCAGAGTTTAAACATGAACAAAAAGATCATAAACCATATAAGAATGATAGATTGTAAATGAGAAACTGCTGACTTGAACAATGATAAAGTTTACTGTTGATCAGTATTGTATCAAAGTTTCAAACCGATTATGTATTGAATTAATTAACTTTGATTAAAAATAAGCTGAAACACAAACGAAAAACCGAAACAAAATAAAAAATCTTAATCAAGGCCTTCACTATGATGCTCTCCCCTAAGTACCCGGTAATTGGGGTACATGTACCCAGTACTTGGGTACATGTTTCAGGGGTGTGGGTATGTGTACCCATGTAACCTAGGAAAATGGTCTAATGAAAACCTTAGTGTTATAGCCTGTTGGAACTGGAATGAGAGTTTTAAATATTGGACACATAAAATAGGGACCTTGTGTGTCAAAATGTCATAACATTAAATAAAAGGTCTTTTTTGGAGCAACAAGGGAGTTTAAATTAACGAAATAACATAAAGTTACTTTTTGGAGGATAAAAAGAAATAAAATTAAAAATTCCTCTCAACATTGGAAAAGGTTATAAAAGAAGGGAAAGGGAAAATGAGATTCATTCTTGACATTTGATTTTTATAAAACTTCTGGTGGAAAGCTTTGGCTTTCATTTGGTGGAAAGAAGTTTCTCAGTGGTTTGGATAGGAAACCAAATCCATCTTTGGTGTGAATTTATCTAGCATTCACCATTGCGCTCGTGAATTTTTATCAGATTTCTGGAAGAATTGAAGATAGTTTCAGTTTGATCATGGCACAACTCTACCATTCTTTTGACACAAGGGTTTGCATATTTTGAGAAAGTTGAACAATGCGCAGCTTTATCTAGAATCCATCTTTGGTGTGAATTTATCTAGAATTCACCATTGTGCTCATTATCAGATTGCTGGAAGAATTGAAGATAGTTTAAGTTTGATCATGGCACACCTCTACCATTCTTTTGGCACAAGGGTTTGCATATTTTGGGAGAGTTGAACAAATGCTCAGCTAGGGTTTGAAGGCCAGCACTTTATCTCAGATCTTCAAAGACTATTTGCTTCTGTTAGTTATTTTGGTCACCGTTTGAGACAGCCATACCTTCTTCTGAATATTGGGCTTCTATCTTTGCTTCGGGGTATCTGTGTGTCCATTTTGATTTGTAATAATCTTCAAATCTGAGACACTAGTTTGCTGTCGTAATTGTATCAGACTTATATTAGGTCTGTCTGATGCTAATAAAGTGAACTTTAATTGAGAAACTTGATGTATATGTTTTAAGCATTTGGTATTTACATTTCTACATGTTCTTCATTATTGGCCATTGAAGCCGAAACAGGAAATGAAATCAGACCTTGCATGCAAAGTGTTCGCCAAAATGTCAAACATCCAAACTTGGAAAAAGGGCAAATCAAATTTAGCAGTGATTCTTACATTTTCATTCACTTCTCACTTCCCCCTTGTCCTTAGCAAGTAATTAGTGAGAGCCAGTTGACAAAAACTCCTATTGTTGCACTCTGTGTGGCGTTGATGTAGGGCACATCTAGCATGAGTATCAGATGGCTGCGATATCTTAATCCAAGTGATAACAATGATGTAAGAGATGGTTTGATTTATTGTGCTCTTGGCTGAAGCGTCTTCTTGAAGTATTATTATTGACTGCCATATAGCTTCTGAACTAATATCAGATAAATCAGAAATTCGATTTTCTCTCAATAGATGTATTTCCTCACATGTCCTGGTAATAATTACATGACAAGGAAAGCAATTAGCACACAAGAACTTCTAAATAAGGTGAATATAATACCCTTATAAGAAACTCTTCTCTCACAATTCCAACCGATTGAAATTTATTTTGCAGAAGCATTTGTTGTCACCAAGACAACAAACTTTCAGGAACATCCCAATTTCATCATAGTAGTTCTGTTCAAACAGTTGGGCACTCGGCTGGGTTGTGAGGATACCCCTGAGTTAACAAAAAAATTATTATGTTCAAGTATTTAGGCAATGTGTTCTGTTATATTGAACACTGATGTCATTTGTTATTGGGAAGATTTGATATCATCCAAGCAATTCATTTCCTACCAAAATCTTGGCTACTCTAGCTCGTAATTCCAGCTAATGTTTAATCTTACCAAGAGAAGATGGCTTATTGAATGCTAATGTAAAGTGTTTCATCATAACAGCTGGCGGAAGAGCTCAAACTCCAGCAATTATAGACCAAAGTATCCAAAACCTAACCATCTAACCTCCATATACCTCAATTTATATAAAGATTACAAACCGAAAGACAAGCAAACAACAAAATGGACTTCATCGAGTGACTAGCACCTTTAGACAACAAATCAAACCATCGCATAAAACAAATTTCAACAGTAACGTCTTCATTAAGTTTTACAACTATTTTATGTCTCATAGAACAATTGCATCCGAAGATATGATGAAAAAGATAGTCGGTCAAGCCCTTTCATTGGCTACCTAAAGACTCGCAATCTACCTCAGTAATTGTTTCGCTAACAATCAAGGAGAAAGAATATTCTCAGTCCAATGCCTATCGCGATCCCTTAAAGGCCTTCGAATTTGCAGACATTTCTAAATAGTCTTATTTACTTATGAGTATTACATTGGCGTACATCATTGAGCGAATGAGAGAGAAAGTAGATCTTACATTTTGTAAGCATCTGCACCAGTGTAACCTGTAGGCTTGGGGATTGGCAGCAAAACCTGAAAAATAAATCCCCCTCAATAATACCCAACATTCGGATATTTTCATATGCATATACAACAATTACCTCTCTATTCACGCCGAAAATCGGGCAGTGATGACCTAAAACATCGTGCCAATTGGTTCGCATCTGCTCAAATATGTTCCATTAGACCACAAGTATTGAACATGCAGTCGCTGAAAGTTATGCAATAGATTAGAAGTTACCGCATGGTATTGGCCCATTCTGCTCATGGGAACAACATCTCCTGGCCTGTACGCAGCCCCGCACCCTACTATTATCATCAGCAACGTCGTCGTGACCAGTCCTATCTTCATCATGGTGAAGAGTCCTTCGCTTCCTCACGCAAAGATGGATCAAGGTTTCTCTTTTATTGCATTCATTGTCTCATTGTGAACGGCTATAGAGAATCTCTTACAGTGCTCAAGGCTACTACCGTAAATGCATGCACGACAAGTTTGGTCGACGGAACTCCGGCAAATTTCCATGCTACCAACATGGGGAAGATTTAGAAAAACGATTTTAGTACTTCACATTGAAATGAAAAGAAAGATTTTAATGACATTTGGGTTCTTTAGTGAAGTTGAATGGTTCACAAAGAATCTATCAAGAATCAAGTTTTGTTGAGTGCAAGTCAGTGATATCATAAGGTATGAGGTTGGGATTGTGTCTTAGGTTATTTTGACAATGTGGATGCCCCTCAAGTGTTAGTCTATATCGAGTTCCTAAACCCTCCATCCAAAAAAAAAAAAAAAAAAGGGATTGAAATATAGCACTACATATTTTTCATTTCTTATTAATTTTTTAGTTTTCTTATGGATCCTAACTAATAAGTCAATCATTTGGTTGATTTTATCTTCTTTAATCAATGTATGTTGTCCACTTTTAAGATGACCTTATAATGAGGTCTTATGTTCTACTCTCGCCCCTCTCCCCGTGCAGTGTTAATGCTGGGCCAATGCAGCCCAGGACCCACGTGGTAGGTGGAGTCCCCAGCCTGTTGTTGGTTGGGCTCACAAACATGCTAACTGAATAAACTGTAGGACCATCACCAACTCCGGCCTCTGGAGTTTTGGTGTTTGGATACATACTTGCTAACTTGAGGTCTTATGTTCCCACAAAATATGCATGTTATCTCCTCCCAAGCATCCTTAGGCCTCTTCTATCTACTTGTTTCAAATTTGAGATGATGTACCCTGTCCTCAATTGTGACACTAGATCCTTCCTTATCTTTCCTTTAATAACAACCCCAAGAGATGCCTTCTCACCATGTTCCCTAGTTGGTTTTAATTCTCAAACATAGTAAGTATTTTTCTACCATTATTATTAGTCCACAAGAAACTTTGAAACTTCTTTAAGTATTTAACTCCTATTGTTAGAGCCTTCTGAATGGTTGAATGGAGCATTCTTTCTTGGAAAGAGGCTAGTGTCTTGGACAAGCAAAAAATAGAATTGCATATCTCAGTGTACAATAGAAGCAAAATATGTTGCAGCAGTAGTCAATTATTCCAACGTTGTTTGGTTCAAACAACTGTTGTTAGGTTGAAGGAAGAAATCAAGGATCCAGTAGTTATCTTTTGTGATA
This sequence comes from Cupressus sempervirens, assembly GCA_028749045.1. Classification (NCBI taxonomy): domain Eukaryota; kingdom Viridiplantae; phylum Streptophyta; class Pinopsida; order Cupressales; family Cupressaceae; genus Cupressus; species Cupressus sempervirens. Next base: position 356,556,289 of record CM053791.1, on the reverse strand, counting down.
ACACGAGTGCAATTAACATATCCAAGAATCTAATAATGCATACTAAGACAAAGCACATTACAATAAAATATCATTTTTTAAGAGAATTAATGCAAGACAAAGAGGTGAGATTGGAATATGTGAATACGAAAGAACAAATTGCAGACATATTCGCCAAGTCATTACCTCAGGATGCATTTCTGTATCTAAGAGATAAGCTAGGGGTCATTCCCCTATCTTGTAATGCCCCACCAAGGGATCCAAAAGAAATAACCTAAAGTTTTACTAAGCTTGCCAAACTTTTTTTTTTGAACAAGAAGAATAACATACACATCAAACACATAGTAGCAGAAGCAATAGCACATAATCAACTAAAACATACATAACAAGTTACATTTTTTAAAGATCCCATGACGTAGAATCACATTTAAATTTAATTAATACCAAGTCTATCAAATACCACATCCATATGAAAGAACAATTATAAAGTCCAATGTCCATTTAAATAATATACATTTGTTATGAATACCCTTGGCAAATTAAATTTGGAATGCTCAATCATCCATTGTACATGTCGTAGGGTATGAAAGGCTTAAAAAGAATATACATATGTAGAAAGAGAAATGCATCATCCTCCTAGGATCCATGATACAAAGTATAATACAAATGAAACAAGAGATAACATCCATCATTAAAGATAACCATCCATCATAATGATACATATAAAGAATGAAAGTAAATGCAGACAAGGAAGCTCCAGCCACGGTGACTACGAACAGATCTCAATGGTAAGAGTGAAAAAGCACTACCACCCGACCGCGTGGAACCTAAATGGCCCACTTCCACCACGCTGAGGAGATAGTCTCAAGTCCCAACCAAGATATCAAACCAAATATCAAAAATACTCACTAAGTCCAGGAAATCCTAAAAGCAATCTTACTCAAGGGTTCCAAGACAGATCGACATCTAATTCTCAGAGGCACAAAAGACACGTAGGAAACCTACTATGTAAGCGGGCAAGTGTCATCACATGAATCATGTTGGAGTTACCTTAGCAATCTCTTAGGACCCCAGGGTCCCTAGTGATCCCTATGTGGCCACTAGTATCCTCTCATACTGAGAAGGCATACTATGGAATGTAAGATCGCAACCAAGCGTTCTCTCTACTCCTATCTTAGTCTATATTAGCACTCAAGGCATGGGTGAGAACATACAAGACTCTTATTAGGTTCATTTTAATCTCCATTTAGTGTAATGTTTTCACTTATTAAACAACTTATAATGAGTTACCCTAGGTACCACTTAGGGTGAATAAAAATATTAAAAGATTAAATATTAAATATTGTTTTGTTATGATTATTTAATTAATAATTATTAAATTAGAGTTGCATTTAAATAATAAAATTTAATTATTCTTATTAATTTAAATAATAGACTATGCTTTAAATAGTGCTTACACTAGTTAATAAGTGGAAGCAAAGAAAATATATAAGAATATTTTAATTAAAAAAAAAATTAAATGTGCATGAAAGAATTAAATTTAAAAGATTTGATTAAAGTTCTAATTTAGGCATATTTATATTTATTTTATTTAATAATAATTTATCTAGAAGTTTTATTTTAATTAATAAACTCTAAATAATATTGTTAGTTAAATTAATAAATATTATATTAAAAATATCACATGAGAGAGAAAGCTTTAAATTATTAAAGCTTATTTTAATTAAGTTGCATAAAGTGTGTGTATGAAAATTAATATATAGTAATTAAAGACAAAAGGTTTTCGCATGATTGCATGATCAAAGCCTTGACTTGGTAGAAAAACTTTTTATTATGGGAATTAGAGCTCATTTCTAGATACACGGGTTTGGAGGAGCCAATTTCTGAAAAGAGGGTTTTCGAATGAAAAGGAAGATTCTTGTGTATTTGTGCATTTATTATTTTAGCACCAGATCTAGGTAAGATCTTGTGGGTTTGTTCGGTAGTTGCTCATTTTTCAAATTCTTGTCTTCTTTGTGTATGTTGTGTTTTTGTTTTCAGAAGTTCTCTAGGTTGAAACTCTTGTTTGAGAAAATTAATTTCCATTATAGAATTGTCTGTGATTTAATTTGAAAACTTTTAGTAAATATTGAACTTTAGGGTTTTCAAAACCTAATGAATTATGAAATTCACTTTTGTATATGCTTTACAATAGTATGTTTTATGGTTATTATAGCACCTTGTTATCTAAGATATTATTGTTGCAGTGTTCTCAGTAGAGTCAAATCCTCCTATAGGCGGAAAGGGTCCAATGGAACCCACAAAGTGAGTTCTTTAGTTTTTACCATTCTTGTAGGCTTCTAGAAGTAAGCCTAAGTCTAAGGGGGGTGGATGTAGTGCCTGCCCCTAGTTCACATTTCTGTTATCATTGCCGAACTCTTTTAGGCCAGTTTTATGCTTGATTATTAGTAGTGTTGTTTTGAGATTATCAAATATTGTTTTACATTCAATTGATTATATGATGAGATTACTTGGCACTCTATATTTCATGTATGCATGATGATTATTTAGTAATTTTAGTAATTGATGATGATTAGTTAGATGGATTATTATGTGTTTTCTTATGGATACTTACCCCATACTACATGTGTATCATGTTTGTTTTCTTTATGTATGGTGTTTTTGATGTGGTTAAGGAAGGGAATCGTAGTCACCTGCTAGTCGAGATCTACACGATGCACCACTTCCTGCCATTGCCTGTTTAGTTTAGAATATTGTGTTTGTATATACGTGGATTTTATGCAGGTTGCAGGTACTAGGTATCGACTTCCCTGAATTGCTAGAATGAGTGTACCCTATCACATTATCTCAATGGTAAGAGAGGGAAGATAAATTCTTAAGTTCAAATCCTAAATCTTTAAGCCATTTGTCCTAGAAAATTAGGACAAGTATTTGAGTCAAGTACCCTCTGAATGCATCGAATGACATTAATTTGTGATTATAACCCTTTAGTTTGATTTTGTATGTGTTTTTCTATGATGGACTTTCGTATTTTATTTTATGAGTCTTTGCTGAAATTTTCTATTAATTAAGTCCAATTAAAAGATTAAATTAATGATTTGATTTAATGAAAAATTATTATGATATTTTAATATTTAACTATATTTAATTAATTGCGAAATTAAATAAATAAAAAGAATTAAAATTTAAAGATGAAAGTTATAAGTCTAATTTTAGAACATGATAATATTTATTTAATTTAATAATAATATATTTAGAGTTCATTTTTAAATAAATGCTAAATAATATTGTTATTTAAATTAATAAATATTTTATCAATTAAATGTTTATAAATAATTTTAGAAGTGGGAAAAGAAATTAAATTATTAAGAGTTTTAAAATTGCATTAATTATGCATGAGATTAAAATATAACAAATTAATTTATTAAAATTTTCATGGGTGCATGATGTGTTCATGAGATTAAATTTAATAAATTAATTTAAAAAGAAGTCAAGTAAAAAGTAAATAAAGTAATTTAACAATTCAATTAACGTGCATGAAAAGATAAAGAAAAGATTAAGGAAAGTTAATTTGGAGTTGAAGTTTGGTGAGCACAAAGTCCTTGCGAGTGAACACACAATTAGTGCCTCAATTTTAGGAGAGAACTTCTTATCACCAATTAAGGGTTCATTCTCAAGGGATGAAAGTTTTTGGAAAGGGACCGCGATTTTTGGAGAAGGAAGGAATTTTCATAAAAGAGAAGGTTTTGAGAGGAGGAAATTCTCTACAAGCTTCTTGGGCATAGCGATTAGCATCAGTGTCCAGGTGGACTCTTGTGATTATTCGCTAGATTTGTTACGGTCTTTCTTTCCTATCTTGATCATGTATGTTGAATGTTTTTCTGAAGAATTCTTGTGATGAATATTTTTCAGTAATATGCATTCCTAGTATGAATACTTAATCTTCTATTTATTGGGAAAATCAAAAGATTAGTATACCCTCTTTCAATAGATTAAAGAAACGAGAAATCAAAATTGGGAGGGGTTTTGAAAGAAAAAGAAATTTTAAATCAAAAAATTGAATGGTTAATCACATCCTTCCTATCAGGCTAAGAGTGCGGATGTTCATTAAAAAATATAACAATAAAAAAAAAAATTAAAAATGATAATATGTTTTATAATAAAAAAGAGAAATTGGTTTGGAAGGTTAAATTTTATTAAAAATAAAATAAAGTATATTTATTCATTTTGGGGAAAATTGCTTTATTAAACAATAAATATAATTTAAAAATATTTAATTTTGGGAGGCGGGGGCCACCACCTCCCCAACCCCCCCTTTCTCCCTTACCTCTTAGACGTACTGTTGTACGCAACAACAACAATAACTACTACATGTGATAGCAGGTCGTCTGCAGCCGTAGATGGCCTTTTGTTAGTAGCTTTAAAAGGCTAGACAGTGGACCTAAAACTTTGTTATAAATGCGTTTAAAACTTTGTTCTGTTTTATTAAATTTGTATATATTTTCTAAATTATTAAATGTTTTAAATATTATTAAATATATTAAAATTATTAAATGTTTAAAAAATTATTAAATATATTAAAATTATTAAACAATTTAAAATTAATAAATTTTATTAGTATTAAATATTAAATGCTAGCTAATAATAATGATATTATTATTATTTATTATTATTATTATTAGGATAATAATTATTTGTTTATCAATAAAATGTGTATTTAGAGAAGTTAATGATAATTAATTAAAAGATTTAATTAATTAATATTATTATGTATTTGGAGGATAAAAGAAAGATTATTAAATTTTAATAATATTTAAGTGGAGTACTTGATTAAATGTAATTAATTAAGTTTAAATAAAACTAGAAATCATTTAACGAAGTGTTAGATTTATTTTATTATTAATTAATGATATTATTTTTAATTAAATTGTAATTAATTATTTAAAAGTCAATAATCATTATTTAATCATTTAAATAAATAATTACCCCTCAATTATTTTTGAATGATAGACTTAAATTCGAATAGGGGTAATTGTGTTTTTTATTTGATAATCAAAATGGATAAATTATAGGGGTAAATGATCAATCTCATCTACTTGAAAACTTACATTGAAAACAAAGACTGAAACTTCACTTTTAACTCAACAATGCATTTTCTAGATCAAACCAAATTGTGAGACTATTATGTTTTCTATATGTTGTCTATGTTTTGGGATTTTGGGGTTTGACCTAGCTTGACCAATCCTATGATGTTACAAGAGGCTCGAGAGTTATGTTATTATGATGTTATGATGTTTTTATTTTGATCTTTTAAACTCAACCATGGTAATGTGTCTGGTATGCTCTATGATGTGTGTTGATCTATTAATTGCTATTGCTTTCCAATATTCTTGTGAGAAGCTGAGGTGAATGTATGACCTGCTTGACTTAACCATTTTTAAGTCTTCAATCAATTATATTTGGATTTCTTTACAATCGCTTTGATAGGACTAAAGTGTTTGCTTTGTTTTTAGTGATGTCATGTTATGACATAATTGACTTGACCATTTTGAAGTCTTCGATTAGTATTATTTTTGGGATGCTTTCTAGTTGTTCATAGAGAACTGATGTGAATACTATGATTATCTTTTGATGCTTTCTAGTCACTTATATAGGACTAAGGTGATTTTTATATGATTCTTTGATTTGTGCTTTTATGAGCCTAAGGTAGGTTATCTACATGTAGTGTCAAGAAGTGGCTTGCAATGGGGGCCAGGGCCCTAAGTGGTACCTAGGGTAACTCATTGTAAGTTGTTTGATAAGTGGAAACATTACATTGAATGGGGATTAAAATGAACCTAATAAGAGTCTCGCCCATGCCTCGAGTGCTAGTATAGACTAGGATGGGAGTAGAGAGAATGCTTGGTTGCGACCTTGCATTCAATAGTATGCCTTGTCAGTATGAGAGGATACTAGTGGCTGCATAGGGATCACTAGGGACTCTAGGGTCCTAAGAGACTGTCAGGGTAACTCCAACATCATTCGTGCATTGACACTTGCTCGCTTACATAGTAGGTTTCCTACGTGTCTTGTGTGCCTCTAGGAATTAGATGTCGATTTGTCTTGGAACCCTTAAGTTAGATTTGCTTTTAGGATTTCCTAGACTTAGAGAGTATTTTTGATATTTGGTTTGATATCCTGGTTGGGACTTGAGACTATCTCCTCAGCGTGGTGGGAGTGGGTCATTTAGGTTCTATGCGGCCGGGTGGTAGTGCTTTTTCACTCTTACCATTGAGATCCATCCATAGTCACTGTAGCTGGAGCTTCCTTGTCTGCATTTACTTTCATTTTTTCTATGTATCATTATAATGGATGGTTATATTTCATGATGGATGGATGTATCATGGATCTAAGGAGGAGGATGTATTTCTCTTTCTACATATGTATATTCTTTTTAAGCCTTTCATACCCAGTGACATGTACAGTGGATGATTGAGCATTCCGAATTTAATTTGCCAAGGGGCATTCAGAACAAATGTATATTATTTAAATGTAAATTGGACTTTATAATTATTCTTTCATATGGATGCAGTATTTGATAGACTCGGTATTAATTAAATTTAAATGTGATTCTATGTCATGAGATCCTTAAGAAATGTAACCTGTTATGTATGTTTTAGTTGATTGTATGTTATTGATTTCGCTACTATGTGTTTGATGTGTATGTTATTCTTCTTGTTCAAAAAAAAAAAGGTTTGGCAAACTTATTAAAACTTTAGGTTATTTCTTTTGGATCCCTTGGGGCATTACATATCTAAAGCTCACTAAAACAAAGATTAGTGATGCATCAACTGAGCATCTGAAGATCAGTCAAGTTGATGCAGTATTGTCAGAGAAGATTGCATATGAATTAGTACATCAGGTACATGGAAAAAATTTTCCATTGATTGTTGTCTTTGGCATGAGATGTCAAAGAGGGAGAGTTTGCTATCGCATCAGAGAAATTTTGGGAGAGTTTTTTGTCATATTAGAAAAATTTTGTATCAATAAGTCAGAGGGAGAGATTAAAGTCAGAGAAAATCATTCCAGAAGGAGAGATTGATGTTAGAGGTAGTTCTCACTAATAGAGGAAGTTCTCATGGATGATAATCAAAATGAAACTAAAGATATTATCCTTACTTCTATTTGCTCTAAAATTTCTTTGCATTATGACAAGTTGTGTTGCCATCAATGCCAAAGAGAGAGATTGTTAAAAATAATTATTCAATTGTATTTTGTCTTTGATGTTACACAAAATGTCAAGCTTCTACCAAGCAGTCAGTGTTAGCTGAGCTCACTCATGCATCGAAGGCAGTTTCCTGTATATGTTGAGCATTTAGTTTTAACCAAGTTTTGAAATAATATTGACTGAGCTCACTTGGTTAATGAATTTAAGCTAGTATTAACTGAGCTCAGTCGGTTAATGAAGCTAAGTCAATATTAACCGAGCTCATTTGGTTATCAAAGGAAAGTCAGCAAGAAGTTAATAATGACTGAGTTAGGTTGGTTAACATTAGAATTCTTGTTCTAACTAAGTTGGTCAGCGAACAAAGGGATCTTCTATGTTAACCGAGTACTCAATTTTGTATTAGCTAACTATCAGTATATTAAGTCTGATAAATTTATTAGTTAATACAAGCCAACTTAAGGGTTGATAATTGTTTGATTAAAAGAGTATTCAATCCGACTTGACAAGGTGAATCATATAAATGAAAGGTCAAGTGAGGATTGAAGTGTGGAATTAAAAAAGATGAATTAAGGAAGCAAATTTGAAGGATAACTATAAGAGGGCAGAGTATCCCAGTTGACCAAGCTGCAAAGAACATTCTGATCAAGGAAGATCAAGTAATCAAGCCAGTGAATTGACAAAATTAGTTGCATCAGCAATTAGGTCAATTCATTGTTACTCTTTAATAATTGTAGCAGTGAATAAAATCTCCTAACAGAGTTAGCCTAACAACTATTTAGCAAATCCTCTAATAGGGTGGCATTTCTAGATTGAAGTGTCTGAAGACCTCTAACAAGGCCACTCCTAACAAGGTGAATTAAATCCTCTAATAGGGTCACACCTTATAGTGTGTTTTGTAACCTTTAACAGAGTTGGCTTCTAATAGGACTAACTTCAGAAGAGTGAAAAACATTAACTAGTTGCAATTGGTGGTTTTCCCAAATTGGGTTTCCGCATTAAATCTTGATGTCTCTTGTGTTCATGATATTTCCTTTATGCTTCTACTTCTAAGTTAATTAAGGAGAATCACATTAAATATCTTAAGATCCAATTATTTTTGTGTTAACCAAGTGACAATAATATAGTCAGTGTTAATCGAGTGATAGTAATATATTTTGTGTTAATTGAGTGACAATAATATATTTAGTGTTAACCGAGTGACAGTAATATAGTCAGTGTTAATCAAGTGATAGTAATATATTTTGTGTTAATTGAGTGACAATAATATATTCAGTGTTAACCGAGTGACGGTAATATATTTAGTGTTAACCAAGTTTCAGCAAGGGTTTGGTTTAAAGTTGTGTTGACATCTTAAGAGATCTAGGATTTGTTTTAATAGTAATTGATTCACCCCTTCCCTCTCAGTTACTTCTTTTCATTTCCAACACATGCCTGATTGCTTGTATAGACTAAGGATGAGAACATACCTTGAGAGGTATGACTAGTCTCCTCATCTTCACAAGAGGGTATTTGGTTTTGCATCGAGTCACTAGAGGGTTAAGATCCTAAGAGTCTGCCAAGGCAACCTTAGAGTTGACTCATGCGATGACACTCCATAGTATGTAGCTTGAGTCTCCTTCATGGTTGTTTTAAATTTGCCTCTAGTGATGTACTTATTGGATATTATTTTTGATGGTGTATTTATTGTGAGTTTTTACTCATTGATTAGATGTCATTTATTGTTGACTATTGACTTTTATTAACAAATGGTGAATTATTCATTGGTGGAGTTTTTATTGTTGGAGTTAGTGGTTGGTGGTTTACTTTTATTAACAACAATTATTATCTGTTAGTTAGTATACTTGTGATGGTTGACGTTGATTTGGAGGGGGTTGTAGCTTTTTGGTTTTGATATTGATTTGTACTTGGTATTTGTTGATAATTTTGGTATGTGATGTTGGTTTGGATGTGTCTTTTCGACTCTGGTTATCTTTTCTTTATTAGTAGTTTGTGTTACACTTGAGGTATATTTGGCTATCAGGATTCCTTTCCAAGGATTATTTTATGATTTGATTATCTATGTGTGGATTGAACATTATCTCTCCTACACAGTGGGAGTGATTAGGTGACCACGTAGTCAGGAGGTAGTGTCTTCTTACCATTTGGGTCCCCCTCTGATTGATAGATGTTAGATGTTCATGGATGCAGTTGTGCCTTTATCATTCTTATTCTTATCTCAGAGACTTCTATTCAGTTGGTGTATGTACTTTATCATGTATCATGTATTCAGATGTGCTTTTATCTATTCTTGTAGACCCTATGACATGTGCAGTAGATGTTGTTCATTAGATGCATTTCATTATATCAGTTGCTTTTATGCATTTTCTTATGAGATGATGTATTTGTTTATTCATTTTATAATTATGGACATTTTACTGAAGACTTAAACTTATTAATTAAAACTTTCTTAAATGTGACTTAACGTGAAGGAACCCTTCAAGAATGAAATGTGTATTATAATTGCAATCTATGTAAATGTTGTCTTTATCTATATTTCTTCTGCATTATTACTTTGATGTTCTCTAAACTTTTTTTAAAAAATAGTTTAGTAAACTTTGTAACATATTAGATTTCTTTCTTTTGGATTCTCGAGTGGGGTATTACGTCTTTCTATGGTTAAGAACCTCTCCTTTCACAACTTTTAGCCAGTGGTGGCCTTGTACATTTTCCACCTTCTTTAACTAACTAAATAACTCAATTATTTTTTAATCCTCTCATAGAAAATTCATGACCTTTTCTATTATAATTTTATGAGACCTAGAGTTTCAACATAGGGATTTTAACTTTAAGATTTTTTGTGATTAGATATTTTTGAATTCTCTCTAGTTGCCTACATCTACAATTTGGCATGTTGTCACCCCAAATCTCGCATCCATAAAAAACCATTGATGTGACCAACAAACCAAAAAGTGTCTTGAGATTTTCTCAATCTCAAAGTTCCACTATTTTGCATCTATTCTAGAGTAAAATTAGAGCTCTTCGGCCTCCTTTTAACATTTTTTCTCTACATAGCTCCCAACTAAGCTTATAATAGAAGTCTATCCCAAGATACTTGTATTCTTTCACAATTTCCAATGGGTCGCCTTAAAAAAGGAACATAATATGCATGTTTCTTTCCTCCTTAAAGATAAAACCATGACTTTGGTTTGGGAGATATTTGTCTACATCCCAATTTCTTGGCCAAAGTGTTGGAAGGCCCCTAAATTATCTCTTAATCTTTGAGCATTTTTTATATATTAGAATAAGATGATCTACACACAAAATAAGTGTTACTACACACCCTACCAAATGAACACCTTCCCCCTCTTTTTTACTTAACCAAGTTTCTAGTACATCAATCTATAACCTGAATAAGGTAGAAGATAAAGGATGTCCCTATTTAATACTAATGTCACTACTAAAATATTCAGACATTCTTTCACTAGTTCTGATTTTGGCTCTAACTATATCATGCAACTTGTGTACTGCTACTTTGTACGCATTTGGAATGCCCACTTCTTTCATTTTGTTTCATAGCTTGTCTCTAAACATTGTGTCAAAGGCTTTCTTGAAGTCCACAAAACAACACTAGGCTTCTTCTCTCTAATTGTCCCATATTTTATCTATAAAGTGATGAAGAGTTATGCAATGGTCAACAATTGAGTGTCTAGGTATGAAACCTACTTGTTCTCTTGCCCTTTTACCCTCACCCTCTGCCTAGTTGTGATTTTACATTTGATTATGCTCCTAAAAAGTTTTCCAAGAAGTGGGATAACCATAACATTGTGGCAGTTAGAAGGATTATTAATATCCCTTTCTTGAAGAGTGGGACAACCACACTAGTAGTCCAATCTATTGGGAAACCCTTGTAACACAATTGAAGATTCTCTTAATGTGGGACACAAGATTTTAACTCGCCATTTAAAAAATTCAGCCTATAGCCCATCAATATCACCAGCTTTACAACTTGCCAATTTGTTAATCCCTAGCTTGATATCATCCATTGTGAAGAGTTCTTTTGATGTATTCAATATAGGAGTGGTGATCTCCTCCTATGGGTATTTATAGAGAAATTTTGTGTATTCAAGCCATTGTACACCTATGATATTATTTTTTATTTATTTTCTAGCCTATTGTATTTCTTTCCAAAACTTATTGGGATCATGCTTTCCAAGTGATGTTAACTTTTCACTTCTTGCCTTCACATACTCTTTTTTCTTTGCGTGAATTAATTGTGTATACCACTTCTTGATTTCTTTGTTTTCTTTTTTCCCTCTTATAGATATTTCTATTGTCTTACATTCCTCGTAGAGGAAAGTATTAACAACACTCTTTCTATTGTCTGATCTTTTACATGCATTTAAGGCCTTGTGAATTATAGAAATCAATAGGATGTTGTGGACATGTTTACATTCCTCATCAATCTTGTCAACCACTATAGTGTTATTTATTTAATGAAATGGTTTCTCAAGCACTGCATTGAAGATGTCCTCATTCTCTTGATTTAAAAACAATTACCTTTGTTGGTTACTTCCTTTTGTATGTGAGGATCTTTTTTATTGTGTGTGTGTGTGTGTGTGTGTGTGTGTGTGTGTGTGTGTGTGTGTGTGTGTGTGTGTGTGTGTGTGTGTGTGTGTGTGTTGGGATTAGGAGAGATTTTTGGCACTTGGAGTGGTAGAAAATATGTTTTTATTAATGATAGGTTTTGTCATTGATTTCAACATATATTCTTTGGTCAAAGACAATCACATATTTTGTATATCACAAGTCATTGATCAGTTCAGTGCATACAATAATTTAAATATTTGGATATGTGAGCTTACATTTGTGTAGAGGAAGGAGTGTCAACATCATGTCTATGTTCATTGTACTTTATTTAATATTTTGGTTGTGTTACAAATTGTTCAGTGAAGACTACTTTCATATCAAAGGAAGTTGTAGTATTTTTGTTGTACCTTAATGGCAAGCACAAATTAATACTAGCAAGCATGAAATCTATTAGAAGGCTAGTTTGTGTGTGTATGTTTAGATTTGTGAGTCATTTGGATTATTATGGAAATTTCATTGTGTTAATTAACAGTTTGTCCCTCCAAGGTTTGGCTTATACCTTGACTCTTTAAATGCCCAATGTGTGGAGGAACAAAGGCCATAACAACCAGATGAGTCAATGTACGTGTTATATCAATGTCTTTTGAATTAGAAGGTACATCTCCCTTAAGTTATAAAGATTTACAATAAAATCTATCTTAAATTGATCAGGGGGTTTGGGGGTATGCTCTTAACCAAAGAGAAATAAAGGTTATAACTAGACTACTTGTAAACACAAATAACCCAAGCAAAATATAAAGATTTGGACTATCTACAATACCCACAAATGTGGTTGATATGAGCTATCTTTCAGCTCTTCTATACTACTTCTAACTTCTACTCTACCTCTACTCCTACTGCTACTAGATGCAAGGAGTGCACAATGGAAATGGAGCATTTGTGGACCTCCTATTGTTACTAGATGCAAGGAAGTGCACAATGGAAATGGAGCATTTGTGGCCCTTAGTGGCTCTCTAACTAGACAAAAATGCCCAATAGAAATTTTCCAGCTCACTTCAACTCTAGTCTCACAATACACCATGCATAACCACACTATCATAATGCTAAAACAACAAGGACGAGAGAGATACAATGAGGCAATGATGCAAAGCCTACCTGTTAAGTTACAAAAACTCAAAGTTTTCCCCTAACTTGGACAAATTCTCATTAAATAAAACCAATCCCAGCCACTAGAATGATTATGAAACTACTACCATGCAACCCAAGAAAAGAAATAGTGTTGTACATGAAAAGCAATACCAAGTCTATTAATACTGTCAATACTATACTAACACTTAGATTAGCAAGAGATTAACAACATGACATACAATTGTCTCGCTTAGATTAGCAAGAGATTAACAACATGACATACAATTGTCTTTCAATTCCAAGGAAGACTAATCCAACATGAAATGAATGTCAAAAATTCATAGTAAATTAGGTAGACAAAGCTACTAAGCCAATTCACACCAAAAATTTGTTAATCTTGTATTCATCTTCAAAGATTTTATTTATATATAGGCCCTCTTAGAGTTTTGGAAAGTTATGTTTCACCATTACATATCAAAGCATTTGCAGAGGCATGCCCCTAGATTGCAAGGAAGCTAATGTGTGTGGAATCATTTCCTACACTAATCTTTGAGAGGATGATTATGCAAATTCAACTAGCTATTGCAAAGATTTCAAGAAATTCATAATAACATAATCAAAATAATAATGAACTCATAACACAATGATTACGATAGGTAAAACCTTCTGGGAGAAAAACACCGCCCTCCAAAACCCACACAATGTATTCTCGAATCAAGAAGATTATAATACACTTGCAATGCAAGTTCTTATAGGAGCGCATCACCACAACTTGAACTCGAACTTAGACTCAAAGAGATACTCCTAACACCAACCTTGCAAACTGAACATGATGATTCAAACAACTCCCCAAGCCCTCCTTTTATAGTGATTTTCCACTTGGAAACCATTTGTGGTTTTACAAAACCATGGGCCAAAACCATGGGCAAAACAGCCATGCCACATGTTACCCACTTGTCATTTGTAACTTCAAGAATACCATTTTCGTCCATAATTTTGTCCTCTAGTTTAGACCCCCATAAAAGTCATATAATGAGTTGTTTACACTCTAAAAATAGCCCTTCTACATTGTTCTAGAGACTAGACACATTCTTAACAAATCATACACCTTTTTTCCAACTCATAAACATGTGGAAAACTACCACAAACAAATTCTAGAATTTTCTAAAAAAAATCTAGAGTTTTGGGAAAAAGCTTGCAAGGTTGAGACATAATTCTCAACATTCTCCCACTTGTTGAACACCTTGCAAGAGTTAGGGGATCCACAGTGTCATGGACTTAATTGCTAGGGGCCAAGAGGCCCATAGACTCCAAACACCATCTGAACTTCTCTACGCTCATAGGCTTAGTTAATGCATCATCAATATTCATCAAATTCTACACCTTTTCCAGCTTCACCTTGTCGTCCTTGACCATATCTCTCACAAAATGATATTGTACATCAATGTGCTTGGTCCTCCCATGAAATGTTGGGTTCTTCACTAGGCATATTGCATTTTGACTGTCACTATAAATTGTCACTGCACCTTGTTTGAATTCTATATTTGAATACAGTCTGTTTAGCCAGATAGCTTCCTTACAAGCATGAGTAACTTTCATATACTCTACCTCTGTAGTGGACAAAGTGACCACAACTTGTCGCTTGCTCATCTAACTGATTACACCACCAAATAATGTAAACACATATGCACTGGTGGACCTTCTACTATCAACATCACCGACCCAGTCTGAATCCACATAGCCTCAAATATCTAGGGAATGTTCATATCCTGTTCCATGAAAATATATAGAGTACTCTAAGGTACCCCGCAAGTATCTGAAAACTCTTTTTATTACATCCCAATGTGCTCTTCCTAGATTAGACATATAATAGGAAAGTACTCCCACTGCTTGGGCAATGTCTGGTCTTGTACAAATCATAGCATACATCAAACTTCCAACAACACTCTGATATAATACTTGACTAATCTCTTCCATCTCTAATGGCGATGAAGGACACTATGAGCTAGAAAGCTTTATTCCCATAGTAACAAGAACACTCAATGGTCTGGAATCCTACATATTGAATCTTCTTAGAATAGTACCAACATACTTACTTTGTCCTAGCCAAAGCTTTCTATTTTGTCTATCTCTTATAATCTCCATTCCTAGAATGTACCTTGTTGCACCAAGATCTTTCATTTCAAACTTTGCCGAGAGCTGAGATTTTAATTTTGCAATCAAACCTTTTCCTTTGCTAATAAACAACATGTCATCAACACATAAGGCAATAACCAGGAAATAATCACCATCAAACTTGTAGTATATATAGTGATCAGATTTGGATTGCACAAATCTCATACTCAATACATATGTATTAAAATTCTTGTACCACATCTTAGGACTTTGTTTTAGATCATACAAGGATTTCTTCAATTTATAGACCAAATTACTTTTACCTTTCACCACAAAGTGCTCTGTCTGTGTCATATAAATTTCTTCCTCCAAATCTCCATGAAGGAAAGTTGTCTTCACATCTATCTGCTCAACTTCTAGATCATAAGCTGTTGCAATAGAAAGTAAAAATTGAATGGATTTCATTTTTGCTATAGGAGAAAAAATTTCACCATAATCAATTCCTACAACTTGGGAGTAACCTTTTGCAAACAAACATGCTTTATACTTCTCAATGCTTCCATCTGAATCCATCTTCCTTTTGAACACCCATTTACAACCAACAGGTTTCCATCCTTCAGGCAATGGTACAAGGTCCCATGTGTCATTCCTCTTAAGACCTGCCATTAATTCTTCCATGGCTATCTTCCAGGACTCTAAATCATTCATACCAAGAGCATCTTCTATAGATTTTGGTTCATCAATATTAGCATTCAAAGAAAATATACACCTCCAATCATTAGGAGAATATCCATACCTTTCTGGTGCTTTCCTTTGTCTACTAGACCTTCGAACAAGATTTGGTTCAGGTTCAAGTTCAGGGTTATGACCAAGTTCTCCCTCTTCCTCTGATGATTTAGAATTCATAGAGCTCTCTTCAACAACTTGTCTTTCTAAGGGCCTTGATTCAACTTTCTTAGGTGTAGCAGGAAGTTGAATCACATCTTTCTTTTCTTTTATTTGTTTTGGCTACATTGTAATAGAAGAAAGCTCAATTTCTCTAAAAATAACACTTCTTAAGTAAAATACCTTTTGTGCAACATGATCCCAAAGCTTGTATCCTTTCATACCATAACCATATCCAATGATGATACATTTGACAACTTTGTTGTCCAATTTTTTCTGCTTCTCCTTTAGCACATGAGCATATGCCTCACAACCAAAAACTCTTAGATGTCTAAGTAAAGGCTTGTGGCCCGACCATGCTACCATTGGTGTCTTATCAATAAGAGCTGATGTAGGAGACCTATTTATCAAGTAGCAAGTAGTGGCTATAGCTTCAACCCAAAACTTTTGTTCTAGTCCAACTCCACTCAACATACTCCTAGCCTTCTCCATCAAGGTCTTGTTCATTCTTTCTACAACTTCATTCTACTATGGAGAATACAGAGTTGTCTTCTCTCTTTTAATACCACAATCTTTACAAAATGTGTCAAAATCATTGGAACAATATTCACCACCATTATCAGTTCTCAAATGCTTTATCTTCTTTCCAGTTTGCAACTCAACCATTGCTTTAAATTCCTTGGAATGACTAAAAAATTTAGTTTTACTTCTAAGAAAATAAACCCATGTTCTTCTACTAAAATCATCAATGAAAGAAACATAATAAATTGATCTACCAATAGAAGGAACATCAACTAGACCAAATACATCTGAATGGATTAGATCTAAAATACATGAGGACTTATGAGAACTTGAGTAAAACTAAATGCACTTTTGTTTACCATAGATACAATGCTCACAAAAATCAAAATCAAGATTACAATCATTCAACCCATCAACAAGGTCTTTGTTCTTTAAGGTTTGTAAACCTTTCTCACCTATGTGGCTGAGTCTCCAGTGCCATAACATAGTCTTCTTTGCAGGTAACTTTGATTTAGTAGATAGAGCACCCTTGGGTACCCAAAAACCATGACCATCTATTGAAAGAGAAACCCTCTCCTTCTCCAACAAAGTACTCCTCTTCATAGTCTTATCATAAGTACTATTGCACTTAAGTGTGTGTGTAGATCAAGCAGGTACAATGTATCCAATCTACTTCCTCTTGCTATCACCATAGCACCTCTCACCATTTTTACACCTGGTTTAGAAAATCATACATGCACACCTACATCTATTTGTTTGCTAACAAATAAAAAATTCCTCGCTATTCCTGGGATATGCAAGACACCATCAAATCTTCTAATTCTTCCATAAGAAAATTTCACCTAAATACTTCCATGACCAACAATATCAAGAACTGAGTTATCACCCAAATACACCTTACCACCATCAAACTTTTCATATTTAGTAAACCAATTTCGATTAGGAGTCATGTGAAAAGATGCACCTGAGTCTATCAACCATGCATTGTCACCTGCATGAGTGGCCAAGGCTACAATGAAAACATCTCCATCTTCTTTCTTAGACTCAGAATTAGAATCTTGCTTCTTCTTCTTTTTCTTTTTCTCTTTGCAGTCCTTTCAGAAGTGTCTAGGTTTGCCACAATTCAAGTAGATCACCTTGGACTTATCAGGAGATTTTGATCTCCCCTTATTTTTGGACTTAGAATGGCCATGCTTCTTTTTGTTATTACCTCTTTCTTTTGGTCTTCCTCAAACACTCAAAGCCTCTTTGGCATTCAAAGAGACCTTCATTTTCATCTCCTCAAAAAGTAGAGAACCAACAACGTCCTCCATTTTCAAGACAATTGAAATGCTCCCTATGGCCATGACAAGGCTTTCCCATGAGTCTGGAAATGAACATAACAATATTTGGCACCTTTATTTTTCATCCATCCACCCCCCAACTGAGGTCAATTGAGTCACCAACATATTAAAACTTTCAAGATGCTCATAAATTTGTCCACCTTCTTCCATTCTCAAGTAATATAACTTCTTCCTCAAGAAAATATCGTTCACAAGTGATTTCGCTTGATAGATCCCACTTAGCTTCTTCCAAAGCTTCTTCGTGGTAGGTTCTTCATGGACATTAATCAATATAGAGTCTGCAAGACACAATCTGATGAGACTTTTAGCTTTGTTGTCACTCACATCATACTGTGAAGCTGAAGTTGGATCTATGTGCCTTAGCTTCTTTTCATTGACTACATCTCATAGATCCCCATCAATCAATAGATCTTCCATCTCCAACTTCCACATTTCAAAGTTTGTGCCAAAAAACTTGTCTACATCAATCCTCCTTGATGTGCTTGCCATCTTTGTAATCCTACAACATAGAAATAAAAACCTTTGCACAAGCTCACACTCAAACCTTGATTAGCTCAAAAATCCATGTACCCAACAAATAAAACCAAAATTGGCCAAGCTCTAATATCACTTTTAAGGAAGCTAAGGTGTACAAGATCACTCCTACACTAATCTTTGGGAGGATGATTATGAAAATTCAACTAACTATTGTAGAGATCTCAAGCAATGCATAATAACAATAAAATCATAATACAATGATTACCATGGAGAAACCCTTCCAAGAGAAAAACCCCACCCTCCAAAACCCACACAATGTATTCTCAAATCAAGAAGATTACAATACACTTGCAATGCAAGTTCTTACAGGAGTGCATCACCACAACTCAAACTTAGACTCAGACTTAGAGAGATACTCCTTCTAGCACCAGTCTTGCAAACTGAACTCGATGATTCAAACATCTCCCCAAGCCCTCCTTTTATAGTGATTTTCCACTTGGAAACCATTTGTAGTTTTACAAAATCATCGACCAAAACCATGGGCAAAACAACCATGCCACATACTACCCACTTGTCATTTATAACTCCAAGAATACCATTTTCCTCCACAATTTTGTCCTCTAGTTTAAACCCCCATAAAAGCCATATAATGAGTTGTTTAAAAGTAGCCATTCTACTTTGTTCTAGAGACTAGACACATTCTTAACAACTTTTACACCTTTTTTCCAACTCATAAACATGTGGAAAACTACCACAAACGAAATCTAGAATCTTCTAAAAAAAATTCTAGAGTTTTTTGGAAAAATCTTGCAAGGTTGGGACACAATTCTCAACAAAAATTTGACTAATAATCAATGATTAAAAAATAAATTTATACAAGGAGAAATGTCATATGTGGCTACAACAAACTGGGAGAAGTAGAGAGGGAGAGACACAAATGTCACAATTCAAATTGAAAGAGATTTATCATAAGAAAGTTATGTTTCCATTCCTATTAGTTCTTCTTCTTGTGCATTATATATATGGCCTTATGTGCCTTCATAGCATCAACCATCATTTTCAACTCTTTAACACTTGATATGTAGATATTGTTGGCTCTAATGACCCAATAATCATGACCCTTTGTCAATTATTCAACCACAACAACCTTAGACTAGAGCTTATCAAATGCCCCTTTTAGAATGTCATTAACACTATCACCTCTGAGATCATGGAATCTTGATAGTTAGCTGGATTAGTGATCTCCTCAATGAAGCTAAGAAACTTAGCCTTTATGTGTTGGATATCAACTAATTTCTTATTAGGAGCTAATTGGGATTTAGTGTATAGATGTTTTAGATACATATAGAGCTTCTCCATGATCTTCTTCACGTCATCATACACACTCTTCAATTCTTGATCAACTTTCTCCAAGCTCTCTTTCTTGAACTTTGTTGATTGCTTCTAGTGGTGCAATGGCTCTTTCCCTGTTCTTAGAATGCCATGATTGATGGCTACATCATTCTTCATATCTATCACCTCTTGTAGAAGATTTAGATCCTCTATCAATTGTTGAGCTTCAACTTGCATAGAGGCTTGATGATTACTAATTGCCTCTTTTAGCTTGTCAGCATCCAACAACAAGTTGCCAAGGTTCTCAATTAAAGAAGGACCTTGGATTTTCATATTCTCAATCCATGTTCAACCCAAGACCTAAATGTCTCTCATGCTGTAGCTTTACAAGTAAAATTTTGTTCTCTTGTGCCTTAGGATTTAAGGTACTTGTAGTAGCACCATCTACCATGGGAACTTTGGGTGGGGTTGACACTATGGGAGTGTCCTTGATTTATTTCTCATAGGTAGAGGACCTTGAGTGGTGATCATTGTCCTCTATATCACTAACATTGATGCTCACATTGTAAAATTTAATCTCCCATATAGTGAGCCTAGACCAAAACTTCTCACTGGTTTGAACCTCAGTATAGCAGTCGACCCAGTAATTCTTAATATCAAGCACATGCTTATAGTTGGAGCAGAGTTTTAGATGATCCTCAACATAATTCATTGGATCATATTATGCCCTAATGACTTCATAGTCATTCAATTTTATTTTTCCCTCAAAGGCCTTAATCAAATTCCTTACATCCAGTCTAGATGCACAAGAGTATGGTCCTACAATGATTGGGAAATGGATTCCCACCTTCTTAATAGCTAAGCACAAGATATTTACTTCTAGAACATGTCTACATAACTCAATTAACACTACCTTGTCTTTAGGGTACCTGAATAATCTCTTTGGAAAGCCATCAAATGCACCGATTTGGATTAGGAGAGCATTGGGAACTGAAAGAAGCAACACTTGAATTAGACCACCAGTGAAATTACCTCTAGTGAAAATATTTGTTTAGGATAACCCTAATTTATCTGCATAGCATCATGGTGAAGGCATCATTCATCTTCACATACTCTTCATAGCTTTTCTCCAGTTGCAAACTAGGGTAGAATTCATAAACCTTTGTATCTTCATAATCCTTGATGTTTGGAAAGCTTGACCACAAATGAATGGTCGGCATAATGTATATAAAAAATGATGACATGTAAAATTTCTAGAATCTCTTTTCTAAGTTCATCCAACTACTCAATTCAGCACAAATAATTTTAGTCCAATCTATGTATTATCCATCAACACATATCGCTTGTACCAAGAAGAAATGAAGCTCAATAAAATTAAGGACTTCCTCATGTCCTTTGAGTCTCAACAATAGGGCCAAGATATCTACAATTTCTTGCTTCATACTCATTTTGAAAAGATTCTTTGGGAGCTTACTCTTCTTGCTCTTCAGTGGTTGGAACCAGGTTGCCAAAATGTCACCTCACCTCTAAGTCTTCTTCTCATTAAGCATGGAGGTGGATGAGCCAAAGTCAATTTCACAGTATTCAACTCTCTCTAGAATACCAAATGTGCTTTTCATAAGACCTCTTTTGAGCATGATCAATATTGAGTTGTTAAGCATTTTAATTTGCTTAGGTTTTGCATTGTATTAGGCTATGCATTCCCTGACAAGCTTAGGTGCCTAGATGGCCATTGGAAAATTGATAGTCTACACAAGCTCACACACTTTGAGCTTCAAAGTGATAGGATGAATGGACTTATTGTTGAGCCTTCTATGCAAATATTTGAGATTATTATATTTGAAAGATGTGTCTATATAGTTCTTAAGTTCACTCACTAATCTAGGCAAGTTTTTAGTTCTACCAATAATTCCAACCATTCACTATATAACATCACACAAAGAAATAAAATTTATGCTAATAATGAAATTATGCCAGTTGCAATATGCAAAAGTGAACTTACCAAAAATTCGGTTTGATTGAATTCAAATTCAAACATTATGCATTGAATTTCTCACATCACATGAGTGAATAATGACTCCTTTACTTAGATTTCTCCTTTAATGGTGCAATGATCAAATTATTATTTAATTCAATTGGCTAATAGCTTGAGTTTACATCAAATCCATCAATAATGGGAGGTCATATGGTAAGTTTTAACATTGAAGATCTAGTGCAACAAAAAATAGATTTTTCAATTTTCTTTCTTAACACTAGCTTTCGAAAGAGTAGCTCGAGAGGTGAGAATCCGCTTGAGATAGAATAAGCACCTTATTTTTTAAATTTTTTTTAGGCAAAAGTGGCAAGCCACTATAATATTTATATATATCTGATTCACTATAAAAAACCTTATTTGTTGACCTCTAGGGAGAAACCTTTTCTACATCATTATACAATGTTCTCTTTCACTCCTTTTAGAGGAGTAGGCATTTGTCTACTTTTCTGAAAAACCATATAATTTAGAAATTTCCCTTTGTTAAAAATGCACCAATTTGAGTGTGCTTCTGCAAGTGGAGAAGTCGATACTTCACTTTTCTACAACCTTCATGTTTAGACTTCTTATTTTGTCTCATGCACTTTTAGTAAGTAGATTAGTAAAATTCTAGATGAATATTCCCCTTCTATAACAAGTTGCTAGCCAAAAGTACATTAAACTTACCATTTTAGAGATGTAGCATTTCGATTGTGTTTTTGGGCTGGAGAAGCTTGTTTCCATCTTTTCTGAAGGTCTTATACTTAAGAATTTTTTCTGTGAATTAGGTGGTCATGATGATCTTCGAGAAAATATTCCCTTTGAATAAGTCATTTAACATCTCAATTCAAAGAGGTGCTCCTTTGATAGAGGAGTAGTCAAATAGGTGAAACTCTTAAATAACCTACTTGGGAAATTTTGTGATGATCTAACTGATTCTTGACCTTCTTCTCATCATGGGAAGACACTCTACAACATTCCTTTCTAATCCTAGATCACCTAAGACAAACATACACCAAAATTGCAAAAATCAAACAATAAAGGGTCAGGGAGAAGGAAAAGCAAGAAAATCCAAAAAATCCAACAACTAAGCTTAAAGGAAAATAATGAGAAGAAAATTCATATATTGGCAACCTAGACTTGGACTTAAACACACTTGAACTTGACTCCAAGATGAAATCTTAAAAAGGGGGAACTGAAAGTCTGGCAACAACTGGCTCTGACTTGGGACTTAGACATGCAAATGCCTGAGCAAGGACCTAGCATCTCTAGTTTTGCACAACAAGAACAAAAATCATGGGAGAAAAACACTTATAGAAAACAAACTAATCTATAAGGAAAGCAAGAAAATGACTAAACTACAAAATAAAATTAGGCTAACTAAAGCACCCAACAAAAACAAACCTAGACTAACTCACCATGCAGGGATTGCCTACTTTCAGTTTTGAATTTGATATAACTTTAGGTCCTGGCCATTGTATGAATATGGCAAGACCTCTCCAGAAGGATAGGCCAACTTGAAAGCATTATTTTGATTGATTTGAACAATTTTAAATGGCCCTTTCTAGAGAGACTCAAATCTATGATGCATACCTTTTGGTTTATGTCTCTTATCCCATAACAAGACAATATCTCCTTTCATGATTGTTCTTTTCCTTCCTCTCTTATCAAACGTACCTTTCACTCACATTTGATGTTGAGTGATTTGATCTATGAGCTCTTCTCTTTCCTCTTTTAGGCAAGTCACGTACATGATTCTCTTTTCTAACCCACCCTTGAATGTGCCATATTCAATCATAGTCTTCAATTTTTAGGTGGCAAGCTCTAGAGGCAAGGTAGATTGACCTCAACTCCATAGACTAATTCAAATGGTGAAATGCCAATAGCTCGCTTGGGGGTGGTTCTTGTTGGAAACTATAATTGAGACAATTGTTATGTTGTCAGTGATGTCAAACCTTATTGGTAAGACAATTTCTATCTGATTAGTGTTCCATATCAAGATGATTAATGAAAATGATTTGAGAAGGACATAACAAAAGGACTTAGAGGAAAGGTTGAGTTATGAGGAACTACAATGGACACTTGATTAGTTAGACTTTGACAAGATAAAGTGATTGTTTAATCATAACCTAAGTGAAGAAGATAGTTGTATTGAAGCTTAGAAGAAGTGATCAAAGAATGACCAAATGCATAGGCTTGACCAAGCAAAAGAGCAAAAGATTAAGGAATTTGAAGTTTATGAAAAGTGATGCTAGAGTCGACCAAGTGACAATATAAGCCAAGTAAAACATAGTATCGACTAAGGATCATTATTGATTGAGTGACAGTAAATGTGCCAAATAGAAAAAGTTAGTAGTGATTGAGTAATCTAGTAATGATTGAGTGTTAGAACACAATGTTGGCCAAGGAACAACATTTGGCAGATTATGAGCAAATCATGATTTCGAGCCAACACAGTTGATTTCTTGGAATATGTAAAGCATATTGGAGATAAGGTTGGATGACTTGGAGCATTTAATTCAAGAAAAACTATGTTTGAGCATTTCTATGTAAAGATTCATGCATAATTTTGGAGAAGTTTCTAGAAGAGAAAAGAAGAGACAAAATTATGGAAGGATTCAATGAATTTGACCTAGCCTTAAGATCTACAATGGTGTTTAAGAGGAAAAAGCTCATAATTACCTATTTAAGGAGGTGTAAGTGCTAACCTGACAAGTAAGGAGTAGTTGTTGATGCTATTGATTGGAAAACTTGAGTAGAAGGTTGAGAAGAGTTGTAAAGAGGTGAAGAGTGATTACTTTAAGGGTTGCCAAGAAGATCAGAGATAGAGTTGACAATGGAGACCAGTCAGTGGATCAACATATGAACTAAATCATGATATGTATTTACAAAGTGACTTGTATTTGTCATATCAACCCAATGTTACTTTCTAACCATTGTATCAATTTTGAAATTCTTTAATCAAGGTTGACCTAATAGTCATATAAATCCTTTAATCAAGGTGACATTCTAATGGAATATTCTTAAGCCCTCTAACAAAGCCACTCCTAATAGGGTGATTAAATGTTTTAATAAGGTCACATTTAACAGTGTGTTTTGTAACCTTTAAAATGGATGGCTTCTAACATAGCTCACTTCATAAGAGTGAAAAGTTGGTGAAATGTTACTGGTAGTTTTTCCCAAATTGGGTGTCCACATTAAATCCTAGTGTCATACTTTTGTGGATATCATTTGAGATGTTTTACTATCAATATTTTACATTCGACAAGTTTGTTACTATTAGGATAGTGGACTACAAGTTTATGTTACTGATTGTTTTGTATAGATACAGAGCTATTGAATGTTCAGATCTGAGATATTTAAAGTGTTTAAAAGTTTAATTGGTACATATGGACTTGAGGATAACTAATTCACTCCCCACTCTTAGTTATTCTAAATAATTTTAACAATTGGTATTAGAGAATCAATGCTTATAGAGAAAAGTTTGAAGGTACTTGGAGCTAAAGATCAAGATGTACATAAAAGAGGTGCCAAAGTTGAACAAAGAGAACTTCCTTGCATGGTAGAGTTTGATGAAGTTGCATCTAGTAGGAATTAGAAATGGTGTAATACACTATATAGAACATGTATATGTGATGATACCAAGTCCTCTGACAAAAAAGTAGATGAAAGAGAAGCAAGAACACAACCAAGCTATGTTGGAGATTGCATCAACCCTAACCTATGCCAAGTTTGATGACATAAAGGATTGCACTACTACAAATAAAATATGGGATATAATACAAACTATCTATGGACGAGATAAAAATGTTTTTAGAGCAAAATTAGAATGCTTGAGAGGTAAATTTGATGAAATGAGAATGGTAGAAGGAGAAACTATTGTACAATATTGTGGAAGAATCAAAGAGATGGTAAATTCCATAAGAGGATTAAATGGGAATATTGCTAATGAATTTGTGATCAACAAGATACTAAGAACCCTACTTCCTATTTATGCTATTAGAGTTTCTACAATACAAGAATTGAGATGTACCCCTCGTTAATCTGACTTAAAAGGTGTAATTGGTAGGCTTACTACTTTTGAATTGTCAAATTTTGACAATTTCACTCCTACTTCTATTGAATATGCTTTCAAATGTCAATTTGTTATTAGTAAGAAAGGAAAAGGAAACTGTGTGAATAGTGACAGTGATGCTTCTTATAACGAACTTGATGAGATTGAATCACTGATGGCTAGAAGACTTTCAAGAGGCAAAGGATAATACAAAGGTAAATTTCCTTAAAAAATATTTTTATGCAACAAAGTTAGTCATATTGTTGCAAGATGTCCTAGAAGAGAAGACAAGGATGAGAGAAGGGAAAGTCAGTACAAAGGAAGAAGACAAAGACAATAGGATAAACAAGGACTACAAAGACAAAGGTAAGAAATCTTGTTACATTGTTGAAGAAGAAACTGATAATGAGTCTGATAGTAATGATGAAGAAGTTGTCTATGTTGATATGAAAGAAGATTCTAATTAAACTTCTATGAGAAAGATGCATTAATCTCATATGTGAGTAAAGGTAATAAGTGGATAATTGATAGTGTTTGTTCACATAACATGCCTAGTGATAAAAGTAAGATTGAAATCATGGAACCATACAAAGGTAGTTGTGTTAAGTTTGGTAATGATGCACCATGTCTTGTGAAAAGTAAAGGATCAATAAGATTAACTGATAAGATCAACGGTGACAATGTTTATTGGGTTGAAAGACTTAACCATAAGTTTTTGAGTGTTTCACAATTGAACAAATTAGGATACATAGTTGAATTCCATCATAGGAAGACCAAGACATTTGATGCTACTGTTGAACTAATTAGAAGTGGAGATCAAACAAGAGGTAACTTGTTATATCTAGATTTATATGATGAGACATGTTTGTTTGCACAAAATGAAGATATATGGTTATGGCATAAGAGGTTATGTCATGCGAACTTTGATAATTTGGTAAGCATTAGAAAGATGAAAAGAGTAAGAGGGTTACCAAGATTGAAGAAACTTGATAATGCTATGTGTGAATAGTGTCAATTGGGAAAAATGAGAAAGTCTAGTTTCAAGAGCAAAACCTATACATCTAAGATATTTTGGAATTGGTTCATACTGACCTTTGTGGAATTATTGGAGTGCAAATCTACCATGGAGACAAATATTTCATTATGTTTTTTGATGACTATTCTAGAATGATGACTATAATGTTTCTTAAAGAAAAATATGATGCTATTCTATTGTTTACATGTTATTTGGCCAGAGTTGAAAAAGAAACATGTAAGAGTTTGAAGTGCTTGAAATCTAGTAGAGGAGAATATTTTATATCTAATTAATTCAACATATTCTACAATGATAGAGGAATCAAAAGGTAGATGTCAGCACTAAGGACCCCTCCCCAAAATGGAATAGTTGAAAGAAGGAATAGATCAATCATGTATTGTGCTAGAACATTGATGATGGAGAAGAATGTGTCATAGAAATACTGGAGAGAAGTTGTAAGTACAATAGTTTATACTTTGAACCAAGTTATAATGTCCCTACTTGTAAGGGCTTATAATATTGTCCCTTTTTTTTTTTTTCCAAATAATCAATTTAAATGTTATTATTGTATTATTAATGATTCTTTAAATATGTATATATTCCTACCCAATCTATTACATTGTACGTATAGGCTAGGTCACCTAGGGATTGGACAAGGAGACTGCATTAAAGGCTTGATAGGACCTTGGTCCCCACCTTTCAAATGAATGCTTTCCATCCCTCACCATGCCTAGATGCTATACCATACCTTAGTCCTCAAACATTGTGGTGAGGTCCCATAGCTCAATAAACCTAAGCCCAAGAGTTGGTATATTCCCCTCTTGCCTTAGGACTCAGCCCTACCCTCTTATCCACCTAGTTCTTATTGATTAATGTAATTCTTGGGATTGTTTTCAAGTCATTATCATCTCTTAATCAATAACATCGATTAGATGTTTATTTCTTTTATTTAATTATGTCAAATGAAAGAAAATGTTCATTCTTATTACGTTGGTATTTCTGTATAATTATGTTACCTTATTATTATCATAATTAATATTAAACAACATTTAAAATAATAAATGTTTACCTTATTACCATTTTTCTTTTCCAAGAGTCACAACCTTTCATTATACAAATCTTTTGAAAAGTCACAACACTTTATAGTTATAATCCTTTCAAAAAGTCACAACACTTCATAGCTAAAATCCTTTGAAAAAATCCCAATAATTTATAATAACAATATTTTTGAAGAGTCACAACCATTCATAATTATGACCCTTTCAAAGGTTCACATCCTTTCAATATCATTTATACTTTTTCAAAAAGTCACTTCCTTATTTTCTTCACGATATTACTTTCCTCTTCCATTTTTCCATTTTGAACTCCTCTCTTCTCCTCTTCCTTTTTTTTTCTTCTCTAAAATAAACTCTCCTTCCTTTTATATCTTAATTTGAAGGAGTCATGTCTATTTGTTAAATCTCTCTTGACTTTTCATTAGATTTAGTTAATTTATATCATTCTATGTTATATTATTTACTTAGTTACTTACTTGTGTTTATTATTATTTATTATGAAATTCTATTTAGAAATTTAATATACTTTCTACAATATTGTCTCTTGTATTTAATTTTATTTATTTCTTTACTCATTGAAATTTTATTATTATTTTTAATTATTTAAAAAATCATACTAAATATTATTTTAATAATAGTATAGATTATTATTTTCTTGTTTTATATTTTAGTATTAGTCTTTATATAACTTTATTATTTATTTAATAACATTGTATTATCTAATAATTATTAAAATTTTATCTTAAAATGGGGATATGACATGAGTACAAGTCAAGAAATGTACAGATGTTACACCCTTTGATTTATGGTATGTATATGCACCGAATGTGAAATATTTCAAAGTTCTTGGAAGTAAATGTTATATACTAAAAGATAACATAAATGAAAAACTTGATGCTAAAAGTGAGGAAGGCATATTCCTAGGATATTCCACTAAGATCAGAGCTTATATGTGTTTGAACTCTAACACTAACAAAGTTGTAGAAAGTGCAAATGTAAAAGTTGATGAATATGTAGAAAGAAATGAAGTTGAATGCAAAACAAAACTTGAAGATTATAACACATTCATATATGTCAATTAAGGTGTTCCCTACACCTTACCTTGCTAGAGAATAATTCTACCAAGCAACAACAACTAGTGAATGCCAAGTTGTAGTAGTAGGCTACCGAGCAATAGAATATTGGTGTCGAGCATTAGTAGAATGATGTTGAGATACATGAAGAAGATGTCGAACATTAGGAAGATGATGCCAAGCAAGAAGAACCTGAATTAGAACCAAAAAAAGAGATACAAAATAAACTTGAAATCAATATTCAAGATGAACCTATGCAAAAGGAAAGAAGAAATAACCTACACTAGCAAAGTACTTGAGAAGACACCATGCACCTAATCAAATCATTGGAAACACAGAATCTAGAGTAATGACAAAGAAATGACTTAGAAGTGATACATGTTTACTTTGTGAATTTGAACTTAAATTAGTAAATAATGTTTTTGATAATGAAGATTGTATTCAAGAAATGAATGAAGAAATTGAACAAATAGAGAAGAACAAAACCTAGAGACTAGTACCTATATCTAAGGATAAGAATGTTATTAGAACTAAGTGGGTATTCAAGAACAAATAGAATGAGAAAGGAGAAGTCACAAGGAACAAAGCTAGATTGGTATGCAAAGGATATGCACAAGAAGAAGTTATTGACCATAGGGAAATATTTTCTCCAGTTGCAAGATTGGAAGGAGTTAGAACACTACTTGCATATTATACTTATAAAGGATTTAAAGTGTACCAAATGGATGTGAAATTTGCATTTCTAAATAAAATATTGAAAGAAGTTTACATAGAATATACAAAAGGATTTGTGGATCCTAGCAAGAAGAACATGATTGAAACAAGCACCTAGAGCATTGTATGAAAGGTTGCACAATTATTTGGTAAAGATTGTATTTGCAAGAACTAATGATAACAATAATCTATACTTGAAGACTAAAAGTGGTAAAGGGATACTATTAGCTGAAATATTTGTTGATGACATCATATTTGAAGGACAAGAATGAAGAAGGAATTTGAAATGTCTATGGTTGGTGAGATCAAATTCTTTGTTGGTTTACAAGTATATTAGATGAAGCAAGGTATCTACATTACTCAATCAAAATACATCAAGGAGATACTAAAAACTTTTGGAATGGAAGACTCAAGACTAATCATAATACCTATGGCTATAGGACATAAGCTATTAAGAATGATGATTCTACTGATCTAAACCATACATTGTATAGATCAATGATTGAGAAACTACAATATGTTGTTCACAACATACTCGATATTGCTTACATTACAAGAAGAATGACAAGTTTGAACTAAGTGTACACAGATACGAATTGGGCAGGCAATGCTAATGATAGAAAAAGTACAAGTGGCAGAGCTTTCTTTCTAGGAAAGAGACTAGTCTCATGGACAAGCAAGAAGCTGAATTGTATTTCATAATCAATAGTTGAAGCTAAATATGTAGCAGCAACAGTTAATTGTTCAAATATTGTATGGATCAAACAATTGTTTAAAGGGATGAAGGAAGAGATCACTGATCCTATTGTTATCTATTGTGATAACACAAGTGCTATAAACATATCAAAGAACCCTTTAATGCACACAAAGACCAAGCATATTGCTATCAAGTATCATTACTTGAGAGATTTGGTTCAATATAAAGAAGTGAGATTGGAATATGTGAACAATAAGGAGAAAATTGTTGGTATTTTTACTAAGGCTTTTACCTAAGGATGCTCATGAGTATCTATAAGGTAGATTAGTGGTGATTTCCCTAGACAAGGCTACTTAAGCTGAGATGGAGCTTTGCATCAAATGGGCTGATCAGGATATCTTACAATTTGATGCAAAATGTCATACTTTAGGAGTTGCCTAAAGTAGTGAAACAAGAGGAACAAAATGTTGTATCAGTCACAAGCCAAGATGACAGATAGTGAATATGATTCAAAAGTACTAACAAGAAGATATCTACATAATACAGATGTATGAGAAAGATGATGTATCTTTGGCATTATTTTCAAAGAGGTTGAGAATGTTAGTTACCATGAAAGACATAAATTATGAAGAAGTTACCTATGTAGTAATAAGAAAGATGGAGATAATTTATAGTTACCATATGAAGATGGAGTTATTCAACAAGAGATATTGCAAAGAAGAAGAATATGGTGTTTCCATCAATACAAGAGGAAGTTGATTGATTTCATGATCTGATATGATAGAGGGAGTCAATGTGTTGCATACCAAAGCTGGGTAAAAGTACAAACTTGCATCACCCTTTTACAAAGGAAGAGGCTAACAACAATATAACTGTTCAAATTCAATGACATAAATCTTGTATTATTATTTAGAATTTAAAAATGATGTGAACTAATAAAATGTGTAGAAATGGATGAAGGTTAGGATTATAATTTTTAATAATTATTTGCAAAAAGAAATGATATATTTTCCTATTTTTTAAAGATAACTTTTTAATTGCTAAAAAATGCTAGAAATTAGGGGTCTAGTTCCCACCACAAAACTACAAGGAGATAAACTTATTTCCTTTTGATCCCATAGTATGCTATAGATAATATATGTATCTAGAACAATCAAAAATAAAAATTGACTTTAGACCTATATTTTCTCTTTTATAATGATTCAAATTTCAACTTATTCAAATTGATAGTTTTCATCTCCCACCACATTTTTGAAAATAAATCTATTCCAACCAAAAGAAAAATTATAGATTCTTGAAGAGGACTCTCTCCTCTAGAATTCCATATAACTTTTACATTTTTTTGATATGATTTACTATTTTTTTTCTTTCTCAAAATCGACATCTTCTCGAGTGTTAAAATGTGTACTTGTAGAATTTTTTAATTGTATAATATATTATATCTAATTAAAACACTATGAACTCTATATGAGAATATTCTTGACTTCAAGCTCTATAAAATGATGTTTATATGATACTAAAAATATATCATAAAAAATGGTAAGAGTTATTGAAATGTCAGTTTTCTGAAATAATTTAATTTCTTTGGTAATTTGATACTAACTACTATAAAACATGCATTTAAGAGACATCTCCACTTGGAAAACTGTGAGACCATATATAGCTTAGCTAGAATAAATTTAACAAGATCATATGTTTGAAAAAAAATGATTTTAGATATAAATACTCAAATTTAGTCATTCTGATTAGTCAACCTCAAGGGTGACACAACTCTATACTTTCACCCAGTACATGGATGAGAATTAGAGTGAAACTGAAAAAGAGAGATTTTTGGACACTGAGATGAGAATCAAAATGGAACTAAGGATTTTAATGAAGATCTGATACTAAACATAGAGGGAGATGCTTGAAGCAATTACATGTTTTGGATTGCATGGTAACTAGAGGTGTTTCCATCAATGCCAAGGAGGGAGATTGTTGGAAACTACAATTAAAATAATTGTTATGTTGTCATTGACATCAAACCTTATTGGTAAGGTAGTTTTTTATCTAATTAGAGTGCCATATCAAGATGATTGATGAAGAGAATTTGAGAGATGGGACATAACAATAAGATCTAAAGGAAAGGTTGAGTTATGAGGAACTATAATGGGAACTTGATTAGTTAGAATTTCATAAGATAATTGATTGTTTAATCATAACCTAAGTGAAGAAGACAATTGTACTGAAGCCCAAAAGAAGTGATCAAAGAATGACCAAATACATAGGCTTGACCGAGAAAAAGAGTAGAAGATTAAGGAACTTAAATTTTATGTTGAGTGATGCTGGAGTCAACCAAGTGATACTAAATGTGCCAATCAATTTTTTTAGTAGTGATCGAGTAATCTAGTAATGATTGAGTGTTAGAATAGAGTGTTGGTTGAGGGATAACATTTGATAGATCATGAGGAAATTATGATTTCCAACTGATACAATTGATTTCTTGGAATATGTAAAGCTCATGTTTAAGATAAGGATGGATGACTTGAAACATTTAATTTGAGGGAAACCATGATTGCATGTTTCTATGTAAGGATTCAAGGAGAAGTTTCTAAAAGACAAAATAAGAGACAAAATTCTGGAAGGATTCGATAAATCTGACCTAACCCTAAGATCTACAATGATATTTAAGAGCAAAAAGATCATAATTACCTATTTAAGGAGGTTCAAATGCTAACCTAATAAGGAAGGAGTAATTGTTGATGCTATTGATTGGCGAACTTGAGCAGAAGGATGAAAAGAGTTGTGAAGAGTGAAGAGTGATTGCTTGAAGGGTTACTAAGAAGATCAAAGATAGAGATGACAATGGAGGACAATTAGTGGATCATCATATGAACCAAATTATGATCTATTTGCAAAGTGATTTGTATTTGTCAGATCTTCTAACCATTGTATCAATTATAAAAACCTTTAATCAAGGTTGACCTAATAGTCATATGTAAAGCCTTTAATCAAGGTGACATTCTAATGGAGTGTTCTTAAGCCCTATAACAAGACTACTCCTGACAGGGTGATTAAATCCTTTAACAAGGCCACAATTAATAGTGTGCTTTGTAACCTTTAACAGGGTTGGCTCCTAATAGAGCTCACTTTAGAAGAGTGAAAAATTGGTGACATGTTATTGGTTCTTTTTCCTAAATTGGTTTCCACTTTAAATCCTAGTACCATGCTTGTGTGGATGTCATTTGAGATGTTTGACTATTAATGTTTTACATTTTGCCAGTTTGTTACTATTAGGATATTGGATTGCAATTTTATGTTATTGATTATTTTCTATAGAGATTGAGTTATTAATTGTTTATATTTGAGGCATTTGAAGTGTTTGAAAGTTCAATTGGTACATCTAGACCTCATAATAACTAATTCACCCCCTCTTAGTTATTCTACATCATTCTAATAGTTCTATCTGTCAATAATAAGAAGAATGGCCCAAGTGAATACCATTGTCATAGTAAAACTCAATAATCTCTGAAGATGAAAAATAAGAGGCATTGTCCATAATTAGCTTCAATGATACACCAAACTTGACAAATATATGCTCCTTTAGAAATTCACACACAACTTCAGAAGTTGTCTTCTTCATTGGTTTTGCCTCAACCCACTTAGTGAAATAATTAGTAGTGTTGTAGTTTCACAACACACGCCCCATTTGTCCCAAGAAATGGGGAACCCCTAGTAAATTTTTTTTTTTCTAGACCCCTAGTCTGGTGTCTGAGTCTTTTTTAGGGTTTTATGCAATGTCAGAGAAAAGCCCAGCCCTCTGCCTGAGAAATCCAAATCCCATAAATTGATAATTCTAGAGGAAAGTGTGATTTTAGTGTTAAGGGGCACACTAGCGCACCCCTTAAGGTGCACATGTGAAAGTGCACACTTCCAGGAGGTATGCTTCATCCTAGGCTTATAAAAGCTCAAGAACCACCCCTCCCTCCCCCCCCCTCTTGTATTTCATTCATCTCCTTAAGCAATTTGATAGTGCACCTCTGCACTATCCAAGATGTGCCATCTTGGAAAGATACCTATACACATAACAAACTTAACTGAAGGTGCGCACCTTGTGCACCTATCCAAGGTGTGCAAGGTGTACACCTTTATTCACCAAAAAAGAAAGAAAAACTTAACAATGACCTAATAAATTGCATATAAGGTGTGCATATGCATACCTTTAAATATGCAAAGGATAAAGAGGATGGTGCATTGTTGCGCATCTTCAAAGTGTGCAACAATGCATCATCATAACAAGAAACACTAAGAGCAAATGGTGCACAGGTGTACACCATTTTGTTGAGAATCCTA
This sequence comes from Cupressus sempervirens, assembly GCA_028749045.1. Lineage (NCBI taxonomy): Eukaryota > Viridiplantae > Streptophyta > Pinopsida > Cupressales > Cupressaceae > Cupressus > Cupressus sempervirens. Next base: position 356,521,784 of record CM053791.1, on the reverse strand, counting down.
GTCTTAAGCAATATTAGGGTGCACACATTGCACACCCTATTATTTCCACACTTAGAGCTTTTCCATTATAAGGTTGCACACCCCACAAGGTGCACATGTGTGCACCCTTGGTTTATGAAAACTTGCATATGAGGTAGGGTGCACCTAGCACACCTTCAAGGTGTGCAAGGTGCACCAAAAACTGTGCAACAAAGGTTTTAATGGGGTTTTTAGGTGTTTTCTGAGTTTTATAGGTTCTGGGTTTGATTTTTCTCTAATTAGGGTTTGTTTATGATTGAATTTTTACACCTTCTAGACTAATGTGTTTCTATTTTGTGTATATATAATGGCTTCTTCTTTGTCCTCCCTCACAACAAAGATTGCTCCTAAATTGATGATCTTTAAGTTTCAAGGTGTCTAATCCCAAATCTCATTTTTGGGATGCACATTTGGAGATATGAGAGACAAAAATGGGTCATATTGACTGGAATGGATTCTTAGTTCTCTGCAACAACCAAACAAGAGATCCCTAATGGTTTCTACACTCATAAGATCAGGATTACTAAATGTAGCTTCACACCCTATTTCAGTACAATCTTCCGAGTTGATCATGCCTTTGGCTAAGAATTATGTTTCAAAAGAGAGGGTGGTCAAAAACATAACAAGAGAGATCATTCTCGATCTAAGACCTATGAACATCAAGAAAGTATTCCATCTTCTAAGGGTAGACCAATATATAAGATTGACATACCATCAAGTAGAAAGGTGGTATAAAGAGCATGAACAAGAAACTACATAAATTATTCAATTATCATATTTGATCGATAGGACACTTGTGGGAAGAAAAGAAGGAAAAGTAGATATGAAAAGAGGTTACATGAAGGATGATATCGAACATTCTATAGTGCTAAGTAGGAGATAATTTCCATAGCAAGTCAAATTGTGATAGTGCTATCAGGATTTAATTGTGTGATTTTGAGTCAAACTCATTGATCCATGTTTCACAAGTAGTGATTCAACATGAATCCATCTCTCATGAGAATAAATGGAACACTTAACACTCATTAGATCTAGGTGATGCTCATAGGGGTGAAGCACTGGGACTTCCGAGGAGGTCACCCATCCCAGTATTACTCTAGCCTGAGTGTGCTTAACCATGGAATTTACTTCATGGTTAAATCTAAACCTTGCAACCCCATTTGCAAAACCTTCACCAAGTGTTGTGCCTTATTCTAGGGTTTTGCAAATGGGGTTGCAAGCTTTGGGTTTAACCATGGAGGAAACTTTGTAGTTAAGTGCACTTAGGCTGGACTAGTACTAGGATGGGTGACCTCCTGGGAAGTCTCGGTGCTTCACCCCTATGAGCATCACCTAGATCCAATGAGTGCTAAGTGTTCCATTTATTCTCATGAGAGATGGATTCATGTTGAATCACTACTCATGAAACATGAGTCAATGAGTTTGACTCAAAATCACACAATTAAATCCTGAAAGTAATATCACAATTTGTCTTGCTATGGAAATTATCTTCTACTTATCAATTGATAAGCTTAAGAGGCTTTCTAATGAATGGTTCATAAGGCACAACACTTGGTGAAGGTTTTTCAAATGGGGTTGCAAGCTTTGGGTTTAACCATGGAGGAAACTCCATAGTTAAGCGTGCTCAGGCTGGAGTAGTACTAGGATGGTTGACCTCTCAGGAAGTCCTGGTGCTTCACCCCTATGAGCATCACCTAGATCCAATGAGTGCTAAGTGTTTCATTTATTCTCATTAGAGATGGATTCATGTTGAATCACTACTCATGAAACATGGGTCAATGAGTTTGACTCAAAATCACACAATTAAATCCTGATAGCAATATCACATTCTATAGTGCTCTTGAGCAAGATCATGGGATTACCAATAGTAGGAGACTTAAACATATGGATGGTACATTTCATCAAAGCCATCAAAATGGTAAAGATTCCAATTAACTAGGCTACAATTCTTAGTGGGAATTTACTGGTGGTTGTCAAAACTGAAGAAGATTCTATATGACTTCATAGTTGGTATATCTGTTAGTAGCAAGGACTACTAATTACCTAGGACTATTTAAGAGGGGAAACATACAAGAAGCTAGTGCTTGGTCGTATGTAATATACCCCCAACTGGTGAAGAATAAATTTTTAGATCAAAGCAAAGAGTATCAGATTGTGAATGACACTTTCATTTTTGCAATAATCAGATTCATTGAAGTTGATTATGTAAAAAGGATGTTAGTAGAGGTAGCAACAAGAATTGCAAAAATAGGTGCCTACTACATCCAATTTAAGACATTCACTTACCTAAGGGTAGTAGGCACAATGGTAAATCCTAAGAAGCTTCCTAGGTATCCGTCAAATTGACTCATTTTGCTGGAGATAGCAAGGAAACTCACATCTGCATATGGAAGAGTGAGGAAACAACATAAGAAGACCTAGGTATCGTCCATCACCATAGGTCCTTTCAGGGTTAAGACAAAGTAGGACGTAATGAATTTTGATTCAAAATGGGATTAGTATCCCTTGGAGGATTATAATTTCCCTCGTTCATGTTTTAACAATATTAGTCGAGTGTAATATTTGGTAGGAAAACAATTTGAGCATGAGGATGCCATAGAGGATCACTGGATGAATGTAGTAGATGACAATGATATCTGAATCAAGGATTATTGTAGGATGACTCTTTATCTAGCAAAGAAGGCCCTGAAGGTTAAGGTCCCATTGAAATCAGTTGAACAAGACAGAAGAAGTCTTGGATCCTTTGTACAATCAAGATAAGATATTTGATTGACCAATCATGAATGCAGAGATTGATAGGGAGGAGAGCGTAGATATCAACTACAGGGAAAGACATATTATCCAATTAACCAAAGATTAGATCAAGAAGCCTTTCAAGTTGGATCTGGTTCTAGAAACAATTATCTTACGGGCCACAACCTGCCTAGTAGAGGCAAGAGCGATGAAGGTTACAGTACCAACATTCACAGCCCAATCTCCAATTAGGTTGGAAATAATGTATCAACATGATAGGAAAGTTGGATACTTCAAGGCATAAAAAGGAAAGAATAAGAGGAAGAGGGATTCTTCTCAACAAGCTAAGCTCGAAGCTGGAGGGACTCAAACCCATGAGGCAACTTAAGCCCCTGAGAATCAAGAGCTAGGAAATGTAGAAGCTACTCAAGTCTAGGACAATCCACAAGTGACACTATCAGAACAAGGGCAAGGATCGAAAGAAAGAACACAAGAAGTGTCTCTATTTGACCAAGAAGAAGAAGTACAAGAAGTGTCTCTGCCTAGTCAAGAGGTCTCCCCATTAGTAGCTAAGAAAGTTAAGAAGAAAAATACTCTAGTAAGAAGAACTAGGAGACAAAAGGTGATAAGAAGGATTATTCCTATTCCCTTAGTTCTAGAAACCATCCCCAAAGAGGATGAAGAAGATGAAAAGGATGAAGAGTAGAGAAGGAGCTCTACTGTAACACTGCCATCCATTCATACACAACCTATTTAGGTTACTACTTCAGAGGATGAGCTACAACAATGGATTGAAGAGCATGAGAATCAAGGAAATGATGAATTTAATATGTTAGCTTTTGACTTGATGCCTATGGGCACTAAACTTGTTGGTGATAAGATAAGGGACACACCATGAAATCAGCCTTTGGAAGGGGATTGGAGTCAATCACCACCTCAACCACAAGGACTTCAAGGTGCCCCACCATCACCAAGTCTTATCTTTCTTGGATAAAGGTTCAACCACTCTTCTCCCTCTGGTCAATGAAGAACATGTGCAACTAGTGTAGGAAGAAGAGCCGTAATAGAGACCTATTGATGAAGTATCAGAAGAGGGGTAGATATATGAAGAATCTCATAAAACTTCCCAAGATACAAAGGCAAGGATTATGGACTCAACAAACACATAGATGCCTAATGTAGATCCTTCACAGAAAGAGAGGACTCCGAAGAGGAGTGATAAGAGAAAGGGTCTAGCAGAACAAACCTTCTCTTCATCTAAGTATAAGTCTTCAATGGAAACTATTCCAAGATGGTTGAATAAAGATGTGATGGTTAGGAATAAAAGGAAACTATATTGTAGTAAGGAGGAGGGAATGAAAGAATTAGTCGAAGCCCTGAAGAAACCTGAGCTACGCGAACATTGGCCTTTATTATGAGGAATCAAAATAAGGATTTGTTCACTCATATTGCTACCCTTACTCTATATGTAGATATTGAAGATCTAACCACAAAAGATTATCAAATTAACGAGGTATTGCTGGGAAAGCCAATTGCGAACACAACTAAATTGATGGTCACCACAGGAATAAAAGAAGTGTTTAACCACTTGGAAAAAGATGAGTCTAAATTGTTGAGACTTTGAAAATAAAATGAGTTTCGAAGAGGCTATTTGAATGAAGTGGTTGGTCCTTTGGACCATGATAATCCAGAGGCCACCCTTGAAGCAGCTTTAGAAAAGAGAGATAAAGAGAAGGCAATTATACAGGTGGATCCTTTTTTGAAGGATTGTCAGTTATGGCAAGAAATTTTTGAGGAAAAGGGTGTGCAGATAATATAGGGGAACCTTAAGTTATTGCACTATATGTAGAATAATGTAGAGAAACTGGTTGCTATTTTAAACCAGGATATTGGATTGATGGATGAGGTACATGCCTGGGGAAATGACCTTCGAGCGTTGTAGTCAATAAAAGGTTAGAGGCATTGTATGATGATGTATATATATATGGGGGATGTGTTAGATAAGATAAATGGAAATTAAGAAGATTGAAGATGGTAATAAAGTAATAAAGACATTGCATGCAGATATTCATAAGCTCAAGGATCAAACCCAAGGGAAAATTTTGATGCATGCCTTGACATTTTTGAAGATGAGTCAAGAGATAAACTCCTACCAATGCCAAAAATCATTGAATAGCTTCAAAAGAGCTTTGAAGAAGCTTCAAATGATGAAGACATTAGACACACATATAAGATGAAAGAGGCATTGCTAGAATTGGATGTAAAGCTCGAAGACTTTTCAAAGACTCATATAGAAGTGGGCAACTATCAAAAAATAGTAAAAGATAAGTATGATCCTTTAGATTTTCCAGATGCAACCCAAATGATGAAGATCATAGAGAAATTCAAGAGAAAACATCCAGACATAGCTATGGTATGAAGGGGAACAAAACCTAGAAGCTAGACTTTTTGTTTTGACACTTGGGAAAATTTTGGTTTTTAGCCCTGTCACTAAGGTGCACCTCTCCAAAGGTGTGCTTCTCCAAAGGTGTACTAATTTTTTTTGAAGAAGCCCAAGATACACTAACAATTAATTGCCAGTTCCAAATTTAGAGCTTTTCATGCACCAAAAATGCATTCTGACGATAGTTCAACTCCTACAAACATCCAAGGAAGCTCGAGCTTCTATTTTTGGCATCTCCAGAGAGTCCTACATCATCTGATTGCTTTCTTATTCTTATTTTCTCATGCTTTCTTTTTTTTAAGACATGTAAAGGCTCATGCACCCATTAAATAATATAAACAAGGGTGGAGTCTTCCTTAGCACCATTTAGAGCATCAGTTTGTACATAAATAGATTTGTTTTATTAGTTCAAAGACATGTATTTGCATGAAGATTTCCTATAAATTAAGGAATTAAATATGTATTCTAGGCCATTATTTTGATGCAATAATATATGCTTTTGGTGCTCTTATTCTAAGTGTAGTTATTTTTGCTAGAGTGTGTTATATTTTGTGAATGTTCATGGAGTGTAATGGAACCAATAGTTTTGTTGTGTTGATTTTACTGTGTGATCTTTTAATTTTGGTGTTTGTTGCATGTTTACAAATTTTGGTGACATACTTAGTTGGAAAAGAGATCACCAATTGTTCCTACATAGCTTTTTGTCTTGCATGAGTGCATTTTCCATGGTTTTGAAATTTGATGTGAAGTGAAACATCTTACAGTTACTGAATTCCCATCAATGAGTGCATCAATGGAATTAAGGAAGTGCTATTCCTATTTTCATTGGTTACCTACCAATCTTTTCAAAGGCTTAACTTGTAGATGTGTTGTTTCTATGGCTTATGTCTATTAGGGATTTACTTTTCAAGTCATTCGCTTAAACTTCTTGTTACTCTATCTTCATTATTTTCTTTACAAACACTTGGTTAATTTAGGAATTCATATAGTTGCATACTTCAAATTGGATTCATTATAAACAGAAAAGTACAAAATATATTTATTTTTGTGTGGTTACTTTTTTGAGATAGCAAACAAATTCAATATCTTATCCAAAATTGGTTGAACTAGCAAAGGCCTCCTAGTGAACACTCACATTTATTTTCTATTGAGTAGATTTCAATAGGTTGCAAGATCACCTGAAACCTTGGAGATGATCCTAGATCAACTTTTCAAGAGAGGAGTTCGAAAGGATTCCTACTGTTAAGCATTGTGCAAAACAACAACTCAACAAGTAGCCATCAAGATGTGAGTGTGTCCTTGGTTGGATGATAGATTGATGGGTCCTATAGATTCCAATCATGACCACTAAAATTGGTCTTCTATTATTACTTGCCAGAGGGGTAGAGCAACTAGTTGGGGCTTACCAAAAAACATCTTACATTTTTCACAGTTAGCTGCCCACTTATAGGCATCATGAAACATGTTAGGCCAGTAGTAACATCACCTTAGAATTTTAAATGTTGTGATAGTAGAGGATAAATTTCCTCTACATGCCTCATCATGGAAGGATTTTAATAGCTTCACTTTTTTTTCCTTATCTACACACCTTAAGAAGGTTCCATCAACAACCTTTTTGTATAGAATATAATAATTCATAACATATTTCAAGGCCTTAGTCTTTAAATCTCTTCTTTGTTTGGCACTTAATCCTTGTGGAAATTCACCATAGGTAAGGAGGTACACAATATTGTTGAACTAGGGGTCTTGAAGACTTACCATAAGTACTTTTGGAGTATCCTCCATTTCAATTTTTTGTTGATTCTCTTCCATTTCTTTGCATAATCTATTTTTATGTACAAGCTTTGTTGGCTTGATCTCTATGTCATATTCTTGAACATTGGCCTCCCAAGCTCCTCTTGTATTCATCCCATATCTTGCCGAGTCAAGATTATTTTTTACTACAGAGTCTGGTAAATATATCATAGAGTCAGAATGCAAGACATAGAATCTAAAGTTCTTGAGTGCTCTCACCATAGAATAAGCATGCCTCTCCATCTAGGATTACTTTATTTCATGATCTTTAAGCAACAAACTCATGAAGGTAGTAGGTGCTTGTATTCCCTCTTTGATTTCTTGCATTAGGATGACAAAAAGCATATGAGCTAATGCATTGCAATAGATTATAAACTCCTTAGTGTAATCTATATGCACAAGAATATGGGCCTTGGCTATGGTTTTCTTTGTCTCCTGAAACAACTTCTTTCCAACATCACTCCATTTGAAAGTTTGATTACTTTTCATCTTGTCCACTATGCATTTTGTAATCTTTAAAAAATCTAGCATAAAATGCCTCAAAAAGTTCACCTGGCCAAAAAAATATTTCACTCTAGTCTTTCTTGAGGATAGGTTAAGTTGTTGGATTACTCTTACTCTATTTGGATCAATTCTAATACCTTCCTGAGACATGATGTGACCCAAAAACTTGCCTTTTGTAACACAAAAGAGTGACTTCTCAGGGTTCAATGAAATACCATGGTCTTTGCATCTTTGTAATACTTTCTCCAAGTCCTCTTCTTGGAGAACACTATGAGGTCATCCAAATAGAAAACGATGATTTTATCCTTTAAATAACCAAAGGATAGATGAATGACATGTTGAAATGTTGCACATGCATTAATTAACCCAAATGGCATTTTATTGTATGAAAAGATTCCCCATGGAGTAGTGAACATTTTTTTATATTGATCATCTTTATTAACTTGTATTTGATTAAATCCAAAGAAGTCATCTAACATAAACATCATTTATGATCCTTCAACTATCTGCAAGAGTTGGTACATGTTAGGGAGTGTTTATTTTTCCTTAAGTGAGGCCTGGTTAAGGTCCCTAAAATCTACACATATTCTTATATCTCCATTCTTCTTCCTAATTAGAACTATGTTGGCAATCCAAGTAGAATGGTGGATCGGGTATATAATCCTAACTTTTAGCATCTTGTCAATCTCTTTAAAGATTTCATCTTCAATTATATGATTATAATTTCTTTTCTTTTGCCTAAATGATGTTGCATCTGATTTAAGGGGTATCTTATGATTGAACTTCCCATCCATGAAGTTATAGAGATCTTCATAACCCCAAGCAAAAAATTCTTGATAGTTAATGAGAAAGTTCTTCTTTTTTGCCCTTTCTTCATTAGTACAACATTTTCCAATGTTTATCGTCTTAGGGCTTAACTCAATTCCTATTTTTAGCACATCACATTCACCACTAGTTCCTCCTTTCTCTTCTAATGAATGCATCATTTTTATTAAGGATTTTTTCCAATCAAACCAAGTGGGAAGGAATCTTGTTACCTTTTAATTGGATGATGCCTAACTCATGATCTTTCTTGTTGTCTAGTAGTAGGTCATGACATGAATGAGTACTTCTCTCAAATTATTGCTCTATGCAAGTTCCAATTCCTTCTAGGAAGCATTGGATATGTTTGTCATCATTAAACACTTTCCATGATTCTGCATTGTTAGGCATGTTGGGTCTGAATATAATTTCAACCTTGTAGAGTTGATCCTCAAAATCTTGATGAGGAAGAAGTAATGATGTTGAAACTACCAAGGAATTTAGTTTAGTATTATGTTCTCTAGGAATTGCAACAATAGTGAAGGCATCAAGGTCTTCAATCTCATGTCATACCCTATTGCAGTAGTTTCTCAATCTATGATTCTTCATTAAATATTAGTTTCTAACTTGCTTGACAATTAATTTAGCATCACATTGAGCATTTAGCATCTTGAATCTTGTTTTCTTTTCTATTGATATGCCCAAAAGTAGAGCTTCATATTCAATTGTATTGTTGGTGTTCTTGAACTCCAACTTGTATGCAAGATGGGTCATTTTTTGACTAGTTGATACCAATACAACACCAGCACCAAAACTCTGCAAGCACAACTTCCATCAAACTCAAGAGTTCATATTTGGTCCTCATTAGGTTACTAAACATCTTTTTGACTCTATGGTGTATTAGTGAACAACATGTAATTACCAAATTGCATCTCCTAGTAGAGAATTTGGCTAGCTTTGTGATCATCTGACTTCATGACTGTGAATTTTCCCTTATCCTCTGGTTTAAGCTTGACCTTCTTGTTTCCAACTAAAATAATTGCATGAGACCAATCAATCTTGATCTCTCCTCCCATGTATCTACAAAAACTATGGCTTAGGAGCATGCCATAACTAGCTGGTATGTCTGCAACTAGGATAGTGAACTTTAGTCTTTTGGTAGGGTGAGTAACTAAGGCAACTTGGGCATCCTTAATCTATTTGAGAAGGGGATCTTTCTTGGAATCCATGGAATAGAAACACCCAAAAGTCTTAGTCAAAGTCAAACCTAAAGCTCTAGCTATGGTAGCATGCATTACATTGTTTGAAGCTCTAGAGTATATTATGTAATTACTTAGCTTATGGTCATTTATGAATAGAGAGACATAGAAAGGATATGGTTTTTGGCCAAGAGAGATAGCAAGAATAGTAGGCTCCTCTTTTTGGAATAGCCTAGGTAACATAGGTTCTTCTTTAGAAGGGGGGATTATACTAACACTAACTATATCCTCATTCATAGTAGCATTCACTTTAAGTTGATCCTTATTCTTATCTCTATTATCACTTTTACAATACTCAACAAGCTTGTGCAACTGAGTTGGATTGGAATTAAAATAATCAAGCAAAAAAAAAAAAGAATCTTGGCATCCTTACAATACTAAACTATATAAAATGAGTCTGATGACTTACTACTTTGCTCTCTTTATGAAGTTGAAAGTATACGGTCACTAGCCTTTTCTAGAGTAGTCATTGATGCATTATTCTAAATATGGGTTGAATTGGAATCTTGGTTCTTTTTCTTCTATCCTCTTGTTAGGACTATCATGTGTGCTCCATCTAAGGTGGCAAAATAATCACCTCCCTTCTCTGAATCTCACTCATACTCCAGATAAAAATTTCTAGAGTCACCATTAGGAGTAGAGTCATCTTCACTTTCAGGATACTCCATTGATAACTCATTGTTTGTTTCATTTACTTATATCTTGTCATTTATGGGCGTGAGTCACCATTATGGTCTTTTGTCAGATGGAATACACACATGTTCTATTTCTTAGGAGTGACTTCAATTGATAGACTTTGTTGAGTAGGTGGTAAATGCAAAAAAATTTCTTCATGTGGCTTCCTTAGTATGTGTTGATAAGGTTATTAGAATGAACGACCAGGCTTACCAATTCTCTTTTTCAAGGAAATCATCTCATTTAATAATTTCTAGAGCATGACTTATGTATTGTTAGTAGTGCTGGTACCACTGATTGATGCTCTAGTTTGAATTTCTCTTTTCCACTTCCCAACAACAATCAAGTCATCTTCTAATTCTATAGCCTTGGTTTGGGTTTCTTGTAAGTCAGCTACATTATCTCTCCTCAACTGGAAGCTTATGTCAAGAGGCATAAAGCTTATGAAGAACATTTTATGGTTTCCATCCATTGGCCTACTTGTTGTAGGTATCTGATTGATTAACTTATTGAATTTTGCAATGAATTATCTCATTAGAATGTTAGGTTCCTTTTTAACTTGTGTTAAATAAGATAGAAGAGTATGGTCATCCTCTAGACTTTTAAATTGTACTTCAAAGCTTGCCTGCATATCATCCCATGTGGTGATGCATTCAACTGGTAGATGTTGAAACCAACCAGATGCACCTTCAACTAAAGTTTCTAGAAACATGTAAACTACAACATCTTTATATTTTGGGAGTGCTACAATACTACAAGCTATAAAAAATGAGGCAATACATTCATCTGCAGATACCTTCCCATCTCTATTGAACTTTGGGAATTTCTTCCTTGAAGCCCTTGGCAAGTCATTATTTACTCCTAGGCAAAGAGGGATAATAACATTACCCAAAGGTACTGCCATGGTTGCCAGTAGAATAGTAGGTACTGGGTGGAAATTAATACTTGAAGTAGTGAGAAATCCATCTAAAGTTAGGGTGCTACAAACCGATGGAGGTTGTGTCTAGAAAACTAGAGGAGAAGAGGACTTACTTCATCTCTACCAAGCAAGATTGGTAGGTTGAGCAAAGGTCTTCTGATATCCCCAAACACATGATCTTTGGAACGACTCTTTCCACTTCTCAAAGGGTCCTCCATGATACACTAGTACAAAAACAACAATATATGATTAAAAAAGCTACTTAATATTGTAGATATATGACTAATTTTTATCATGTGACCAGTAGTACTATATTGTTGGACATTTACCTCCCAACCAAATTTATGACTTGGCTATTTTAATCATTGATTCAACCATTGATTTGGTCATTTATTATTGTTAAATGGTAGTTTATTGTTGTTATCCGATGATTTATTTGGTTATTGATTGGTGATAGTCGATAGTTTATATAATCATTTATTTAGTAGTTGATCATTATTATTTAGTAATTGATTTGATAGTTGATTTGGTAGTTGTTTTGGAAATTATTTTGGTTGTTGTTTTTGTAGTTTATTTGATCATTTATTTAATCATAAGTTTAGTCATATTAGGGCATGATGGAATTAAACCACCATCCTCCTACTTATAAAGTAGGCACTCTTCCATTGAGCTAGTGCCCTTTAAAAAATAATGCAAAACATTGTCAAAATAAACATGAGATAAGAAATCAAATAATAAAGAAATGTCTATTAAAAAAATTAAAATATCACAATTCTAACTAAACACTACTTGAGAAGTTGAAGTAAGACAAAAATACTATAAGACCGCTAGCATGAAGGCAAGTATCAGGATGCTCATGAGATATCTTCTCCAACACTTTTGAAAACTACACATTATCATTGACTATATAGGAACACAAAAAAAGGAATAAAAATATGTACGATTAAAATTATGAAATACTTGTGATTATAAGGTCACTTATGACCAAGACCATGTATTAAGAATGTTTTTAATGTTCCAAATTAGGAAAAGAGTCCAATAGTTTGTAAATTCACAACATATTCTAAGGGAACAAACTAACTATAAAGTCATTATACAATTGTTAATTGATTTGAGTTGGTTCTCAATGATGTAACATTCATATAATTCATTTTAATGCTTTAAAGAAATGGTGTTGGTCAAATATTTTTGTTTGGTATCAATAAAGAATTATTTTTTGCAATATGTCATAATTTTGTGCAGTTTTACAATCCATTTGCAGGCCATTATCATAATAATTACATTGGTAATTCATGAAAATAATTATTTTATCTTGTGGAGATGTGAATTCTCTTAATTTTGGCCCTTGAATCATTGTTTTTGGTTAATAATAGGCAAAGTTATGCCATTTTTGGTGCAATCAACCTTGACATTAAAATCTGCATCATTTTCTTCTTCAAAACAATCCATTTCAAGCAAAAGATTCTATTGTTATATGTGATATATTTTTCAATCCTTTATTGTATTTAATGAAGATCTGAATGTACTTTGTTTTGACTTTTATTTCATATGATTATGTTTGGTAGAAAGAAAGGTATTCAAATTTCAAGTACATTGGTTGAGCTACTTAAAGTAATCAACAACTTTGTAAAATGTATATCTCCAATGTAATATGTGGACCAAGACCCCAAATTTGAATATATGGTGGGGAAAACATATTTTTTATGTCCTTAAATTTTTAGGCCTCCATGCATGAATTTACACATGGTTTTGATGAAGGAAAGTCTAAGAAATGTTGTCTCAGTTTGTAACAATAGTGTAGTGCCAAAAAATTAACCATGTTTTAATTGATTACTAAAGTTTGATGGGAAGTTTGGGATTTGATAAGATATAAGTGGGAGTCTAATATCAAATAGATAACCTTATCTAATATCACATGATCCTATCTTATCATAGAATTAATTCCCAATCATACTACAACTATTAACTAGTGCTTGGACCAGGGCATGGTGCAAGTGTACAACTAATAGGTTTAGGCAGTTGAATTGCTCTATTTGATTTGTTAATTTGGGTAGCTGTCTATGTTTTAACTTTTATTCTATTTTATATTTTTTCAATTATCAATATGATATTATAAATTATAGTTTTAAATTCAAATATCTTAATTTTAAAAATTGTTATACCTATATGTAATTTTCCTTTCATACACAAAGAAGGATCTATGTCATCATAGATCACAACATAAAGAACTATTAAGTTTAAAATATAACTTAACAATTAGAAACAAATCAAATAAGATATTATTAATGATTTTGAAATGTGTACTAATGTTTTTAAAGAGTTTGATGATTTTCACTAATAGCTACAAGCCCATTTTTAGAGCATTGAATAAATTATGATCAAAATTCTCAATTCACACAATCCAGGTGGGAAAGAAAAGAATGGTGTAAACTATCCACTACTAATTAAGAAATATTTACCAATTTTGTAAAACCAATTTGTTTTTCCTCATAAATTAAACACAAAGGGAGTTCATCAAATGAAAATGAAAAATTTAGGTTAACTTAATTTACAATTCACACAATCCATGTGGAAAAGAATAGTGTATTTAAAAATTCTGTAAAATCAATTTCTCTTTCCACCTAAATTAAACCCAAAACTAGTCCATCCCTCAAACAAAGTAGTACTTATATTGAAAGTTTTATGGAAACCAATTAGAAATACTCCAAACTTAGCTAACTTGCAAAACAATACAACCAACAACCCTATGAAACAAATATTTTTAGGCCAACAACCCTAACTCACAAATGTTGGCATACCAACCACCCAACTAGAAAATATGTCAAACCTCTATCTATATCAAGCTAGTTATATTGAGTGAAGCAATAGTCGAAAGTAGTTTGAAGTATGATGAAACCTACACCAGCTCCACTTGTATTGATCTTTATACATGATAAATTGAAACCAATTCACAATTGCACATTGTTATTCAAAAATATTGTGTAGATGTAATTGAATTTTTTTTTGTTCCTATATGATTTTCTATAAAATCAAGGATTTGGTACTATAAAAGACTGACCACACACTAGAGTGACAAGACAAGAACCAATTCATGTACTACACAACATTCTTAAATAGATGAGAAAAATGATTTAAATAAAGAAAAATAATCTCTTAGTGGGTTAGATGAAGATCAAGATGGATATCTCATGCAATGCTATGAAATTTATTAAGGAAGCCATAAATGAAAAGAATACTACTACTTGTTTCTCCAATTAGACATTTAAAGTCATATGGAATGCAATAATTCTAGTATATGCATAAATTGATGGGAAGGCTTTAGAAACATTCAAGAAAATGCAATTGGTAGCCATCTAGCCAAGCTCCACAATGTTTGCCAACATCCTTGCCAGTTGTGCCAAAATAGGAGCTTTGGATTAGGGTAAACACATTCATCAAAGAAAAATTGCTAAATGAGTTTCATCATATGTAGTTGCAATTCCCTTGGTACATTTATGCAAAGTGGGGAAGTATAGACAAGGCATGTGAATTGCTTGATAAAATGCCTGAAATAGATGTAATGTTATGGATCGCAATGATTGCAAGATATGCACATAATTGATTTGTTGAAAGGTTTTAGAAACCCTCAAGAAATTGTAGTTTGATTTGTTTAAAGGTTTTAGAAACCCTCAAGCAATTGTAGGCAGGTGCAATGCCAAATTTTAGAAGCTTTTCCAAATGCTTGTTGGATATGCCAATATGAGTGCTTTGGAATAGGGTACATGTTACATCCCAATTTTGGCTCCATTTGAAATATTCATATAGCCATTGAGGTTTCATGTGAAGTCAGTTGATAGGTAAAATTAGTTATGATCATGTGAAATGGTAAGATGTTTAATCATTATAATTTCATACGAAGTTGACATGCTAGTTAATCATTATGATGACATTTTAATGTTATCTTGGAAAGTTGAGAAGTGAAATGGCAGTTAGTCATTATGATAGTTTATGATTAATAACTTGTTATGGTAATTGTTATTATATTGAGGAATATGATATAATTGTGGATAAATTCCTTGCATGAACACATCAAGGGGTGGAAGCATTGTCAGAAAATAATTGGGCATAAGGGTACCACCATCACTGGGCAAATTGGTACGAGTTTTGAACCACCATGGCTAAGGGTAAACGACTAGGAAAGCAAGAGTATATGTTGGGAAATACCATGAACTACTTGGTCAATTTATTTAAAAAGAGAAATACAAAACATTTAGTATCATGATAAGAACTATAACCCCTCTCTTGCTTTGAGACCTCAGAAGTGATACATACATACACACATACATACATACATACATACATACATATATGTGTATATATATGTACATATATACATACATACATACATATATAAATATATATATGTATGTATGTATATATATATATATATATATATATAGAAGATATAATAAATTATATGTACTTTCTAAATCACACAGGTATATAGATATATGTGTATATATAGGTAAAACTATAGATATGGCACAATAACATGATGACTTGATATATTTAATTATATATTTCTATAAATATTTATTTTTGTTTTTAAACCATGGAAACATAATCTTTATAACTCCTCTCGATAAGCAATGACCATCTTCAAGTTGGCATTCATCTTTTAAATATTTGATTTTTTAAAACCGTCTTGAAACTGATGTTCCTTGAAACCAAGCTTTATGAAACTATAAATTCCCATGATTGTAGGTGGCCGAGTACATATCAAATCATATTATTATCGAGCAACATCTTAGAATGAGAAGTTCAGTGTTTTCCTTCCTAAACTTATTTCCCTATTCTTCTTCTCCTTCTCTATCATCACTTTGTATTGAGCAACAATGATGTGGGTGAAGCGTAGTTGAGATCTATCTCCACAAGAGTTGATCAATATTATTTTATAGGTCATTGATCAACCACATATATTTCCTCTTCCATTCTTCTTTTCATTTTAGATAATTATCTATTGCTATCGGTACCATGTTCTAATGTTATCAATTGAATGATGGTTCTTTAATACAACCTACAATTACTATGGTCTGCAACCACGTGTCATCATAGTAATGGAACCTGAAAAGCATAAGCTCTGATTCTTTTATTTTATTTTTTGATCATGCATGATAACTAAATAGGGGTGGATCAAAGTCCCCATAACATGTTCTTTACTATATTATGCATGAATTAATTTGGTGAGAATATAAATCCTATATTATGATAGTTTGACTTACTGGCATTTTTTGTATACCAACTATGGTAAGAATCGAAAAGGTATTCAAGGAAACCATATGTTAAAGATATCATTATTAATAACAGTCTCCTAGGATGCACCCAAGGCTAGTGAAGTTGTATGAATGGATGAAGAGGAGAGAAATCCTGCAAGGAAGAACAAACTATGATCATATTCTCAATTGCATGAACATCTTAAAAAGATATTGTTAAAATCCAAGTTAGCTCATGATTGTCCAAGTATACTTAGTTTTCAAGTTGAGTTGTGGAATTAAGTACCATGATGCTCAATGACTAGACAAGGTATAGGGAGGGCCTTTCCCTAGATGAGATCGTGTGGGGATAATTAAGGATCCATGGTTGGGAGGTTAAGCCCCTTACAACATTTCTCCTTTCCACCAGATGCCAAGACATGCACAGAACAAAGATAATTTATAAATTCAACATCTATCAGTAACATGTATTTTAATTTTATGATATTTGAAAGTACAAGTTGAAGATATGATAGATTGATTTATAACATTGAATCAGCTATTTCCTCCAATGAAATCAACTTTTATCATCAATGTAATTGGTAACCTGTTAGATAAGTTGATCTTCCAATTGAACATGAAATGTGTCTATATGCATGAGATAGGCTTATCTGATGTTAGTTATTTCTATCTTTCATTTATGTGGATAATGAATATGAATGTATCTTCTAACTATATATTATTGTTGGATAGCTATCAATAGAAAGAAAAGGGATGATACAATGGTATTTGATGCCCTAAATGGTATTTATCATTATGATATAGTGGTATAACTATTTGTGCCCTAAGTGGTATATGTGGATTAACCTGAGTTTTGTAGATGTTGCCCTAGATAGATTCTAGTTCCAAAATTTAGCGTATGTAAAATTCAAATTCTTTATTTAGATTTATTGATGATGCTTTCAATAGTTAGTTATGAAATTTCCATTTAACTAATTGTAGCCATTAATCTCTTTCACATGAACATAACTGTCACTACTACATTTGGGCTCTAATTGTGAGGATCACCCGTCGGATGAGCGACAGTAACTAGAATTGGGCCTTGTCAGACGGGCATTGGAATTTTACTGTTGCAAATTGCGAGGGTGTGGGCTTCCATCACAATTATGATGGACAAAGAAGGCACAATTTTGAAAAAAGAAAGGTGAAGAGTTCTTCTTAGCATTGTTGAAGGTTTGACAGTATACCATCACAACTACAACTGTCTACAGTTTCATCTAGCCATCACAGGTCCAATGATATTACTACAGGCCCAATGGGCATCCGGTCGAAGTGATGTAAAAACGATAATGGGTGGGCGATGACAATGTTTTTGGAGTGATTCCCAGCCATCACTGGTTATCATCATAGTGGCAATGATAATTTTGTTGGGGTGACAACTTCCTGTCAGACAAACTGTAACAAGTGCAACAAATTGCTGCATATTAAAAAAATATTATTATTTGCAAAGCTCTGCATAGATTAGTTGTCATGCAATCATAGGTTAATATTGAGCTTCACTTGATTTTGAGAATAGTTTAATATTCTCTACTAATCAAGGCCAACCACATGAAGGTGGAAGCTCATTTGGCCCCACCCTCTCAACATCTAAATTCCCTATTACATCTAGTCTTTAAGAAATGATCAATCTTTAAAGTACAAAAAAGGTTTCAAATCTACAAAAGTGACATCATTTTACCATCTTCTGGTGCATGTTATTTTTTTGTTGCATCCAAAATAAGATTTGGCACTCTGAATTGAGAATGCATGTGCAACTGCATTCTATATGCATGGATAATAGAAGGAGCTGAAAAAACCCAACACATTTACATTTATTTACTAGGTCTATGCAACCCTCTAACAAAAATGAAAACTTGTTCGGTTTTTTCAGCTCCACCTAATGTTGTATGCATATGAATTGAGATTTCATATTGAACTATGACATCCTTCTACATTGCCTGAAACCAATAGATTCACACAGTTAGTTGTCATACAATCATAGGTTAATGTTGAGCTTCACTTGGTTTCAAGAATAGTCTAATATTCTCTACTAAGTATGGCTAACCATATAAAGGTGGAAGCTCATTTGCACCCCCCCAACATCTAAATTCTCCATTAACATCTAAAATATTTAAGAAATGATCAATCTTTAAAGTATAAATAAAAGTTCTAGACTTGCAAAAGTGACATCATTTTCCCATCTTTTGGTGCATGTCATTTTTTCATCGCATCCAAAATAACAATCTTCCATTCTAAATTGAGAATGCACACATGTACCTACATTCTATATGCATGGACAATAGGCATAGCTGAAAAAATGTACCATGATTACATTTATTTAATAGGTCTATTAAGTTTTTAAAATTATAGACCATCATGAACATTAGAACTCTAGTTGCTATGGCAAATAGAATGTTCATAATGGTCTATAACTTAAAATACCTAATTAAAGACCTCTAAGAAAAAATGCGAATCTATTGCATTTTTCAGCTGCACCTGATGTCATATGCATATGAATTGTGATTGCATATTGAACTATGGCCTCCTTCTGCATTGCTTAAGACCAAAAGATTTACATAGTTAGTTGTCATGCAATCATATAAGGTTAATGTTGAGCTTCACTATTTCAAGAATAGTTTAATATTCTCTACTAAGCAGGGCCAACCATGTGAAGGTGGAAGCTCATTTGGCCCCACCCCCCTATCCACCCCCCCACCCCCCCAACATTTGAATTACCCGTTAACATCTAAAATCTTTAAGAAAGAATCAATCTTTAAAGTACCTAGAATGTCCTCATTGCCTCCTACTACTCTCAGGAGAAGTCTATCTTCATTGCTCATAAGCAATTCATCACAATTCTTTATTGATTCTTGTACATCTAACACATGCACATATAGGAATGTCCTCAACAGCTCCTGCCTAAAATGAATCTAATATTACAAAATGCTAATAGTTCAAGTGAAATGAACACATGAAAAATGAGAGAGAAAAAAGGAATATACTTAGCAATAAGCATTGCCCAATGCCATCGCATCTATGGCCATGCTACGTGTTGAGTGAGTTTTATTATTATTTTTGTTGTGCCAAGATCTCTTTATTTATATACATACATACATAGAGACACACATAAATGTGTGTGTATGTATGTATATATACATATACATACATACATTACATAAATACATACATACATACATATAGAGAGATCAACAAGGCATGACAAGGTGATGCAGATATCACAAAGGCACGACAACAAAATACAGTGATCACAAGGGTGCACACACACACACACACACACACACATATGTACATGAGCGAACCCACAATACTGGGTACCACTTTTGGGGGACGAAGGAAATCACGAAATGATGAAAAATTTCCATATTAAATTTCACGTATGTTTGTGTGAACGTACTCACTATGTTTGCATGAACGTAAAACAATTATATGTTTGCATGAACGTAAAACAATTATATGTTTGTGCGAACATATTGAGTTTAAATAAGGTATGTTCATGCAAACATATTTTAATGACGATTTTGAGATTAAAACCCCATTTTTTCCATTTTTACTATTCATTTTTATGGTGAGGTGAATTAGATTTGGACGTTGGAGCGAACATATTAGATTAGTAAGCGGGTTGCATCAATTTGCGTCATTCTCCTCCAAATTTTGGTCATTGTGCTATTTCGAGTATGTTTATATGTTATTATTTGAATGTTTTTTATGTTTCTTAAGTTTTCAAAGCATATTTTCATGTTTATTTAATATTTAATATTTTTTTATTTATGTTTGTTAATTCTATTAATTTATCATTTATAATTTTTTGTATTTGTTAGTTATATATGAGTGTTATTAGAAAATACATTTGAAATTATTAAAAATATTAGTGTAGAATATTAGAAAAATATTAATTTAGCATTAGAAAACAAATTTAGAAATTTTTATTTATTGATAAATTAGATAAATATTAGAAAAACAATAGTCTAGAATATTAGAAAATATTAAAAAAATGTTAATCTAGACTATCAGAAAAATATTAATATAATATGAGGAAACAAATTTAAGAAAATATTAGTTTTACTTGACAAATATTAGAAAAATATTACATTTATATTAGAAAATCATTAGAAAATATTTTAAAAATATTAGTCTAGAAAATATTAGAAAAATATTACAATATATTAGAAAAACATTACAAAATATTAAAAAGACAATAGTGTAGAATATTAGAAAGAAAATTTAGAAAAATATTAGTTTTATTGAAAATTCATTAGTTTAATTAGAAGCAAATTTTAAAAAATATTAGTTTTATTACAAAAATATTATTTAATTAGAAACAATTTTAGAAAAATATTAGTTTTATTAGAAAAACATTAGTTTAATAGAAATAAATTTAGAAAAATATTAGTTTAATTAGAAATAAATTTAGAAAAATATTAGTTTTATTAGAAAAACATTAGAAAAAATAAATTTAGAAAAATATTAGTTTTATTAGAAAAAATAAGAAAAAATATTACATTTAAATATTAGAAAAATATTAGAATATATATTTAAAAATATTAGTCTAGAAAATATTTTAAAAATATGAGATAATATTAGAAAAAAATTTAGAAAATATTAGAAAAATATTAGCAAAAACATTAGAAAATATTAGAAAAATATTACAAAATACTTTTAAAAATGTTAGTTTAGAAAATTAGAAAATATAAGAAAAACATTACAAAATATTAAATAAAAATATTATAAAATATTAAAAAATTAGTATAACATTAGGAAACAAATTTTAAAAAATATTAGTTTTATTAGAAAAACATTAGTGTTAAATTAGATAAATATTTTAAAATATTAGAAAAATAATAGTCCAGAATATTAGAAAAACATTAGAACATATTAAAACATTAGAATATTAGGAAAATAAATTAGTATAACATTAAGAAATATTAGTAATTAACATTAAAATAAATAAATTAATATATAACATTACAAAATATTAGAAAAAACATTACAAAATATTAGAAAAACATTATAAAATATTTGGAAAAAAATACAAAATATTTTTAAAAAATTAAATAAAAAATTATAAAAACATTAGAAAAAACAAAAAAACATTAGTGTAGAAAATTAGAAAATATTAGAAATCTATCTCTAACCCTTTAACCCTAACCCTAGCCCTAACCCTAACTCAAAGTCTAACCGTAATCTAACCCTAACTTGAAAACTCTTTAACCCTAATCCAACCTTAGAGTTCTGTAACTAAAACCCTAATCTAACCCTAGAACTGTAACCCTAATCTAACTAGATAACTCCCAACCTAACCCTAACCATAACTGAAACACTAATCTAACCTTAGAACTCAAACCCTAATCTAACTTGAACTCAAATTCAAACCCTAATTTAACACTAACCCTATCTAAAGTTACCCTAATCTAACCCTAGAACCATAACTATAATCTAACCCTAACTGAAACCTTAATCTAACCATAGCCCTTGAATTCAAACCCTAACCAAACCCTAATCTAACTCAAACCCTAACCTAAATCAAACCCTAATCATATACCCTAATCTAACTCAAACCCTAATGTAAATCAAGCCGTAATCTAACTCAAACCGTAACACAAACCCTAATCTAATCCTAACTAAAATTTGAAACCCTAATCTAACTCAAACCTTAATCTAAATCAAACACTAATCTAACTCAAACCCTAATCTAATCATAACCTTAGAAATCAAACCCTAGCCAAACCCTAATCTAACTCAAACCTTAATTTAAATGAAACCCTAATCAAACCCTATAATCTAATTCAAACCCTAATATAACCATAACCCTATAAATCAAACCCTAACCAAACCCTAATCTTTAACTCAAACCCTAATCTAAATCAAATCATAATCAAACCCTAATCTAATCCTAATTGAAAACTCAAACCCTAATCTAACTCAAACCCTAATCTAAATCAAACCCTAATCATGAACTCTAATCTGATTGTAACCCTAGAAATTAAACCCTAACCAAACACTAATCTAACTCAAACCCTAATCTTGAAATGAAACCCTAATCAAACCCTACAATCTAACTCAAACCTTAATCTAATCGTAACCCTATAATCAAACCCTAACCAAACCTTAACAAAACCCTAACTCAAACCCTAATCTAATCATAATTTAAAATTGAAACCCTAATCTAATGCTAACTAAAAACTCAAACCCTAATCTAAATCAAACCCTATTCATGAACCTTAATCTAATCATAACCCTAGAAATCAAACCCTAACAAACTCTAATCTAACTCAAACCTTAATCTAAATGAAACCCTAATCAAACCCTAGAATCTAACTCAAACCCTAATGTAACCATAACCCTATAAATCAAACCCTAACCAAACCCTAATCATACCCTAATATTTAACTCAAACCCTAATCTAAATCAAATCGTAATCTAATCCTAACTAAAAACTCAAACCCTAATCTAACTGTAACCCTATACATCAAACCCTAACCAAAGCCTAATCTAAATCAAACCCTAATCTTTAACTCAAACCCTAATCTAAATCAAATTGTAATCAAACCCTAATCTAATCCTAATTGAAAACTCAAACCCTAATCTAACTCAAACCCTAATCTAAATCAAACCCTAATCATGAACTCTAATCTGATTGTAACCCTAGAAATTAAACCCTAACCAAACACTAATCTAACTCAAACCCTAATCTTGAAATGAAATACTAATCAAACCCTACAATCTAACTCAAACCTTAATCTAATCATAACCCTAGAAATCAAACCCTAACCAAACCTTAACAAAACCCTAACTCAAACCTTTAATCTAATCATAACTAAAAATTGAAACCCTAATCTAATCCTAACTAAAAACTCAAACCCTAATCTAACTCAAACTCTAATCTAAATCAAACCTTAATCATGAACCTTAATCTAATCATAACCCTAGAAATCAAACCCTAACAAACCATAATCTAACTCAAACCTTAATCTAAATGAAACCCTAATCAAACCCTATAATCTAACTCAAACCCTAATATAACCATAACCCTATAAATCAAACCCTAACCAAACCCTAATCTAAATCAAATCCTAATCATACCCTAATATTTAACTCAAACCCTAATCTAAATCAAACTATAATCTAATCCTAACTAAAAACTCAAACCCTAATCTAACTGTAACCCTATAAATCAAACCTTAACCAAACCCTAATCTAAATCAAACCCTAATCTTTAACTCAAACCCTAATCTAAATCAAATCGTAATCAAACCCTAATCTAATCCTAATTGAAAACTCAAACCTTAATCTAACTCAAACCCTAATCTAAATCAAACCCTAATCATGAACTCTAATCTGATTGTAACCCTAGAAATTGAACCCTAACCAAACACTAATCTAACTCAAACCCTAATCTTGAAATGAAACCCTAATAAAACCCTACAATCTAACTCAAACATTAATCTAATCGTAACCCTAGAAATCAAACCCTAACCAAACTTTAACAAAACCCTAACTCAAACCCTAATCTAATCATAACTAAAAATTGAAACCCTAATCTAATCCTAACTAAAAACTCAAACCCTAATCTAAATCAAACCCAATCATGAACCTTAATCTAATCATAACCCTAGAAATCAAACCCTAACAAACCCTAATCTAACTCAAATACTAATCTAAATGAAACCCTAATCAAACCCTATAATCTAACTCAAACCCTAATCTAAACATAACCTAGAAATCAAACCCTAACCAAACCTTAACCAAACCCTAACTCAAACCATAATCTAATTGTAACTAAAAACTAAAACCCTAATGTAATCCTAACTAAAAACTCAAACCTTAATCTAAATCAAATCCTAATCATGAACCCTAATCTAATCATAACCTTAGAAATTAGACCCTAACCAAACCCTAATCTAACTCAAACCCCCTAATGAAACCTTATAGTATAACTCAAATCCTAATCTAACCGTAGACCTAGAAATCAAACCCTAACCAAACCTTAACCAAACCCTAACTCAAATCCTAATCTAATCGTAACTAAAAACTAAAACCCTAATCTAATCCTAATTGAAAAATCAAACCTTAATCTAACTGTAACCCTAACAAAACCCTTTAATCTAACTAAAGCCCTAAGTTAGATCCTAATCTAATCCTAACCAAAACTCAAACCCTAACTCTAACTTTAACTCTCATGTGTGATATATTGATGTGTTATAGATTAGATGATGTACAAAATTACATAGATCTTTTAAAGAAAAAATTGTGTACTAGACTACATGCATATGTATATGTGTATTTGAAATATATATTAGCTCCATCATTATAGATATGACTTCACACAATTAGCCTGCTCATCATCCTGAGGGTGATGAGGCTCCTATTGTAACTCTTGCGGTTCTTGCTGCAGCTTTTGGTGTAGTTTGTGGTGCTACTTGTGGTGACACTTGTGGTGGGGCTCATGCTATGACTCATGGTGGGACTCTTGTTGTGGCTTGTTGTAGGGCTCATGGTGAGGCCACTCATGTTGTGGCTCCTGGTACAACTCCTACTGTAGCTCTTGGTGCAGGTCCTAATGTGGCTCCTGGTGTGACTCCTATTGTGCCACCTCCACGCTTTGATCGATGCATTATTTGCATTTGTAGAGTAGGAAGTTATTAGATTAGAGCAGTCTATATTGTCCTCCGATGATGGTTTATATAGAGACATATGTGTGACCATATGTAGGAGTTTACAGGATCTCACTGCTAGATTTAGAGCTCATCATTCATTTACCCCTAATGTATTAGCCACCATGTTTAGGGAGCTTAGAGCTATGATTTCAGGAGATGCATCTTTTGATGACATCAAGAGGGTGGCCCCCAAAGACATCATCAAAAAAGATCTATTTCCATCATATGAGGGTATACAAGGTAGGATGAGAGGCTATCGAGTGACATGATACAAAGATCCTATTATCACCAGTATGATCTATCCTCAATTTTTAGCCACACATGGTCATTATCCTAATAACAATAAGATACCTCTTTATTTTTCATAGTAGTCGTATGCGGAGTTCCGCATGGGGCTCAATGTCAACTACTTAGACATTCTAGATTATTGCAGATAGGGGTGTGGTCGGATTGTAGATCATGACTAGTATCATAGTGCACAATGCCTGCCACCTCCAGATGTGAGATAGTTTGTTGGATAGAGATTTCCTCTAGTGACTCTAGCACTAGCACCTATTGTAGATAGAGTTGTCATTGCTTCCCAGAGGGGAGCAATTGACATTATTGGACACATTGCATTTATGGCTGCTAGTATCACATCTAATTCTCTTAGTTCCTATATTCACACTCGATAGAGTCGTCTAGATCGACCATCTTCAGAGGCATCCAGTAGCACTTCAAGCACCTCGCTTGATGAGGCATATAGAGCTGCTAGACTACCAGTACTAGGAGATGTTCATGCTCTTTCAGGATAGCACACACATATGGATTTAGCACTACATTTTTTGGAGGATTTCTTTCAGAGTATTAGTTATATTTTTGATACATAGGGGATACGAGTTCACTCAGTGATGGATGCCATTAGACACCATTAGAGCCTTCTTGTTCCATAGGCATAGACCACATCAGTGATAGTCACCACACATCATAACTCATAGCATTTTGCACCAAGCTCACAACACTTTATAGATGACTTGGGCATACGAGTTGGAGATGTCAGGATCACAACTGAGGGCCTTGATGATTTTGGAAAGCAGTTATGAGGGCTATTTGAGATTGATACTAATTGAGCATGAGATTTTCATTGTATATGGACATGTTATTCTAACCTAGCACTGATTCTACACCATTACCTAGCTAGTTACACACTCCACTTCACTCATCACTACTAACAATTGGAGATTGTGGCACTGAGGGTGGTTCAGTAGGTGTTGGAGTTTTAGGAGATGATGTTGGTGTATTAGGACAAGATTTTGATAGTAGAGGTGCATCGATAGATGATATGATGGAGTCTAATGATCATCCTCCACCTCCTAAGACCCAGGTACACACACACACACACACACACACACACACACACACACACACACACACACACACACACACACACACACACACACACACACACACACACACACACACAATATTTTTAAATTTAAATATATGAAATTAAAAAATTTAGTTTAGATAGATATTTAAAAGTTATAATAAATTGTGCAAAAATAGGTTGTCGAGCACATGATTACATCTAGTGTCGGGTTAGGGTATGTACGTTAGAGAGATGATTCTATTGAGACACCCAGTATTGCTTAGGCACAAGTTTTAAATAGTTTGTAAAGTTATTTATGTTTCAAACTATATGCACTCGTATTCATGTACACATGTATATATATGTTTAGATACTTTTAATGTTTATATATTTGTAGGGCTCAGTTGTTGTGCCTCAACCACAAGATGTACAAGAGATTTGATCAGAGGGTCGTTCTATTCATATGCATCTTGAGGGTTCCCTCCAGTAGTAGTGCATTTATATATATTTTGATGCATTTATATATTGGAGACTTTGTATATTCTAGAGACTTACATACACGTGTATTTCAGCACCTTGATGACATACATTTCACTATTTATTTGACTATTTAGTACTTTAGTAGTTGGATGACATGTATATGACTTTTTATATTTTACTACATACATGTTTATTTGAGACTTATAGTTTGCATATGTATGCAATTCAGTAGAGATATTAGCTGTAGATGTTTATTCTTATGACATATATATATGTGTATTTTTTTTGTATTTTAGTAGAACATTCCTCATGAATTAGATTATAGATTTTAAACTTAAGATTTGTTTGTGATCATTATAAAACAATCAAATTAACTTCTCTTTACCTACTTCAATAGTTACATATGAAGAAGTTCCAAATTGATCTATGAACCTAATTTATAATTTTGAAAAATAATAATAATATAGGGTGATTGAATTGAATTAATAGAGGTGCTTAAAACCACTAGATTACAGAATGATTTAGATTCCAAATGATTTAGATTACAAATTTAAAACATTATATCTATTTGTAATCATTATAAAATAATCAATTAGTAGGACTAAAGATACATATTTGGTAAATCAATTAGTAGGACTAAAGATACATATTTGTTAAATCAATTAGTAGGGCTAAAGATAAATACTTGTATTGCCTATTTAGATCAAGTTGTTATTATTATTCATCCATGGTAATTAATATTATTAAAATGTATACATTTGAAAACACATTAATAAACTGATAAACTAAGAGCATGATCCTACAATAAACTAACATTAATATATAGTTTTTTAATAAACTAATGTTAACTAAGAGTATGATCCTACAATTAAGAACACATAATGAGATGAAATTCAATAGTTTGAAAAGAAGTTGATAAAATAATTCTAACATATTAGATTATCTTTGATACATATCTATCTAATGATTGTGTAAGTTCTAACTAACTTGTATTGCCTATTTAGATCAAGTTGTTATTATTCATCCATGGTAATTAATATTATTAAAATGTATACATTTAAAAACACATTAATAAACTGATAAACTAAGAGTATGATCCTAGAATAAACCAACATTAATATATAGTTTTTAAATAATCTAATGACAACTAAGAGTATGATCCTACAATTAAGAACACATAATGAGATGAAATTCAATAGTTTGAAAAGAAGTTGATAAAATAATTCTAACATATTAAATTATCTTTGATACATATCTATCTAATGATTGTGTAAGTTCCAACTAACTTGTATTGCCTATTTAGATCAAGTTGCTATTATTATTCATCCATGGTAATTAATATTATTAAAATGTATACATTTAAAAACACATTAATAAATTGATAAACTAAGAGTTATGATCCTAGAATAAACTAACATTAATATATAGTTTTTTAATAAACTAATGATAACTAAGAGTATGATCCTACAATTAAAAACACATAATGAGATGAAATTTAATAGTTTGAAAAGAAGTTGATAAAATAATTCTAACATATTAAATTACCTTTGATACATATCTATCTAATGATTGTGTAAGTTCCAACTAACTTGTATTGCCTATTTAGATCAAGTTGTTATTATTATTCATCCATGGTAATTAATATTTTTTAAATGTATACATTTAAAAACACATTAATAAACTGATAAACTAAGAGTATGATCCTACGATAAACTGCCATTAATATATATAGTTTTTTAATAAACTAATGATAACTAAGAGTATGATCCTACAATTAAGAACGCATAATGAGATGAAATTCAATAGTTTGAAAAGAAGTTGATAAAAGAATTCTAACATATTACATTATCTTTGTTAGATATCTATCTAATGATTGTGTAAGTTTCAACTAACTTCTATTGCCTATTTAGATCAAGTTGTTATTATTATTCATCCATGGTAATTATTATTATTAAAATGTATACATTTAAAAACACATTAATAAACTAATAAACTAAGAGTATGACCTTACAATAAACTAACATTAATATATAGTTTTTTTATTAAACTAATGATAGCATAATCTTTAGTTTAGGATGGTAATTAATATTATTAAAATGACACATTTATAAATTCTAATTATTCATTAGTAGGACTAAAGATACATATTTGTTTTATGTGGATAAAAATATGTTAGTAGGTAAGCCAATACACTATTTTAAATTTTTTTACAAAATATAATATTCTTAATAACCTTCATCCATGGTAATTAATATTATTAAAATGTATACATTTAAAGGTCTCGAAATTTGATATATCAAGGAAAACAACTTTAAATTAATTCAAATTATTATAAAATAAATCTTAACAAGAAGTAATATATCTAGAACCTTTAAGATAATATTATTAAATTAATATAACATTCACCCCTTCCAATTGTCTACATTTAAAGGTCTTAAAATTTGATTTAAATTAAATTATCTACCATCTCAAAAGTTAGTTCAACCATGATGTACACTTATAACATGTAATATCTTCTCATGATCTTCACTGTCTAGTCTCCACTTGTGGCACACATGCTTAAATTTGACTGAATGTAGACAAAGCCCTGTAGTAATGACCAGGTGGCTGTATTGTAAAACCTTGTTGTCAGGTTGATAATGTTGGAATCATAGGTGGGAAAGGGAAACTTCTGAGGGAGGTGGAGGATGGGGGGGGGGGGGGGGGGGGTGAATCAGAAGTTCAAACTTTAGCTATTAAAACTTTTACCATTCATTAGATGCATGTAATATATGAACTAAAAATAACATGTAAAGCACATACATCTAAATCATGTAAGCATATAATCTAACACACACACTTAACACCAGATATGATTCCATAGAAACCTTCCAAATGAGAAGGTTAAACTGGGATGGGGTTGACACCCACAAATCTTCACTACTGCAGCAATAAAGTATAGTAAATTAAGGTTACAATGGTTTGACCATGAAACATGATCTACCCTATGAAAGGCCTACCCTATTAGAGGCTTACAAAGACTATTAAGTCCCACCTTGTTAGAGGATGTCAACAAAAGGTTAGAAGTGTACCTAGTTAAAGGACTTTAGAACATCCACTTAGAATGTCACCCTATTAAAGGATTTGCTATAGCCTATTAGGACTACTCCACCTAGGAGATTTAACTAAAATCACATGTTAAGATGTTTCAGCATAGATCTTGTGATTGGCTCTGGTTGCTTGAGTAAATATCAAATCCATGCAGTGTCCTTCTTGATCCTCTTTGATCTAATATAACAATTGTTGTATCCTTTTGTTCTTTATTCTTCTCCAACTAATTCTACAATTTACTCTCACTGTTAAGTCACTTTGAATGCTTTGTGAAAAAAATTGATCATTCACCCCTTCACTATGCTCTCAATTCTCTCTTAAAACTTAGGGCTTCATCTTCCATATAAAGACTTTGGTGGCTTAGGGTTAGGTATGAATCTATAGTTGAGATTCATTCTTTTTGTCGCTTAATCTTTCCTATTTTCTAATTGGCCGCATGCAAATACATAGGGATTCTGCAAATAGATTCATCCTTATCTTTAAAGAATCAAAATCTAACCTTAAGTCGGCTTGAAAATAGTTTATATAGTTGTTTGTGCAAGTCACAAACAAATATGTCCAATCTGTATTACTCGACACTTGAAGTTACTGATGCTCGACACATACTGTAATTTTGTTTCTGACTCGACACTTGAACTACTCGACATCTACTATTCACTCGGCACTTGAATCACTCGACATGTTCTATCTGCTCGGCACTTGAGTGACTTGGCACATGAGTGACTTGACATTCATTGCAACTCAGTATGGTCTTGTATTTACATATTATACTCGGCATGCATTACTAGTTCATCATAAACTAAGTAAATGTCTTAAGTGTGTTGACACTCAATTGTCAAAACCAATATGAGATCAACAATCTCCCCCTTTGACACGAGTGTCAAAAAAAATTGAATATATACAATCAATCTATTCTTGTCGAGTATAACATAACCATGACTCAGCTTATGTACAGAACTTCAAAATTTTCAAAATTTTGCAAATAATCTATATACCTAAAAAATGTATAAACTCCCTTTGAGTTAATGTGTCTATTATGTATAAAAAATATATTATCCATTCTGAGTAGATTTGTCTCTACTAACTAATACTCTTTGACTTCAATGTGCTTATACTTTTTCATCTCTACCTTTAGCTAATATTTGCTTTGCTCTATGTCTGTTTTTACATTGTATTCCTCAAAATGTATATCACTAGGGTTAAAATCTGATTAGCTCCCCCTTTGTTCATGCTTCTTCTTTTGCTCTATTCATCTCTATATTTGATTCAATTGTATATCTCTTGTATCTCTCCCCCTTTCATTATTCTCCCCCTTTCTCCTTGCATATTTATTCCTGTGATTTATTTCCCTTGCTTCTTTATCTCCCCCTAGCTTATTTGTCTCCCCCTTTTTGACACTTATGTCAAAGGGTCTATACACTTATAGTGTATTTGTCCAAAAAGGATTTATGTACTTCCATGATTATCTTTAGGGCTTCATCCCAATTGTCACATGCAACATCTAATGACTTCACTTGGATGGTGAGCTTGGTTGCAAGGTTTACTAGGCCATTTGATGTAGAAAGATGGGGTTCTTTCTTTAACAAATTTTCTACATATCCTAGCTCTTTATGGAGTATTTCCATATGTGGGATGAGGGAGGCTTGAATGTTTGTCAACTTGGCTCTTATATTAGCCTCTTCTACTATTAACATAGCTACTTGACTCTGTGATTGAAGCAATACATGAAAATGCTTTTCACTATAAGCTAGCTTTTGAGGTAGTTACATACCTGATATATTGAGATTTCTCTCTAGATTTAGAATTCTATGTCTTGTGTCTTGAGTGAAGAGTGTCGGGTCACACAGTTTAATGTACAATGAGAAAATATTCTCAAGTACCTTCTTCACATCCTCAACCTTTGTAGTTAGTGCAACTTGAGTAAGTATTATCTCACCAGATATTTTCTCATTCACTTTACTTTGGAATTTCTTCTCTGACCACTCAAGAAGTTTTGCACTTGTGTCAATATCTTCATTATTGACCTTTTCAAAAATTTCTAATAAATGTTCCAATAGAGGCTTTTTTCCTTCAAGTGTAGGCAAATTGAATGTATCTAAGAAGATTTTCTTGATGTCTTGTAATGCTTGCTTTTGCTTAAATTCCTTTCTAAGAACTTCTTGGTGCTTCTTCTTTTCCAAAGCTTGTTGTAATATTCCTATTTCCTCTATAGTCATATTGTCATAATCATACTTAGGAATAATGATCTCTTCACCTAAAGTTATGTCACCATAGTGAGTTACCTTGTCAACTTTTGTAGAATTTGAGCTTGGTGCTGAAATTTGTAGTGGTACAGCCTCCCTGCTCAGCTTCTGAAGGATTTTTTGTAGGAGTGCTTGATGTTGGTAATGTTACCAATGCTTGGATAGCTTCTTCTTGCTCCTTTTGCTTTGGTGCATCCTTGCTCTCTTCAGATCTGCTTTGGTCAATTACAATGATTGGACTTGTACCTTGTGTCTGTACTATAGGTACAAATGTGTCTATTTGTCCTATTTTCTCTATTGTTGTCCAATTTTCCTCTTCTTTGGCTATTTTCCCCTACTCAATTATGTCTTCTTTGACACTTGTGTCAACCTTGATAGATGTATCTACTGATGTTTGAATTAAAAGTTGAGCACTAGTAGATGAAGGGATGGAAGAAGGTGGTTCTTGTGTATTCATCTTATCCCTTGTTATGTCAGCTTCTACCTTCCGAAGTTCATCTACACCGAGCAATTCTGGATTTTCACATAGTCTTGCTTGTAGTGTAGATTGGTCAAAAATCTTCTATAGTTAAAGGATTGATGTTCTGAGCTAAACTATCAGGAACATCCTTAACAATTATGGTTTCTATAGGTATACTAGTGTCATGAGGAGGGCTCATACTTTGCATTTGTGTGTCTTGCACACTCTATTCTTCCTACTATTCTTCAACTGTAGCCATGCCATCAGTTTTCTTTTGTATCTCCTCCATAGTATTATCCATTTCTTTATCTTCCTCTTTGTCATCATCTTCATCTCCATTGTTTTTTCCCTCAAAGGGATCTTCTTCTCCATGTTTGATAGTTGTTAGCCCATAAATCAATTTCCACATTTGAGTGAATTTCTTTACAACATGTTCAATGTTATTCTAAAGAATGTTGAATGCCCTATATTTTGGTGCAAACCTTCCACCATATTTCTTGTTGGCCTTGGTAATATGCCTTTTTGTCAATTCTAGCATTACCTGGGCTAATGTGGATTCTCTAATTTGCTTCTTCAGGTTTAAACAATAATGCCATTTATTTTCAACAATAGTATATAATTCCTTTCGCAGAGTGTATCTAATTCAAGTGGGTGTTCTTGAATTTAGAAATCATTTCATATATTGATTCTTCAATCAAATTTTTCTCTTCTCTACCAAGTTTTTCAAAATTAATACTTTTCAAACCAGTCAAATCTGCATTATTTCTAACATTTTCACAGATATTTTCAAGATCAAATTTTGGTGGATAACTTACCACTCTAAATTGACTTATATCCTCTGATTCTATTCTCTCATCATTAGTTTCTAGTTGTGCAATGCATTTCCTTCTTTGTTTCTTTTGTACTGGGCCTTTTTGTTCTGTAGCCTTTGTTTTCTCTTTGGCTTTCTCCTTGGCCTTTTGTGTGGTGGCTCGTGTGCTTGCCCTGGTTGTTGGTGCTATTGGCTTTGCTGGGCTTGGCTTAGCAATCTTCTTTGCCTTTGTTTTTGCCATAGGCTATGCCTTGGCCTTTCTCTTCTTTGGTTCTACTTGTACTGGTGCTTCCTTGGTTTCTTCTTCCTTGGCACCTTCTACCTCATCTTCATCCTTATCTTCTCCCAATCCTTAGGTTAATGCAAGAGGTTCTTGAGCTTTTTCTAATTCTTCCTCTTCATCCTCTTCATCCTCTTCTTCTTCTTCTTCACCTAGACCTTCACCAAATTTGGCCTTTAATTTCTTCACCAATTTGTCTTTCTTCTTTAGTGTGGAGGTTTTCTTCAACTCCATTTCTACTTTTGACTTCATCAAATCATAATTTCCAAATATTATGGCTATTTTATCAACTTCATCAGTAAGAAGTGCAGTGATGGCAGCTAAAGCTTCATCAACATTGATCTCATAGCCTAATGGTCTTAACCATCTTACCCTTGGTGTAGTAGCCTGTATATAAGTGTAATCAATATCCACAAGAAAGCATATATCATTGTAGTATTGTTCAATCAAAGAAATTGGTATTCTCATCCTTTATTTCATAGACTTCTTGAAGTCTTCAAAATAGATGGTCATGACATTTTCAAAGTTATCTCCCATTTGCTCAATGTATTCATTGATTTGTATAGCCACTGATATGTTTGTCTTCCAACCAACTATACCAAAGGATGGAAATGTGTTCTAAACATAGAAAAATATGCAAACAAGTATTGATCCAAACTTACATTGTGCACTCTTGGTTTTTCTGACTACTCCAAGATTTTCCATCAATTGTTGTAATTGAAGCTCGACAAGATCATAAGTATGACCCTTCTTTACAATTTTATAGCCCACATCAATTGCAATGCAGGGTACACTATTTAACTTGCTTGATTGATAAAACTTATGAGAAATTACCCTTATGGTAAAGTCCAATAGAGGATGTGTTATGATATCAATTGTCATTCCATGTTTGTTCCATTTGGCTTCTGTATTTCTCTTTATAACCTCCTTTAAATCACTTCGCAAAGTCTTTGCCAATCTAGGGATGGGTATCCAATTACCCTATGAAATATTCTCTTTGAAATTTGATAGGACCATCTTCCAACCATAAGCATCCATCATGTATTCTACTCAACACTATCTTGATCCATTCTGTTTTGAACACAGTGGGAAAGTCTAGGGCAAGGGTCAAACCCTTCCTTTCAACAATCTTAAATTCTTCTTTTAGAATGTCATTTTCACACAACTTTTCATAGGCTTACCTTATTTCCATGTCTCCTATTCCTCCTATCTTGCACTTGTAGCATTTTTTGACATCTTGGACCATTATGACTTTCAAGGGAATGATGGAAAGTGCATCTGATAGATCTTGTTTATAAGAAACATCTGAAATTGCTTTGAAAATTGGTTGCTTTACCTCATTACTTACTAATTGAACATCTAAAACCTATTTCTCTTTTACATTCTTTGAATTGGAAGCCATTTTATGAAACTAGGGTTTACACAAATTTCAAACTACGTAGCTCGGCTTATGAATAATTACCTTTGAGATTCAAAAAATGTGAGTGAGATCATCATTGTGATCTTTCTAGTCACTCCAAAAAAACTTCTAAATCACCTTCTGCACCTGTGGCCCTTTCTCAAATTCAAAATGATTAGAAATGAATGAAAAATGACCATATACCCTTCAAAAACTTTGTAATTATGCTTAGTGCTTGTACAACTGTAAACTTGGCATCAACATGATTTTAGATTCACTGGGCATCTATAGGTATTATCATCAGTCAACAACTACTACTAACTTAGTATCGACTAGCTAACCTGATAGCTCAACACTAACTAGTATTCCACTTGACATCCATTGAAAAATTTTCATGCTTGGAAACGACATGAAAACAAAAAAATTTAACTTTGAATTTTCACAACACCTTGCATCTTTATTCATGCTAATCCATTCTTTTCAGTGCTATTTTCTTTTGGAACTGATGTATGATATAATACTTTGAATATTAGTCCCACATACCTCTTGTTGCTTAGTTTGATGAAGTGTGACCACTTGACCCATTGGGTGGAGTGATCCCTTCTCCATTTGACATATTGCAACCATCTTTCTTCTTCCATGTCTTATTCATCTCATTCTTGATGTGTTCACCATATGCCTTGTCTTTGCCTTTATCAAATTCACAACTTGGTGCATTGGACCTAGTTGGACAATGTTTATTGATGTGACTAGTCTTTAAATAGCTAAAACATGTAGTTTGACTCAACCACCTCTTGTAATTACCACTAAGGTGAGTCCTAATGTAGTTTTTAGGTACATGTCTATATTCCTAGCAATAGTGACAGCTATATCTTGTATTCTAATCCTAGTTGTAAAAATTTCCATAGCTTCTTACCTTTGTTGGCTTACTTGATGACCATGTGGACTTGGATTTACATTTAAAGGCTCTATGTCCATACTTCTAATAGTTGTAGCAATATCTTTCAAATTTTAGTGCATGCATTGTTTTAGTTCTGCATTCATGTGCTTGATGACCTTATTTATTGCACTTATGATAGTGGACCATGTTCTTAGGCTTAACATTCTAATTTTTATTCTTGCACCTACATACATTAGTGGTATGCCCTTTCTTTCCACAATTATGACAAGTAGGTTTGGAATTCTTACCTTTGTTGTTACTTTCCTCAGCAACTTTGGATGATTCTCCTTCTTCAGTGCTTGTATAGCCTAATCCTGATGTATCTCTATTGTATCTAGGGGATTTAAATAATTTCTCAAAGTATTTTATGGTTTCATTTGGCTTATTGAAACTTTTAGTAAATTCCTTTTCTCTTTTCTAGTCATTCTGTAGTTGTTTATTTTGCAACTTCAATTTAGTTATCTCAATGTCCTTAACATTCAATTCATGATGAGCATTCATCATTTGGCTTAAGGTATCCAATTGCATGTTTGAGATCCTAGATAGCTCTATTGACTGCTTTTCCAATCTGTTTGCCAACATTCTTTTGTCTTCTTCAATCATGGCCTTATCTTCTATAGCTTTCTTCTTTTGTTCAGTCACCTCACATAGCAATATAGCTTGTGATTCTTTCTCTAACTTGAGATTTTTGATTTCTCTAGCTTGTGCTCTATTCTTCTCCATTAGATCTACAATTATTGCATCAAATTCACTTGAGTTGCCATCTGCAAATAGCTTTGTGGTGTCAATCTCTTTATATTGTGTGTCATTTTCTACTATAGCAATCTCTTTCCTTCTCTTCAAGGAACTCTCTTCAAGGCATCTCTGGCTTCATTCAGTTGATGTAGTATAAGATGTATCTTGATCTCCTAGTTCTCAATGGTCTTTCCCAATTTGTAAACTTCCATTTCAAGATCTTTCCTCTAAGCTGCAAAACTTCTTCTTCTAAAAGCTTAGCTTAGATACCAATTGTTGGAATTATAGGTGGGAAAGGTAAACTTCTTGTGGGGGGGGGGGGGGTTTGGATAAGAAGTTCAAACTTCAGCTATTAAAACTTTCACCATTCACCATTCATTAGATGCATGTAATATATGAACTGAAAATAACATGTAAAGCACATACATCTAAATCATGTAAGCATGCACGCACACACATGCGCGCGCGCACGCACACACACGTGCACATGCACGCACATACACACACACAAACACAAACATACACACATATAGAGAGATCTTTTTAAGGTGTTAAGTGACTTTCCTCAAGATCCTCCACAAAAATAATGTAGACTAGGAAAAATGGGCAGAGTTTGCAAGAAATCTTACAAAAACATATCATAGTAGACATTTTTAGAAAGAAACAAGCTATAACCCAGTTAAATGGCTCTAGTTAATAATTATCTAGGTTAATATATGCATATATTTAACTGGATTATGGCTCTATAAAGGAATGAGCCTCATGATTATGGCATTTACATAGAAGTAGAACTTGCTTCTTCAATTCCTTATACTCAACTCTTCACTGAAGATATTCTTCAAGTAAAGGGAATAACTTCTACAAATTCCTGAGAGCCAAGGGACCCTAAACCTATGCTACATTTTTTGGAGACATGGGAGAAGTTACTACTAGCTTCAGTACTTCATAACATTCTGGATTTCGGGTCTCACTCCAAAGATCAACATTTTTTACTGGCTGGCTCTTCAGAACAAAATCCTTACTCATGACAATCTCATGAAGCGAGGACATGTTATGCCCAGTAGATGTCCCTTGTGTAAGAATCAGGCTGAGATCGGAAATCACATTTTCATCTTATGTGACTATGCCAGGGAGGTGTGGAATGTCATCACACATGATAATGAAACCCTCTGGTGCAAACTGGATAATCTCATGGATTTTTTCCATCAGTGGAAAGGTCTTTGTAAGATTGCTGGTCGGCAGGATCAGTCGGACTGGATTTTACCCCATTTTTGCTAGGGAATTTGGAAGGAAAGGAATAATAGAATATTTAGAGACAGAGAGGAGCTGGCTATAATCCTTGGCAGGAAGGTCTCGATGAATATAAAGGAAAATCTCCAAGTGTTGAAGGAGGAAGAAGAAGAAGAAGGGGATAGAAAGATAGCTAAAGAAAAAGACAGGAACCTCAAAAGGCAGGATGCTAGCTGGCTTCTCCCCCCAGATGGTTGGTCAAAAGCCAACTTTGATGGGGCTTCTAAGGGTAACCCAGGCCCTTCAGGTTGCGGTGGAATCATAAGAAATAACTATGGGGAGGGAATAGCTGCCTTTGCTTCCCCGCTGGGAATCCAGACTATTCATCTGGCTGAAGCAAGAGCTGCGAGTAAGGTGGTCAAGTTGGCTTTTGAAGCCGAGATTACTAAACTCTGGCTTGAGGGGGACTCCAAAAACATTATTAATACCATTAATGGTATTTCCCCTCCCTTGTGGATGATTGCGAACATAATTGCTGAGACTTGCGCCACTCTCACAAAGTTCGATAAGGTCCACGTCACTCATGTTTACAGAGAGGCAAACCCAGTCGCTGATTGGTTTGCTAATAAAGGGGTTAACGCCACCAATAATTTGACCTGGCATGCCGGAAAAGATTTTCCGGCGGAGGCAAAGTTGCTTATCGACCAAGATAAAATATTGGGAAGGACGACTCAATTCCAATGCAATTATGGATAATAAAGATTGCTTAATTAATGGTAAGTGCCATTATTGGCATCGTGATTTTCACCAGAAAAAGGGGTTTCCTCTGACATTTCGACACGTTCGAAAGGATGATACCATTATTTTCAGAAAGGGGTATATTCACGGGTATCATAAAAGAAACATCACCATTTTTTCGAATGCAAATAACTTGCACAGTTCAGAGTTCATGAGAATTGTGGAAGTTGATCAGGTAAACATGACGGGTGAGAGGAGCAGAAAGGAGCCGGTGGGGGAAGTTCAGAAGTGGAAGAACAAGGCCAAAGTTTGGAGAGAGCTGGAAAAGGGTGGGGTTACTAATTTCTTCGAGAAACTTCATGGCTCGGATCCTGAGATCACTAATAGCATGGTGAATTCATGGAATAATGGTAAGGTTAAGGTGAACGGGGTCTACTTTCAAATTACTGAGGATGTGGTTGCTGAAGTCACGGGGATTCAGATGGAGGGGCATAAATTCTTCAGAGACAAGAAGATGTCTTCTAATGCAATCAAGGATTTTGTGAAAAACACTGAAGAGCTGAACAAGCTGGGCAAGAAAGAGACATTTTTTTGTAACGGATACTATAAAGAAGCTCTGGAGGTATGTTCTCTACGCTGTCATTGATTATATAACCCTAGACCCCAGGTTTGATAGGGTTAGGACTCACCATTTTGTGATTCTGAATCATTTTCGCCATGGTAGTAAGATCTCCTTCGCGTATTATCTTTTTAACTCGATGAACAAGGCCATTTCTAGTTTTAAAAAGAAAGCTACCGTCAACTCGGCACTGCATGAGGGTCTTCTGCTTCTGATTCATGAGTATTTCCACGCTCAAACCATTAGCAAAAACCCTATCCAGGGGGCGGATGTTGACAAGAGCAGCTCAAGTTTTTCCTCAGATTCCGACGATGTCGAGAGCATCAGCTCTGATGAGGTTTTTGAGCATTCAGGTAAGAAGACTAAAAGCCATAAGAAGGATTACCCCTCTATCAAATTACCCAGCAGAAAGAGCCCTAGAGGTCATACCCCAGCTAAAACTGGCTCTGCTGAGGTGGAGGAGGAAATGGATACTGATGATTCTGACAAGGTTTCGAAGGAGGAGCTGGATGAGGAGAAACTGAGAAAAAGACAGAAGAGGGAGGGAGAGAGCATGGAGCGCTCCAGTAGTCAGGGAAAGGATTCTCTGACCATTCCCCTCTCCCCTATACATCCTCAGCCTCCTTTGGAGGAAAATGACAACTCTGGACAGATTGAGGGGGAAGTGCAAGTTAATAACAGAAGGAAGGCTTGGAAGAACTTCAATGTGAGAACGACCACTATGGGAATCTACAGAGAGGTGATGAACCCCCAACTCCTGGTGGACAACCTCAAGAAGCCCAGACTCAATGAGCTAATTAACCTGGCTATAGTGGCTATTTCTGATAATGCAAGAGAAACGAGCATGAATCTGTTGAACAATGCCCGCAATAGCATGATCGACAACTTCAGATCAATTAAATGGCTTTTCCATGAGCTTGAGGATGTCAGAGATAGGGTTTCCCAAATGGAAAAAATTAAGAGCAAGACAGGTGCAGAAAGCCAAGGCGACCGGAACAGCTGGGAGACTCTGATGGAGAGGAGAGTAAAAAATATTGAGAACTACAATCACAACCTGGCAAGTCAAATGATCTCCCTCCTCGCTTCGATCAACGACAACATCCTCTCTCTCTTGGAAAATCTCAAAGACAGGAACCAGATGGAGGAAGATGATAAACAGAACAGAGACAAAGATAGGCTGGATGTGGATAAAGCCAAGGACAACACTATGGAGCAGGATTTGACGAACACCAAGGATCATAAGGCAGAAGAGCAACAAGAGTGCGCCGAAGCTACCCAGACCATGCTCGAGATGGAGAAGTAGTCTGCTAGGTTGGGTCTCTGTCCTTTGGTTTTTGTTTCTCCTAGCTTTGGCTTTTTGTCTGGTCTCTATTTTTCTGGTTAGTTCTCTGGCCTTTTTAGTGGGCAGTTGTTTCGGGCTGGGCCTTTGGGCTTATTTTCAGCCGTAAGGCTTATGTTTTGGCTGGGCATTTTTTCGCTTATTTTCAGCCTTTCTTGTTGTTAAACTTATGGGTTTCAGGACCCCTTAAAACCTGTTTACCTTATCAAAAACATTCTGGATCATATAGTGATGCCTAAATTAATAACAAAAATAGATACTTGGGATCCTTGTAGGGAGAGCGTGCCAATACATGCATGGTTACATTTCTTGGCTTCTATTTTTGGGCCAATGTATGGATCCTTTATATCTAGCCATTCATTATAAGTTGGGAAATGTGCTTCATGCATGGCATTCAAGTGATGCATCTAAATATGCAATTATATCACCTTGGAAAATTGTATTTGATCTTGCTAGCTGGGAACAACTGATTATTCATTTTATTGTACCTATCTAATGATAGTTCTACAAGAATTTGTAATCAACCCAACTAATCAGCAAGTAGACCAATTTAACTAGGCTATGGCTTGGGTATATGTTATTCCCATTTATCATATGGTTTCAATGTTGGAGGCAATTTTTTTTCCAAAGTGGTAGAAAATTCTGTAAAACAACAAGTGCTTGCACAATCTAGAGATAGGTGGGTGATTGCATCATTGGAGAAGCTAGTTGAGATGCACCATAATTGAACTAGAGGAAATCAATGATAAACCAAACATATAATGAAGAGAAAACTTGAAAACTTGAATGCTGAAATGTTGAAATGAAAGCTTGAAATAATAAAGTTTAATCATGTGCCATTAGTGGACAGATATAATCCTTTCATTGAATACTCTTCATTCATAGAGTGCATGAAAAAAAAACCTCTCATCAGTTTTAGTGCATTTATATCCACTTGCTGGTTAGTTGAAGAATGGAGAATCTCATGACAGAACACAAGCAATATTTCTTTGTAGGATGCAAACTGTGGGTGATGACAAGTAATAATTAAGGTGATTGCTAGAGGTAGTCCACATAAACAATACCTAAAGATCTATTTTTAAGTCTACAGATGATTTCTAGTAGCAATCCAACATATGTCAAAGTCAGATCCATAATGAGACCAAAAAAACAAAATCTACAAGATAATTTACAACATACACATCAAATCATAAAAAAAAAATCTTTGTCTACTTCACCATACCAAAAGATTTATAATTTACATATGAACCATTTCAACTTGTATGAAACTCATCTCCATTATTAGATCATCAAGAACTTCTAATCCTTTCATAACCGGCACATATATGTACCAATTAAAGTTGCAATTAAGAAACTCATCTCCATAAGTAAATCATAAACATGAAATCCCTTACAACCCACACTACCAAAAGCTCCATTGAATCTAAAAATGAATACAATGTACCCACCAATTCAAAATCAGTTCCATAGTTAGACAATAAAGATATTTCCATTTATAACCCACAACACCAAATGATAATCCTTTTGAGTCCATAGACAACTTATAGAAACCCTAATTGAGTTAAATGTGGAATGTGTTTTAGTGTAAGCATACTCCCATTTTATAAATATATAATTGTATCCATAGGTTTCATCACCTAATACAAATTATGATGGATTCTTATGATAAAATTAATAAAGAAATGAATGATAACAAGCAAAATGTATATGAAAAATTAATAATGGAAGTCACCTTTAGGAACTTGTGTATGCTCTTGGCAAACATGTCATCAAAAATGTTCATGAACTTTTTTGCTTCTACATGTTTTTGCATGGAGTCTTTACACACATAGTGCTAAAAAATGTCTACTTAAGAATGTTTTATTATTTGGATTTTAGAATATGTATGTAGTTGGATCAATTTTTCTATTGTGTCAAGATCTCTCTATGTATATACACATATATATACATATGCGTGCACACACACACATACATATACATAAATAATAGCAATGTATGTATTGTATCTACATTTACTTTGCTATTGCTTATAAGAGTGTTTCAAGGTTGGGAACCACTTCAACATCCTTTGCATGGTTTAAAGGTAATGTCATTGTGGTAGAGGCTTCTGCAAGGGAATGAGCCTCGTGAGTTAATATATAATGTCTTAAAATAGTTAAGTGCTACCTAACTATGTCCAAGGCATCTGCACACTAGAGGCATAGTCAACCTACTAGGCTACCTACATATCTATATCCACAGAATCAAGACCCTTGAACTACTCACTCTAACAAATATGTAGTTTTGGTTTCTATTTGTTTTGATGTAGCTATATTCCTATAACCATTGGTGAGCTTTACTCACCTAATATAGCTCTTCGTTGTTAGACACCCACTCGGGTGAATCAGGTAGTTTTCTATAATTATAATACTGTAATACCCTATTGCAACCTTTTTGTTGTAGTTTACAGTTAATGTAAGGTTAACCTATATATGTCCTAACTCACTCCTTATATAGCTATGTTTAAAAGTTGGTTTGGAAGCACGTATCCCTTTTATCAAATGTAAGGTTGATTACTTGAACATCTATATGTGTATAATCATTGTAAGTTACCAGGAATATGACAAGATCAATCTTTAAAGTACCTAGAATGTCCTCATCATCTCCTACTACTCTCAAGAGAAGTCCATCTTCATTGCTCACAAGAAATTCATCACATGGGTACATCCAAGAATGTCCTTATTGCCTCTTGCATAAAATGAATCCAATATTAGAAAATTCCCCCTAAGAAATAATAGTTCAAGTGAAATAAACACATGAAAAATTAGAGAGAAAAAGAGGAATCTACTTACCAATAGGTGTTGTCATTGCATCTATGGCCATGCTACCTGTTGAGTGAGTTTTATTATTTTTCTATAATGCTAAGATCTCTCTGTTTATATACACACATACATACATATACACATGTATTCATATACATATACATATACATATACATATGTATATACATACATACATACATACATATACAAAGATCAAAAGGGCACGACAACAAGATGTAGAGA
This sequence comes from Cupressus sempervirens, assembly GCA_028749045.1. Lineage (NCBI taxonomy): Eukaryota > Viridiplantae > Streptophyta > Pinopsida > Cupressales > Cupressaceae > Cupressus > Cupressus sempervirens. The sequence continues at coordinate 356,477,937 of CM053791.1, read as the reverse complement.
TCACAAGGGCATGGAAATGAAATGCAATGATCACAAGGGCACGACAACGAAATCCTATATCTCCACTGATCTCCACAATCCACAAGATCTCTCTCTATATAGACACACACATTTGTATGTATATATACATACATATATATATATATACATATACATATACATATGTATATATGTGTATACATACATACATACACATATGCATACATACATACATATATAGACATATATACACATACATACATACATACATACATACATCTGCATATGCAATTTTATCACCTTGGAAAATTGTATCTGATCCTGCTAGCTAAGAACAATTGATTCTTCATTTTATTGTACCTAATTTGATGATAGTTCTATAGGAATTTGCAATCAACCTAGCTAGTCAACAACTAGACCAATTTAACTAGGTTATGACTTGTTTCTTTCTAAAAAATCTGCTATGATATGTTTTTCTAAAATTTCTTGCTAACTCTACCCATTTTTCCTAGTCTACATTATTTTTGTGTAGGATCTTGAGCTAAGTCACTTAGCATGGGCTGAGTGAGTTTTATTGTTTAATTATTTGGATTCTAGAATACATATGTAGCTAGATCAATTTTTTGGTTGTGGCTAACATGTAATAGCAACATAGAAAAGATATCTCTCTCTCTATATATAAAGACTACAAGTTGTGAAATTTTTCATGTATTGCATTTGCATTTGCTTTGCCATTGTTTATAAGAGTGTTTTAAGGTTGGGAATGTACTTCATGCATGGCATTCAAGTGATGCATTTGCATATGAAATTTTATCACCTTTGAAAACTATATTTGATCCTACTAGGTGGGAACAATTGATTGTTCATTTTATCATATCTAAGCTGATAATAGTTCTACAGGAATTTGTAATCAACCCAACTAATAAGCAACTAGACCAATTTAACTGGGTTATGGCTTGGGCATGTGCTATTCCCATTTATCATATGGTTGCAATGTTGTCTAGCGTGGAGTCTAATAAGTCCCTAAGTGGGAGATTATTAGTTTGTGGAGACTAATCAGTAAAGTACTATTCACCAATGGCACAAAATTTTGGGCTACTCTTTGCCATTGACCAATGGCACAAAATTTTGGGCTACTATTCACCAATTGGCTATTGCTTATATTCACCAATTTATGGCCAACATGTTTTAACCCTAAAGCAGCAAAAATACTTGTATAAAAGGGCTTAAGGATTGTTTCATAAGGTGTGATGCAAAAATTGGTCCTTGTAGTAGTATTGAGCTATAAGGGATTACAGATTGTAATAAGGTTGCAATCACTAGATCATAATAATATTGGACTTGTTGCTTGGTGAACATAGCCCAAGGTTTGGGTGAACCACATTAAATCTTGGTGTCTTGTGTTCTTTTCTATGTGATCTATTATTTTATGATATTGTTTATATTTTCATGTAATTGTTATTTCTATTTGAAGTTTAATCCTAACAAGTGGTATCAGAGCGAAGTTGTTTTTTAGTTATTCTCTATAGGAAAGTCTCATGGTTGAGTGGAAGTAATGGCAGATGAGGGCAAGCTAAGGGTTGACAAGTTTAATTGGTAGTACTTTTAGTTATGGAGGATGCAAATGGAAGACTATCTTTATCAGAAAGATTTATGGAAGCCTTTGGAAAGAAAAAACCAAGAATCAGGGATCTATGTCAAATGACAAATGAGATCTTTTAGATAGAAATGCAATTGGAAGCATTCAATTATGTCTGGCACCATCAGTGGCATTTAATATTATAAAAGTGAAGATGATAGAAGAGTTGATGAAAACCCTAGCAAAATTGTATGAAAAACCCTCCGCTTCAAATAAGGTATTTCTCATGAAGCATTTATTTAATATGAAAATGGTAGAAGGTGGATCTATTGCAGATCATTTAAATGAGTTTAATATTGTTACTAGTCAGTTATCTTCTGTGGCTATTAATTTGATGAAAAAATTGATTTTGTGTTCTTTGCCTAAAAGATGGAATGGCTTGGTAATGGTTGTGAGTAATTCTATTTTTGGATCTAACACCCTAAAATATGATGATGGGATCAGTGTTATTTTGAGTGAGCAAAATCTTAGGAGATCCTCAGGTGGATCTACATCAAGAAGTGGTTTGAATGCACAAAGTAGAGGCATAACGAATGAAAGAGGAAATAATTCCATAAATCATGGTAAATCAAGAGAAAAGTCTAAGGGGAGAAGGTTTCAATCGAGAGGACCAAACGACTACTGTACTATGGGAAACTAGGGCATAAAAAGAAAGATTGCTAGACTCAAAAGAAAAATGAAGGCGATAAACCAGATGGAGACAATGAGGCAAATGTGGTAAGTAATAAATCTAAAGGGGATGCTTTGCTTTTGTATTTAGAAAGTGTTGATGATTCATGGGTTTTAGATTCTAGTGCTTCATTTCATGCTACACCTCATAGAGGTTATTTTATTGATTATGTCCATGGGGATTTTGGGCTTGTTTATTTGGGAGATAATAAACTTTGTCAGATTGTTGGAAAGGGAAAAGTTAAGATTAAGTTGTAGAATGGGAATCATTGGCTACTACATGAGGTAAGACATGTTCCGAGGCCAAGTAGGAAATTAATTTCAGCAGTGCAACTCGGTGATGAAGGTTGTGTAGTTACTTTTAATGATAAAAATTGGAAGGTTTCAAAAGGTTCCCTTATAGTGGGAAAAGGTGTGAAAGTAGGCACCTTATATCTTTGTACAGGTCATATTGTTCCTTCTACTTTAATTGTTTCAAAGAAACATGAATGTTCAGGAACAATTGTTGTAGTTGAGCAGGGAGAACAAATAGTTGCTGTAGATTTTGATACAACACTGTGGCACAACAAACTTAGGCTCATCAGTTAGAAAGGTATGAAAGTACTTCATTCAAAGAAAGTTTTACCAAGTTGGAAATGTGTTAATATGGATTTCTATGAAAGTTGTGTGTATGGAAAACAAAAGAGAGTGAGTTTTGTGAAGACTGGGAAGGAAAATAAAAGGGAGAAATTAGAGCTTGTGCATACAGATGTATGGGGACAAGCTTAGGTATATTCCCTTTGTGGTTCTCATTATTATATCACATTTATTGATGATGCAACTAGAAAAGTATGGGTTTATTTCCAAAGATAGAAATTTGATGTATTTCAAACTTTTAAGAAATAGAAATGCTTGGTTGAAAATGAGACCAGTAAGAAATTAAAATGTCTTAGATTTGAAAATGGTGGTGAGTATTGTAGTCATGAATTTGAAGATTATTGCTCCATTAATGGTATTCATAGAAAAAAAATTGTTCCAAGGACTCCATAGGAAAATGAAGTGGCTGTATGCATGAGCAAAACTATAATGGAGCGTTCAAGGAGCATAAGGTTGCATGTAGGGTTGCCTTTAAACATGTGGGTGGAGGCTATCAATACTACTATACATTTGATTAATAGAGGTCCCTCTACTCCTTTGGGTTGTGGTATTCTAGAGGAAGCATGGATTGATAAGAAGGCGAGTTATTCTTTTCTCAAAACCTTCAGTTGTGAAGTATTTTCTCATATCAATTCTGAAAATAGAACCTAGCTAGAAGCCAAGTCAAACAAATGTGTATTTTTTGGGTATGGAATTAATGAATTTGATTATAGGCTTTAAGATTTTGAAAATCATAAAATTGTAAGAAGCAGGGATGTCATATTCAATGAGAAAGTGTTGTACAAAGATCTGTTACAACAACATGAGAAGAAAGAAGATGATTATGTAGTGCTGGATGATACTCCAAAAGATGATGTTCCAGCCATTCCTCATGATGTGCAACAATTACAACAACAAATACTGCACACACTAGTGAATGTTAAACTTTCAACAAGGCTAAGTAGACCTCCAGAAAGATTTTCACCCTCTTTGTATTCTATTTTACTAATAGATGCTAGTGAACCTGAATGTTATGATGAAGCTATGCAGGTGGATACTAAGATTCAATGGGAGTCTACAATGAAAGATGAAATGGACTCTTTCCTAAAAAATAAGACTTGGGATTTACACAAATTGCCTGTAGGTAAAAGGGCTTTACAAAATGAGTGGGTTTATATGTTGAAATAAGAGGATGGAGTTAAGAAAAGATTTAAAGCCAGGTTAGTTGTAAAAGGATTTGTATAGAAAAAAGGCATTGATTTTGATGAGATATTCTATCATGTTGTTAAAATGACTTCTATTCACACTGTTTTAAGTATTGTGGCTATTGAAGATTTGCATTTAGAGTAGCTTGAGTTAAAACAACCTTCCTTGATGGTGATTTGGATGAAAAGATATATATGGCTCAGCCACAAGGTTTTGAGATCAAAGGTAAAGAGAACTTAGTGTGCAGATTGAAAAAAAGTTTATATGTCTTGAAGCAAGCACCTCGGTAATGGTATCTAAAATTTGATAGTTTTATGCATAAGCATGGATATAGTAAGTGTCACTCAAATCATTGTGTTGACTTTAAGACGTTGGATGATGACAACTGCATTATTTATGTTTATATGTTGATGATATGCTTGTAGTTGGGTCTAACATGGATCATATTATGAGGCTGAAATGCCAATTAGCACATGCATTTTCTATGAAGGATTTGGGGGCAGCAAAACAAATCCTTGGTATGAAAATTTTTAGAGATAGGAAGAATAGGAGATTGATGCTATCTTAGGTTGATTATTTTGAGAAGGTGTTGCAACATTTCTCTATGGAGAATGCTGTAGCTATCAACACACATTTACCTGGTCATTTGAAGTTGACTAAGGAAATATGTCCCAAGACACAACAAGAAGAGGATAAGATGTCCAAGGTACCCTATGCTTCAGCTGTAGGAAGTTTGATATATGTTATGGTATGTACAAGGCTAGCTATTGCACATGTAGTGGGAGTCATTAGTAGGTAAATGAGTCATCCAGGAATTGAGCATTGGAATGCAATCAAATGGATTCTCAGATATTTGAGAGGAACATCCAGTAAGTGTTTACACTTTAGGGGCTCTACTATTGACTTTAGGGCTATATTGAATCAGATTTGGTAGGGGATATTGATACCTGATGGAGTACTACAACTTATGTATTTACTATTGCTGGGGCAATTGTGAGTTGGGGTTCTAGGTTATAGAAGGTTAATGCTTTATGCACTATAGAGGTAGAGCATGTTGTTGCTATAGAGGCAGCCAAGGAGATGATATGGCTTCAATTCTTCTTGGAAGAATTGGGACACCCCAAAGGGACAATTATTTGTTTACAAATAGCCAGAGTGCCATTTATCTTGCAAAGAATTTAGCTTTGCATTCAAAGATAAAACACATTTAGTTAAGGTACCATTTCATTCAATCATTTTTGGATGATGGATAGTTAACACTGGACAAGATACATATAGATGATAATCCAACAGATATGTTTACAAAGGTAGTGACAAGGGAGAAGCTAAATTCCTCTTTAGCTTTGGTTGGTCTTCTAGACTAAATAGAATAAAATAACAATAGAGTCTAGGGTGGTTTGATCTAGTGGGAGCCCCATGTGGTAGCAATATTGCTACAGGATCAGTCTCCAAGTGGAAGATTGTTGTCTAGTGTGGAGTCTGATCAGTTCCCAAGTGTGAGATTGTTAGTTTATGGTGACTGATCATCAAAGTACTATTCACCAATGGCACAAAATTTTGGGCTACTATTTGCCATTTGCTAATGGCACAAAATTTTAGGCTACTATTCACCAATTGGCTATTACTTATATTCACCAATTTATGACCGACATGTTTTAACCCTAAAGCAGAAAAATACTTGTATAAAAGGTCTTAGGGTTAGGGATTGTTTCATAAGGTGTGATGCAAAAATTGGTTCTTATGGTGGTATTGAGCTGTAAGGAATTACAGATTATAATCAGGTTATAATCACTGAATCATAATAATATTAGACTTGCTATTTAGTGGACGTAGCCCAGGGTTTGGGTGAACCACATTAAATCTTGGTGTCTTGTGTTCTTTTCTGCGTGATCTATTATTTTTTGATATTGTTTATATTGCATGTAATTTTTATTTCTGTCTGAGGTTTAATCCTAACATGCAATGTTGGAGGCAACAATTTTTTCAAAGTGGTAGTAGGTTTTGTATCATTGGTTTTGTTCAAGTTTTGATTTTAATGAAGTAACAAAGTGGTTTTTAGGGTGGAAAGGATTGTATAATGAAGAGGAAACTTGAAAAATTGAATGTTTAAATGAAAGCTATTGAGGATCAAACACCTATGCTAGAGTTACAACACAACGTGAAGTTGATTTTAGATACAAACAAACAAAAAGAAAACATGACATAAATCATTCCCCATTTGTTTTGATTGTGGAGAGCTATACACAAAAGGGGGTGGAGAGCACTAAATGAGTGTGGAGAGCTTTGAACATTATTGTCTACCATGCCCTTGGTTGAGATTAGTGGAGATCTATGATTTCATTTTTGTGCCCTTGTGTTCGATGCATTTCATTGTCATGCTCTTGTGATCTCTGTGCACTTTCTGTACAATTTCATTGTCATGTCATGCTCTTGTGATCTTTGTGCCCTTTCTAGTACAACACTTGGTGTCAAATTGTGATGGCAATTTGTGACAATGGTATAATTTGTGGTGTATTTGAGCCCAAATGTAGTAGTGCTCTATGATTTTCTTCAAGGGGAGAAGATGTACCTATGTAAATGTTCTTTTCTTTTCCTTGTACATATGCATCTCTTTATATTTCCCACAATGCATAATTAGAAAAGCTTCTATTTATGTATATGTATGTGTATATATACATACATTCACACATATGTGTATGTCTATGTATGTCTATATGTATATATAGAGAAGCTTCTCTTTATGTATATGTATGTGTATATATACATACACACACATATGTGGATGTCTATGTATGTATGCATGTATATACAAAGATCTCATTGTTTATATATATACATATGCATATAGACACACATATGCATGTATGTATGTATATATAAACATATATACAGATATCACAAGGGCATGACAACAAGATACATACATACATACATACATTTGCATATACAATTTTATCACCTTCAAAAAATGTATTTGATCTTTACTCAATCACCAAGAGATAATATAATCTATAAGTACAGATTTATGCATAGTTATTTTGGTATGAATAGTTTCAACTGAATTCATCTAAGGAGAGTGAGTCTACTCATGATGATAATGGATCCATGTATTGAGACTTTAGAGGAGAGATACTTACAAAAGATTAGATTTTTCTTATGGATAAGGGATGATTCATTTGTCATGCCAATATATCCTCCTCCATATTGAATTTCTATATCATCAAATTGCTAGATACAAATCATTGGACTTGCTCTTTTGAAATGGTATGGGCTACTTGGAATTGTCAAACTTGAACCATTGAACTATACATTTAGATTGATGAGCATACTTTGAATCACTTGTTTCATGTTTAGAACCTTTGGCCTTTGAAATGTGAACTTTAATTTTCATTTGTCGTCCATGGACTATTATGAACCAAAATACACCTAAATGTTTTTGGAGACATTTTAAAGCATCTACACAAATTGATATGAACCATTCAATCTAAATTATAGAGTCTTTGAATCTCAGTACTCTAATCCAAGCCAAGAGCCTTCTGAACATTGAAACCACTAAACTAGCTAGGACACTAAACTTATCAAACATATGAACCACCCTGAACCAATGGAACCATTTTAAAATAGGTTCAATGAGGTTCAAAAACCAAGAGGGACTAAGATATAAACCTCAAACAAGGGCTATGTGCTATGGTGGGGTAGGAGGAAGATGGTTATGTGAATGGTTGATATGGAAAGTTGCAAAAAATTAGGGTGTTAGTTGCAAGTAGTTCCATTATTTTCATAAGGGAATTATCTTTGAAAGAGGGATGATCAAAATTGGCATGTCCATCCTTATGATAGATGTCTTTATCTCAGAATAGAAACTTACCTCAAATGACAAACGACAAGCGACGAATTATTAAATGTATGGAGAATCAAAAGAACATTCACCTATAATATTTTTGAAGGACAAAAATATAATAAAAATATTATTTGGTGGAAAAATCCATGAGCTATGTGGATCCACATTTTTGCTATTCGACTAACTAGTAGTGGAAAATCTTCACGTTAAATATGAAGATCTTGAAATTAAAAAAGATATAATAATCAGAGATCTATATTTGTGTTTTAGTGATAACAAATTGTAGGACTAGAAAATGAGTTAATACCTAGCATACTATGAGAAATCACAAAACTTAATCAAAATACAGTATAAACCTTCTAGTCTACCATAAAAACCAACTAAAATAAAGAAAGCAACATATGTAAAAATCCCTCTTTTAGTTGTAGCTCCCATGTCCTTCTCCATTTGATGTAGCTCCAATTGCCTATAGTGCACACAATTGAAAGCAAAAGCCTATTGATGAGATGATGCTATTGAGAGTACTAGAAGAGTGATTTCAAGCCTAATAGATGCTAAAGATGAAGACTCTAAGAATATGGCTCTTAAGGATTCTAAAAGATTAAGGACCATAAATGGGAGCAATAAGGCTCAATTTATAGCCAACATGCAAGAGGAGAGAAATGAATGAGAGGATGAATACTTGTCAATGCAAATGCACAACTTGGTACAATATTCCTTAGGATATCCATGACACATATGACACAAGATGCCAAAAGTGAGATTCTATGACACATGAAAGTCAACATGCCTAAAAGTGGAAGAGAATCTATGACGTGCATATGAAACCTCAAAGCCACTTGTAGGATTCTATGATGCATGGAAGTCAACATGGATAAAAGTGGAGGAGAATCTATGATGTGTACATGACACCTCAAAGCCACTTATAGCTAAAAATCTATGACGATAGAGACTTATTATAGTCATGTGTAAGGAATACAATATATAGATTATGACATATTTTAGCCAAGTGCAAGGATAAAATCTATGACATAAGATGTCCACATGGTAAGATAATGTAGAATATTTGAATCAAAAATTCATATATCCACACAAATGAAAATTAGTAAAATGAAAATTAGAGGTGGAAAATAAAACTTAGGAAATTGAGAATTCCCATAGTTCAAGAATAATGAATCAATTAATTCAATATTTATTAATTGAGAATGTTAGTTAGGAAGAATAATTAGTAATGTAGGATAAAAATGATTCAAATGACATAGAGTTAGATTATGAGTTATCTAATCCTATATGACAAAATAGTAAATGATTGGCCAATTTGATTTGATAAATGATTATAATATCCTTTGATGAAATGTGATGATTATGTAGATCTACTAGGACGATGATGGGTAGATCAAAGCCATGATCAAATTGGTTGATTGATTAGAATTGATAACATGCCAATGACATGGATTTAGGACATGTAACATTTAATGGACATTGTAAATGCTACAAGATCCAAATTGGTTGATAGGTTTGATTATAATAATATCGATAAACATTGTCAATGTTATTAAATTGATTGGATAATGCCACGATCTAACATTGAGAGACTCAACAATGTCAATGATTAGATGATAAGAATGACATTTTGACCTAGCACTGAGGGACATGATAGTAGTAAGGTTAGATTTGACAGGTTTGATAAGATTGCCAAGACATCGAGGGACACAAAATACCTAGGGTTGGACAGATGATGATTGATTTGAGATATTTGATGTATTTCAAGTTGATTAGGGTTGATTTGGGATAGTTTTGGGGTGATTAGGGATGATTATGGGTTGATTAGTGATGGTTTTGACTAGATTGGATGTGATTTCAATGATGTTGAAATGGTTTTGGGTTGATTTTGGAAAGTTTGGATGAAATTGGAACTAATTCCAAAATAATCTGCAATTGATTTGAAAGTGGATACGAATGATGGAGGACATTGCCAAAACATGCTTGAATGATAATCAAGTTTGGCCAAAAGATCAAAATTAGTGAAATGAGAAAATGGGATGAGTTAGTATGAAAAAGTGATTAAATAGTAGATGCAAAATATTTTTGAGCATTTATGTTTTTCTCCTCTTTGATATAATGTGATTTAGAGCTTTGTGTCAAAGAATACTAATGAAAAATCCCTAAAAGCATGCCCTAGTAGGGATGGTATATATGTGTTCCCCCTCAAGGAATTGAATGAAATATGGATATGATAGGTGGATTTTTTGAGAATGAGAAGATAAAGCCACATCAACTGATGAATCACAAATTAGAGCTCAAATGCAAAAGTTATGGGATCCAGAGTGCAAAATGAGGGTCAATCGGGGGCTTGGGAGTAGTTTCATGGGTTCCCACTCAAGAAAGTGACCAAATAATGAAAATGATAGGTCAATTTTTTTTAAAAAGATAAGAATCCAATGTAATTGATGTATCACAAATTGGAGTTCAAACACAAAAGTTATGGGGTCTGGAGTGCAAAATAGGGGTCAATCAGGGCTCTAGGAGTAGTTCTGAGCATCCAATTGCCCCAAGTGCACCCAAAATGAATGAAAGTTCATAGAGGGTTCACTTAGTCATGCCAAGTGTGCTCTAAGATGACCAAGTGCACTCTATGTGCACTTGAGAAGCCCAAATACACTCTGATAGTGCAGACTACACCCCAAAATGCTTAGGGGGCCAAAATCAGTCTGACTGGACTCAGAATGGCCTAGAACTTTTTGTGCATCCCCAAAACCATGGAAAAAGGTCAAAACATGGGTTAAATAGTAAAAAATGGTAAAATGTGGTCAAAATTGGTCAAACACATATCAAGGCTAGACTTGGTTGAAAGCCAGTAATGGTTGACAGATAGTGTATGATGATGCTGGAATGCAAGAATGCAAGATGAAGATGATTTTTGTGGATTAGAGTATGAGACCATGGTGGTGGATGAGATGGAACATAGAAGACGAAGGAGACAAGATGAGGACTAGTTAGAATGAGATGAGGACTTTTACTTTCATAAAGTGCACTATATGTCAATGGAGCTTTATTTTGATATGGTAGATAGAATGCAACACCTCATGGACATAGAGGACCATAGCGTAAATGAAAACCTTTTGCATAAACAAGAATGATGTAGACAAAAACTGGCCTTATCCTTCTTGAGGCATATATACATGCCCTAGACTCTCAAAGGTACATTTTAACATACATAAAACAAAAGATTACCATGAACCATCCTGTCCACTCTAATAGATTAGTTTATATTATCAAGTGGCATAGGAACATAATTGAAGAAAAACAAAGCAAAAATAAATCACTCACTAAAAAACATAAGCCAACAACTATTCTTATCTATTATTACTTTCTTTTTAGTGTTTTTAGGTCTTCAAATAGTGTTTGACATATTGATGTGATAGGTCTATTAGTTGGTTTGGTTAGTAGTGACAAGTTGGATTGATTGTTGGTTCACATTGCTCAGTGTGATTGTCATTAAAGTGTAGCGCTTTGAGTTTTAGTCTGTGAAAGTGTGAGTGCTTAAGCAAAAGGTGTGATTATCCACAGTGACTATTTACAAGGTTTATTGCAAATTTTGGGTGGGTTTTGTGATTTTTAAGGTTTTTAAAGATATTTGGTGTTTTTGTGTCACTCATTTTCTTAGGACATTTTATGATTTTTAGGGTTTATTTCAAGACATTTAATGATGTTTAGTGTATTTTTTAGGACATTTTATGCTTTTTATCAATTTGTTTAGGACATTTTACAAATTTTTATGGATTTGTTCAAGAAACTTTATGATTTTTATGGATTTATTTAGGACATTTTATGATTTTTATGAATTTGTTAAGGACATTTTATGATTTTAAAGAATTTTTTCAGGATCGTAAAGGATTCACAAGTTACCTCCAATTTGATATGTGATAAGTCCAATGGATAAAATGTGCTTAGGGACATGCCCTTAGTTCAAGTTCAAACTTGCATATTATGTAGGTAATATTCCCCCAGATAAGACAGAAACTATGTATAAAGGCCAATGACAAAGTATGTCCAGATTGGTGACACTTGGGTAAGATAGCAATGGATATTAACTAGTTTGTGGGCCATGATCAAGGACTAGTGACATCTTGCAATATAAAAGATATGATCAAGGAATGACAACGGGGAAGAACTAGATAGAATCCTGATAGATGGAGGAGTAACGACTGATTACACATGGTGCCTGTTTGCTAGGTTTTCACCATGGTACTTGCCCAAAGCACCTGTTTGCCAGGTTTTCACTTTGGGACAAAAATTTTTTGTTGACTCAAATTTTTGTGCCAAGACACCTATTTACTAGGCTTTCATCAAGACAATCATTTTTTCATGAATTTTTCACTTTTTGTTTTAAGACTTTTTGCTATTTTTTTGATATATTTTAAGGACTTTTTCCTATTTTTTTGATATTTTTTAGGACTTTTAGATGGAATCAAGTATAGTACTTGCAAAGATCCATGTTGTTGGTGGACATAGGCAGTGGTTCAACCTCTAGATTTGCAAGTTGATATGCTCCAGACCCAAATGCTATAGTAACTACATAGGGTCCTTCCCAATTTGGTTCACATTTGCCTGGCTTCTATCTGTGTTGTTGAGTCTTGTAGTTCATCTTGAGTAGATCATTGACCTCAAAATGATGACCTTAGACCTTCTTTTTATAGCTCTATTTGAGTTGATTTTGGTAGGCTTGCATATGTGTCAAGGAAACTCACCTTCACTCATCAAGCATTTCAAGTTCATGGAGTCTAGATACTCTGTAGTTTTCATCATCAAAAAAATCTTGTAGGGATACTCTCAATGATGGAATTTCAACTTCAATGGGAAGTATTACCTCAATGCCATAGACAAGATAGTATGGCATTGCACCAATAAGAGCACACACACTTGTTCTATAGGCCCAAAAAGCTAGATTTATTTGTAAGTGCCAGTCTTGACTAGAATCATTAACAATCTTTTGGAGAATCTTGACAATGGTCTTATTAGATGCTTTTGCTTGACCACTTCCTTCTGGATGGTAAATACTAGAATATCCATGATAGATGTTGCATTTCTCATAGAGCTTATCAACATCTTTATTTTGAAATGAACTACCATGATTAGAAATAATAGCCAAGGGGACTCCATACTGACATATGATATCTTTCAGGATGAACCTTGAAATCTGCTTTTTGGTGGTGAAAATTAGGGGGATGAATTCAACCCACTTGGTAAATATTCTATTGCAGTGATGATGAACTTATGGTCATCAGAGGAAGGAGGATAAATAGCTCCAACAAGATCAAATGCCCACTATGTGAAGGGCCATGGAGATATGATTGGTTGCAGTTCTTGTGCTAGTGCATGGATCAGATTACTATGTATCTAGCACTTACAATATGTTTTGGAAAAATTATATACATTGTATTCCATGGTGGGCCAATAATATCCAACTCTTACTAGCTTCTTGGCTAGACTCAAACCATTGAAATGACCTCCATGTATATGTTCATGTACCCTGTGTAAGGTTGTTTTAGCTTCTTATGAATCAAGGAATCTGAGAAGGGTTTGGTCAAAGGATCTCTTATAAAGGGTATCACCTACGATGACATATCCAGTAGCTTGGTAGATAAAGGCTTGATATTTATTCTTGGATAAGATAGGGGGTAGGATTTGGGCATGTAGGTAATTATAAATGTCTTGATACCAGGGGGAATTAGGACCAACAAGATCACACATGAACTCAAATTGAGAGAGTTCAAATGTTGGAATCAAAAGCTGCTTGCCAAGGAACTCACAATACTCAACATTTTGAGGCATATCAATCATACAAGCAATAATAGTCATAGTGTCAGCCTGCTTGTTGTGTATTCTTGGGAGTTGATGAAAAGAGATAGTAACAAATTTAGATTTGAGAAAGTTTGCCATCTTCTTATAAGGCATTAATTTGTCATCTTTGGTTTCATAGTCATCATTGACTTGGTGGATGACTAATTGGGAATCACCAAAAACTTGCAAATGTTGTATGTTCCATTGGATAGCTAGTTTCAGTCTCGTGATCATTGCCTCATTCTGCTATGCTATTTGTAAAACTAAATGTTATTTGATATAACTTGGGGATTATGTCTCCTTGGGGAGTGATAAACATAATGTTGGCTCCTAAACCATTTCTTTTATGTGATTCATCAAAGTAAAGCTTCCATTCATTAGCTATATCCATGTTAAATGTGGCTTCATCTGGAAAGTCTATCAACATATGATGATCATCTATCATAGGTGCTTCTATTAGTTTATTTTCTATCACTTGCCCTTTGATTTACTTTCTATCTACATATTTGATGTCAAATTCACTAAGGATCATAACCCATTTGGGTAAGTTCCCTGTGAGAGAGCCCTTGCTTAGGAGATACTTTTATGGGTCAATCTTAGAGATAAGCATTATTTTTTGATGGAGCATGTAATGCCTCAGCTTTTTAGCTACAAAGATAACAACAAGGCAAGCTTGTTCAATGAGTGAATAGTTGAGTTAATATCCCACAAGTATTCTGATAATGTAGTAGATGGCTCACTCTCTCCCTTGTTCATTAGTTTGTGCTAAGTGAGCTCCTAATGTTGTTTTTATAGTAGATATATATAAAATGAATGGTTTTCCTAGAATAGGAGCCATTAGAACTAGTGGATGCAGAAGATAGTCTTTGAGCTATTGAAAAGACTCATCACACTAGTTGTTCTATTGAAAAGATATGCCATTGCATAATAAACATTGGAATGAGTGACATTTATTTGCTAGTTGTGCGATGAATTTGCAGATAGATTGTAATCTCCATTGTAGACTTCTTAAGGTTCTTAGATTTGTTGGAGGCATTTCAAGTATTGCTTTCACTTTGTTAGGATCCACCTCAATGCCTCATTGAGGAATGATATACCCTAGGAACTTTCCAAAAACAACTTTGAATACACACTTTTTTGTATTTAGATAGAGCATATAGCTTTCCATTTTGTTGAATATTTTTTATAGGATGCACAAATGATCCCTCCTTCTAGGAGATTTGAAAAGTAAGTCATTAACATAGTCTTCCATTAGGATGTGCATGAAATCATGGAAGATGGTAGTCATTTCTCTTTGATATGTTTCCCTAACATTTTAAAGGCCAATATGCATGACTTTCCAGTAGTATGTTCTCCAAGGGCATGTGAAAGCTGTTTTGTGCTGATCTTAAAGAACTATTCTTATCTGATTGTATCCAAAGAATCCATCCACCAATGATAACATCTCATATCCATATGTCATTTCTATTATGATGTCTATGTTTGGTAATGAGAAATTATATTTAGGACATGCCTTGTTGAGGTCACAAAAGTCTGTGCATATCCAGATGCCCCCAGGGTGTTTTCTTACTAGTACTAGATTGGATATTCACTTTGCATAGTCAATGGGACTTATGAAGCTTGCATTCAATAATTTCTTCAATTCTGGTTTAACAAGGAGATCAACTTGAGGATGCATTTTGCTCAACTTTTTCTTTACTGGTTTCACCCCTACTTGTAATGGCAAGTGATGGAGCACTAATTCAGGATCTAATCCAGACATGTCTGCATAAGACCTGGCAAAGTTGATCTACCTTTCCAAAAAAAATCTCACAAACTCATCTCTTTTCTTGTTGATCATGAGGTTGCAAAATGTATGATCTTAGGGTTGTTAGGTGTTCCTAGATCTATCTCTTCCATCATTTCCACAAGTAATGTTGATCATTCCTTCAATGGGGGTATGTCCAATCTTCCATCCTCACATGCCTCAAAGAGGTTTTCACCCTTGGATACATCCTTTATTTTTACTTTTTAATGGTCTAATGGTGCCTTTCAGTTTTTACCAAGAGACCCACTTTTGTCTTTTTTTTGCTATTTTTTCCAATTTTATGAGTAGAAGATGGAGTTGACTCCCTAAAGTATACCGTGATTTTTAGGTCAATGGAAAATCTTGACTTGTGATCTCCTCATGGTAAGTCTTCATGGAGCTCAAAAAATTCTATGATGGCATTGTCATTTTTGAACTGATCAAAGGTCAGTAGTTCTTGTTGGTCCATTAGTGAGTTTAGGGTAAACTAGGGAAATGCCATCATCTGAGTTGAATAAACTTTGGTCAAAGGCAAGGATATGGGTGTCACTATCATATGGGTCATAAGCACCATATTTAGAGGCAGGAGGGCTTGGGTCCCAATGTATTTCATTACAAGATTTTGGACAAATTGAGAGGCTAGTAGAAATACCAGTGATGTGTTTATCCTATATGGGTAGTTCATCAAGATAAAAGATGTGGTTGAGGCCAAAGGATCTATCAGGGTCATCAATGTTGGATGCAGTTTCTGTGGTTTCAAGTTGGGTATTCTTAGATGCCTTTTCATCGGTTGAAGCATTCACATTCTTAGATGATGATGACTCAATACTAAGGAGTCCCACTAAAAATAGCTTGAATCCAAGTCCTAGGCTACAAGCTTGTGTTGTTGTAGTAATAGGATGAGTAATACCTTGTTTTTGCCACTACATCTATCATATCCCTTTTTCTGCATGATGGAGAATCTAGGCCCATACTTATTTGAGCATATAGGAGTAGGTTCCTATTTTTATTTAGCCTTTTCAATCCATGTAGATGTGTTTTCATAAACATGTTCTTCATGCATGCCACCTCCACTAGTGAAAGTTATGGAAAGTTTCTTTTGAAATGTGAATTTAGGCCCGATCAACATTAGTTGTGGTTTACCATATGACTTGGGAGAAAGAGGGAGCTTTCTAATGTGAAAGGCCTATGACATGGAATACTCACCACAACCTTGGTCTTCAATTTTGAGCTTTCCTTTGAATGTGGTTGTGAATTTGGAATGATCAACATATTTGGAGGATAAGTGGGAGATAATTTCCACAACAAGTCAAATTGTGATATTGCTATCAAGATTTAACTATGTGATCTTGAGTCAAACTCATTGACCCATGTTTCATGAGTAGTGATTCAACATGAATCCATCTCTCATGAGAATAAATGGAACATTTAGCACTCGTTTGATCTAGGTGATGCTCACAAGGGTGAAGCATCGAGACTTCCCAGGAGTCCCAGTACTACTCTAGCCTAAGCACACTTAACTATGAAGTTTCCTCCATGGTTAAACCCAAAGCTTGCAAACCCATTTAGAAAACCTTCACCTAGTGTTGTGCCTTATGAACCATTCATTAGAAAGCCCCTTAATTTCATCAATTGATAAGTAGGAGATAATCTCAATAGCAAGTCAAATTGTGGTATTGCTATTAGGATTTAACTGTATGATTTTGAGTCAAACTCATCGACCCATGTTTCATGAGTAGTTATTCAACATGAATCCATATCTCATGAGAATAAATGAAATATTTAGCACTCATTAGATCTAGGTGATGCTCATAGGGGTGAAGCACTGGGACTTCTAGGGAGGTCACCCATCCCAGTACTACTCTAGCCTGAGCGCACTTAACTATGAAGTTTCCTCCATGGTTAAACCCAAAGCTTGCAACCCCATTTGAAAAACCTTCACCAACTATGTTGCCTTATGAACCATTCATTAGAAAGCCCCTTAAGCTCATCAATTGATAAGTAGAAGATAATTTCCATAGCAAGTCAAATTGTGATATTGATATCAGGATTTAACTATGTGATTTTGAGTCAAACTCATTGACCAATGTTTCATGAGTAGTGATTCAACATGAATACATCTCTCATGAGAATAAATGAAACATTTAGCACTCATTGGATCTAGGTGATGCTCACAAGGGTGAAGCACTTGGGACTTCCCAGGAGGTCACCCATCCCAGTTCTAGTCCAGCTTGAGTATGCTAAACTATGAAGTGTCCTCCATGGTTAAACCCAAATCTTGCAAATGGGGTTGCATCAAAATCAAAAAACATGAGTCAATGAGTTTGACTCAAAATCACATAGTTAAATCCTAATAGCAATATCACATATTTGATGGAGTCAAGTAGATTTGCTTCATGATATGGTTTGTTAGGACTTGGTATGCAGTACTCCCTCTAAGACTATCACATCATTGGAATGGGTCAAGATCACTAGGGATGGTAACCTCTATATTGTTATAGGCAAACTCTAAGCACTGGTGGTATGTGGAAGGCACCACTTTCATAGCATGGATCCAAGGGCATCCTAGTATCATGTTACAATTCATTTCAATATCTAGGACCTGGAATAATGTATTCATAGTAGCTAGACCAATTCTGATGGGTAATATGATGATGCCCTTGGAGAAGTGTTCACCATCATCATAGGCCTTTATTATGATTTTATGAGAGGGATCCACATCTTTCTTAGAGTACCCCAAACCCTTGACCACTTTAAGGGTACAAATGTTGAGTCCCACTTCTCCATCTATCAATACATGTCTAACCTTGGCATTATGGATAAAGAGTTTGAGATGAAGGGAGTCATTATGGTTTGGTCTATCTTTAGGAATATCTTGGGGTGAGAAGGTGATATGCTATGATGCAGATAGGTTCCCAACCAAGGCTTAGAAATAGGAAACATCAATGTTATCTAGTACTATGGACTCTTTTAAAGCTTGGTCAAGGATCTTTTGATGCTGGGGGGATGCACAAAAAAAATCTAGGATGGATATTTGTGTAGGGTTTTTCCAAGTTGGTCTACAAGATTGCAATTTGAAGAAGTAGGATCAGTAGGTCTACCAGGGGCCATAGTTTTAGCAAAGGTGTTAGGTCTAACTAGGGCCATAGGTCTAGCTGGGTCTCTAGGTAAGGTAATCTGAGTGTGGCTAGTGGTGAAAATACAATGAGGGTATTCAAAATTTAAGATGAATGTGGATATGTGGCAGTCAAACTCATTGAAATAGTTGATGGTGTAGTCATATCTAGTGCATGTGTAATTAGCTTGTGAGTTATATTTTGAATTTGAGGCTTTCCTTTTGTTATGATTACCCAAAGGATCTTTAAGAATAGTATGATTAGAATTGGATGCTAGTAGTGATGGATTAACTATGATCACATCATCATTGATAAGGTCTTATATTTCATGTTTTAGCTAAAAACATGATGAGGTCTTGTGTCCTTTGGTGTAGTGGTAATCATAGAATTTGTTGTCATCTCACCAAGGGGGCTTAGTTAATGGTTAATCTTTGATCAAGGGTAACTTCAAGAAGTTATTACTGAGTAATTGTTGAAGTGCAATCTCAAGAGGTATCCCCAAGGGTGTGAATTTCCTATCTTTGTTTGTAGGATGTCTTCGAGGTCTATCTTGCATGGAAGTCTCAGGTTTCTATTATTGAGGTGGTGTTTGATTGGGAGTTTGTAATTTTTAGGGTTTGCACCTTTTAGAGTCAGTTGAGGTTGTGTTGCATTGATTGTTTGTGCATCCATAATTCCATCATTGGTTACATTCTTGTTTTTGGAGAAAAATTTCACCTTGTCATTAGACAAGTTTGTGTTGGTATTTTCCTTGTTTGTTTTAAGGATGTCATTATGGATGAGGGCATCTTCAATACTAGCCCCCTTTTTTATCAACTTGGAAATGGTGCTTGGACTTTTGATCTTGAGTTCATACATTAGGTCAGGTAATAGGTTTTCAATGCACAGATTAACTTGTTGTTCTTTAGGAATGTTTAGTGAGCATTGACTGACTAGGTTTCTCCAAGGTAATAAGAATGTGATGAATAAATCTGCCATATTTTGTTTAATTGAGAACAAATCAGAAAGTGTCACCTCATATGTAATGTTGAAGGCAAAGTGGGAGATGAATTTTTCTGCTAAGCCTTACCAAGATTTTATGTTACTAGGAAGTTTGGAGTACCATTTGAGTATGGGCCCACCTAGAGAACGAGGGAATAGAGGTATGTGGGCTCATCACTTAGTTTAGTAGAAGAGGCACAAAATTCCTTGATTTGATCAACTAGGTTGCCTTTTCCTTGACATTTTTCAAATCTTAGTATCTCGAAATGTTTTGGGAATGGAGGCATATACATAATTTTATAAAAGGGATTATGATGTAAATCCCTTTCCATATATAAAACTTATTTCTTTTGTACTACCAATGCCTCAAATTGTTTGGATAATTGTTTGAATTTTTGTAGTAAGTCCTTATTAGGTTTTTTAATTATGGTCCTTACTTTGAGTCTTTTATGTCTACATGTAGATCATTTGCTATGGTGAGAACTATGTCTACTTGGTTCTGACATTTCTATATTTGAAAACTTGGGTGATGTGTTGCTGGGGGGTGGAGGTATGTTAGCACCTCAAAGAAAAAAAGATCCTTATTGTGGTACAAGTTTTTGTATTGATTACGATTGTTGTACCATGGGATTTCATTGCATCATTTATTTTGGTTTTTGCTGTGAGACCTCTATTAGTTGCATGTGAGATCACATATGCAACTGTTATTGTAGAGGTATGTGTTGAGGTTGTTGTGGCATATGTTGTTGTTGTAACAAAGTGTTTTTGATAAGTAACTTGTTGTTCTAGGCATCTTTGGTATTCCAACTACTATTTTAGTTGCTCTTGTTTTTTAGAAAAGATGGCTTGTTGTTGTTGGAATTGTTGCTGATATTGCATGTAAGTCAAGTGGATTTACATTGGGTTGTGCATTAGGGATGTTGGATCCTTGCACCACTTGAAGTTGTTTTTGTTGATATGTTGTATGCATGTTAAGTGGATTTTGACTTGATTGTGCATTAGGGATATTAAGTCCTTACACAACTTGAGGCTATTATCATCTTGGAAGTTGTTTATGTCCTTTAGAGGTGAACATCATGTTTGGGTCTTTGTTTTGATACTTTTGTGAGTTAGATGTTTCTCCTTATGACATCATATTGATTTGGAAATGAGACATATTTTTTTGGGGAATGGGTGAAATTTTGATAAGACTCTTCCTTTGTATGTCAATAGGGGTTTTTGCAATTGATGTCTCACATGGTATACTCATAGGAGGCTCCATAACATTTGATGTCACAACAATCAGTAGAGTTAGGAGCAAGGGTGTGCTTTGTTGATTTTCCTCCAAAGGAGGTATGTTTGGCATCCCTAGAGTACAAGTCCCCTTAGCCACATCTTCTTGTTGCATTATTTGATCGATGTCAATTCTCAAAGTCCTTTTGGGATATTTTGGAAGAGTTGTGTTGCCATTGATTAATGGAGGTTAATTAAACAAGGGGTTCATATTAATGTGTTCAAAAGTACTTTGGAGAATTTCGATGGTTGATTCTTGGTGAGATCTTATAGGTGTTATATGTGTGTTTGAAAATTCCAAAGTTTTTTTTCCCTTTTCCAAGTCCAAATTAATCATAGGTTGTATGTTTTCAAATGTTGGGGTGTTTTGATGTTTGGACCTGGGTGCCTCCAAATTTGGATTAAATTTGAAGATTTCTTGGCTTGCCAAAAGTTTATAGTTTTTTCAAAAAGTCTTGTCTTGGCAAGCCTTAGCCATTTCTTCTTTAGTGATACTGTAATTTGTGTCAGAATCATCACTTAGGTGTAAAGTACCTTGTATGTTTGAGGTGTTGAAGGTACTTGTGCTAGGTTTAGTGAATTTGAATGAGCAGGTTTCTTCATCCTTAGGAGTTGTAGGTACACTTCCACGTCCGAGTGGTATAGGTATGCATATGGGCTCAAACTTAGGGCTCCATTAGGCCATTCCATGTATAGAAAGTTTTTAGAGGAAACCTCATAGTAGACATGTCCTTTGGGGTTGGCTGTGTCATTCCTTGATGGTTATGATCTTGTGGATACATACTCAATGGGTCGAGTAAAGGTTGTGATGCTTCAGTTTGATTCATGTCAAGTATTTGTTGAAGTTTCTTTCTATTTTTTTATCTTGAATGAGCTTTTAGATTGCATTTGTACCTCAAAAATCAAGGGTTGATATAGTTCTTCTGGTCTCTAAGCTGATTGTGTTCTTGTAAGTGCTAGCATGATACCTAAGGATGCAAATACAATGCCTCCTAAGTGCACACCTAAACTACCAATTATGCTTTGATAGTACCAAATGTGCTCTTGGTGCACTTGGGGACTTGAAGGTAAGCGTATGAAATTGGTAAAAAGATGTGTTAGGGTGATAAATATGCAAAGCGTGAATGATTTGGGTGTTTTTAGGTGTTTTCTAGTGTTTAGGGATGTAGTGCAAGCTATTAGAATGCAATTTAAGGTGCTAGAAGCTAAAATGAAATCTCTAATTTCCAAGTGTGCTCTAAAACTATCAACTACACATTAAAACTACCAACTATGCAGCTGAAGTGTGCAGTTGGTAAAATAGGGCAAAAGTTGATAATCTAGAAGTGGGTATGCAAGATATGAGTATTTTTTGAATTTTTAAGGGTTTAGGTATGTTATGCAACCTAAGGAAGTGAAAACTGACCTAGGATTTTGATATGAAAGATGCAAATGTCCTAAGGAAATGATGCAAATGTAAATGAGAATGACATTGTGGATTTTGACTAATGGGTATGAAAATGACTATGGTATGCAAAATGAAGATTAGGGTTGGAATTTGGACTGGGGAATAATGTTAGAGATTGATGTATACAAGTGGGACTATGCAAAGGAAGGTATACTAAGGTTGATAATGATGTTTAGGACATGCAACATGGGGATATGAGATAAGAAGATAAGTTGATTGATAGAAAAGTTGATCCTTTTTGATACTGGAAGAGATGCTAGGGTTTTGGATTATGCAAGATGAAGTGATTATGAAACTAGGGTTAATAAAAATGATGTTTAGGGAGACTAGGAATATGATAATTATATGACAATGGTGTATGCAAGGTTTTGAACTTAGGATCATATCTTTGAAAAGTATTAGTCTAAGAGTCCAACCTTGTGAAGATGGACTTTGGATCTTGACCAAGAGGAGAGAAAAATCAAAAAGATAAAGTTGATAAAAATGACAAGGTCAAATACATCAAGACATAGATAGAGTTTGACCCAAGAAAATGATAAAAAATATGGCAAAAGGACTAGTCAAGATCCATCATCCATCAAAGTTATGAGACACTCTAGGACTCATACTTTATTCTAATTTTTGATTAAGTTCAAAGGTTTTGGGTTCAAAATGAGGTTTGAGGGGATCAAAATGAGGATTATTCTGATTGGATATCAAATATGAAAAGGTCCTAGGATGCAAAATGATGTTCTAGGTCATGTTCAGAATGAAGACCTACATATGCTTTTGGATGTAGTTTTAGGGTCCCAAAATATAGTCTGGAGGTCCAAAATGGTTTTGTTGGTAACCAAGTGCACTGTGAAAGCACCAAGTTTACTCCAATAGCACCAAATATTCCTATGGTTCACTTGGGGCTAGTTTGAGCGTAGTTGGTAAATTCATTGTGCAGTTGGGAGACTGGGTTGACAGTTTCCTGATTTTGGACTAGGTGGTTGTTAGATTGCTATACCAAAGAGATAGGTTGCTAGGGATGATGTTAGGATCTATTTGGAGATGAAAAATGAAGGTTATTATTTGAGGAATGAATCTCTAAGTGTCAAAAATGAAGGTTAGGACATGTAGAGTGAAGTTCAGGACATGCTGAGAAAGGGGTACCTATCTAGGAACCTGTTGACACTCCTAATGTCCCAAAATGCTATCTGGAAGTCTAAATTGGGAATTCTAGCAACCAAGTGCACTCAAAAAAATCCAACTAAAGCCATGGTGTAGTTGGGGCTAGGTAGTGTGCAATTGGTAGTTTCAGAGTGTAGTTGGTAAAGTGGTATGAAACTAAGGTGTTTTTGGGCTTAGTGACTATCAAACTGTTGTTCTAGAGAGTTAAATGAAATAGGATAGTGCTATGACTAGAGTAAGGATGAAAAATGAGGATTAGGACACATGGAATGAGGGTTAAATTATGCAAGATAAAGGTTGGGTATGAAATAATGCAAGTGCGAAGATGCAAGATGTAGATTTAGGGCTAAAATGCAAAGACTAAGGGATGCAAAGTGAAGCCTAAGGAATGCAATATGAAACGTGATGGATGAAAAATGAGGACTAATGAAATGTAGAATGAGGCCTAGAGGATGAAAGCATGAAGCTCAAAGAATGACAGATGTAATGGTATACTATGCAAGGGCAAAATCTAAGTCATGCCAAGCACTACTAAGGTTACAAGTATCTATGTTTTCAAAGTCTCTAGTGGTTTTGATAAAATTTTGCAATGTGTTGACAACAGTTGTAATGTTTTGACAAAGTTTGATAGTATCCAAGGTTCAAAGTGTATTGGTGTAAATTTTTGAGTTTGACTTTATCTTGGTTAATGTTGTTCACACACACAAGACACAATAAACAAGAATAATTGTTGTTAAACTGAAACGAAACACTACAACCTATTTATTAAGATTGTATCCACTAAATTCCCTCTTGAATTGAAGTCCAACTACACTTATCCAAAGTAGACAACCTAGGACCTTAGCACCATAGGCTCCCCTTTACAGTGCACTCACTTCTTAGGGCTACATGAATCCCAAAAGTCATCACTTCCCAAGGGACTGTTGCCTCTACTAAGGACCACGAGTATGTGGGATGTCTTCATGGGCATGGGTGATCCCTTGAGCTAGTGGATAAAAGGGTTTTTGGTATCTAAAACAAGGTGTTTAGTTTGGGAATTCCAATCAGAAAGTGAATGATAAAATTTCACAAAAGGTCTCCCAATGCCAAGAACTGGGGTTTGACACACTACAAGGGTACTGGAGGAGAGCTATCACACATAAATACCATTGACACAACATTAACTGTATCATGTTTGTTATAATAGCTAGAATGTTGACCTAGCTTTGGCCCATTACTGCTTCAAGGTCATCCCCTAGGGCTCACCAAGTGGTGAGTCTTGGGTCCAAGGCAGGCCTCTCTAAAGAAGTTACACAGATTTCTCTTACACCCAAGATCCACGAATAGTGAGGGGATAAGATATGTCCATGTAACTCCTAGGGTTCTAAACAATGCATGGACACTAGGCAAGTGAAAATTCTTTTTAGTGCACCAAATGAAGTATTATCTAATCTAAGAAATCCACACACAATGTGACAAGCACACAAGTCTTCAACAACATCTTGCAAAAAAAAATTAGTAGTTTTAAATTGATATGTCTTCTCCCAATGATCCCCACATGCTGCAAATAAATCATCAATAACATGAGAACATCTATTCTAGGTCCTAAAAAGATATTGAAACCCTAGATGTAGATTCTGATTAAAACATGTGCTTTCTATGAAGCAACTATGCTCTAATAGAGTAAAACATGCCCTAGAAAGCCAAAAAAACCCAGGAGGCCCCCAAGTGTGCTCAAATAGTGCTAACTGTGCCCATGATGCACTTGGGGCTAGTTTGAGCATAGTTTGTAATTTCTAAGCATAGTTGGGAGAGTGGGTGTAGGCTGTGGGGAAATGAGGTCAAAAAAATGCCCAAAACTTAAAAATTTGAAAACTACTCAACCAAGTGCATTAGGATAGTGCATAGTGTGCCCATGGTGCACTTGGGGCCCATAAGGGTGCAGATGGTGGTTTTGGAGTGTAGTCGATAAGGTATGAACAACAAATAGAGGTTATGGCAACTCCTAGGCCCCTAAAACAACTTCCTAAAGTTCCCAAGTGTGCCCTGATAGAGAAGAGTGTAACTTAGGACAACAAGCTACCACAATGCATAAATGAAATCCAATGTTACTAGGCCCCCTAATTAGAATAGGAGTGATAAGAGAGAGAAAATAAGCATTATACCCATCCAAACAAGCTCCTTCCTTACACCTACAAGCACAAAAACAAGAAACCCAATTTAGTTTGCATGATTTTCACATTGGGTTCACCAGTTATAGGACTAGAAAATGGGTTAATATCTAGCATGAAATGAGCAATCACAAAACTCAATCAAAATACACTAAAAAATTTCTAGTCTACCATAAAAGCCAACTAAAACAAAGAAAGAAACATATGTAAAACTCTCTCTTTTAGTTGTAGCTCCCATGTCCTTCTTTCTTCTCCATTTGATGTAGCTCTAATTGCCTATAGTGCACACAATTGAAAGAAAAAGCCTATTGATGAGATGATGCTATTGAGAGTACTAGAAGAGTGATTTCAAGTCTAATGGATGCTAAAGATGAACATGACTCTTAAGGATTCTAAAAGATTAAGGACTAGAAATAGGAGCAATAAGGCTCAATTTATAGCCAATGTGCAAGAGGAGAGCAATGAGTGAGAGGATGAACACCTGTTGATGCAAATGCACAACTTGGCATGATATTCCTTAGGATATCCATGATACATATGACACAGGATACCAAACATGAGATTTTATGATGCATGAAAGTCAACATGCCTAAAAGTGGAAGAGAGTTTATGACATGCATATGACACCTCAAAGCCACTTGTAGGATTCTATGATGCATGAAAGTCAACATGGATAAACGTGGAGGAGAATCTATGACATGTACATGACACATCAAAGCCACTTATAGCCAAGAATCTATGATAATGGAGGCTTATTGTAGATGCATAAGTAATAAAATATATGGATTATGACATATTTTAGCCAAGTGTAAGGATATAATCTATAACTTAAGATGTCCATGTGGCAAGATTATGTACAATATTTGATTTAAAAATTCATATATCCACACAAATGAAAATTAGTAAAATGGAAATTGGAGGTAAAAAATAGAACTTAGGAAATTGAGAATTCCCATAGTTTGAGAATGATGAATCAATTAAGTATTAATTAATTGATAATGTTAGTTAGGAAGAATAATTAGTAATGTGAGATGAAAATGATTGAAATGAGATAGGATTAGATTATGGGTTATCTAATCCTATAGGAAAAATTAGTAAATGATTAGCCAATTTGATTGGATAAATGATGATAATAATATCCTTTGATGAATGCAGTGATTATGTAGATTGACTAGGATGACGATGGAAGCCATGATCAAATTGATTAATTGATTAGAATTGATAACATGCCAAGGACACATGACATGGATTAAGGACATGTAATATTTAATGGACATTGTAAATGCTTCAGGGTCCAAATTGATTGATAAGTTTGATTATAATAACATCGACAAACATTATCAATGTTATTAAATTGACTAGATAATGTGACGATCTGACTTGAAAATGACTTGAAAATGTGAATGATTGGATGATAAGAATGACATTTTAACGTAGCACTAAGAGACATGACAATACTAAGGTCAGACTTGATAGGTTCGATAATATTGCCAATGTACTAAGGGACATGACAATGCCCAGGGTTGGATAGATGATGATTGATTTGAGATATTTGATATGCTTTGGGTTGATAAGGGTTGATTTGGGATGGTTTTGGGTTGATTAGGGATGATTTCAAGTTGATTAGTGATGATACTGGATTGATTGAATGTGATTTCGATGATGTTGAAATGGTTTTGGGTTGATTCTAGAAAGTTTGGATAAAATTGGAACCAATTCCAAAATGATTTGCAATTAATTTGAAAGTGGATACAAATGATGGAGGACATTTTCAAAACATGCTTGAAAGATAGTCAAGTTTGGCCAAAAGATCAAAATTAATGAAATGAGAAAATGGGACAAGTTAGTATGAAAAAGTGAACAGTAGACGTGAACCATTTTTAGGCATCTACACAAATATACAGTCTAATTTTAAGAAAAATAATAGTCTTAAATGTATATGATTAAAAAAAACAAGAGTACTAGTTGTAGATGTATAATTCTAGAATTATTGATTATGTTAAACAAAATGTTCAATAAAACAAGTACGAAGTAACATAAATGGATCATATGCTCAATCCTATTATGACTTAATGTGAATGGATCCGATCATTACCTTGATGATATTATGCATGAGATCTTTACTCAATCACCATAATATAATATAATATATAAGTACATATTTCTACATACTTAGTTTGGTATGAATAATTTTGATTGAATGCAAGGATAATTGCTTTTGTGAATTCAAGACATGAATGATTAATTTAGCACAAGTACTATGTAAGTGTGTATGTATACATGTAAAGTAGTTCACATAGTGAATTTATATACATACATACATGCACATGTGCATACAATCATCATAATTAGTTATCCTCAAATTTGACTAAAGCTATTATATATGAACAAGAGATACATGTTTAGAAGGAAAAAGAAGAATATTTACATAGGTACCTCTTCTCCCCTTGAAGAAAATAGTAGAGCAAGGGCACAAAGATCACAAGGTCACAACACAACAATGAAATGTAGTGATTACAAGGGAATGAAAATAAAATCCTATATCTCCACTGATCTCCTCCAACATTTAGAGCTCTAAGGGTTTACAAAAATGCACTTTCTAAGGGTTTACAATTGTTCAAAAAAATTAATGTTTTACAAGATAATGCACCTAAATAACTATTAGCTCAGAAGCAAGAACATGGTGTTGAAAAAATATAGAAGGTTCTTGATTTAACAATGGCAGATATTCAAAAGTTTGATAATCAAAATTTAAGGTAGGAGAGTGAAGGAGAAGGAGTGGTTTAGAAAGAGACTAAACAATAGAAACAATAGCTAGACAACATAGAGAATATTACAGGAGCCACTAGATAGAATCCAAGAAAGTTTTGTGGTAGGTACTATGACATTGGAAATGCTAGTCAAATTGGTCTAGTTCTTGATTAGCTGGGTTGATTACTTCATTACTACATGATCCAATGGTAATGTTAGTTATTATTTTGACATACATGAAAATATTATTATTATTCATTATTATATATACATACATACATGAAAACAACAATACACTTTCTAAGAGTTTATAATTGTTCAACAAAATTAATGTTTTACAAGAAAATGCACCTGAAGAGCTGTTAGCTCAAAAACAAGAACATGGTGTTGAAATAGTATAGAAGGTATGTGACATGAGAGGTCCACAAGTGAGGGTGTTGACCCAATTTGATGATAGTTCTATAGGAATTTGTAATCAACCCAACTAATCAGCAACTAGACCCATTTAATTGGGTTCTTGCTAGTTTCTTTCTAAAAATATTTGCTATGATATATTTTGTGAAATTTCTTGTGAACTTTGCCCATTTTTTTTGGTTTGCATTATTTTTGTGGAGGATCTTGAGGTAAGTCACTTAGCATAGGTTATGTGAGTTTTATTGTTTTATTATTTGGATTCTTGAATATGTATGCAGTTGAATGAATTTTTCTCTTGTGCTAAGATGTAATAAGCACTTTAAAAAAGATCTATAACTATACATGTTTAGAAGGAAATACAAAGAGATAACTATTTAGAAGGAAAATAAACCAATATTTACATAGCTCCCTTGAAGAAAATCATAGAGCTAGAGCACAAAAATGAAATCGTAGAGCAAGGGCATTAAATGACAACAAAATCATAGAGCAAGGGCACAAAGATCACAAGGGCACAAAATGAAAACAAAATCATAGATCAAGGGCATGTAAATGAAATACAAAGATCACAAGGGCATGACAACCAAATTCCAGAGAAAGGGTATGACAATGAAATGTAGAGATACATAGCAACAAAATCATAGAGCAAGGGAACAACAATGAAATGTAGAGATCACAACAATGAAATGCACCAATGTCAAAGGTATGGCAACATTTAGAGCTCTCCACCCTCCTTCACACATATCTCTCCACAATAAAAAAGAAACGGGGAATGATTTATGCCATTTTTTTTTTGGTTTGTTTGTTTATATTCATGTGGGCATCACAATTATGATGCAAACATGGGTATTTGACAGTGTCGGGGATAAATTGCAAAAAAAAATGAAAATCACCACAAATTACACCAACTTTGTAAATTATCATCTCAATTTGACCCCAAATGTTGTAGTGTGTTATAATTGCCTTCCCATAAATATGAAGTAGTAACTGTATTTCTATGATATGCTAGATGTTAGTTAAAACCCAGAAAAAGGTA
Source organism: Cupressus sempervirens (assembly GCA_028749045.1). Taxonomy (NCBI): domain Eukaryota; kingdom Viridiplantae; phylum Streptophyta; class Pinopsida; order Cupressales; family Cupressaceae; genus Cupressus; species Cupressus sempervirens. Next base: position 356,448,039 of record CM053791.1, on the reverse strand, counting down.
ATGTTATAGTGCATCCATCCATCAAACCATAATACATAGAGGAAATTTTTAGATGTGGTTACTGACTTGGCTATAGAAATTAGGCAAATAAAATGGGGGTATATTCTTGAAGGAAGTGACTCTCTCCTAGTCTAATATTGGGAACTCAAAGGTAGTAGGAACCATGGGATTCTTGACCTATTCATTAGCCATATTATCTATGCAAGGAGGATGTTATAAAGACTCTTCATCTTCAAGGTCTTGGAAAGATTTCCCTTTCTATATTGTCATGGTTGAGTATAGCTATTTTAGAACTTTTTGTTTGTAACATTTTATTGAAAAAGTATTAGCACCTGTAGTAGCACTAATATGTGTAGGCCAAAAACATATGCATGATTTCTTTGGTGTCATGTGTACTCCAGAAACATATGTATGGCTACTTTGGTGTCATGTGTAGTCTAGAAACACATGGCCATGGGATTTTACCTCTACATATGTGTTGTCATCATTTATTCAATATAACAATATAACCATATGATTTCACTCTATGCATTAAATTAGAAATGTAAGCTTGTGGTCCTATTATATGTGGTAGTTGAATTTAGTGCATTTCTTACACTTGTATGATGTTGGACACCAAATTTCTTGAAGAGGAGCTTAAGTTTGTGTCTACCATCGTGTTTCTTGTAGAGGAGAAAATGCTTGTCTTTCTTGAAAGTTCTAATCAATTCCAAGGGTTTCTTGTTCCAAGGATTTTCGGGTGAGGATCATGCATTAGAGGAGAAATGTTTTGGCAACATTCTACACGTTTCAGTGTGAAAGGATGTTTAGGTGAGGATCATGTATTAGAGGAGAAATGTTTTGGAAACATTGTACACATTTTAGTGTGAAAGTGATGGATCAAGTTTTACCTTTTCCTCTACTACTATCAAATAATGCTATCACACATTTAGTATCCATGAAAGGTTAGCATCCACACATTTAGTGGGTTGTGGGGCATGAGATTATTGAGCATTGTGAATTCATTACAACTTTTCCCTATAATTTTCTCGAGCACTCATTCTTCTCACCAAATATAATAATAAAGGAGGTGGACTCTTAACATGATTTCACTAAAAAATAACATCTTTTATTTGTATTTTGTGGAAAAAATTTTCTATGCAGAATAATTGCTAATTCCATTTATGTGACAGTGATAGAAAATCTCCAATGCTGTATCTTCTATGTAGGAAGTTTATCAGACACATACTAATCTTAGTTAACATGAAAATTGATTTTGCATTCTCAATGATATAAATGTATCAATAATGGGAACAACTTAAAGCACTTGGTTGCTATTTATTACCTATATGTTTTAATGTCATTGTTAATGGCAACAATTTAGTCACCGCACATCTTGTTGGGTTCTCATGTGATATGCCAAAATAATTCACCTTCTTAGGAAGGCCATCAAGCAAGTTTTTGTAAGTTCTATGGTATAAGAGACAATAATATGGTAACTCTATTGAAAACCAAAAGCATAGTCAATGGACACGACAACCACCATGGGCAACCTTTGAAATGGAGCCATCATTAACAACAACTTCTGGGTAGTTGTTGCTGCTCCACAAGAAGAACCCAAAGAGGAAGAAGAATTTTCAAGACATTTTTGACCTCCTATAGATTGTGACTCACTTGGAAGAGGACTTTGCATGCATTTTCAATTGATACTATCTCACTGGGAGGAATAACTTTGCATTATAGGACAAAAGATTTTGTGCTTTTATAAAGTTTTGAGTAATAATACTTCGAAGTTTAGTCATTTCCAATAATCATTGTAGTGTATATTTGTTGAGTGTCGAATTCTATTAGATAAATTTTCATGTCTTCTCCTCTCTTTTATTAATACTATATGTCAAAATGAATTGGTTATCCATTCAATTTTACATAATGTAACCTATTAAGAAAATTTCCATCATATATTTTACTTATAGGCATATATATAGACAAGGTAATTAAAAAATTAGGATTAAAAAATTTCAAGATTTACACTATTATTGGGACATAGTTGTGCAACCTTTTTTGAACAAAACCCTATGTTGTTGTTCACATTTCTTTTTTTGAAACCAGTTTACATGAAGAAATTGTTGTTACAAATTATTTTAATGCAACTACTGAAGAGACACCTTATTCAAATACGTATAGGGTTTCATAAAAGCTTAACTATTTAAAAAATGAAATCTTTACATACACCATTATATACCATTGTTTATCTCACATATATTATCTCCTATGTAAATAGAAATGTCTAGAGTACTCAGATGTGTGCTATCAATGGAGCCATAATTTGAAGTGGTTTTTAGAAAAGAGTGTCTTTTGGTAAAACTTTAAGACTTCTAAGTTTCACTACTAATATAGAAAACTAAGTGGAATTTCTTATTTTCATGTCTTGAACAAACTAAGACTGGATAAATTTTCTTTGTATATTTCTGTGAGGTTAGGCTTGCAAAATGTATATGCCATGTTGTCAAAATGTATGGCATGTTTTTGTTGTTTTAACAACTAACCTACAAAACCCAATGGTCAAATCTAAGATCTCTCACAAATTCATGTACAAGATGACTCACTAGGCAATATTAGAAAGTCTATTAAAATTTCATCTTCCTTAATTTAAATATAGTACCATTTGCTAATGTATGAAATTTTTCATATTTTAAGTTGAGTTTTGAGAGATGTCAAAAAAATCATTTTCTTGAATGGAGAATTACCAAGGAAAAGAAATAAGTTTGTAGGAATGGAGAATTACCAAGTTGACACTCGATAAGTGTTGTTGCTAGTTTAGAACTCATCTCTAACCCCTTGTTGTTCACTTCTTGTGTCATCTATCTAGTTCTTGTAGCCAACAATGCAAACACTATCAGAAAGGGCATTACAGAACATGAATCATTCAAATGGAAAATTGTGACAAATACACCTGTTCAATTTGTACCAAATGAGTAATTCCTTATAGGAATACCAACATTTGGGAATTTAATAGAAAGCTATGGTAGTTGCTTTGGGGTAATTCCAGATGTGGTACATTACAGATAAATTGAGGAAATTCAAAATTTACCCCAACAAGTGTCTATCTAGGTTGCTTAGTCACTCATCCCAATTGTAAGTAGGTCTGTGGCACACAGATGCCAAAGTGGTCATGAGAAAATTTTGGCAGGCCTCCACAACTAGGAGCTGAGGAAATTCTAGTGGGCTCTTGCCTAGGTGAAATCCTATTAGTTAACAAGTCATTATTTCCTAAATTGTATTCAATTATTTTTCTTCTATCTGATACCTTTCTCATACCCATCCTAAATATCTTATTGTTGTGATGGCTGCACCCCAAGTATAATTGTTGTCACTAATTTGTGCTTGCTATAAATAAGAAAGAATTGTATATCCACTAGTGATATTTATCACACTCTAAAATTATGTCAATAATAATTAGGGAGAAGTAGTCTTTTGTGAGAAATGACATATGCTTTATGCTAGCACTACCCTTGAAACATCACTATTTGTGGCGTGCTTTGTTGATGCCCTCTATGGAGTATGCAAGGTCTTTAGACATATCTAGTCAATCATCAATGTATGAATTATGAATTTTCTTTTCTGAGGTTTTGAAATTGATGCAATAGAAATATTATGGGGGATTTCTCCTTATGTGTACATAGTATTAAGATAGAGACCTCCAATGAAATTTATAGTCTTCAAATGGTGGTTCAATATCCATTGTTATATGTTCTTTCCACTATCCTCTCTAACTATACACACTGGTATTTTAAGGTTTTAAGGAGTTGCATGATAACTAAACTTCCCATGTATTTTTCATTCTTGTTGCATTACTCATATCAACACATTGATTCATTTATTAATCTCTTATGAAGTTTGCAGTGGTATTTTCTTGTAATGTCACTTTCTCACTCTATCTATTTTTGCTAGAGCTTGTCAAAGAAGGAAAGTTTACAAATCATATTTGTTAAGAATCTCTAGAATATCCAATTATTATCTCCAAATTATTTGTGAATAGACTCTAGAAAGTAGTTGTTGCATAGATCATCCAACCTTTTCTACCTTTCAAATTATACAGAACTCTTATGGTTAATCCAAATCCAACCACCCAAGAGTTCAATACTTGTCCCTTATATTATTTTAATGGCATAAGAGAACATGGTAATTTGTGAGCCTAATTTGGAGAGTAGTATCATGAAGAGAGAATAGGTATAATAAGATCCAACCTATGTGGTAGATAGTTCACTATTTAATTTTTCTTTTTATGCTAGTCATCTCACATGATCACAAATTAATACAATAACCTTTGCTTTTCATTTTCCTGAAGAGTCATTTTTCATGGTGAGTTGCCATCATAGATTATATATCTAATCCCCAACACTTTTTTGAATCCCACAAAGATGTTAGGAATGTATTGCCAAAAAAATGGTAGGAGTAAGATCTGTATTTCCAAAAGGTAAAATTGTAAGATCCATGTTGCCAAAAATCTACTAGTGATAGGAAAGCTAGCTTTCTTTATCTCTTCATAGAATAAATAAACTTCACCATGTCCCTTTGCACTTCTGGTGTACTTAGGATCCAAGATGGATCAAGCTTTTTCTTAATTAGGTGCTTTAGGCTTGCCTCAACCTTTTCTATTGAAGCACTCCTTCCTAGTACTTGACTTTGGCTTCTTCTCTTTCTAGCACAAAACTTACTCTCATGTATTCATTTAAAGATTTTTTATTGTTCTAGGTGAGTGTGTTCAATTGGCTCATAATGTCTTCTTTTTTTTCTTGGAAACCAAAATTGGGATAAACCAACTAGGATTAGGCCTTCATGGGAAAGTACCATATTTCCTCATGGCCTAATCTTGTGACTCAAACAAATATAAGAGTACCAAAATTTTTTGTGTTTTCCCAATAAAGCCAAAAAATAATACTAAAGACTCAAGGGGACAACTTATACATTTCAAGAACAAACACCAGAGATTCTTTTACAATCTCCCTAGTAGAGTCATCAAAAATTGTTGGTTAACAATTTATCCCTCTAGGGTTTGTCTTATACCTTGACTCTTTGAATGCCCAATGTGTAGAGGAAGAAAGGTCATAACCACAAGATAAGTTAGTGTACATGTTATATCACTACCTCTCTAAATTCAAAGGTACAATTCCCTTAATTTGTAAATATTTACAATAAGCTCTATCTTTAATAGAATAGTGAGTTTAGGGGTATGCTCTTAACCAAAGAGAAGTAGAGGCAATAACTATAATCACCTAAAAATGGTCATCTAGACTATTGGCCCCCTTCTCAACATTTTGGCTAAATTAAATAATTATTTGCCTAGGCAAAATTGCTAAAAATAAATTTATTTGATTATAATATCCTAAGTCCCTCTTTAATTAAAGGAATATGTCCCCTTTTAATTAAATAAAATATCCCATTCTTCTAACCCACTCAATGTGCACTCATAAAGTCTTTTTCCTATTTACAAACTAAAGTAAAAGGCTTTTGTCTCACATGAAAAGTCAACTCCTTTTTATTGGTTGACTTGCCCTTGCACATGGATCATGCTAGAAGTCAACCCCCACCCTTGATCATCTACTTCTTGGTCTTGATCTCAACCATATATCTACCTCTAAATGAGAGAGCTCTCTCCCTCTCTAAGGATCTTGGTTTTGAGCTAATGTTATGTTGTAGGTTTCTTAATAGGTTTCATGGAGCACTTGTGGAGAATTTATAGTCTTTTAATCTCATTATTGCATCCTTCAACTTAAAATTAGATTAATTTAGAATAGCTTGATTTCCTTTGGCATAGTATAGTTCACATAGTCTAATTAGAAATGGTTGTAACACATTCATCTTCCTTAGTCTAGTTGCATTGTGCATTCCATATTAGCATAGCTCATTCTTGCATTACATGTTTGAAAGTTATTTTTTGGATTATTTCTCTTGTCTTATGAACCTCTCATTTCATGGTTTACTAACAAGGGTTACATCTCTAAGGCTCATTTGAGAGCTCACTTCATGCGTATTCTATGTCTCTTGAACTCTATGATTAGGGAGCTCTAAGCTAACATTCAAGTATTCCAATCCATGGAATATCTTGGATTGAAGGGTTTAAGAAGTGCACAAATTGAGTTTACATTTTTGGCACCCACCGTATGGAAGAATGTTATGGTTTTACCTCTTAATCTGCCCTTTTATCTCACATTGTTTGCTTGCTATTTTGTCTTTTTATTTTTTGCAGTCATGATTATTGTGTGACACTTTCTTAGTATCGTACGATAGTTCTCAATACTATCATGTGATACTCTTCCACTAAAAGTATCTCATGCACGTACAAATATCTATCTTACTAGTATATCAAGTTATATCACTTTGGTATAGTACAAAATATTGCACCAAATTGAAGTATTGTACAACATTTTATTAGCAAAAAACTATTACCTAGCTTGTAACTAGTTTTTGTTTGAAGTCTTTGGTCAAGTTTTGGTCCTTGGCATACTATTTTTCAGGTTCATGAGGTTTATTTGCTATTTTACAGAGGTTTGTTGCAAGATTTACCTTTTTTTTGGACTAACCTTTGTTGGACTAACATTTTTGCTTGTAGGGTTGCTCTAAATGCTTGAAAAATTTCTATTAAAAAAACCCATGTCAAAGCTTCAAATGCAAAAAGGCTACTAATGGTTATTTACAGGGGTGCCTAAAAGCATAATAATAGACAAGTGCTTATATTTTCCTTATGTTTGTGTGCAGAATTATTACTAGTGATTTATCTTTCATAGGCACATAAGACTTTTGATTGGGGTCTCTTGGTGGTAGGAAAGTATGCTCTCCACCCTTGTGGTGAATCAAAAATCTTGACCCACCTTTAGATTTTTTAAGAAAGAGGGTTAATTGAACTTGTTTGACATGTTTGAGAGAAGCAATTGGGATAGGAGAGTATGCTCTTCACCCTTGTGATGCATCAAAAATCTTGACCCCCAAGGGTAGATCCAATCTATTTTAGTCTAGAATCCTTTAGAGATCCCACTCTTGAGCAATCAAGAGGAATGACCCAAGTGGGGACAAGAGAACCCAACTATTCCAACCCACTATAAACTCAAGGCTATCAAGAACACAAAACCTTGGTAGACATAGTGCTTGTCTTTTCTTAGTGTGAGCACTTGTGGGATTGGGTCCCTGAGGAAAATGTTAAGCAAGAATGCTTAAGTTACTCTTGTGGCTATGAGGTCCATTACTTATTACAAGAAAAGGTGTTTCATAGCTGGGTGTAAGAGGATTACTACAAATGGAAGCCTAATCTAAATATCCTAGGTTATAAGCTACCTTATTTTTCCACTCAACATCTTGGTGCAAGGATCAATCCTAATGGATTACTTGGGTCATCCAAAAATTTTACACTCACCATTTGTGTCCCCTTGGTTATGCTAATAACATCTCCATGACAAAACCAATATCTCTTGTGCAAAACCACTTCACGTGAGGCAAAGGGTCATCAAGCATGGGCCAAGTTGTTGAGTAATGAACCGTGACTCTTAGGTAGATCTTCCTTGGCATATGTCTTCAAATGTGAACAGACCCATGTAAATGTTCTTGCAAATCAAACATTTTGTTAGCATTCATAGCAATTTTCTTTGATATCCCAACTGCATGTTGGCAAGGTTTCTTTGTTTCTTGTCTAACTATTTGAGACATGTTAATTATCCTTACTATTTTTAAGCCATGTTGTTCTCTGCTATAAATTGAGGTCCTATACTATCTTTGTCATATTCTAGTACGAAAACATTTAAAAATTAACCCAAAACATAAGGTTTTTAGGCTCCTAACTTCAATTTTTACAATTTACTATCACTCTATCACATGGCCCTTTGAGAATCATCATATGACATTTTACCTTTGTCAGAGTATCACTTGACTATTTTGAACTATATCGCTTGGTATTAGTGAGTTCTATCACCCTATTTAAGGAAATCTATTGTCTAGAAGAAAAGTATCACCTAGCTATTTCAAACTCTATCGTATGAAATTTTATTCTAATCAAATATCACCTGGTTCTCTGAGAAATATCTAGTTTCTATTGCTTCCAAAAAAAAGTCAAGATTGCATCTTAGTTGATTTAGGGGTGTCATCACTTACTCCTACTTGAGTCTAGTAAAAAATATTCATATTAGGTAATGTTCTAAATTGAAAATATGGGTCTAATTTATCAAATGTAAGATAAAAGTGTCACTAATGGTCACTTATCAAAATCTGGTTACTTTTCTATGTTAGCTACTTGCGATTGAGCTTCTTGCTCACTCTCTCAACTCAAGTCATTTGTGTTGTAAATTCTTGAGCACTTTTGACAAGCCACTTACTTATCTTTTATCTTTGACAAGTGATTATTGTTGACCTTACAAGCTTCAAATATGAAATTCTTTTTCTCATCCTATTAAACTTAGACATACCCTTACATACCAGTCATGACTAGGTTCCAAGTTGGTAAAGGGAGATGTCCTTCTTTTACCTTTGAAAAATTGGAAACTTCAACTAAGCATCCTCATGGACAACTTTGTGTGGAGGAACCTATCTCTAATAAACCACAAGAAGATAATACTTGGAATAACCCACCATATAGCTTTGAGAACCCATTAGATACACCTAGGGCTGAAAATAGTGTGTCGCTCACCATGCATCCTGAGGAGACGAGACACAACTTAGAAGAATAAGCATGCCTAGAGGCTATACACATGGCTAACAGAGAAAGATCTTATCACTAAGCTAAGATTGATGCTCATTCTCATGCTCATAATACTAAAAATAGACATGGATACTATATCGATCCTTTTGATAATATTCCTCTCGGTGGTAACAATGGAAACAACACACCCCCTAGAAATTCTAGAAT